>VZSR01000514.1:2141404-2512556 GCA_013398615.1 Brachypodius melanocephalos
GGTGCTCTGGACAGCCCGGGATGGGATGGGCACTCAGGCAGGACACAAATCCTGGGTACCGCAGGGACCCCAGTTTGGGATTAGACCCCTGGGTACACATTGCACCCTGAGTGTCCCACGCCGGGCGGGCATCCTGAGCACCTTGGGACAGGCTGTGCTCCCCGGGGTAGGATGGCTCCATGCCTGGCACCCCGAGCCCTCTCGCGGTGTGAGTCCCCATGTCCTGCTCGCAGCACTGTCACTTCTTCCCCGGCAGTGCCCCATGGGCGGCTGATGAGTGCACGGGCCTTTCCAGGCAAAGGAACCCTGGGAAAGCAAAGGACAACAATTTGGGGGAGTAAGACCACCAAGAGTCCCCAAGTGCTTATTGGCGAATGATGGCTTTGCTTTGGTGTCTCTTCTGAGCGTTCCATGAATGTGTGTGTGCATGGGACTGGCAGTCCTGTATGGAGGAGGGCAGGGAGTATTTGGCGTTTATTGTCTAGCTGATACAGCTATTCTCGTAAGGATGCCATCCATCCCTTTTCTGAACTCCTGGAGACCTGTTGGCACCAAATGGGATGGGGGTGACTTCTGTAATGTGGACGGGAGAGTCTGCCAAAGGTCTTCTGTATCTCTGCTCTTTTAAACCCCCTTTTGCTGTAAGTTGGGAGCGTGGTAGCAGAAAATAGCACATTGTTCATGAATGCAATTTTCTCGGGCAGCAGTGCACACACATTGTGTGTGTTCAGCACCACCTGGGTACCTCCTCTCTAAGGTCATTTTCACAGTCAAAGGCACTGCCTGATGGTGGTAGAGGATGTCACACATCTCTCTGTAAGCAGGGAATGAGGGAAGGTGCTGCTCTAACAGCCATTTCAGATATAACTTGTTGCAGCTTTCTCTTTGTGTTGCAGAATTTGCTGCCACCAGCGTGGATAATAGGGATCCTGCTGTTCACCCACATTTCTGCTGGGCTTTTGGATACTTCTTTTGCATGAGTGGAAATGGTTAATGATGAGCTGGGCAACTGGTTGTTATACAGAAGGATTTCCTGATACTTGCATTATTCTTCTGCTGAATCTCTCTGCCCCCTTCGTCTGTGCTTGGGTGATTTGGAGCAGTTATGTGAACTGAGGGTGGTTTATCATGGCTGTTTCAATGGCCATGCAAGGAGATGTTAGGAATGTTCATCGCTCTGTCACCGACAAAGTCAGTGAGAAGCTCAGCCCAGGCAATGGTGGTGCTTCAAATTAGACTTGAAAGGAGGGGGATGCTGAATCCTAAACATTGAACAATCACCCTCTATCAGCGCAAACACGAAGGCACACACAGTGCTGTAGTTGCTGGTATGCAATTGTAAACTGCCAGGGAGGATTTGTCTCTTTAAGAATCATGCTGTCAGCTTTCTGGAGCAATCTTAAGCAGATAAGAATTTATAAACTGAAGCCAGAAGGGACAGACACTGCCACTTAATCCATTAACAGTGGCTTACGTGAGATTTGGAGGATGCTCTGTATGAATCACCTGATTTTGGGGGTGGGGGGGAGCAGTGAGTTGTGTCTTAATGGCACTTTGTTTGTATATTTCTTCCTTTAATTTACATCTTAATTAATTTTCTACCTGTGCTGAGGCAGCAAGCAGAAATATTCTCAAGATTGTAATGCAACAGAGCATTGAAATAATTTTTATTTGGAATAAAGATTGAACAAGGCATTGCCTTTGTTGTAAAAACTAAGCAACTGCCAGGGACAATATGTGCCTTTTCTGTCTTTTTTGAAACTAGACTGCCTCAGGTCCTACATTTAAATGCAGAATAAACAAGTCTGATTGCATTTGACAGGTTTCTGTAAAATGGATTGGAGGCATAGCAGTGAAAGTATGAATGTCACACAGTTTTGTTACATATCTGCCATGTAACATTCTGTAAAATGAATTTTAGTTGAAGGTCCCCAGTTGTTCTTCCTTCAGTATCTGAAGTGTTAGGAATACTGAACTTTTATAAGTTGGCCACCGTCTAATACTTTCTTACTCTGTGACAACGTCTTCCTAACCTGATGCTGGGGTGATTAGGGCTCATTCTTGCTTAAGAAGAAGCTATGATTGTATTGTTTCCTAAGGTGGTCTGTGGACTTTTTAAATTCAGTCTCTGTACCTTACAAGTTCATCTCACCTCAGTAAGAAGCAAGATTTCTGCACATGGTAGAGCTGTCGCCCACTTGTGCTGGAAATTTTTATGTCTTTCTCTTAGCCCTGCTAAAAATGGTCATCTTTAGTTACATAAATCTTCTGAAGACCATGTGATGCTTTTGGTGGTGGTGAAGGCATAACACACAAATCTCACGAAGACTGACATGGCTGGCAGAATATTTGCTTTGCTTTAGATGGTCGTGCAAAAGGAGGAAAACACACAACTTGATTCTCAGGCTTCAGCTGCAATTTTAAAATCAGGTAACTGAAATAAGCAGTTCTTTATGAAGGTACATGCAAGAGCAAAACTGGAACCCCAGGCTGATGATATTAGAGTTGCTTTTGACTAAGGTAGTACTTTATTATTAAAATTTATTATGCCCAGTCATTTATAAAAGCACTTCACATAACTGTTCACTAAGAACCACTAGACTTGAGCACTTTGGAATTACCTATTCCAAAGCAGTATGTCATATCTGGATTATGAATCCAGATTTTGGTGCCATAGCCTACAGGGTTTGGCTGTTTTGAAGACAGTGAAAACAGAACTGCAGGTGATCTGATGCTATGGTCCTGATATGCCTGCTAACCTTTAAGTCCTGGCCAGTGATTGGAAGGAAGTTTTCACTTGGTGCTATCATGATGGGGAAGTTGAGGTGAGATTATTTTCAGAATTCCTGTGAGTATTTCCCTTCCCATAACCCAGATGTAGTTTGTCAGGGGTGACAGAAGGTGGTCTTTTCTGTACTTTCCTAATGCTGTGCAAAAGATTATGGTTATCTGGTAACAATCTCCTTAAGGATGCAGCCAGATAAACTCCAGGAAATTTTTGCTGTCCACCCTCTCTGAAATATGGTTTGTGATAACTAGCAAAAAAGTGTGTATGGCTGTTTGGAGGGAAGCCAAGTGGGAAAACTCCAGCTGTATCTAATCTCCTGAATTCTATGAAAAAGATCAGCCTTATCATCAGTGGCTCTGTGTACTGTTTATTTACTTGTGTCAGGGCAGTCTGGATTGAACCAAGGAGACTTCTATTATTTCTCAAGAGATGCATCCTCAGTTCAACCCGTCTCCCTTCCCCAAGGTTCTTCCAAGATAGTCTATTCAATCTCCTCTATTAACTATTTTTCCTAACACTGGTGTAGCTCATTAACTTCCCCTCCTTGCCTAATGTTACATCTTCCCAGTCTCTGGCTTTTGCATTCCTTCCTCCAGGACTGCTCAGCCTTGCTGGAGTGTTTAACTCTTCCTTCTGTGAGGTGTGGGCTGTGTGCCCTGTTTGGGCTGTGGTATAGTTCCCAGATGTTCTGGTCCAGGGTGCTAGAAATGAAGTTTTTCTAGTTCTTGGGTCAGAAGTGAGACACAGGACTTGTATGCCATCTCCTGTGCTTCATGGACATGTAGCTCTTTATCCTCACTGGTGTCATGTCCTCAGCTTCAAGAAGGCTTAGCCATTGCTGTAGACAGTAGGTCAATATTACATTGTAAAAGCTAAGAAGTATTATTGTCTTCTCTCTTAAATCCTCTCCTCCAGCCTCCTCAGGTTGGTGCTCTTTCCTGAGCCCCTCTTGCCTTGAAAAGTAGAATTCCATGGAGAGTGGCAGCAAGCAGGATTTCTTCCTGTTGATTTTCTCATAGGTCAATGCACCTAAGATATTTATGCCAAAGAATGCATGTGCAGTATTACAGAAACAGTCCCAGCTGCCAGGGATTCTCTTTTCAGCAGTGCAGATTACTCATGGGTTCTTCTTTTTTTTATTTGTATTACAGTGGCATCCGGAGGCTCCCATCAAGATCTTAGTCATGTTGTGCTGGGTGCTCCTATGGTTGCCTGTACTTATTTCTCATTCATCCAGATAGCTTTTACTCATGGGTCTGGGTGATGTCTGTAGGATGATTTTGGGTTTATACTTTCAGAGTATCACATGAAGCAGTCTGGCACCTCAACAGAACAGTTCTTAGTCCTTTCTTTTGCTGGGACATCCGCAGTCAGAGTCAGCAGTGCTTTGCTGAAGGGTGTTACCACCTCTCTGCCTGGAGCCCCCAGACTGGCAGCCTGGTGTGCAGCACTTGACCAAGAAGGAAGAGGCTGTCCTGCTTTCCCTCACCCAGAGAGGGTACCAGTCAGGATTACACAGTTTTTGCCTTCATTTCCGCAGTTCCAAACATTATATCCCACTGACACATAAACATGTCAGACTTTTCCCCCATTTCACTGGTCCTTTATGAGCTTCTGAAATACACGTGGAAGATAGTAATCTGGCTGGTGCAGGCATTTCAATAATTGTATGCTGTTGAAAGACTGTCCTGCTGCCAGCTCCATATTGTGCACTCATTAGATAAAACTAAGGGGAGAGTAAAAGGTTATCAGCAACTGATGGTCATAGGGCTTAGAAGTTGGGGTGCATCACAAGCATTTTTAGGCATCACAAGCAGTGCACTGGGGGGACAACCAGCAGTGCTACTGTCAGATAACCTCAGCTCCCATTGCTGTCATAATTGGTTCTTCTTTGAAGTATTATATTATTTTCTTCCAGCCTTACAGGATCAGAAGTTTCATCCTTCAAGGCTTTGAAGGATGTGTCCTGCTTCCTGCCCTTCTGCTTTTTACTCTGTCCTGGGTATGCTTGTCTCCCTCTGACCCATCAGCGTGTCTGGGTTGTGGCTATAAAATTTTTCCTGCCTGAGGTTGTCTGATTTGTATGACCTTCTCCCAAGCACTAGATTCTTTTCCCAAGCTACTGATCTCTGATTTATTGCATTT
Organism: Brachypodius melanocephalos; assembly: GCA_013398615.1. Lineage (NCBI taxonomy): Eukaryota > Metazoa > Chordata > Aves > Passeriformes > Pycnonotidae > Brachypodius > Brachypodius melanocephalos. The sequence goes on from VZSR01000514.1 coordinate 2,146,338, forward strand.
AAACTGCCTAAAATTGCTCAGTGTTCCAAATACAGCAATTTTTTGGTCTTACTTTTCCTTCCCCATTGTCTATTTCATAAAGGGATGAAGCCTGTTGGTGAAGCAGGTACTGCTGCAGATTTTCACAATTTTTCCAGGATTTCATATGGTTTCTTGCTCATGGGTGATTCTCTGTATTTCTCAAGTGCAAGAAAGTCTACTTTTGCAAACTAGTAGGAACCAAAACATCAGCTAAAAATATTAGTGCCAGGCTCAGTAATTAAATAAAGCAAATTCAGTACTAAAAATTATAAGGGAAGCCAGAGGAAAATAGAGACCATTAATAGATTGTTGTGTAAATGTGTATATTATGTATAGTTCTTGTTCTTCCCCTTCCAAAATCTCAGGAAAGATACAGAAGAACTGGAAACGATTCCGAGGTGGGCAATGAGGATGGTCATAAATCTGGATTAATTTCCTCTACGGAATGATTGAATAAGCTAGGACTCTTGTCTCTGGGAAAAAGCACAACTAGAATGGAAATGACTGGCAAGTTAAGAAGGGGCAGAGCTCCACTGTTCACTGTCTCTTCCAGTACAAGAATTAGGAGGACATCAATGGACAAAAGGGAGCTGCAGCCATCTGCAGTAGGTAGTTGCTCAGTAGAGCTCATTATTGGTGGATGCTATGGATGCTAAAATTGGTCCACTTTTAAGGGAGACTGGAGGAAGTCATGAAAGAGGAATCCTTTGATGTTTGTGACAGACAAAACCCACACATTTGCCCTTCTCATTTTGGCTTCCCAAGGGCATCTTCCTAAGGCTACCTGTGTTTAGCTGATAAGAATAGTGCTAAAAGGAGAACTTAAAACTTCAGTGGAAGGTGCAGATGGGTTGTTCAGACATTACAGTGTAGATGGATGCATAGAGCCTGCTCTGGTGTTGGCTGGTTTCTAGCTGAATCCATCCTCTTTTTCATAAGCATCCCTGCCTGGTTGTTTACATGTTTACATGTTTATTGCCATGTCAGTGTCAAACTCATACACAGAACATCCAGGCTTTATTTGGGAGGCAGAAGAGATTGTAACCAGGTCCCTGTACAAGCTTTCTTGAATGTGACTGTGTCTCCTGCACACTGTGATTTTGACAAATACAGTTGCTTTTCCATTTGTTGGCTACTTTTGAGTAAGAGAAAGCAGGTTCTCTCTGCTTACAATCACCTCCTAATGACAGAAGCCTAAGTAGCCTTTGCTTCATTTTGTTTCCTGGGCCGTTGAAACAGCAGCATGGTTTTATGGACATTCCCATGTCTGGGAAGATTTCTAATACAGTGGCTTAGAAGGTTTCTGATTTGGCAGCTGTTCTTTTCTTACCTACTGCTGCTAGGATAATTGCAGGAACCAGCTACTTCTGCATCGCTGAAATTGTTGCCCGTGGCAAGTACATAAGTACATGTTGTTTTACTTACAGTGTGTACCTTCATGGTGGCTACTTATTTCAAGCTGGGGATCCACATGTGCTCTGACTTGGTCTGCCTTGAAATTTTAGCACATCTGAGTAATCCAGTTCTGAGCTGTGTCAAGGAGTGTGATGCACACTTGTGTTTCAGGATTGTCTTTAGAAATGGTTGATCTAAGATTAACCTTAATCACAGCAGTGTGCAGGTGCTCAGCGCTGTGCTGTGAACTGCCAAATCCCAAAGTAGTTTTTCTCTTTAATCATGTGCAGGTACTCACTTTTGTGCCACAAATACCAAAGTAGTTTTGGGGATGAGAGCTGAATTTTAACTGAAAGTTATGGTCTAACAGTGGTTAAAACTTTTGTTGTGAGTGTGGTGTGTCCATGAGCCTAGGCTACCTTTTGGCCTGGCTAACTGGGGCATTGCTAAGCTAAGTAGCTGGCAAGGAGGGGCAGACACTTGGATACTTACCCATGCTAAGACGTGTGTTGTTGCAAAACTGAGGTTAAAACAGAGGTGAGAATAGGTTTTCATCTCCATTTGTTCATGGGGAGCTCGAGATGGTAAAAGTGTGTTGCTATAAGATGCTAGTTCATGTTTACATTATTGGTTATTTGGCCTTTCAAGTACAACATTAAAATAGGATTTTGTTTTAAAATTATTGGGTGGAGGATGCCATGGTGGTATTATGTTTATACAATCCTCCATTAATCCACCTCAGTTCAAATTTTTGCTGAAGCATAGGTAAAGAATCTCAGCTCTCAGAAAACTCTCAGGTTATACTGTAGGGCTGTTTTATGCAAAATTTTGAAAAGTAAATATTAATAGTTCTTTGCCAGCCTCAGAGATAAAATTCCATGGCAGGTTTTTTATTTTCAAAAAAACCCACTTGGTGTAAACTTTGTTTTTTTTTTTTTTTTTTAAATAATAACATTTTAGTAAAAATTTATTCTAAAGTATGGACATTATTTGTGGAGTCTCTCACTTCTATTGTTCCTTCATATTCAGTATTTGAATTTCACACTGATAATACTGACACTTTCCAGATGTTCCTGCATGGGTGTAGGCAGGGATTCCTTATTGAATTAATCTCATGTTTTTATGATATGACTACAACATATCCTATGTCTAGCACCAGTGCTTGGGAAGATCTGTTCATCAAAGCAGTGACTGAGGTGCTGTGTAACTAACTGGTGCCAGTAACTAGCAGGGGGTTAGCAAAGAGGGAGCCTGGCTCCTGACAAAGGACAGATAAGACAAGCAGATCTAGGTACAGAGCTTATTTACCATCCAGATTCCATATTTTCATCCGAAGGTTAATTTAAATCTCCTCCTTAGGTGGTATCTTTTTAATATAGCATTAATTGTATTGGTATTACTCATGATTTCTTTGATTTGGGTAAACTGTGTTTCTAAATATCTATGTATCTTGCAAGATCATTTTTGTCTGTGATGAATGCTTATTTTTTATACTTAACAAGTATTTACTAGGCAGGAATGGAAGAGATGGTTTCCCATAGAAATATTGAGTCAGAAGACAGGACACAAATAACTGTAAATGTTGCAAACAGAATCTGTTTCTTATGTGAGTGAGTGAATGAGTGAGTGAATGAGTCACTTCAATAAATGTGATAGAAAATGGAAAAGACAAAATGTTCGTCACTAATTGATTATGTTCATCAAATATAGAAAGAAGAGAAGTAGTTGAAATTTACTTTCTTTATTAAAAATGCAGTAAAAACATAATGAAGGACCTGGGTTACCTCTGATGTTAGTACTGGATTTCTACATTCCTACTCCCATTTCTATATATCATTCAGTGTTCCTGTTTTAATGGTGTGACCCCTCAACAATCACATCCTGAACAAGCATGAGATAAAATAAAGGTGCAAAAAGTTATTCCTAATTAAAACCATGAATACTTTATTTTTTTTATGAAGTTTAGAGTTGAGATGCTAAGAGATAAGTACTGACAGCTGAGAGCTTTGCTCCTCTGCTTGAAATCTGCCTTACGTTGTGGAAGAAAGTTCTTACTATCTGCTGGGTAGAGATCATCTGGTGTTCTGTGCATTTCTTCTGGATAGTTGTTTGCAGCCCTACAGGTTGTGTACTGGAGAGCTTAGCAGAGAGGTTAAAAAGTAGCTTCAGGTTTCAAGCAGAGAAGTCATGCAGGTGGGACCTGTAGCAGTGCATGCAGTGAGCTCTGGTTGCTGTTGCCCACACAAAGTGTGTTTGGTGGCTGAGCAGACACTGTCAGTCTCCTGTTGTCAGTCCAACATGAAGCCGAGGAGGAGAATTTACAGAGTGATGGGTGGGAACAGTGGCTTAGGGTGAACTCCCAATTTGGAAATGTTAATGCTACATCCATTATTAATAACCCCACTGCACAAGAAAAAAATGCTTTGCTGCAAACGAAGTTGTGACACAGGGAAGTAGCAGGCAGAATTAAAATTTTATACTTGCTGTGGTCTTACAATAAAGGTTTGTGATACACATCCAGCAATGCTGCTATAAATTGTCTCGTTATCTAATCTTGCAGCTCAGTGTATGACAGAAGATTACAAGTAAGAAAACAGTTCAGTGTAGCTTTTAGCTGTTTTCCCACTGCTTCCCTTGCTCCTGCTGGAGCATTATTACTGTGTCCCTTGTAATTCATATGGAGACAACATTATTCAGAAGTACAGAATGTCACTAGGAGGAGGAGAGTTCAGAGAAAACCCAGAAGATTTATGACATAGTTTAGATAAGGGCATGGAGGAACTGACATGAGAGGAGTAATGACAATTCGCAGTCCAGCAGCATTTCTGAGGGAGTGCTGAGAACTTCTTCATGCCAACTCCATCAGGTCAGATACAGCACAGAGCATGCTTTAATAAGGTGTTCCACATGCTTCATTGCAGAGGGAACTCTTTTGGTAATAAATAATCCAGATACACTGAGCTCTGTCCACATGGGACTAGGACCTGATCCAAAACCAACAGAAAGTCCTTAGAAAATTTCACAGAGGCACAGCTAACAGAGAGAAAACCTCTTTTTCCTTTTCATCTTATTTCTCATGGGAGAAGGAGGAGCTGATTGGTAGACAGGGACAATCCTTTCCTTCCCTCTTTGTGCCTTGCTGGTAATGCAAATCCTCATTTTTGACCCTTCCTTGGAGATTCCCCTGGCCTGTTTCACATGGGGCACCTGCCACTGATGGGTGCTGGGTCCTGGGAAAGCTCTCCTGGAGCAGAGGCAGCTAAAAAGCACCTCCTGCAGCCTGTGTGTGTGGACACAAACAACCCTTTCCCTCAGAGGACTGAAGATCACTTTCTGAGCTGTCATGGAGTTTTCTTGTGTGACCATAGGAGGAGGAGGCATGAGGGAGTATGGCTGTTGTAGATCTGGAGCCCCATGAAACTTGAACCATCCCCTTTTTTCTATATGAGAGGAATTAGGAAGGCTTTGAGTGTTTGTTCAGACCCCAGCACAACTCACCTGCTGCAGGGTGTCTTCCCCACCATGTGGCTTGGAGGAAGCTCTCCACCAGCCCTCTGTGGGCTCTTGTCCAGTGGAGCATGGTGGTGGGCACACATGTGATCTACAGCCATGGCCAGCTGCAGAACTCTTCTTCTGTGCCTTCATCACACCTTCTTATGGAGGAGCTAAAGCAATGATACAACTTGAGGAACTGAATCTCACAGCAGCTGTTGCAGGGAGGGAGGAAAGAGCTTGTGTCATCCACTCATCCTTAAACAGGCTGACCTGGAGCCTGCTACTGCTAGGAAATTCTTTACCAGTCCAGATTCTGGAATTCCATCTTAAATTCTCAGACATAAGCAATTACAAGGGCTGGCAGCTGAAATGCTCTCTGGACATGGGCTTTCTTGTGCTGTAGCCTCTTCAGCAGGAAGGAGTTACCTTCTCATTCTGTAGGCAGATCAAATTTGCTGTTGGAACAGAGATTTTATATATAGTAAAATGCTCCCAGGTGTGCTTTTTAGTAGTGCTTCTGGGCTAAAGCAAGGATTTATTAATAAGAGGCACCCAAACCATATTATGCACTGCAGCAGAGCTGGAACAGGGTGCTTTAGCTCTGATTCAGGGAGCTGATTGAATTCAGTGACAGATGCCAAGTATTTATGTCCTTGCCTGAGTTTATCTTTTAAATTTGAAAGTGTTAAAAGCAAGAGTTATTTTTGGAATAAACATATTAAATAGTGATGGAGAGCTCCATCTGGGTGTTGGTGGGATGGTATTTTATTGTTGCATGTTGTTGACCAAAATGGACTGCTCAGACCATCAGAACAGAAAACTGTGCAGATAATACATTGCTGTAGATTTGCATCAGAATACTGGATCTCAGAGGGCCCAGTGACATTGCTTGTGACATTGCTTGGTATCATGAAGAACACAGTAAAATTATATTTATTGTATATTTACAATAAATACAATACATTGCCATACAATTGTAATATTTCCTGTAAAGTTCCAAAAAGCTGTCCATATTTCTACATTAATGTGTGTGCGTGTGCAGGAGGGCTATTTGAATTATATATTTTTTATCATATTGACAAATGTCCAAGCTCTAGAGAAGCTCTTAATTGCCTTGGAAACCATTGCCACCCCACCTCTTGGTTGCTCACTCTCTCTTCTACCAGTACTCTTTGGAGCTTCTATATTTAATTTATTCTGTAACATTACCTAAAATTGCCCCAACCTTTATTTTTGTTTATAGCTGGTCATTTATAGTTTAAAATTATTTCTGTTTTATTATCTTCTCCATAATGAGAATTTTACCATTTTATTTAGGGTAAACCAAGTAATTATTATTTAGCTGTTTAATCTTTCCATGGGCCATCTTGAAGCCCTTGAATGGTGGCTCTTTACAGCTGAACCAAGTCTCAGGGTGAGGATGAACAGCTGACCCATAAACTCCAGGCAAGTTGTCGCATTTCCAGTGCCTCTGAGCCATCTTGTGCCTCAAAAATTAATGCTACTTACAAATTGCCTTCTGCCGTGCTCCATCAAATGCTAAGATGCTGTAATTATTTATGACAGTTAAAATCTCCTGATGCATTTAAATAAAAGCCAAACATACAGGGAAAACATGTCCTGTGGAGGAAGGTTGCACCATGAAAGATGGCTTATTTTGGCTGCAGGTCACATTGAGGGGCAAACTTGAAATACATGTAAGAGATGGAGACCTAGATGTGCGAGATTTTCAGGGGAAACTCCATTGTTGCTGTCATTGGACTATTTTCAGGTGTTTGGATGAGTGAATGACCCAAATATAGTTTAAGCCTGTGACTATTCCATTTTGATAGCAATGCAAATACAGTAGGTGAAGGCTAAGAGCACTGCATCTAATTTAGCAGTGTTGCTTTAGCAACATCATGCAGGATGCAAATAGTCTCCTTGGTAACACTTCCTAAGTGTCATTAGATAAGCCATGGTTATAAACACGGAAGCAGATCAGAAGGAGAGACATGCTCTTGTGCTGTGCCTTTTTATAGCCCTAGACATCACGATTAGCAGGATGGCAAGAGGAGAGAGGAAAGCTGTCCTGGGGCTCGTAGCGCTCATGAGCATTTGTGTGTTGTGGTTTGGAAAGCCACACCGATGGTGATGGGATTTTCTGACTTGGTTTAAATTAAACCATTTAAATAAAGGTTTTAAATAAAGGGAGGTGGTTGTTCCTGCCCTGCCTGGTTGTCACAGTCATACGTTAAGTGTCCTCATGCCTCTCCAGCAGATGCGGATTGCAGATGTTTACACTTCTTCCCTCTAACGGCACATTCAATTCTTGCTGAGTTTTGAATCTACAGGTTGGGAAGTGGAGCGGGAAGGAGACCCCAGAGCTCAGTGTGAGTGTGTGTGGAGGTTGAGGTGGTGATGAAGGATCTGCCTCTGGGCTGGGATTAAGTCCAGCATTTGCTCCCCTTCTGCTGATCTTGTCCTGTTCCACTGTCATTGCCAGTGGATTACCTCTCCAGAACTAGATTTGGCTTTTTCTGTTGAATTCCAAAGACCCTTTCCTAGGGATCAGCAACAGAGTAGAGATGAAAGTGAGAATTGGGGGTTAATTAGTGCTCAAAACCAGGGCAGCTGTTTCTGCTGTTGGCATTGCCATATAGAAAAGAGTCATGAATTGAGGCAGAATCCCACTGGTCGAAACCTGAGGAACTCATCCAAGGAATGTGAATGCCTGATGATGTCAACTGGAGCACATCAAAGACAGTGGAAAGAGCCAAGTCCACAAGAGCATCAAAACAGGTTTATTCTGGTTTGGGATGGAAGTCTTAAAGAGCAGATGGTTTATTTTATCATGAGCTTGACCCTGTGTTAGTATAGCCAGACAACTGGTAGATGTCTGCTTTTTTTTTTGGAAATCCTCTGAATCGAAGCTAAGCCAGACTCTTTCAGCAAAACCCCTCCTGATTTGTAACCTTCAGGTCCACCCACAAATCCATTGACTGGAGACTGGCCAGTCCAAGCAACCTCTTTTCATTTCAGTGGTGTGTAGATACATGGCAGAAGACCTACTGCAATTTTCTCCATTCTAGTAGAAAAAGGAATTCAGATATCAATAGTCTCTTTTTGCAAGAAAAACTCAGAATAAGCAGGACAACCATCCCCCATAGCCTTTTTTTTGCTCCCTAATCCTCTTGGAATTTATCCATCTTCATATCACTCATATCTCGTGGTCTCTGTTGTAAATGTCAATGCTAATTAATGAGACCTTGGCCCTCTGTGTAGCTGAGTAACAATCCCAGGTTTGTTTGTGAGATGGGTGCCCTTCCATCTCCCCAGGGGATGGCACTGGGTCTGTTAGCCCCAGGTGTGGCAAGCTGCAAGGGGCAAAGTCTGAAACACCTCTCCACCTTTATAGTGTTGAAAGATGCAGGTGAAGCCCTCCTAAGATGAGTGAGAGAAGTGTTTCCAAAACATTTTAGGGATTTCTGCACTTGCACCATGGTCTCATCCTGAACAGCACCTCTGCATGATGCTGGCTCCTTGCCCATTAGGCAGAGGGATTCCCTGCCCTGGCCTTTTGTACTCCCTGCAGCACCTGGGTTTTCCTTAGAGATCTCCTATTCACACATGGAGCCTGCCTCTCCTCCTGGGGCTGATGTGAGTGCAGAGCCCAACAGTGAGGCTGTGAGCCAAAAATCCCCCAGTCTCACCTCGTGCACCTGAGACCGGAGGGCTCATGCCCATTGTACAATTGCAGATGTCTTCAAATCAGTGTTTCAATACAAGCAAGGCAGTTCTGGCTTTTCTGAGACTTTGTGGGTGTTGGGGTGGTTTTTTTTTTTTTTTTTTTTGTTTTGTTTTGTTTTGTTTTGTTTTGTTTTGTTTTGTTTTGTTTTGTTTGGGGTGTTTGTTTTCTTTTTAAAATTTCTTTTCATCGTGGGAATCAGGAGTTCCACACTTAGTTGTGGCTTCCTAACCCTCAAGGAAATCCCCTCGTTTTTCTCTTGATCAGTTGATGCTGATGTTTTGCCATGCAGCCTTGATTAGAGGCGGGGGAGCAGTGTGGGATCACGCTGTGGCTCTGAGGAGGGATGCTCAGTCCCACTGGGGCAGAGGCAGACATTGCTCCCCAGCTCCTCACCTGCACCTCTCCTGTCCCCTGTGCACCAGCTGCCCTGTATCTGCCAGCCAGGCTCCCCCAGGCAGCCCCAAAGGGCCAGACGTGCTCCCTGCCCACCTGTTGGCAATGGGGGGTGGTCTGTAGGTGAAGACTGAAGTGTGTCCCCACAACAGGATTGCATCCCAGTGCCCAGTCCAGCCAAGAGACTCTTTACTCTGACCTGCCCGTCTCAATCTCTGGTGCTTGCTTTACTGCCAGTTTCTGTGAAAATGCTCCTTTTCAATTTTCTTCACAAAAAATTAGACCACAACCAAGAATCCTTCCCAAGTAGCTGGTGCAGCCACAGGGCAGCTTCCCCTTTGACACAGAAATCCCTCATTCAGTATTCACCTCTGAGGACAGCTGAATTTTGGCCACTCTCTACTTACTTGGATAGGGGTGTTCTCTGCTGCTTGCTGGGAGCTTCCTCTGCAGCTGGGAGCCACTTCCACAGCATGCAGTGACCTGCCCTGTCTTGGACCGTCACCCCTCTCTGTTATTTTTATATTTTTAGTGGCCTTACTTGTGCAATAACATGGATTTTTTTTTTACTTTGATAAGCATCTTCTTAGCAGAATATTAATGCATATAATTAAGATAGTATTTGGCTCTTGAATCACTCTGTTCATCCTGAAATTGTCTTAATTACACAGCTGCTCCTCTAGAATGAAGCGCTCTTTGTTTAAAAGCCTAATTTGGAAAAAGGGGCAAAATTTCTTCCTCCAAGGATAAAACTTCCATTTCACATTTCTGGCTATGTGTGAATCAGTGGCTTCTCTGTTTTAAGGAAGAGGAGAAATCAAAGGAATGATAATGCTGATTTGTTTTAATCCTCTACTTGGAGTAAACCATAAACTCTCTTGATTTGTTTTGTTGGGTTTATTTTTTTTTTTCTCTTTTCTGCATTATTGAAGGTAAAAAGCTTGAGGATCTTGCACACTTTGAGTTGGTTCACATGCAATTCCTCTGGTTTTTCACTCTGATGTCTGGACACTAAGGCATCCCTAATAGCCAGATGAAATATATCAGATAAGGCACTTGCTTTTCACCAGCTTCCAGTTTGTGAAACATAAACCTAGCTTTGACATGAGCCTTAACCTCTTAGTTTTACAACAACATATTAAAAAATGCCTCAGACGAGTCTATGGAATTACTTCAGTCTTCTGCAAGGCAGCTGAGAAGTTATGTTCAATTTGCTGTCAATTCTTCTGCTTTAAACATTGCTGCTGTAAACTATCAGCCTCTCCTGTGAGTACATTCGTGTTTGGAATGATGCAGTAAATCAGATTATAGCTGTCCTTTATTAACTCTGATGCAGAAGATTTCAGCAGTGGAGGTTTGATTCAGAGAAAATGAATGAGGATAGTTAAAGTCAAATATAAATAGAGCTCATTAAAAAACAAACAAGCCAGCCTCTGTTTCATTATGTGACTCTTAATTGTACCATGAGTGTAGAAGTAGCTCTCGTTAAAGTCTCCTGGCAGCCACCTTCTCTTCATCTCCTTCTGCAAACTCACCCACAAACTCCCAGGATTTCCTGGAGACATGAACCCAGTTTGCACCTTGGAATGGGACACAAAGGGACACGGCAAGCAAAAGAAGTCTGTGTGCATGTGCACTCAATGAAAAGGGCACAGCCTTGCCAGCCCAACTGCATCTGTGCAGGCTACCACCACTCACCTGCACCTATGACCCCTTTTCTACACTGTCAGTGTGCAGCACTGTCCTCACCTGGCTGGGCTAAGCCAGAGGAGCCCTCTGATTTCTGCTCCTGTGTCCCGTGCCTCAGCTGGGCTTTGTGCTGTGGATGCTGGTGGAGCCAGCTCCGCATTCCCCAGGCACACAGCTGCAGTGGGAACACCCAGCATGGTGGGGTCAGCATCAAACCCCATCTGCTGGGGGAAAACAGCCCCTCTGTGGCCCCTTGACCAGCACAGCAAAGCCCAGCGTTGCCTCTAGGATGAAAATAAGCTCCTTATTGCTGAGTGCAGTCTGTGAGGCGCTGCTGCCGTTCCCTCAGCACAGACACAAGAAGAGCTCAGTCTGCCTTACACACCCGCCATCCCTGTGTGGGTGGATTTGTTCATTTCTGGTGGGTTTTAAGTACTTATGTTTTGGGGGAAGAGAGAAAGTGAAAAAGTAGTGATGGAGTCAGAGCATGGAATAAATCCAGCTTTGGTAACAAAATACAGTGTATAGCAGTCTGTGCTGAAGAAAGGAAGGTTGCTGAATGGTACCCAGTGCTTCCAATTCAGTAATGTGCCATTAACAATTACCTTTAATGAAGTCTCAGCTACTGCCTTGATGAACAGGACATGCTACCTTTCTGACATCCTGAGTGTGAAGGTACAGTGAATGGGAAAATAGTCTTGGAAAGGCTACTGGACAGTGTTCGAAAGGAAGACCTGCAGTTTTGAAAAAGAAGCTACTTTTCAAGCAGAGTTAGAACATGTTTTCTTTTAAAAAGAGTCTATTAAAGACTCTGTGAGTCTCATTACTGCTCATGCAATAGCACAAGTGGGAGATTAATACTCTTCTTGAGGGAATAAAACTGCAATATCTCTTGAGCAAATCTATTCCCACATGGACAATCGAGCTCAAAAGCAAACAGCAGCTTTATGCTATTTAGGATTGTACTCCTGGGTCACATGTGGAGCCTGCAAGGGCCCTGGCAGTATCAGTTTCACTTTTCTCATGGTTTCCTCCTGAAGTTCAATCCCACTGTTACCTTAAACTCAGTCCCAGCATTACTGGGATCACGAGGTCACTAAGTCTTTGGTATTTTAAAGCAATGCATCAGCTGCTCCTGCTCCCTACAAGCTTAACTGGTGTGATGCCTGAGTGCTCATCACAAGGGCTCCCACTGTTCCAATTTTACATGGAAAATCATTCCAAAGTTTTAATTAATTTTAATTCATAATCACAGAGCAATTTGGTGTGTGCAGACGGAAATCAGTAGATAAGTGCTAGTATTTTTATGTATACTTATGTTTTACAAAAAAAGTTGCAGTTTACTCAGAACATGGGCTGGACTGTGACTGTTTAATTACTGTTCACACAGAAGTAATTTGCGAAGTGTTAATTTCTGAAATCAATGCAATCCAGTCCAATAAATATTTAATGCTTCCATCTGCCATTTTAAAGTTGGTTACCAACCCTGCTAGATGAAGTTTGTGAAACAGTTATCTGCTGTTGACATAATTAATGGTTTTGAGATCCAGTTTTCTGGAAACCTGGAAGAGAGCAGGTTTCCTGAACCCACTTTTGTTCTCTTTGTTAGGTTAAATGTGGATATGCACAACATTGCATGTAGAGACATATTCATAGCAGGCAGACCAGTGTAGAATTACATCTTAATTTTATGAGGGAAAATACATTGAGTTTTCCCTAGTAAGACTATGACTGCAGGTCTTAGGTTTGAATTTTGGGAGGAACCTAGTTGGAGCATGCAGTATCTTTTCCACTGGGAATAGCCTATTAAAGTGAAGGGCATGGTGGCCATTCCAAGGAGCAAAGAGGAGGTGAAGCCCCTCTCCCTGCCTGGACAGGAGGGAGCACATGGGGCTGTGCAGGCAGCTGGGGGTCCCATGGGTCGTGGCAGCATCTCAACCTCACTCTACAAAGCTCAATATGGCAAAACCTGTCTGCCTCTGGCTGTGTGACAGACTATTTATTAACTGGTATTCATGGAGGGTTTGCAGCTCTGTGGATGGGAATGCCCTGTGCCAATGCAAATGTCACTGCTTGTGGTACAACACAGGGCCCTCAATGATTAGTTCTTTTTTGCTGTTTTTCTAGTACAATTATATTTAATTCATGTGTTGTTTCATCGAAGTGTCTGTCACTCAGGGCTTGGCCTCATCTTCTTAAATAGCTGGATATAAAATTACAATGTGTTCCTCCAGTGAGACCATATTTCCAGAATATCATCACAGCTTTATGATGACACAGGGCTTTCTGTTTAGCTGAATGGATACACTGAATCATCATTTTAAAATTTAAAAATCTCTTGAGCTTGGATCATTAAATTTGTGCCATCTCCCATACCAGGTTACTGTGAATCAGCACAATAAAGAACCTGTGACTTCAACATTTCTTGTTAGGTCAGGGTAGACCAGTAGGGTCCTGGGCAATTGCAGATTGCAAAGCACCAAACAAAACAAGATTGTTTTTTTGGGAGATGTTCTTTCTTTCAGCCCTTCCTAAACCTAGTGGCAGCTTCCAGGGATTATTTGGAAAGCAGTGGACTTGTCTGAATGGCCCTCGTGTCCCTGTGGTGCCTAAAGCTCCTGGAGGAGCATTGCTGCCAGCATCAAATGCTTCAAATATCAGATCCCAAAGTGCCCATGGGGGCTGCTGTGGGATGTGTGGAAGCCTGTGCCTGTAAACATGAATCTGTAGTTCAGATAATGGTTTTAGCAATGCATTCAAATTATTGCCCAAAGCTATTCCCTATTGTGCCCTTGCATGTGAAAATACCAACCCAGCCCAAGCCTAATGGGACCCTAATGAAATTGTTTCCTGTAGCTTTATGCTGTGCAGCTGGATGGAATAACTCCAGCTAATGCACCAGGGGCATGCAACAGCAAAGTTCTCATTGCACTTGATGAGGCTGCTGCAGTAGTGGCTGTGGGGATGGGTAGATGTGTCAACCAATCTATAATGAGACTTCTGGATTGAAAATTTTTGCTGGATTATGGAAGAAGCTTTTGAATTGCTACTGTGATGGGCTCCCCTTGTGTAACCAGGTACTATAGTCTCTTTTTGGCTTTCATGTGGGTGGTGATGTGCCAGAATGGAAGGAAAAAGTGAAGCACAGGAAATAGTGTTGGAAGCATGATTTACAGTATTGCTTTGGTACGAGTCCCTATATTTTATTTGAAGATGGCTTTTAAACTTTCTGGGGCAGGTGCTGAATGGTGCTCTATGGTTTGTTTAACCAGCATCTAACCTCAGGAAATCCCCAGCTGTTAACAAATATTAAATTAAGTAATCTTTTGGTTAATGGCTGTTCCTCTACTGCTAGTAAAATGGTATCCTGGGCAGTTTTCTTGCAGCTTTTATCCAGTTTCCTGAGGGAGCCAGGACCACTGCAGTCAGGTGAAGTGCAGGGGGGCAGGAACCATGTCTGTTTGTTACTCTAAATTTGGACATGTGCATGGTGGTGGGCACTTTCAAAGGGCATGAGGCACTTTCTGTCCCCATTATCTGCTTTGCAGCAATCTCTGCAGGAGAACAGAGTCTGAACGTTGCAGAAATCTTCTTGGTGATGAGACAGAATGGTCTACTAGTCACAGCAGGGCTTGGTGGAGATGTACTTGATGTTTCCACTTCTCCCATGCAGATACCAAGGCATTTCACATCTCTGCACCTCAAAATACCTATATGAAGGGATAAGGGAAGGAGAGACTTAGAGATGCATTGTTGTTCTTATTTCTTGTTCATTGCTCTTATTATTGTATGTTATTATTTCTAACCAGAAACAAGCTGCAGGAAAGAACTAGCAGTTCCCAGTTCCTGCTGCTGTCATTTAGACCCAAATTAGTGACTCAGTGTGAATTCAAAGGAGGTTGGAGGTAGTCAGTGTTGGGTTTGCTGCAGGCCCCCATTTTACAACTGGTAGCCACTCAAGAAAGTCTTTTTCACTGAAAATAACAATTCTTTTTCTCCCCCACATCTTATTTTGAAAAGTTAGTTTTTATTGGCATCCCTGAATGGACTTGCTGTGCCATGCAGTGTATCCTGAGGCGAGGGATGGGGCGGGATGCTCTGGCCAGGAAGAGAAGCCAAGCCCTCCTTGTGGAAGGATCATCTCATGAGGCTTTGCTGAAAGTTAAACTTCTTTGGAGGGATTGTACTGAAGACTGAAGGCATGTCTGAACTCAGGCTGTGGGTTGTCATTTGTCCAGCTTGTTGCCTTAATTTGATGAGCCTTTGAATGATTTAGAGAAGATTCTCCTCCTGCTGAGCCCTCTTCTGCCCTCTGTGCCAGCAGGTTCCTCCTGGAGATGACAGCAGGGCAGTTCCTTGCAGGTTCCTGAGGGCTGGTTTCCCAGGGGTGTGATCTTCACATTTCTGTGAATGAAGAATATATCTGTGCATGAGGGATTCAGCAGGAGGAGCCAGAGAGGCAGCCGTGTTGTAGTGCTTCCATCCGTGCTTCTCCACCACTGGAGCCTCTCTCCTGTCTTGCACAGAGGCCAGGAAAGATGCTGGGTTTGTGGAACAGTGGAATACTTGCAAGACAGTACTTTGCCTCTTCATCATCTCACAGCAGAGATTGTGCTGCCTCTGTGAGCTTCAATCTAGGAACTTGCTTCCAAAGACCATATTAGGATTCTGCAAAGAAAACAGGAGTGCTTTCTTCATTGAGTCAGCTGAAAGGACTAGTGTGGGTTGGCTATTGTAGGAAATAAAATGGCTGCTGAAAAAAAAAATTAAGCATTTCTAAAAAAACTTCTGTTTTGAATTATTTAGGTTAAAAAAAAAAAGTTGGTTTAAATGGGTGGGGGCTGGTTCAGGAGAGCAGTGTTGTGAGAGCCAGCAGCTCCTCAAGCCTGCAGGGTGAGATCCCTGCATAGAACTTGACTCCTGTGGTTTCCAGCAGAACAGCCAGCACAGAAAGAACCTTGTAAAAAAGAGAAGGAAAGACAAGCTGGGGAATAACAGCGCTTCCATGATACTGCACTTGCTGTGTTTCAGAGTAATTCTATGATAAAGATTCTCTTTAATAGTACAAATCCGGCTGATAACCGTTTTGGTAAATAATAATAAAAGAGCTGTGACAGTTCAGCTCTAGCATGACTAATGTAGTGATTCTGTATATCTTGAAAAGAAAAATACACCAGCACAGAAAGTTCCTTTCTGCTATTTGTCAGGTGTGCAGATGCCATTGGTTAACATTTGGGCTGATGCAAAGGGACCAGCAAACACACACCTTTGGGTCTGTTTTAAGCTTGGTTAAAATATCCTGTTTCTATGTCCTGAACATCTGTGCTTGATGCATTTCAGCTCCTTCCCATCTTTAATGTGGGGATTGCCTCTCTAGCAGTCAGGGAGATGGCAGCCCAGGCAATCTGTTTCTTCTTTACTATATTAATAGCATTTGCAAGTGTTAAGAGACCTCTGCAGCCTTGGACAGCAGTAATGGTTAGTGTGGTTTTTGATCTAATGATTAAGAGAAGCCAGAGATAGGTGATAAACCTGGCTAAGCATCATGTGCTGAATGATAGGGCTTGTCTCTGAGCAGGTGGAAAATGGCAGGTAATAGCTGTGCCCTCCTGCACCTCCCCAGGCATACCTTATGGCGTTAAAAGCTTCGAAGTGTTTAGTTTTGGGTGGAGTTAATTGGCATGGGCTGCTGAGTTAATTGGAATCGGCTGAATTATCTCTGTCAATCTGTATATTAATACCACCTCATGCTCTTCTTCCCTTTCCATCTGATCAGAGAGCAGAGGGAAGAGGAGGCTGCCAGGTGATGTCCATGTGGCAGAGGTGGGTGTTCAAAGTCTGAGACCTGGCTTCTCTCCCCTCAGTGCAGTAACTGCTGAGAAATGCTGCTGTCCACTAACACAGTTGATTTGTATTTGCCTCCTCTGATTGCTGAGGTATCCCACTTTTTTTTTTTTTTTTTTTTTTTTTTTTTTTTTTTTTTTTTTTTTTTTTTTTGTCTGGAGAGACACTGATGTTCTTGTGTGACTAGCTCAGGAAAGGTCTACCTTCAGAAACAAGGAGATATCGGGAGCTCTACTTTTAGCTGCAAATATGCAGTTTCTCATCCGTAGCCCAGATGAATTGCCAGCTGTGTCTTCATTTAAATAATGCTTCTTAGGACAAAGAATACAATATAAAGGCTAACGTGGCTCTCATTTACTTGGGTAAGAATGGGCTCTAGCTTTCAAAGTGTTAATAACCAGTGTTGTTGGAATTTATCTTACAGCAAGCCAGGAGCCCTCTCTAGGATTATGGTCCATGTGCTCTGGTGCAGTTAGAAATATACAGGCTCTGCCTTGGACAATGTGTACTCTTTTTAAAATGGTCTCCTATAGATCTTTATGACTTGCCTGTCAAGCTTTAGGCGAGCTCTGAGTTTAAAGAGACAGCTTTAAGTGCCCAAAAGTTCAGCTTCATTCTTCATTCATTTTGGTTGTTGTATTTAAAGCAAAATTAAATCAATTTAAATGGCCATTTAAGTAAGGTAATGTTATTTCCAGCTTTCTAAGAAAATGTTGGAAAGGAAAAGTGCAAACCTTTGCTAGATTTGGCAGCTTCCTTGGAAACTCTATCCCTGTGTGAGAGTGCATTAAAAATAATGCTCTCTGGCAGCACTTTTGGAGTCTGGAAGATTAAAGGTAGTAACCAGCTCTGCATCACAGATATCTTACATTAAATCAGAAATCACAACTATCTTAGACTTATTACTCAAACTCATGGGGAGGAAAGCCCCTGGTCCCACTTAATTTTAACGATGTTACAGTATTGCACGTTCTTCCTTTTCCCCCAAGCAGCAGGATAAGATCTGGGTTTTCAGATGATAGCACAGGATGAGCCTCACTATGGCTCTCTGGTGGACAGTTCCTGTGTGTTAAGTTTGCTTGGAACTTCTCTGCTGATGCCTGGTGCTCTATTGTCTCTTCAGCTGGGACTTCAGCCAAGTTTGTAAGCAGAGATGAGGCTCAGCCTCTGAGTTTGGACCTAGCTTTTGAGTTTCCTCCTGGGGTGCCAACTGGTCAAGTGTTGGATGCCAACTGTACTATCTCTGCTAATAAATTACACTATCTCAGGTGATAAAATTGGGTTTCTAAATCTAGGATACCAAAGAAAGTGGCAGCTGTTGTACAGTGGGGAAATAGATTTATCTTGTCCCCCCAGCTACCAGTACTTAGAGATGTGTGCTGTTGGAATATGTAATGGTTTTTCTTTTCTCTTTATGCCTCTTTCCCTTTTTGCATAAAGATTTATCCGTTCAATGCTTATCACAGTGTAAGAGTATTAGTAAACATAAGCTTGTTGATAGTTGGCATTCTGATGCTTCACTGGAGGGAAGATCAACAACTTAAAAGGGGATTCAAATAATAAACCCCCAAGTGTAACCTATGCTTGGGAAATAGCAATGGTTGCTGTTAGCCTGAAGGGTGTTGGGTTTTTTGTGTAGCAGTGAAATAAGATCCTTGAATGAGAACTATGTAATTGTGCTGGAGCTTTGTGTCTGGGGTTGTGGCTACTGTTCCTTTTCAATGTGATGTGTGACCTGAAGAATTGCTTTGCTAAGAACACTGAGAGGTGGTGAATTTACAGGTATCTTCACCTACCAGTTCTCTCTTTTATTCTATTAATAAGAATCAGTCACTTTGCCTCTGCTGCAGACAGAGTAATTTCTCTATTTTTTGATTCTTTATTATCCTAACTAGCAGTGATAATTATTTCATAGTAGCATCCTCTCAAAAAGAAGAAAAAATTCCTTTTCTCACTTCACACAAAGGTTGTACATTAAGAAGACCTGGATGTGTGACTCTAGAGAGGAGGGTGAAGGCACAAATAATGGCTTGAAAAGGCTGTGCATGCAGTGATTCAATGAAATGAACCAAGTCTTCAGATCCTGATTCTCTTGGGATCTTCACAGGGGTTTAATATTGCTCCTCTTGGGATCTTCACAGGGGTTTAATATTGCTCCCTTTTCTCTTGCCCACACATCTTGCTTTGATTTCAGTGCTTTCAGTTTGAATCACTTTCTCTGCCTTTCATATCAATGGGGCAGAAAACAGCAGAAAACACCATGACCTCCTGAAGAAAGGCACCGTGGTCTTTTCCCCTTGTCTTCCCACATGGCTGTATGTGTATGATGGTGTCAGTGCCCTCTTTTCCAACCCTCTGTCTCTCCACTGCCTGGTTAAGTACAGCCCCTGTGAATCAGTGACTCACTGCAGAGCCTCTTAGCATTGTAAAAAAACCCACAAAACCAACCTGCAAAGTAATCTTTCTTTCCCACCAGTTTTTTAGTTTTCCTTCTAGGGTTCTGGCTTTGCTTGGAGGTGGGCTGGGAAGCCACCTGCAAGGGGCAGAACTGTCACACTACCTTTGCCTCAGCAGCCTCTAGGGGGGAGAGTTAGTGTGGTTACAGCCGGGGCAGGAGCCTCCTGTGCTATCACTTTGCTGGCTTTGTAGGCCACCCAGAGGAGCGATTTAGTGTCTGGAATCTGAGATGAACTCTCCTTTAATCTGTGTTATAAACGAAAGCTGACCAGTAGGAGAAAAGGCTATTTTTTTTCCCAAAGAGGCCAATATGGTTTTTTTCTCCCTTTATATTTTAGATGTGTAGGAAATAAAACTATCTAGAGGTGAATGAGTCACTTTCATGAGTCACCAATAGTGGGAAGAGGGGATTTAATATTTGCGAATCAGAAGAAAAAGTACAGTCTGTCCCCTGCTTGGTGTGAGAGAGAAAAGAATGGACAATTTTTTAAAAGCTGTTTTCTCCCCAAAAGAAGAATAAGAATGATGTTTCAGACTCTTCAGTTTCTGGGGATAAATGGCTGCCACCCCTCGTGGTGCTGTGGTCCTGCTGACAGAGGTACTTCTTACCTTGTGGCTTTTCCAAACCTCAGGATTTCTGTCCCACACTGCTGGTGGCTTTCTTGGTACAATCTTGGGCATCCCTCTCCACTGCTTGTCATACAGTTTCTCCTTTATACTATGAGACCTTTGCCAGTAACTTAAAATGTACCAAGAGCCAGAGTTTGTGCCTTGAGGGGCCCCTTTTCTCTCCACAGAACAAAGATGGGTCAATGCAGGCAAGTGCAGCAGGAGGAGAGGATGAGCAAAGGTGGGAAATGATGCCCTGGCCATGCTGGTAACTCTCTTTAGTGCCTGGTTGGTGGTGCCTGTGTGAAACCACTCGAATCTGACTTGTCTCTCCAAGGCTCGTGGGTTGTGACTCAGCCAAAGGGGAGGAGGAGGAGGAGGGTGTGCAGAGCCTTCCTCCTGTGTCCGCCAGCTGTCACTGTTGCTGCACACACCCGGGTGGCCGGTGCCTTCTGTCCGGCTGGGATTTACAGCTGCCCCAAAGCACGGAGCTTGTTTGGCTCATCCGTGGTGTGAGAGTGTTTATCCTCATCTTAACAACCTGTTCCTAAACCCGCAACTTTATTGCCTACTAAAAGGCTTTGTGAGAGCTCCAGAGATAATTTCAGTCCATACACATTTCCCCCCCACCTTGGTTGTAGCAGTTTTAGATTTTTTTTTCTTTTTAAAGCATTGTTGCAGAACTAAAACTCCCTCAGGGTGTTTCTCTGATTAAACAATGGTTTGTAAAACTGAGGGGGTTGGAAGTAATAGTAAATTAGGAGAAGTGGTCACAGCAGGATCTGTCAGGCTTTGCCAGCATGCATACACACACAGATACCCACATATCTGTCTCTGTGTGTAGGCACTCAACTTCTTCCACCTTGTATTCCATATGAGTTTGCCTTGAATTAATGAGTACGTCTTGTGCTTGTAAAGTGAAGAAGATGCCTCCCCAGTATGAGATGGCTCACAGATGGAAGTAAGGAGGTGTTTGCTGAGGGCTAGTCTAAAATTACTCTTAGATGCAGTAAGCATCTCTTCAAGTATTGCACTTTCACCATCTGAGCTGAAAACCACAAAATTTTATTGAGCAGGTGTAGACTGGACACCAGAAAGAATTTCTTCTCTCAGGGAGTGGTCCAACATTGGAACAGGCTGCCCAGGGAAGTGGTGGAATTGCCATCGCTGGGAGTATCAGATTGAAAGACCATAGAGGTTTTTTCTAATCTTAATGATTCTATGAGATTAGCCTGACATTCTCTATGGTTCAAGCCTTATACCAATATTGTAATCAGGTTTTGCTTGACTTCAGATATCCCAGAACTTCACACTTGAAAGGACTGAAAGAGCATAGTGTTGCTTGATGTTACTATTGATGTACCTTGTGGAGATTATACAGCAGCAAAAAGCCCCATCAGGCTGGTTTTTACCTGTAACCATGTTTTGGATTTGAGGTCCCAATACTTATTGAACCAGGTTCTGCTGTGAGAGACACAGATGTAAACTGGAAGTTGTGCCGTTCCTCAGCAGTGCTGTTTTAGACATGCAGCAAAGAGCAGCATCTGGCCTTTAAAATGTAATTGTGGTAAAAGCAAGCACCAATCTACACAAATTTCTCCATTTAGATTAGATCCTGCCTCGTGCAAACATAATCCTGAGGAGAAAGCGAGTTCCTGGCAGAGACAAATGAAAAATCCCAGTCCCTGCATTGTGCTCACTGCTGTCTCATTTCAATCCTGTGTTTTCTTATTGGTTGTCTCTCTTGAAGCTAAGCGTTAAGAATACCAAACTGACATTTTAAAATAGTTTTCTCAATTCCTGACCAGATTAGGAGCACTGAGTATAAAGGGGAAGAATCTGTGGGTACACCTGCGTGGGATGTGTTCTGGGAAGAGCTGGGTTGAGCTTTAAATGGGTCTCTTGCATTCACGTTACTGTATCAGTCTGACCCCTCCTGTGCCAGGTGGCTGATTGGCCAGAGGGAGAAAAGGCACCTTTTCCAGCTGCATTTCTGCTTTTAATTTGGCAGGCAAAGGCCTGGTTTGCTGCCAGCTGAGTGGCTGTGCTCACAGCCGTGCCTGCGCCCTCCGCGTCTCTGTGTCTGTGCCATGGGCTTGGGGATAAAGAAGAGGCAATTTGTGATCAAAAAGGCTGCTTCTTTCTCTAATGAGGTATTTATCCATGCAGTTCAAATAAACACAACCAGAAATGGGGCATCCTGATGTGTGCTTTGAAAACATGGCTGGCCTTATGGGTGTGGAAGGAGGCTGATAAAGAGCTTGGTCTTTTCCAAGTTGTCTTGCTGCCTCTCCTGCCTGCAGCTCTCTGCTGCTACTCAGTGCTCCTCCAGACTATTTTTAATTGTTTCCTAGTGATGTGGTAACTTCTGTCTGGGTCTCCAGAGAGCCAGCAGTAACACAGGTTGTGCTCCCTGCATAGCAGTAATGGTGGAATAGATCCTTATCTGGGATGCTGCCTTGCTTTTCTGCCTGCTGTAGCCCCAGTGTTTTCCACTGGGAGGTGGGGAGCTGACAGCCCACTGCACTGGGTTTTGGGAAGAAAAAGGCTTCTCAATAGCTTGATTATGGGTCATATATTGTATTAATGGAATTGATGTAACTTAGTCTTGATTTATGCAAGAGGAGCTGAGGATGGGTTTCCTCTAAGTTTTTGTGCATTATTGGGTTTGTGCCCTTGTTGATTTGTAGGACCTTTCCTTGTTTCTCTTCTGCCTCTCTCCCTATTTGTTTAGCTGCAAGCACTCTATTGAAATTCAGTTGCTGAATAAATGTCTCATCCCTGGTAGTATTGTCTTTGTTTTCCGTATTTCTTTGTCATGCTGAGGCTCGTTGTGTTTATCAGGTTTGAATAAACAGCAGAGATGGGGAGAAGCAAAGGAAGGGTTAAGTAGGCAATACTCAGATCCTGCCAGCTGGGATGTGAGCATATGTCCATGTGGCAGGCACAGGTGAATTCAGTTTGCCTAGGCTGAACCTGAGTAAATAAGCTCTGCTGAGATGTGGTAATATTAGGTTGAGCTCAGTGTTGCACAAAAAGTGGTCATACAGCTTCCATGTGGGTAAGTGATCAGACAGAATAAGAATGCATCTGTTCAAGGAGTGCAGCCTAAAAATTCTTAATTCAAGCCTCGCAGAACTAAATAGCAGTCCTGATAGTTAGAAAGACAACTGAAACCACTTAAATAGCAAGAAGGAAGTGAAATGATCGGTTCTGATTTACATTCATGACAGCAGTTAAAAGAATCTATGTGGTGCAAGTTTGCTGTAAAGCAGTGAGACTTCCCTTAATCTGACATTTAATAGATCATCTTAAAAAAAAATCAACAACCTGGCTGTCACCCTGGCAAAAATAATGGGGAAGTACAACAGAAAAACTGCTGTGGGGCCACACACTAAGCCTGGTTCACACTGGGAGAATCTGGAGGGAGACGTGTGGTTGCACCAAAATGTGACTCAGAGCTCACCCGTGTTTACTCCTCACTGAATCCATCCCAAAGACTCTTAAGAGAAAAGAGATAACCCGGTGCTGCGTTTGCTGTGGCGCGGTTTCCAAAAGAGGCCGCTGATCACAGGACTCCCCTTCATCTGCACTCTGGAAACAAACAATCAATTTTTCATTTTTAGTGGTTAATTCTGAAAATATGAAGGTCTGTTTAGTCTTGTCTCCCTTACATAAACCAGCCAGAACAAGGCAGCTTGAGGGGAGTTTGCAACAAGTTCCCTTATTTGGAATAACAGCCACTGGTGTAATGTGGCAGCTGTGGGACATCCCCACCCTGATGGGGCTTGAGGGGTTGGGATATTCTTGTGATGGATCACAGGGCTGTGTTGGGGGAGCTGTGGGGGCAATGGACACGTTTGAGGAAACACAATGAGCCAGATTTGCTTCCAAGTTCTGCCTGTTACGTGCACTCAGTTTGTAGGAACGGGTCGTGATGTGAATTGGATCTGGAAAGGTGAAATGCAGAAGAAAATAAAACTTGTGTTGAGCCAAACTTTTTCATAGAACTTCCACGGTTATGACTTTCTGCTTTTCTTCTGCAGGGCATAGTACTACTGTACAAAGTCTTCCAGAAAGAGCTGCTGTCCCCTGCCACTCAGGTTCTTGTGGGCAGGTGCTATCCTAACAGGATCCTTGTGTCGTGGCTGTGAGCAGGCTGGAGTGGTAGCTGGATGTATCTAGATCTGCTCAGCACCTCCCTGTCGCTGCCATCCTTCCTCCTCCTCCTCTCCACAGCTGTTCTCACCCTGCTGCTCAGGAGGACTTTGATCCTGCAGAAAGGAGCCTGGAATGGCCTTTCTGCATGTTGGATTGTCCATATTGAGCTCTCTTCTTATAGGCTTCAGGTTTTCAGGAAGTTGCTAACTTGTAAGTCTTTCAAATGTGCAACTTTTCTGTGGCCTGAAATGACACCCCATTTTTCCTTGTCTAAAGGGGAAACGAGTTTTCTGAGCTCCTGCTGAAGGTGTGCTGGGAATTAGGGTTTGGTGAGCTGGGCTCTGCTCAAAATGTGAAATGTTGTCCATGTTTGAGGTCTGGTTACTGTTTACCTTTGGCAACAGCAGAAAAAAGTAACATGCATTTCATTTGCATATGACTGTTAAGTTAAACTGTTGCCCCTTATGCTGAACTATTAATTTACACCTCCCTCTAATGCTGTCTTTCTCCATTCACTGGTGGTACAGGAGCTTCCTTTTGCTCAGCTGCTGCTAGTAAGTCCTTCTCTTGCTTCCCTCCCTTCTCTCTTGGAAATCCATTGCACAATTGTTCTATGGCAGATAACTAAGCACATTTAGAATATGATAGTACTTGGATATGCATTTGTCACTGAAAGAGGCTATTTTATTTTTATTTGTTCAGTAAAGCATGAATGACAAGTTCAGATCCCAGACAAATTCTGTTTCCTCTCAAGATTTTTTCAGTATAAATAAATTTGGTTTTAATACAGCTGTCTAATAAATTTGTTCATGAATTTGGAAGGTAAACTTGCCTCTATAGGTAGATATTTATCATTTCATAGTCTTCTAACCAAACTTCCATAAATGGTGTTTTAAGCACTGTCTAGATTATTTCCATGCCATCTCAAATGTTTCAGAGACTGTTTTCACATCCTAATGATGATTTTAAGACAATGGAAATCTGCCTTGCCATGAAGAAATGTTTCCTTTTCACACTGCTTTTTAAAAAAAGTCATTATAATAACTTGTGTTCCTGCTCAAGGTGTTTTGTAAATCCTCCTGCTAGTTTGGCAATCCACCCCTACTTAGCCAGACATTTAAGTGTGTATTTACTTTATACCTGCTACAAGAGAATGAATCCAAGTTCACATGTCAGGAAGAGGAAAAGATCCAGAAGGACCTACTCCCTGGCCCTTGAACTATACTAGAGGATCTCAAGACATTCCTGTGAGTGCTGCAGCTGCCTGTCCAGGGTTTTAGCCACACAGTCATTCCAAGATTTCTTCTAGGATGAATTAAGATGGAATTGGATGAGCCAGAGCACATCTGATACACTCAGCACTCTTGTCTGTTCAGCATTTGTTAAATCAGTAAGTTTTGGAGGAACTGCTGCAATTAGCTCATATTCTGTGCTTGAAGGATGGAGCAATGTGGGAGTTGTCCTGGCTCCAGGGACAGAGGCAGCGGGGTGCTTCTAAGAGCTCCTCAGTCCTGTTCATACTGCATCATCCCACACCATTTTTGAGCAGCCAAGCCCTTTGCTTTTGCCTGCTTACTCACATGGGTGGGATGAGCTCTTGTACATTTGCTCTTTTTTTCCTAATCTTTTCCTTACTAGCACTTGGTCTTAACTGACAGTCAGAACCACAGAAGTTTATTCTTCCATTCCACCCACCTTTTCCTTTAAAATTCCCACTTTTAGAGTGAGCAATAGTTACAGATGCCTTCAAATTGCGTCGCTCTCTCTCTGTAAACAAAGAGCTGACATCTGGCATATTTTGAAGCTGCTTTATTGGATCTTGATCGTTCCTGTAAATAGGCTCTGTGTCTGTCATACCTCAGCGGCAGGGAATAGATGGATCATTTCCTGCACGGACTGAGGAGGGGCGGCCCTTTCCCTGTGGTGGGCACAGGCTGGAGGGTTGATGCCCCCAGGGCTGATGCTGTGAAATGGGGACTTGTTTCCACAACTCAGAAGTACCTTGGTGTTACAATACTGGTCGGAATCACCGAATCACAATGGATTGTGAGATGACTAAACATAGATGGAAGAGACAAGATGCTGTTGGAGTTTAGGAAAGGGTCAGTTTTTGGGCGAAGCATTGTTTTGGTAGACTAAGATGTAGATTGACATGAAGCTTTTCCAGATGTAAAGATTGTATTTTCCTTTTCTTTTTTCTTCTATTTCTTTTTCTTCTTTTTTTCTATTTCTTTTTTCTTCTATTCCAAGGTAGTGTAGTATGAAACTCTAGAGTTTGGAGTGTGAGCCAGGTGTTTAAGTAGGTTTAATTTTTAAAAAATTGAGAGATTATCTGCAGAATTTCCCCCATTGCTATATAGTTGGAAAAAACCTCAAAAGCTGCAAGCCATGATGGTGTGGAAATCTTCTTTGTAGAGCTTGAAATCCAAAGACAGCCAATGGCAGAGAACCAGGAGATTGAACAATGGATTTTAACAAGGTGATGTCAGCTCCTGACTCCATGTAGCAATCACCTAACTAATTGGTGCTGTTGGGTTTAAGATCACATTTCCTGCCTCCCTTGTAGCTAAATGTGGCCTTAAAAATCATTAACAGAGTCTATTTTCGCATCTTTCTGCTGAGGTGAAAAGTGTTGTTCCTAATTTACAGGCTGGAGGATAGCCAGAGGGGGTGAAATGATTTGTCAGGGATGATAGAGAAGAGTTATTAGGGTCAGGAATTGATCCCAGGTATCCTAAGATCTCACTTTTTTGCTGAGTTGGGGAAGGCAAATTTTCTGCACTTACTACAGGAACTGACAGAGGAAAAAATGTTTTTCTAAGCTACATTATAAACACAATTCCTTTTCAATAATATATGTTTGTGCATATCCTCTGACAAACCATGACTGAAATTTATTATGAAGGACTGTAATTCTTGCGCATCGGAGGGGGAGAAATGAAATATTTAACTTAATCTCTATAGCATATTCCATATTTTCCTTGCTTTTGGTTACATTTTTGTGAGGCGAACTATGAATTCCCTCGCCTATTAATAATTTATTGTTACTGGAACATAATAATGTAGAATGCAGTTCGTCCAGGAAAAAGCTTCAATAGGGAGTGAGTCATTGATGGTAATAAACTTCCGTTCCTCTCAATAGACCATAGGACTGTTTAGAAAAAATGTTTTTGCCATGATTCCTGAATTGCTTGTGCTCTGTACAGCAGCTGGTAGAGATAAAACTGAACAGAGCTGGGCAGACTCCCTGTCTCCCCTCTATTACTATAGCATGTTTCTGAATCATACGCAAAAAACGTTTTGGTATGCAAAAGTGACTTCAGAAAAGCAGCTCTGAGTAGAAAACAGCCAGCAGTGAGCAAGGATACATTCCCAGAGTGTGATATCTGCTGTATCTGTGGTGCTCAGGGGGTTAGTGATGCATGGCTCTGTAGTGCTGAGCTCTCCAGCATTACCCTTCTGTGAGAAGTGTTATCTATCTCCTAGGAGCCCTGGGGCCTTCAGGAGGCAAATCTGAGCTGAATCTGATAGTGTTTCACAGCTGCTTGGGTTGGGGTGCATCTCTGCATGTTACTGTCTGTAACCTCCATCTTGTTTGCTGTGCAGGATCTCAGTTGCAAAGGACTGGTCTCGTGTTTGATGGAGCATGTCAGGCACGTTCCCTGCTCTGCTGGATCCAGGCCCTCGGGAGCAAGTTCCCCATTTGGGTCCAGGAGAGTAAAATGTATTTCTGGCCATGATCTTTTGCTCTTCCCATGAAGAGGTAGTATGATTAGTGACCAGTTCTGGATAGTCTTATGACTCTTAGAAGCCTTGAAAGCTATGTGAATAATCTCTAAAGAAAATGAATGCAGAGTGCTGTGGGGAAGGATGGCTGGATGCTGGCTGCCTTCTGTCCCCAGCTCTTGCTGGCTACTACATGCAGCTGCCCTTGTAACCCAACAATGATCCCTGTTCCTGTGAGATGTTCTCCTTCCCCGGTCCTTGCTGACCATACTCTGCAATGACTTTGTTTTTCATACTGATCTCTTTCCACCTGTATCAAATTTATTTTTCATTAGTATTTGTTAATATTTTTCAAATGGACAGGTTCTCTTTCCCCACTGAATTTTTTTTGTTAAGGGTGTTTCCTTCAGAATGTACCAAATTTGTATCCTTGAAGTCTGCTTGCCCTCTGCTGTCTTCTGCCAGCCTTCCTATTGCCTCTTGTTTATTTATTCAGTCTTCCTAGTGATTGCATTTCCTAATTAGTGTGTTCTCTCATTTCACTTAGTGTGCTGTGTCTCTCTTCGGGTGATGTGACTGGATGTGCATCTGTCCATCAAGTGATCCTATGGATACCTTCACTAGCTTGCTCCCAAACACAGAGTCATCTGTTCCATAGAGTCTCTAATTACTGGAATTATCCTGAATATCCTCATGGCTGCTGGTTTTTTCCTGTCAGCTCAGCTACTTATATCTATTAATGGACTTGACTGATGGAATGCGCACTGCTCTCAATCAGCTTTTGAAACAATTCCTGACTATTTACTTATTTAATAATTCTGCCAAATTCTTTTCAGTCACTTTTCATATAATTTTGAATTTTAGAAGATTTCATTTATTTTATGAAACAGGTCTCTTTTTGAGATTTTTTCCTATAATTGTTACTTTCTGACATCTGGTAAAATATATCCATCATCACTCATATTTTTCCATTAATTCTCTTTACCAGCTCATTTTGCTTGTAATTGCTTTCCTTTTTGTGACTTGGGTCTTTTTCTCATATGTATTATTCTGTAATTACTGTTTTGAGCCTACTATATTTCACATGCCAAATTAAATCGAGTTGAGGAACTGGAGCACCTGGCTGCTACTATTTTTATTCTTTAACTCCCCTTTCTGTGTGGAGATGAGTTCTGGTGTGGCGTTTCTCCCCTTGCTGGAGGGTTCAGGTGAGTGCTCAAATTACAGCTTAGCTTCAATTAAACACTTGGGGTTTAGGAGATGTGGACAGGAGGTCATCACTGCTGGCATTGCTGGGTCAGGCACTCACTGCTGTGGCTCTGTGTTCCCCAAGCAGCTGCCAGCCAGGCACCCAGTCCCAGTGGGACACTCCTTGTTGTCCTTACTGGAGTCTGTCCTGCAAAAGTATTTACTCTGTCTTCCTTCTTCCCACGTGGCTTCTCAAGCTGACAGCATCCAACATCCTCACTGTGGGTGTGAGGAGCCAAGCACTTGGCTGGTGTTTTCCTTGCTGCTGTACCAGGAGTGCAAAGAGCACAGTGCCGATCTTACAGCATCAGGGCAACTCAGAAATAGCCAGTGAGCTCCTTTATGTTCTGCTTCCTCTCCTGGAGAGTCTTAAAATGTTTGAGTTATTTGGTGAAGTAGCCTACTTGTCACGATCTCTCTGTATTGATTATCCTTTGTGTGATAAATAAGATGCACTTAGGGCAAGCTCCTGGTGTGGGGGTGCTTCTGAAATGAGTACTGCTAACAAATCTTCCCTCAGGAGTAGATTCACCTCCACGGGGAGAGAAGCTGTAGTGTTTTACTGCACGTTTCAGCAGACTGAGAGCTTGGACATCACCAGTTAGTGTGTCTCACTTGCCAGGGGGTAATTAGTTAAGTAACTGGTTATGTGTCCATGTCTGTCTTCAATCCTTTAACTGGATCAATGACTTGACCTAGCAGAGCAATTCCTAATTCCTTTACGAAACTTTACTGAGAGCATGGACTCTCTGCAATCCGAGAGGCTGCTACTTTTTCATTAGTGGCTCTCCAGGAAGGCAGCTAAGAGCAGCCTTTAGAATTGGTGTCAAGAGTGATGTTAAAGGAATATTTTTTCTTATTTGAGGTGAAATAAATCCTTTTAAAAACAATGAGCTGGCCAGAGAAAGATCTCTCAATCGATCAAGTACTTGCAGTACTCCTCTGCCTGTGGTATTTATCTTACCCTGAGCAGCTGAGCTCTAAAGCAAAAATACAAGGTGTGACTGCTGGAGACTTAAATGAGGTGATTTTTTTTCTGGAAACATATTTTCAAAAAATATATAACTAACAACTGTATCAAATAAGATCATCTAAAAAAATGCCTCTGTGTGTAGTTTTTCTAGTAGCTTCATATCTGAGGCAGGCTTAAATTCATACAATTGCTTGAAGAGAGTCACTTCATTTGAGTGAAGTCTGCAGAAAGGTAAGTGCACTATCTGTTGTACCAGCAGACCAGACTTGGAAGCACTTTACCTACTGGAATCTCAAAACAATCTTAAAGTTTAAGAGATCATTTGGAATTGTCATTTGGTGTGACTCAATGGAGACAACAGTACAGTGCTGTTCTTGGACAGAAGAATTTGAGGATGCAGATAAATATTAGTGCAGTGGGGGTCTGGGAGGCAAACTCATAAGAAATGGTGTGATTCTGTTGCAAAAGAATGAAATTTTATGCTCGGGGAGCTGGCTGAAGCCCCACAGCTGGACTAGCGGAGGCATTCCCCTCAGTGATGGGGGCTGAACTGGGATAAGATGTTCAGTTTTGGTCAGCGTGCTTTGAAACACTTGACAGAGCCCAAAAGAGATGAACAAGAACCATGAGTCAGAGGGATCTGTTTCTGGTGAGAAAACTGTAGAAAGAAGTGGATTAATTTCCTTTAGGGTGGTGAAGGGGGATGAAGTCTTTGTTGGAGAAGGCTGTGAGAAAGGGCAGAGCAATTCCCAATCCTTCAGTAGCAGGGAAGGGGCAACCAACTTCAGTGGAATATTTTAGTCAGATATTTTGTAAAAAACTTCTGGATGTGAAAGGGTAGGTAAGCATTAGGACTTTTACTGCAAAAGAAACCTCTTTCACAGGAGGTTTTATTAACAAGTGAGACCACACACACACCAGGTCCAGTTCCTCTCTTCACTTTGTGCCCTAATTCATGCTGCAGTTCCCTCTGTCCCTGCTTCCTCACATCCATCCCTGTGTGCTCTGTGCATCCAGGATGGTTGTATTGATGATCCTGGGCTGAGTCCTGGCTGAGGAAATCCATCTCTAATCCGTGCAACGGCAGTGGCACTGGTGGGATGAGCAAGAGTACAGTGGTTAAACCCTGACCTGGTGGGACCACCTTGGGAGTGAAAGGGTGCTCAATCCCCTGGAAGAGTGTTATATTATAGGATTAGGGTTGATTTGCTTAGGGGTCAAATGGGCAATCCTTTCTTTTAGGGAGCCATAGCTGAAATCTAAATTACAACTCTAGTTATAAAATCTAAAAAGTGAAAGAAACCACTCCTATTTGTAAAATCAATAAAAGCAATTTATAGGCACCTTGATAATCTTGTCTCTTGCCAATGGAAAGGAGGAAAAATCAAGGTGGCTGCTCTGCATGTTTCTTAGAGCTCAAAAAGCTAAGAAAAGTAGGCAGGTTTTAGGTCTTGCCTTAGGGAAATTGCTTTCCTTTCCTCTTACTTTTAGATGTACCAGTTTGGTACCATTTTATACGTCTGCACATCTGACACAGCAAAGATTTTTCTGTCTCTGATATAGAAAGTATATTGGGAATATAACTTGGGAGCTTAAATGTTAGACTCCTTTAAACTGCTAAATAATTGGTTAAATTTCCACAAATTTTGAACACACCACAGTCCTCCTAAACCCCCTCTGAAGCCTTAGGAGTCTGACTGCTCAGCGATACCCAGCTTGCTTTGAATATCCAGCCTCTGAAAACCAGGCCTATTTGTTTATTTGCTTTGTGTGATGCTGCTTAGTATTGTGGGCTGGATGAGCTCTGAATGCCCCTGATCT
Source organism: Brachypodius melanocephalos (assembly GCA_013398615.1). Classification (NCBI taxonomy): domain Eukaryota; kingdom Metazoa; phylum Chordata; class Aves; order Passeriformes; family Pycnonotidae; genus Brachypodius; species Brachypodius melanocephalos. Next base: position 2,177,900 of record VZSR01000514.1, read on the forward strand.
GGTGCTCACCCTCCACCTGTATCCAACCTCCAGTTCTTCACAAGTGTCTGCATTACATGGCAGGATCCTGTGACAGGAGAAGTTGTCAGGACGGAGCAGAAAGGAGCTTTGTGAGAGCAGATAAGAACAACTTGCGCTGGAGCAGCAGATGTGGCTGTTGTTTTGTGCAAGTAGATGATTCCCTAATCCTCTTAAGGACAGCCTGGGCAAAATCCCCTTTGTGACATTAGGCACAGCTCTGGGCCAGGTGGCCCCAGCTTCTGTCACTGCTTTGCTCTGAGGAATCTCTGTGCTGCTGCTGAAAAGCTGCTGCAAAAACAGCCTCACTGCCAGGGGTGGGACAGAGCCCTGGGGACAGCCAGCACCAGGGTTCTCTGGGACCTTTGGCCAAGAGCAGTCCTGGGGGGCTAATTTAGGGCCTCAGAGTCTGTGGAGGTTACAGAAATGCTCTTTCTAGCAGTTGTGTATGTAAGGGAGTGGTAAAATATTTGGCCAAAATAAAAAGGCATGACTGTGAGGTGCGGGAGGAACGGGATAGTGTGGGAAAAGCTTAATGGTGTGAGGTGAGCCAGGAATATCTTCGAGCTCCCTCTGCCTTTCTCCAGGGAAAGCCACTCCTTACACTGATGTGTCTGGCCTGTGTAGGTGCAAGGAAAGTTTTTCCTCGTGGTTGGATTGTGACTTGGATGGTAGAGGAGAGTGAAGGTGATGAAATGGTGGTCTGACACCAGTTATGATTTCCCTGCTATTTTCTTAGACTTTTTATGTGATCTTGGACAAAATATTTCATCCTGGAACATGGAAGGAACTCCAACTCTGTTAAACAAGGACTTGGAAACGTTGACATTTCTCCCACTTGCTTTAGTTGATATTCATTGCACAATTCAGTAGTGGTCCTTTAAAAAGTGTTTTTCTCCATTAATAAACCATTTTATGATTGCATGCTTAATAAAACATGCCCTCATTAGAAGTCAAAACCTAAGCCCCATTCCATTGCTTTCCTTCTTGGTGTCCTTCAGTAGCTCCTTCCCTCCCACATTTCTTTGCATCACATTCAGCCACCAAAATCTGCACCTTGCACTTGCCCTTCTCTTATTTGGTGCTACAGGGAGTGATGAGAGCCACTATGAATGCCATATGCTGCCTTTGTATTTTTAGCATAACTCTGAAATTACTGTGAAGACAAATGGCTTTGAGATTGTTGTTTTCCTTTCAGTTTGGTGGACACCACTATTTTTGTCCTTGCTTTAACTAGCCAAAGAATTTTGGTAAGCCAAAATTCGTCTTTGGAATGACACAAAATGTATTGTGGGGACACATTAAGGCTGTTAAGTTCTCTGGATTTTGGTGAAGATAATTTTGGAGGGTGCAGTTCTGAGGTTTTTACTTGGGCAGATCTCCCACTGACTCATCCAAGACTACCATGTTAAAGTCATCAAGAGGAGATTGTATCAAGAGGATACAAGACTGTATGTGGTATGTTTCTGTAATACATTTTTGTGTGTCCAAAGCAACTGGTATTAGGTTTATTTCCATGTTTTCTGACTTATTTTTGATTTCTTCACCACTCTTGCTCATCTGTTGTAGAAACACCCTTCCTGACATGAGAAAGGAGACAAAAAATTCTGGCTTTGCTTCCTTTGTAAGAGATGGTGATGGCAGTGTCTCAAGTTGCTGGTAGCAACAGCTTCCTTGGGGGGGAGAAGATAACAATTTGTCCAATAAAAATCAAAATCCCTCCTGTGGCGACACGCAGCACCCTCACTTAGTCCTTTTAAGTCAAGATTCAATTTATGTAGAGCTGGCACACTGCAAGCATTTCTAGGCTGGAAGGTGTTCAACATCATAATGTCAGTCAACTACTGACTCTCTTCCCCAGATTATATGAATAATGTGTAAAATGTAAGACGTGTCACTTCACAAAACAGTTTTCAGACAGAGTCTGTGGTTTTCTTGCTCTTTTGTGAGTTTAAAGAAACTTAGACATTTCAAAAGAGCTTCTTACTTAAATTTCCTAACAGTCTGCTGAAAGTCTGGTGTCAGCCATGGAGACCCAACTCCATGAACCAGTCATGTAAGCAGGAACAAGCTGCCCAGGATGTTTCTCTCTTCATATCTTTCCTCAATGAAACTTCTGTTTACAAAAAAGAGACTACAAGAAGGAAAGGAGTCTGGGGCCTGAGCTTTCAGATGTTGAAAGAAACACTTGACCTGAAATTTGGCCGCTCTGGGACCTGTTCCTGGCTCAGCTCCTGCCTTTGAGGAGTTTCAGTCTTTGTGGGCTTGGGTGCATTTTATGAATAGGTAAAAAGATGATTAAGGGAAAAAAAAAAAAGGAAAAAAAAAAAAAGAAAAAAGCAAGCAGTGTTTTCATTAAATTAGCTTTGCCAAGATGTAAGGATGGAACCTTGCAGCATTACATACCATTTTTGGCTTCAGTAGGGCTACTCTGCATTTCCACTGATAACAGAGAAGATCTGAATCTGTCCTCTGGGCTGCTTCACTTCAGCAATTGATTCTAAATCAGCCTTGCTATCTAAACATGTAGAATTAAAGATTTGTTGCTAATTATATAGTTGTAATTCCTGACTATTTTTCTTCCTAGTTTAGTCAAAATCCTTCTGACATTTAGCAGATTGACATTCTCTTTGCATGTCCATAACAATCTGTCCAGTTTGTTTAAGAAGATAACATTTTTGGAAGAAACTGCAACATCCCTGCTGGAAACTCAAGTACCTGGCAAGAAACGCTTGAGATACTTGTTGAGCTGGCCAAGTTCTGCTGTTATGCGTAGTGATGGGCAGTTGTGTGATCTCATGTGTCTCTGGCTGTCTAGGGTTCACCTTTTGTTTTCTTCTGGAAGGCTCAGGAAGAAGCAATGTGGAGTTAGAGAGCACTGCAAGAGCCCTGCTGCCCTGGATGGCTCATTCTCTGCAGTGCTGACTGCTCTCTGTGGTGAGAGGTGATTGATGCCAGCATGACAGACACATGGCCATGTTTCCAGTGTGTTTGCACATTTCCTCATTCCCATGGGATAATGACTGCTTGCCAGTCAGACGTTGTCATCAACACTCAGTGAGTATCTCACCCACCTCAGGGAAGATATAAAGTGCTGGATGATGGTTCCTGTTCCCATAGGTCTGGGGAAGGCTGGGGCGAGGGGAAAAGTTTCCATATTAGAGTTGTCACTTTGTATTTTAAGGATCTATCTAGTTAAGAACTAAACCTGTCCTAGGCTAAGGACACAAGATCTGTGTCCTCTCAAACCGAATAACTACTGAAAGGCAGCCATCACTCTGAAAATATACATGGTTGAACAATTTAACTCATGGTTGGAGGCTCCCAGCTCTGCCTGGGGACTGTATTTTTCAGCCACCTGGGTTGCAATCTCTACTGCTGTCTAACAGTGCTCCATGAGCCCCCTAGCACTTTTCCTTCTAATACTTGAATAGCTTTGCTCTGCATTTAATTTTTATTTCCACCAGTTAGTGGTGATCTGTCAAAGAGCCTTAACAAATGTGAAAACACCACAGTGTGTAAAAGTGTGTAAAGTTGGGGGGTTTTAAAAGAATTTTTATTTTGTTTTCTTTTGTATGCTGACACTCTTCCAGGTGTTTACACCCAATGCATTTCACAGTGATCCTGCTGACCCCCACTGTTGCCCCTGCAGATCAAGATGGAAATGAGTACATAATGTGTGCTGTGACCAAAGCTTAGCTTTTTTTGGTTGTTCATTCTTTATTACTGTAGTTTGGGTGACTGCAGGCATTGTTCCATCTTATTGGGCAGATCAGTTATCATGCAGGATCAGCTGTGCTCATTGCAGGCAAAAGTGGATTGCAAGTCTGTTTTTTACATAATTAACTGCTGAGCAACAGTCACACTGACAGGTACTGAATTCCAGGTTAGCCACATTGAATATGCAGTATTTTTGCCACAGTCTTTTTTGGCCATTAGTGAAACATACTGAGGACTTGTTCAAGCAGTTGGTAACACCCAAGGGTTGCTCAGAGTTCAGCCTTTTAGCAGATACTTACCTTATCTGTACTTGTCCCTATTGGAAGATCACTGTTTATTCTCATTTTGAGCTCCATTATTTGGATAGCTTTTTACACATTGCTCATTATAAAATATACTTAGTGTGTTTCCATTTGGCCTTGATTCTTCTCTCTTTAAAAGCTTATTCCAGGATTTGTTCGCTATCTCTGTTTCATATTCAAGTGTCCTTTTTATAACCTTGGTGAGAATTTACAAGTAATTTCATGTATCCAGTTTCAGTTTGCTTCCCCCTTTCATTTATGGCACAAGCACAGATTGCTGTAGATACAGCAGTTAAAGCAGTGATGTTCAAAAGTGGTGGAAGACTTGGTTGCAGAGACAGCTTACTGACAAGCTGGACACTGCCTAAATTTTAGAATGACAGTGGAGAAAACATGAAAGCTGTGCTGAGCCAGAGCACCCGATGATATCACAGTAACAATCAATAGCTCTCAACAAAATATTTACTGATGGATCCACACTTATCAAAACCTTGGGGTAAAAAAGGCTGAAATAGATAAAGAAGTCCTTTCCCTCCTGCCCAGGGCTTTTTGACTTCATCTAAAAGATAAGTTCTTGTTTGATCTTGGTGAAGAGTGGATGTGACTTGCTTAGGTGTTGCTCACTCTGCTTGTTGCTTTGCTGTCTAAGAGGCCATCTATTAAGTAGTACTCTGGCAGAAACTTACACTCTTTTATACAGTACTTGTCATTTGAAGATCTCCAAATCTGTCCAAAGTGGAGGAAATTTATAATCTTCATCTTGTAAATTTAGAAACCAGGAACAGATAGACAGGGTCAGAAAACCGTTGCCAGCACTGGAAATAGAACCAAGCTTTTTGAGTTGTAGTTTCTGATCTTGCTAAAAACTAGATAGTGGGGAAAGGAAAATGATTCTTAATTTCCCTCTGAACCTATCAGCTGTTGCAGTTCAGTTGCTAGGCTGGCATGGTCTCATATTTACCCATGCGAAATAACAATATAGAGCTGTTTGCAGAGTGTAACCCAAAACATTGCTTTGCATGCAGGGGCAGTAAGGCATTGCACAGCTCGGGAGTGCCCATGCACACTCTAGGGAGGGCTGGGCCATGTGGGCCAGGGCTGTCCTGTAATGCAGCTCCAGCTATGGAGCTGGATCCAAAAGAATGGAGATTATTTAACTGTAACTGTGTACGGAACCTGGCAAAATGATTCCTTCCTCTTGCTTTGATCCAAGATGTTGCTGAAATATCAACAGTATAATAATGTATTTTAGATGCAAAGGCAGCGAACTTTAAGAGGCAAATGGAAAATCCTCACGCACTGCAGCATCCAGTGAACCTGCTATGCTTTCTTGCTTCCACAAGTCATTCACACGTACTGTTCCATTCACTGTTAGGAAGTAGGGAAGCCCTTTCAAACCTGATTTGCAACCAAATAGAAGAGAAAAATAAGTATTTGTGCAGAATAGCTTCAGAGAGTGTATTCTGTATGCATCTGACTTGGAGAACATTACTGGTGCTTTTAAAAACATCAGATACTGTCTTACTGCATGAGGTAGTATCTCACTGGGAAATACACTCTCCTAAATTCCAGCAGTCCACTGTTAGAGAAAATGAAATTAATTTTTCATTCTTGTCTCTGGTGTAGTCATCTCCTTTCTGTGAATCACAGTTCAGATCACTAGAGAAGGCTGGAACAGAATGAACATTTCATTGTACCTATGTTCTTAAATTGGTCCCCATCACTGCATTCAAACATCTGCTCCCTGGGGAAGACCATTTGCTTCAGTATTTTGATTTGGAAATTGTACTGACATAAATTGACAGCAACATCACATTCAGCATCTTGAATGCACTTTCCAGTCTTCAGGCTATCTGCTAGGAAAAAAATTTGAAAGTATTTCCAGTGAATCCACTTAGATGCTAAGTCATTTAAATTCTCAGCATTTTTAGCCATTATTGTTATCAGTCATTTGAATAATGGCACAAAGAAGTGTTTCCTGCCTCCCTCTCCACGTTCACCCCAGCATGTGGTCTGGTGGGCTTGAGGACAGCAACTTAAAAGGATCCCTTTGTTAAAATGGGCAAGTCATCTCTGAAATGGAGAGTGCCTTGATCTGATTGCAGATGGTGGGTTCTATTTTTATGGAATAATACAACAAAATGCTCTTGTGTCACCCTGAAATAGCAGGCAACTTTAAAAATCCTCAGGGGAGGGGTGTGTCCAGCCACTCTAAGAGCAGCCAGGAGTCAGAGAGCACACACCTCTTGCCTTTTCTCTGTGGTGCTACAGGTACATAGTTTGACATAGTTACTTCCAATCATGGAAGCATGTATATATTTGTAAGGTACTGAATACCTTGGCCTCTTAAACTGTAAAACTCTTAGCATCTCTGGGATTTGATAAAACACATGGCTATTTTCCTTTCTCACAGATGTTCTTCTCAGCTGTATGAAAGTGTGAAAAATGGTTTAGAGAAGGGATGAGCTCAGAGGATGGCCTAGGTCTATTCTAGCTGTAAAAAGAGGGCAGGTGTTCTCCATTGGTGCTATATCTCTCTGTTCTGTCCCTCTATCTCCTCATGACTCATTTGCCACATAAAGCTCCGGACTGAACAGAGGCTCTGGGGCTCCCTGCAATTACTGATTTATTGAGCCACAGCAGAGCCAAGCCTATGAGCACAGAGCAGACTGGTGGTGATGAGTGCAACTCACACCCACCCTGCATAATACAGTAACTCAGAGTTGTATTTAGTTTCCTCATCTCCTTTTTTTATACCACTTAGCAAACAGTGCCCTGCTCCACACATGGCTAAAGGGAGCTGACGTGGAGAGAAGAGCGGCTGTAAAAGAGCAGCAAAGGCTGTGGCAGTGGTGCTGCTCCACTGTCACCCATCCTCGTGTTTGGGGGAGAAAGCCCTTCTTTCCTTGTCTTTTCCTTGGTTCTCTTTTGGGTAGAGCAGTTGTAAGGATGATCTTGGGCATCCCTGTGGTGTCCCCTGCCCTGAACCACAGATGCATGAGCAAAGACCAGTTTGGTGACAAGGAAGAAGACAGGCATGTGGACAGACTGCTCCACTTGGAAAGAGGAGTGAGGAATGAGCAGCGAGATCCTGGTCTCCATCCACAGCCTTGGTCTGACTCTGTCAACAATCAGAGCAGGTTCTTTCCAGTATGAGACATTTTGTTCTTAAGTGTCAAAGCAATCAAGTGCCTTAGTCATGTTTTGCCAACAGGTGATGGTGTAAACACAGCAAAATGAGTGAGCTGCAGTTTGAGAGGGTGTGGTGGACATGTTATCCTCTGGACTGGGAATGGAGCAAACCCCATTACAACTGTGTTTTTTTTCCAGATTTCATTGCTGTTGGTAGTCAGTCATCCTCCAGAGTCCCTCTGGATGCTGAAGATAGCACGTGTCAACTAAAGTGGCTGAGTAGATGACCTCTAGGAAAGGAGATTTTGGTTTTGATCATTTTTCACATCTCAAGGGAGAAAAGTCACACTTGAAATTGCTTCTTTGCTGGGAATGTGAGTGGAGAAGCCTAGGATGATGGTGGCTGCGCAGAAGGTTATTCCATGAAGGTGACCTGGGAACAGTGGGAAGGGTCACTGTGGGCTGCAGTGGCACCTTGGACTGGCTGCTCTGTGTGCAGTGAACAGTTTGAGTGGTCCAGTTCCCAGTTCCTTAAGTGACTTTGGTAAATCTGTGATGTTTAGATGTGTGTTACTTAGCTAAAATTTTTCTGCTCCTGGTTGAACAATTAATTGCTTCTGACCTGTTAATAATGAGTTTTCATTCACTGCTCATTTCCCTGGCACATGACAGAGCCCTTCATGATAATGCCTCCTCTTAGTGGTTGGGTGATTGTAGCTGTTTGATTGGGAGGGGAAATATACTTTCTCAAAATATTTCTGTTAGCACAGTTTTCCTTGTCTGTGCATTAATCAGTGATGAATGCAACTATTTCTGCATATGGTGGGTTCATATTCACTATTAGTGTGTCGGACCACTGTGGATGCCTGCAGTCTGGCTGAGGGAGAACTGTGATATTGTGGCTATGTTGTAAGGCTTGGGCAATGAAGAGAGGCATTCATGCTGCTTGATTTTTGCATTTTTTAACTTTAAAGCAGATTTAAAACACTTGGTTGTTTAAAATTTAGTGGTATAAATCCTATTTGAATAGGAAGAAATAATGAAAGAATTTGCTCCAGCAGGGAAGCTTCCTGTACACAAACAGTAATCAGGTAAGATGCTGAACTTAAACCACGTGGCATTTGCAATGGTTGCAGTTTCTCTGGGGCTCGTAATGAGGAACTTGCCAAGTGTTGCAGCTGGTCCATCACCAGTGATGGTCCATTAAAAAAGTTTTTTGTTGCTTGGCTTTTATCCCGTGTGGGAGAGGGTAGAGGAGAGGGCAGCTCTCCAGCAATGTGTCCCAGTTCTGTGCATCTGATGGTGGCTGCCTCTCATCGGGGGTCTGACCCTCCCCTGGTCAGGGATGGCAGCCTGAGGTCCTCAAAGGACCTGGGGTCTGACCCTCCTGTGACACCCCTGGCCCTGGCTGGCATGTTTAGATGTCAGCATTCATCCAGCATTGCTCTTCCTCCTCTCCACACCTTGCCTGGTGTTGGAGCTTTCTGTTTCCATGGTGCCTCTTCATGTTACTCTTTGCTTATTTAAAAAGGGAGAAGAGAGCCAGGTGGTGTCAGGTTCCATTGTGTGTGCTGCTAATTCACCCTCTTACAGTCCTACTCTGTAATTTTCCCTGTGACTAAAGGGGAATCATTCCACCTAGCACTCCATATGTTTTTTTTTTTTCATTTCTAACAAGGTTTTGCAAGAGTGCAGAGAATAAGTGAAGAACTCCCATATTTTCTTTCTTAGAAGACAAAAAAAATTGCCCATTTTATTCTTTTGATTAAAAACATAAACACCTGATTTGTTAGATAAAAAAACAGATGGTTGAAGCTTGAGGGGTAGTGTGCACACACAAAACATCTGCTGTGCAGATAGTATTTAGAAATACTAGAGTCTATTGCATCCCACAGGCTGTAAATTGTGGAAATGTCCCTGAAAAACACAGCTCCCAGAATAGGACCTAACCCCAGCTTTGACTGGCCTGAAATGCTAGCCCTGGTTCTGGGGTGCTACTTACCCAAAGGTTAATTATTTAGGGTTAGGTTCCTTACCCCATTCTTCTGCTCCTCCCAGTGCAGGTCTGCTGCCTGCATGATTAATCCACTGAGTATGCCTGATGTGATAGTCCAAGTCCTGTTTCTCTGTTATCTTCAGACATGCCTTGTTATCTTCATTATATGTTCTGTGCTCAGAGAGATTTTAATTTCTGAATATCATGCTTTCCATAGTGACTGCTCAGCAGCCATCTCATTATGGTCTTAAAGATACAAGGCCAGATGCTTTCATTTATACTGGATAAGCCTCTGAAGCTTATATGATCAGTTCCCATACAATAATTTAGAGAAATATTCTGCATTTTACATTCCAAGAACTTCAGTTTGAAGGCCACTTCAACAATAAATTACTTACAACAAATTTTATCCAAATTATCTTCTATTTCTATGTTGTGTTTTAATCTTTTTCTCTCATGTTGTTTTGTTTGGTGTCTTCTAGATTTAACATGACTATCCAAATGGAAAATCTCTTCTTAAATATGATTTTACAAGCAACAAAACTCTCCAGATTATGACACCTTTGTACTATGAAAATGAAAATTTAAAATCATACGCCTGCCTATGGTGTATTGCTTATCTCACAGGCTATTAACTACAGCAATTTGTATGAGTCTGACATAGCAAATGTCAGATGTTTCCATTTCTGCTTTTGTTTTGCTACACTGGCAAAACTCTTACTACTGATTTCAGTAGTACAGATTAATGCTTGAGTATGCTTAATTTTCATAAGCCAGCAAAAATGTCTTTCCTCTTGTGCCCATTTCCTTTAAATATTTTGTGTGTCTTTACACAACTCTCCCACTTCAATTTCAGTATCTTCCAAGTCTTCTTCCTTGGCTCAAGTCATCTAAATCCCAAAAAGTATTGGCTCAGACTACGGTCTTACCCATCTAAGGGTCCATCCCTGCTGTGTGAGACAGACACTGCTTCTGTTTGCTAGAAGGTGAAATAAGGTATTGAATAAAGATGCTCTTCTGTATTGCCTGAGTTTTGAGCCTGTTCGGTGTTTCACTGACTTGCAGGGCAGCAGATGGACAAATGGTCTCAGCAATAGTGTAGGCTGTGAGGAAAAACGTAATTGCTGAGCTTTAGGTTAGCATGAACAATATCCAGAAGGAGTGATCAGCAGGCAAACTCTGGTGTTTGAGCATCCAGGGACAGGTGGCTGCCTGCCCTCCCCAAGAGCAGCCAGTTCAAAGGGGAGTTGCTAAGGGGCACTGTGGTATGGGTCTTGTACATACTCTCTTAAATAAACCTCTGCCTTGACAGCTGGTACTTGGGTTTGTTGTGAAGCAAAAAATAATTTCTGGGAAGATCACAAACTCCTAAGACATGAATCTTCAATGGACTTGAACCTGTTAAAAGGATCATCATCTGAAATGTCATCATGTCCATGTAGTGTACAGACCTGTGCTGCTAACATGGAACATGCAGAGGTGTCTATCTTGTCATGCCCAAGTCTAATGTTCCTATCTTAATCTAGATGGACAGAAAAAGATTTATACTTCTTAAATACTCTACATTAATGGAAAAACATTCTCTTCTGACTTCTCACTGAAGCTGAAGGGCAAATAGTCTCTGAAGTGAGGGTGAGACCACATTCAGACCTTGAATGAAGTCTTGGAAATGTCAGTGAACTGAGTTCACAGTGTGTGAGTTAGAAGTGTGGCAGAGTGCAATTTGATGAAGATCTGGCTGAAGTTGGGGAGCACTGAGCATGTTGTTTGTGTTTCTCTTTGGAGGTAAAAGCTGGGTAAGAATTAAGTAGGGATTCCTCTGTGATGTGCAAGTGTCTCCTGTGGACAAGGACTATGCTGCTGCCACTGAAGTGGTGTTGGTACTGGCCCCTCAAGTTACACAAGAAGAGGAGATGTGTGAAAATGTCCTGTTTAGAAAATCTGGTGAAGAGTGTGGTGGCTGAGCTACTTCTAGAGGCACAGGTGAGAATTTGTTTTCAATAGAGCAGCATAGATGGATAGTGGGTGAAAGCCTGGTTAAAAGACTGTCAGCATTATGATAACTGTGGCTGCAACTGTGCTGATAAAGCAATTGATGACGGACATTTTGTCCATGTGGCTACATGAAGCTAAATTGACAGGAGTCATTGTAGTTGGCACAAAGCTGCAAAAGTGAAAATGCTATTGTGCAGCTAAAATGTCTCCAGGACATAAGAACAGCTGAGTTAGGATGAGCTGATAGGGAGGGAGAGACACTCTGTTTGGATTGGTGTTGTAAATGATGTAACTGTTGATTTTTACTAGCCTAGGGTATGGCTCACAGGTCACCTTGAACAAGCAAATAGCTGCACAGAATAGCTTAGAGTTTTTGAGTCATCCTGTGGAACATACACTTTGGTCCTAATAGGCAGTGTTTATTCCTCATTGAAACTCAACTTCTTTGATTCTAATCATAAACATTATTTTTAGCCCCTCATGCTGAACTGAGTTCAGATGTATTTTATCTGCTCAAGTGACCAGTTGTACTGAGGTCAGATCCTGCCTCTTATTAGGAATGTGTGTATTTAATAAAATATCTTGTTTCTATCTAAGTTAAGCATTTTCTCAGATAGGTGTGATTTATTGTTTCTGTTTTAAAGGTGTTTTTCTCTATTCCTCCAAAACCAAATAATCATTTGAGAGAGAGACCGAGAGAAGGACGGGTGGGAAGAAGCAGACATCTAAGTAAAACATATGTTGAATGGGAAAAAAATCAGTCATCCTGGGTTGTGGGCCTGTGATTATTTCCACATGCCTGGACTGTATCACTGTGCTTTGTGCCATTAATGTCATTAGATGCTCTGTGCCAGAGTGGATTTTTTGTATGTGCTGGTGAGATTGCAGGATTGGGACTTTGATGGGTAAATTGCCAGTGCCATGTGGGCACTGAGGGGGTGCTGCACCTTTCCAAACCCCCTTCTTGTGCTGTGTGTGTGGGCACATGCCCAGCCAGCCCAGCAGCTGTTGAAATGCCAACAACTGCCTGGCTGGTTAAGGAGCCTCCAGGCAGGCAGCAAAGCTTGTCCTCAGCTTTTTAAAAGAAAAACTAACAAGAAAACTGGCTAATCCAGCCCCACCTTGTAAAAACTGATATTTTTAACTGGTGCTTGGGGCTGGAGTAAGGTTGAAAAGAAGCTTGATGAAAAGGATGAAAGGAAGCTTCCTATTCCAAGGTGCCTGTGTGTCTGTAAGAAATACCAGTCTTTCCCCCTTATTTTTTGTGAGGGCTGATTTGTGAGTATGTGAGGCCTTGGGATCCATCGCCATTCTCTTTGGTTCATGGTGAAAGGAAGAGAGATTTGATTGCTCCCTCCAGATGAAAATACAGAGGAGTCTTCTAGGCCAGAAAACGACTTCTTTTTTTTTTTCCCTTTTCTTTCCTTTTTTTGTTGTTATTTGAGCTTGCCAGATTGGTCTGCTTTCCACTCTCCAAGTGTGTGGGCGGCACAAAGAGGTTGCTGAGACAAAGAATTGGGGGAGGGAGGAAGGAGAAGTAAAAAAGACCTTTGGATTTGGAGGCATGATGTACGGGAGGAAGAGGCACAATGGCAGGAGCAGTGTTGTTTTGGTTTGCGGAAGTTTGCGGCCGATCAGAAGAAGCTGTGGTAGGTCAGAGACACTCAGTCTAGGAGCTGCAGTGGTGAATACATTAGCATGGTTTAGATCCTAGGGATATGGACATTTTTCTGTGTTCGGTAATATGAGTCTCGTGTCCTGCTCTGATCCCTTCTCCTGGAAATGGAGATGTGGGATGGAGAAGTGACTGGAGGGAAGCATGACCGCTGCTCCACTTAGTACAGCATTTGCACTTTATGTTCATCTGCTTTGTGCTTTGAGAGAGTAGCTAATAAAAAAAAAGGTATTTGGGGAAGGTAAAGCTGTGATTTTTTGTACTGATTAAGTCCTGTTTTCCTGAGCTGAAGAATCAAAACTTTTTTCTCGTTCCAATAATAGCTGCCCCCAATCTACTGCCTCTGTTTTGTGACCTTTCATGATACTTCTGTGAGACAGAGTCAAAATGGCTTTTAGTTTGAATAACAGAAGAAAGGAGTTAAAGGACATAACGAGAGGAAGGCTAAGTTTCAGGTAAAACATGGAAGGCCACAAAGAGTGTAGGATAGGGAGGTACCAAACCTCAGTATCTGGTGAGGGAGTGCAGAAGATCAGAGAGCAGTGAGGAAAAGATGAACAGAGGGAGTGGGAAGGGGCAGCACCTGTAACAGGCATTTGTTTGGTATTTACACTGGCAAGATTCCTCTCACCAGGGCTGGAAAATTCACCCTTGCCATGCATTTTGCCCTTGAAGTATTTGACCTCCAGCTCCTTTGGTTCCCTGGAGACCAATGTAAAAGAGCTTGTGAAAGCAGCTCAGTATGAAAAGGTCTGTAAATAAGTCACATTTCCTCTGAGATGGCCCTGTAGCAGGAGACAGAGAAGTTTTGGGCTGAAAAGGAGTGCATGAAGAGCCATTTCTGGACGAGGATCATTGACTGTCCTCTGTGACCTCAGGAGCCTTTCAAAGCCCAGGGTAAAACTTTCTTGTGGGCACACACAGTGGGGGACATTTTCACAGACATGTGGTGTGAACCTGCTGCCCGTCTTGCCAGCCCAAAAGGTTTCTTTTGGATCCTGCTGCCCTTCACTGTCCTCTCTGGAGGACTTTCAGCAGGGTAATAAAAAGGTGTTTCTCTGCTGGGCTAATATTTACATCACAAACATACAGCGCCTTTGCTTGGTTGCAAACATCCCTGCATGTAAGTGAGAGGCTTTTCTCGGAAAGGGTGGCACAGGAAACAGAGAGGTTATTCACTCTTATCATTGTATCTGCTAAGGAAAATCTTTAGAAACTGCATTTCTTTGGCAAGGGAACATTATTAAGATTACAAAGTCAGGGTCTTAAAAGCTATCACGTGCTGGAGTGGAAGTTGTCTATCTGACCTTGGTGCTGGTGCTTTCTGATTACCTTATTTACCTCTTTGGTTTCACAGAGTCCTGCCTGTGCCCTTTCCAGAGGGCATTGAATGAAGATTGTTAGAATGAATTAGCCTGTTGCTTGAAAAAGTCCTCATTACAATTTTTGAAAGAACTCAAAATGTGCTTCTTTAGCTCAGGCAGAGGGGCATCACCTCTTCCTACAGGAATACTGTGAAAATGAATGTAGTGTTTGCTCTGCAGTCACATGTTAGAGCAAAAATGCCATAAAATGCTGTTGATTCCAGCTGGTAATTTAGTTTTTCAGTGCAAAATTTGGATGTTGTCTGTGATAAAGTGTGATTGAGTGACTTATATAATATAAAAGTATGTATATTATACCAGTATTCCCTGTAACTTTGTATGGAAAGACATTATACTTGTGTTGCTAAAATCTGCTATAGTGCCTTATCATGTGATACAGCTCAAAGTTTCCAAATATTTAATAGCCACAGAACTGGACTTGAAATAACACATTTCTCAGTCCTGCCATGTTGTCATTGTGCCGTACCTACAGTTGAAGTAAAAATAAAGATATTCTCATGAGAGTAAAGAAAATATTTGCTTTAAGATAGAAACTTTAGTTTTCTCTCTAGTTCTGAAAACATAAGTCAACTTCATTCAGGTGAGTGTTATAAATCAGCATTTCTATGTTTTTTAAAATTAGAGTGTTTCTTCTGGTGACATGTTTTTATACTCATTTTCCATTTTATTTGGACAAGCCTAAGATTCTCTTGAATCTTACTGTGCTTGAAGAGGTAATGTGAAATGGCAGTGAGAGGGAAAGCTATTAATTTAGCATTGAAATGAAGGTTAGAGCTGGAGGCATTTGAAGGCCTCCTTGGTGTCATGCACAGCATGATACTTGCCCTCAGGAATGGGCTACTGGCAGATTCCAGGGGACCTTGCTCCAGACAGAGTTTTTCTGTATCATTTAAAAGCTCCTGGTTAGCTCAGTGCAATGTTTTATTGCCAGGCATATCTTACATTGAATTCTGTGATTTTTAGTCCTTGCTTCCTCTTAGTTTCCCACAGAGTTTTCTCAATATATTATCCCAAAAGTATTCAAGGAAGAGGGAGCATTCTTGGCTTTTGGTGCATTAATTTCTTTCCTGACGCCTTCATGCACTGAGTTACTCTCTTTACAGATAAACCCCACATCCAGTGGGGGCTTGTGAGCACATACATGCTGATGGAAAAATGTTGTGCAATTTGGCCTGAGGTCAGTTCAGTTCTTTCCATAGAAATCTTTCTTCTTGCTCAGCTTTTTGTCCCTCTCCAACACTGCTGTTTCTCTCTTCCACTTCTGCAGACAGCGAAGCAGGGAGGTTATGATAAAAGGCTGAGTGCTGGCAGTGTCAGGGTTAAGGCTTGCATGTCTTGTGCCAGCTTTGGCTTTACATAAACAGGAGTGACAGCCCTTGAGCAGTGGCATGAGGCCTCTGGCTCTCCTTCACCGAATCAGTCCACAACCTGGACATCCATTACAACACCTCCCTGATGTCTTTATTGGCCTGCTAGAGACAGCCTTTACCACTGTGCTGCTGCAGCTTCTGTCACTAAAGCAAACACAGCTGATGTCTCATTTAAGCTAAGTGCAAATGGGAGATGGTTAGTCAACCTAAAGATTTTTCCTGTCCTTAAATTCCCCTTCCTGCTGTGCCTGCAGAGAATTGTATTGGGATAATTGAGCCACCTGGGTTAGCAGTTGCAGTGCAGTAGTTTGTAGGTATGAGTCGTGATTTTGAGAATTTAAGCCAGAATTTTGAATTTCCTTTGACTTACACTGTGAGATTTGGCTTTCATCCAGAGCTGCAGCTTTATAATAATGCTTAATAATGACATAACTCGTTATATTCCCAAATGGCTGCATAAACGTCAACTAATCAGCATATTGCTTGCTACAGCAGTATCTGTGTCTTTGCATTACAGATAAAGGATTGAAGGTGGAGACACACCTTTCATCTAAGTCACCTCTGTTAATGTCAATACATGGATTTTAAAAGAATGCATAGAAGGCAAGCTTTCCTAGCTGTTTCTTTTGCATGCTGGTGAGACATTTTTTCTCGGGTGTTTTCCTGTTGAGAGCATCATTTTTTCTCCGAAGTTACAGTGGCAGAGGTTCCTGAAGGAAATCTGTTTTCTGTACAGGTGAAGATTCCCCCTAGTAGCAGTCAGAGACTCGTGCTGAAAAAAGACCTAAGAATGTGTTCCCATAAATTTTCCCATCTTCCTAGATGAATTCCAGTAGCTGCTGCATTGAGTGAAAAATGGCAATTTCTAGTCAATCTGTTACTTATCATAGAGCCAAGTGTAAGTGGTAATAGAGAGACTGATTTCAGCTTTTAAACTGAGAAGTCATTAAGAGAAGGTTTCGTGTACCTGGTGGATATTAGATTGATTTTACCCATGCAGATATTCAAGGAAACTTTTTGGACTGTTTCTTGGCTGGATGTCTCTACTTGCAGCACTGTTAAAGGAGATTAGACCCCCATTAAGAGAGGTTTTATTTCTTGTTGTCTTGCTAACAAAATGTAAACTCCAGTTCTTCATAGAGCCAAATCTAATTCCAAAGGACTTCTAGCTGCATGACACTTGCATGAAGTGGATTTTCATTTTCTTGGCCTGGCCTATGCTTAAGTATGGTCTTATCCTTGATCTCCCTGAGTTGGAGTTTAAATCCTTTCCTTCTCTGTATCTTTTTCTGTGTCTCATCCTGTGAAAGACCGGTCTCTGAAGAGCCCGTTCTCCCTGCTTTGTTTCTCTGCAGGTTTCACTTCTGCTTTCCCTCAGTCAGGGTTGAATGAGCTGTTTGGCTGTGATGGGATTTCCTTTCCCCAGACCATGATGGTTCTTTGGCATCCTCCTTGCTGGTGTGCCAGCCTTCTTACCAGGACACCAGGAAAACAATGCAGATACTTATAACCCTTCCTGGCCACCCTGCCTGGTACCCAGGTAGGGATTTTATCCTGAGAGGGCTGGGAGAGGTGCCCCACTGTCTGCTCAAGGCTGCTTGGAAATATCCAAGGTTTTAGCTGATACACGGCTTGATGACCGTGAATCTATTTCCAGAAGTGCTCTGCAGCCTCAGCATCCTACTCTTGTGGTTAATAAGTATATTTAGCAAGATCAGACACTGCCTCAAAATACTCCTGCAGCAGATTCCTCCTGCTTGGACAGCAACACTGCTACTTGGCTAGAGTTTGCTGGATGCAGTTCATGAATGGAAATGGATTTAGGGGCTGGGTTTTTGTTGGGTCCAACCTAATACCTTTGTTAGTGATTTAGAATGGAGTGCAAATGGTGATGTTATTGATTTTTATACTTGATGCCAAAATGGGAGGCCTTATCCTTATTGACAAGGGCAAAGAAACACCCCAAGGGGACCTAGAGTGTATTGAGAGAGAGAACTGTAAAACAGGAACAGGCAATAGGTAGGTTTTCCCTTTGTCTAGAGGAGAACCTGAAGCATGAAAGACTGAGGAGTAATTTGGAATAGATAAAGGTCTGAAATTGGCTTGGAGGTGACCAGAACAAATCATCAGTAAGTTTCAGTGTGATGTGTCTGTGAAAGGTTTGCCATATGGCAAATAATCCTCAAGGAATTATCACAGAACAGGGCAGACAGGCCATTCTACTGCTGTGGATGGCTCTGAGGGTCTGTGTCCCCCAGGAGCTGGTCCACAGCGCTGGGAGAAGCTCAGGGGTGGGAGGGGGATGCTGGATTCTTTTGGAAAAAAGGCCCAATTTTAAAATCAATTGAAATTGTTTATAATTTTCTGCCAAACAGGATGACTCATTCTGGCAGTCTGCCCTCTCCACCCTCCCCTTCAGACAAACAAACAAAGCCAATAAGTTGCAAAAAAATAAAATAATCAGACAAGATAGCAATTCACAGTTTTCCTTTTGGTACATTCAAAACAAAGGGCTTAATTTTTTTTTAAGGACATCATTTCAGAGCTGGATCGAATGACCATAACTTGAAAAAATGAGGTAAAAATAACTCTGAAAATAAAATGCTTCATTTTGAGTTAAAGAAACATTTTGTTCAGTGAGACACACAAAGCATTCATTTTTGGGCCAACATGAAATTATATTTTTTTTTCTAGCAATCTCTTGGTTGAGGCAGTGAACCAAGAAGTCAATTATTCACAGAGCTGTAGCAAGATTAAGGTAAGGATGGGAAGCAGAGCTGAAATGAGAAACTGAGAGACAAAAGTTGGGATTGAATGTCTAAGTGAACCTTCATTCCTCCAAGTAAATCATGGTATTTGATGTTACAAATTTCTGGACCTTTTGCCATTAGCCTGAGAAGGTGAGGTGCTCCCCAAAAGATGAAACCAGCAGTATCCTTGTGGCATCTGTGGGTCCCCAGCAGCCAGGGAGCAGAGCAGGGTGCTGTGGTGGGTTGGTGTGACCTGAGAGATGTCCTGCACCCATTGGGGTGTAGGGGCCACACCATGCTGCTCCTGTAGTCCTCACCCCACCCGCTGCTGCTGTAAATGCAGCATCATTTGGGGAGGGGAAAAAAATAGAAGGAAAAAAAGTAAGATTCTTCTGCCAAGAAGCTGCCATGAGCTCCGCAGAATCTGACTTTGGGCAGGGATGAGCAGAGTGCTGCCTGCACGCTGCTCAGCTGAGGAAGAGCTGCTGCTTGGCTCTGGCCTCTGGGTGCTCGTCTCGGCTGGGCAGGTGGGAGCAGTGGGTGAGCCGGCAGTGGTGACTGGATGGAGGGCTCAGGAGAGGCTCCTCTTGCAGGTTGAAAATGCTGGACACAGCTCTCCTCAAGCACGCAGCACTAGTGCAAACACCCTGACTATGGTTTTTGGCTTTGGCTTTTTTTGCACTGCTTTTTTTTTTTTTCCTTTTCTTTTTGTTGGCTTTTTTTTTTTTCTTCTTTTTCTCCAGAAGTGCTGAGACCTCAGCACACAGACGTCCTAAGCAAATAATCCTTACAACACAGGCAAGAGAAAATCTTATTTCCTTTTTTTCCGGTGGCAGATTCGAGGCAGTGGGATGGCAGGATTTGCCCAACACCATGGTAAGAGTTGGGAGGCAGGGCTGCACTCGCGGCTGCACAAGTTTGACTCCCGCTCCTTTGCAGAGAGAAGAGCGACTGCGGTGCAGCAGAAAGATGCATGAGCTAGTTTTAAACGAGCCAGCTGGGACCTGCCGCGGCTGGCTGTGGCAGCTCGCTGTCTGCTGTGTTGATTTAGCCATAGAGCAGTGGACAGGAGAGATGCAGCGAGAGGAGTGAGTGGGCAGGGGCGTGCGGTGCTGGAGATGGAGAGAAGGGAACGAGCTAGCTCCTCCACGAACTGCGGGATGCAGAGAGCAACCGAGGGACCCATCCCTGGCTTCGGTCCCCTGCGCACCTCTTTGCGCCACTCTCGGCATCCCCCTGCTTTTTCTAACGCTGGCCATTATCCATCAGCAGAGGTAATGAGCTGGAGCGCAGGGAGCATTGTACCTGGGCTGAGCATGCGAGCCCCGCACAAAAGAGTTTACGGGGGGTAACGTTTTTATTATTCCAGCCTGTGACGAACCATTCTGCGTTTTGAGCATTTCTTTGCTATTAGATAATTAATAATTAACCTGCAAAGGCTGTTTGAAGACTGGTGTGGTGATGTCTGGTAATAAATTTTGTTTAACTTTTCTTTTTTCCCCATTCTAATTTATTCCAGGGCTTTGCAGTGGGGAGCTAAAGTTTCACATGGCCAGAGTAGTTTGGTTTTATAAATGAGTTCTTAATTTATTTTTATTTTTATATTTTAATTTTTTTTTTCCTGTGGAGTCAGCGGTGCCTCCCTCTTTGTTCTTAGCGCTGCCGGGGCTCCCGGTAGCGGCGGGTTTGAGCCCGGCCCGCAGCCCCGCACGGGGATGGTCCGCCTGCCGCGTTCCGCGCTGTGGGACCGCGCTGTGTGCGTGGGGACGGGGGGGACACGCCGCATCGGTGAAACGCCGGCAGCTATTTCAGGAAGCCGCGAAGTCTCCTCCTTCTTATGTAAATAAAGATGACAGCTCGGAGCGCCGGTGCCGCGGCGGGAGGCGCGGGTGTGGGCGGAGGCTGCCGGCGCGGGGCAGCCGGGTCCCGCGTGGGCCGGGGACTGCGGAGCGGAGCCGGAGCCGGGCGGGGGCTGCGCCGACATGGGGGGGCAGGTGACGAGAAACCTGCTCTACGGTAAGGACCGACCGCCCCGCCGCCGCGGGAGGCGGCTGGGAAAGGGGCGGCGTGGGATGCCGGGGATGCGGGTTCTACCCGACTCGTCCTCCCGGAGCATCCCGCTCCGGGAGCGGGGCTGGCCGGGGAGGAAGCTCGGGCTGGGATGGGGCTCGTCTGGCTGCACCACGGGGATAAGGCGTAGATACCTGCCCAGGCAGCGCTGACGGGCTTGCTGTGAGGAGTCAGGGTCGAAGGAAAAGTAACTGTGCCCGTGTGTGTATCCGTGTGCGCTGTCTGACAGCCCCACCGGGGAACACCAGCCCCCATGGGCAAGGTTACTGCCAGGCAGCTGAGCGGGCTCGCAGAGCAGTCACCTCATTTCTCCTTTCCACCAGCAGTTTCTTAGCTCAGTTGATAAGGTTTGGAATGGATGTTGGTGTGAATTGACGAAGCTGAGCTGCTGAGCGAAGCCCTCTCCCTGGGCTCGTTGGGTGATGTACAGCGGGATGAGGGAGGAGCTGGAGAGTGACTGGAATACCCTGCATAGGTCAGCCTGAAACCAGAATGTGAACCTATGGACAACGTGCAATAGGAGACATGTCCCCGCCTGCACAAATCTCGTGCAATAGATATTTATGTGAGAATACTGCAGTCCCTCATATTAAACTTGTGTTTTGCTCTGAAATGTTCTGTATGGGTTTGGACGTAGTAAATGTGCTGCATGCTCAGTGAGGTGTGAATGGGGTTTTCAGAGGCACTTCCTTGTCACAATAGTAAACATGGATATGAAAGACAGAGGTAAAGCTCTGCGTGGGTTTGGAGTATCTCATATCCTTTCTTTGGATAGAGATACATGAGGTATATACATTTACACTGTGAGTATTCATATTACAACCCTGATTCTTCTGATATTTTCTACCAAATCCAAACTATAGAGTTTAAGGAACAAATGGACATAGTTAGGAAGTAGATGGCTCTCCCTAAAGATATTTAGCAAGATAATAGAGATCTTTTTATTTGTTCATTGTTTGTGTTCTGAAGTTTCTGTGGCCTGACCTTATTTCTTGTTTAACATCATGATATGCATGCAGTATGCAGAATAACTGTACCGCTGGGTCACCAAAAAAACCCCACCAAAAAACCAGCTCTGTCTGTCGTCTTGTGATTGTAAGTACCTTTTTCCCCTTCTGAAGCATTATTTTAATGAATTAATTAAAAAAAAAAGTCAGTGAAAATAAAAAATATATATGTTTCCTGTGTGTGCCAGGGGCTTGGCATTCCTGTTGGGGCCTTCTCCTGCCTGCAGCTGGCAGTGCGCTGCACAGTAATCTTGCAACTTCTGCCTTTCAGCGATTCTACTCCAGCAAGCATGCTTCTCTTTAATTTATATTTTTTGGGAGATGAAGACTAATGAGGTGATGTGGGTTATTAACTCAAATTTTCCTCTTCGAACAGAGGGGCTACAGACTGTGTTATATACAGAGGTGATGCACAGTGATACTTGAAAAAAAATAGGGATTATATTGTAACAAAATCATGCTACAAAGGCACATTTAACAAAGATAGACTACATCTGCACTTGTGGTTTGTCTGTGGCTACTGTTCCTCCAGTTCCATCTTTCTGTTGAATATCTCTGTTTCAGATGTGTCTCAAAATAGCTGAGGAAAGAGAACAGAAACTGTATCCATTTCTCATAAGTTTAATTGAAAATGAATGTAACAATACTGAAAGGAGTTGTATTGATAGCCTTAAGATTGACAGTCTTTGTTTTAGATAGCACAGGTAATTAACCAGTGTCCTTCAGACATTTCTGATGACCTCTCTGTGTTGCAAGAATGAGCTGGGATTTTTACAAGCACCTAACTGCTCACTGAAAATCAGCTCAGGTGGGGAGATGCTGCCCATGCTCTGCTGAGCTGGCACTGGGGAGGCAGCAGCTTTCCCTGAGATGTGTGCCCAGAGCTGGGTGCTGGATCCCTGCCTCTGCCTGGGCACACCCTGACCTTGCCAGGGTCATAAAAGTAAATTGAGATAAAAACTCCTGAAATGGCTCTTGAGGGAGGCACCCTGTCAAAAGCACCATAAAATCAGGTTGTTGGTTTTAAAAAATGGCGGGTGCCCTGATGTAAGGACAGAGGTTGAGTGTTGGCTGACAGCCAGCTGAACATGAGCCAGCAGTGTACCCAGACTGATTGCATCCTGGCCTTTATCTGCAGTAGTGGGCCAGCAGGACCAGGGCAGGGATTCTCTCCCTGTGCTGGGCACTGCTGAGGCTGCACTTCGAATGCTGTATCCAGTTCTGGACCCCTCAGTCCAGGAAGATTACCGTGATTGAGGTAATGAGGTGAGTCCAGAGAAGGGCCACAGAGCTATTGAAGGTACATACAGGCTCACATGCACAGGCATCTCCCTGGATGAAAGTGCTGCTTTCCCACTGATACGTGGCTGCAGAGCCATGCTCATCTGCCCTGATGGTGGAGTTGGTGGGGGCTGAATGGGCCCTGAGTCACCTGAAGGAAAGTTTCCTGCCTGATGGGACTGGGAGGAAAAATGAGCTTTTAGCTAGTGTCACTAAAGCACCAACTACCTGAGTTTCCTAAGAGAGGTCCACTTCTGACTTTATTCCCCAATGGCTTGTGCCATGAAAAGCAGCACCTTTGTTTTTGAAAGGAGTCATCTGATGGCTTGAGATGTTGGGTCATGGGACTATTCTTTCTGCAGTGCTGAAACCCACTCAGGCAGTCTCCATCTCTGTCCCTTTGCCTGGCACTCTGACTGTCTCTGTTCCTCTTTCCCATTCCCTCTCTCTTTCCCACCACCCTCTGTAGGAGTCCTTGTGGTGTTTTCCAGAGCAGTCTGTGCAGTAAGAAGAAAAGTCGAAATAGGAGGTTCAAAGGTAACACAACCTTGATGGGCAGGATGTTTACTTTCTATTTAAGATATAATATCTATATATGCAGTGCTTAACAGTATTTTAAACAGGAAATGTTGATCTGGTTCCTTGGGATTCACAGAAAGCTTGTTTCTACAAGAATGGCTGTATATTCCTATAACAGAATCAGGGTTTATTAAAAAATTATATTAAACTGCTTTCTAGCTAATCATGCTTGAAAGAAATGTCTGATAGATGCATATGTCATAATACCTGTGTTCTTCTTATGTGTTTGATACAACTTTTATCTGCTGCAATAGTTTTTCATGCCTCCTTATGGCCATTAGTGAGCTGCTATTTGTAGAAGGTCCTATTCTTGATTTTAGGGGCCAAATCTAGGAGATTCGGTCTAAGGAAAAAAAAAAATCCCCAAACACCTGGGTACTTTTTATGTCTCTTTCACTAAGAACCAAACCAACACAAAGTGATGGTTTAGCCAAGGAAGCTGCTGCACTCTGTGGGAAAGAAGTTTGGTGTATGTAGGAGTGCAGAGGTTAGTGATGACATGTACACATCTCTTCAGGAGATTTTTGACCAGCTAGAGTGTACACTGTGGGGTAGTCCACGTGCAGGGGATATGTGAGTCTGCATATCTGCACACTTGCTCAATAACTGTCCTTACTTTCACTTGTAATTGTTAATAAATCACTAGTTGCAGAGCTTTGTTTCGCTTTCGCTTTAATTATTCACAACACTGGCCTTTATCAGAGTTTTGCTGTGGAATCATTTTTACAAGAAGCAGGGGAAAAGGTATCTTGTGTCACATTTTTCAAACTGTAATTTTATGGCATCAATATAATTGCAGAGAAGTCCCAAGTGAGAGTATGTCTGGTTTTTGCCCGGGAGGTGGTGCTGATTGACAGGTGTGATTTTCAGTTGGAATGGCTGAGTTTTTAAGCTCCTTGTGGAAAGTGTTCTGTAGGTTGTGAATACAATATAGGTAATAGCTCCTGTGTCTTTGTGTGGTGTGTACAGAGGATCACATAGGTGTTATGCATGACCAGATTTATATCACACATATGTAGGGTCTGGTGAGCAATGCAGACACATTTGTGTGCTGCAAAATGGAAGAAGGAAGCAGGAATTAGGTTACAGCAGGACTTCATCTACGCTGCATGGCAATAGGCTTTTGGGTGGTTGTCTGGATTCATTTCTCATTTCATTGGGATTTCCTTTTTCCATGGACTTTCCTTTCCTTCCTGGCTCGTCATTTATTCCTATACAAAAGAGTGTGAAGCCCTGACATGATCCTCCCTCCACATTTTGTTCTCCTGGAAGACAATTTCCAGGTCTTGTTCACACGTGTTGGTTGGGATATCCAGGACATTCGGGTGCTATGTGGAAGCCTCAGCCCCCATGACCACTGCTGAGCAGTGGCTGAAGGGCTTTGGGGAAGAGCAGAGGGTGGAGACCATTTCCCTAATGAAAAATGGCTATGGTATGCAACTTCCTTCAGTCTGACTTTGCACTACAGAACTCTATTTTTCTCTTTCTCTGAATTCCTTGTAGAGTGTTAAATGGTGTATCTATATGCACATGCTGAAATCAGCCCCACGCTTCGCTTCTCGCTGTCTATTCATTGCCATAACTGCAATAACCATTATAATTACCACAATTTACACTTGCAGTTAGTATCACTAAACAGCATTGTTCTCTAACACACATGTATATTCTAATTTAATAATTTCCATCTTCTTACACCTAATTAAAACTGCGAATATCCCAGAAGAAATAAGAAAGAGCCAGCACCGAAAAAAAGACCTACAACACCAACTGCTAGTGAGACTTCTGTGCAAATTAGTGTTGATTTATTTTCTAATATTCTCTGAGTTATTGCCTAGATTTTTGGGATAACTTGTCATTTGATGGAATAACTGGTGATGATATCAAAATCATTAAGAGATGAACATCTCCTGTATCTTTCAGAAGTTTGTTGGGAACTAATACAAGACTGAGGAGAGAAGGTTATTTTGAAACTCCCTCTGCTTTCAGCACAATTGCTACATAGCCCTGACAGCAAAAGAGTCTGTGTGTATGAGGAATTAATCCTGGTCAGGGTTGGATTAACTGGTGCAGAAGACCTTGGGCAGAGTGCCAAAACAGTGTTGGCATTTGCTGAAAGTGGAACTTGCAGAGATTATTTCGGTGTGTGCCTCTGACCTGTGTGTCACCTGCTGGTATTGCAAGGTGACCAATAATAGAGCGTTATCAGCTGCTGACAGCACCTCTGACAGGAAGTGTAGGATCTCCTTATGCGGAGATTTTATGGGTAACCATGTTCATACTCGAAAACTGCTTTCTTTATTATGAAAGGCAAATGAGTTTTTCATTAGCTGTGGCAATTTTTAATGTAGGGATCTTGCACCAATGGTGAAAGCAAAGACCATTCCTGTTCTCATTTTGTCCTTTGCTTTTATGGCATTTTCTCATTTACCTGTCAGCTTTGATGCTCTGTTCTGGTGGGACCTCAGGATGAACATTGTTTGTCAGATTTTGTTGTCTTATTTGTCTCGTCTTGGACTGCTCCTTTCCCTCCTCTGTGTGAATGCATTCTTAGCTCTGATCCTTCTTCACCTCTTCCTTACTTCTCCTGTTTTCTTAAGAATTATGGGTGATATAGTCATCTATCATTCAATTATTTTAGAGGCAGCAGGTGTCTCTTCAGAAAGGTTTGTAGGATCTGCTGACATGTTCTTGGGAATCATTTGCATATTTAATCAAAGCAAGTACTCCCACAGCCTGAAAATTCATGTTGTTAATATTATAAAATAAATTTACTAAACAAATATGATTACCATTGCACACATTAGCAGGAATTAAGAAGAGGTTATCTCTATACATATAATCTCAAAACTGATATGGCTGCTTTAGTTTCAATAAAGTATTTTGCAATAATGACATCTATATGTGCAGAGAGTTGCATCAAGAACAGTCTGAAAAATTAACCCGAAAGGAAAGGAAAGGACAGAGAGTTTCCTGTAAAGTGAAAGCAAACCGAAGGGTAGAATTAATGTTTGCTCTCAGGAGTTGTCAGGGATCAGTGATCCCACAGCAGGGTGATGAGCTATGTGAGTATGCTGTGAGCCACAAGCCTTGCAGTGCACGTGCCCGTGGTTGGTGCACGTGCTTCAGCCCTGTGGGTCCCTGGGCTTTGCTCTGGGGTTGATCCCTATGATCATTTTTGTCCTTTCATTTTCCTTCTTGCTGTTCCCCTCTAAATTAATGTGTTACTTTGAAAATTTATTTCTTGAGTCCAAAATGAGTTAGAACCACCTTCTCTGTAGCTCTTGTCGAGTTACTCTCACCAGTATTTTTGTTTCTTGACTCTGTCCTTGATTGTCTCTTGAAGGGGCACTGTAATTTGTTGGCATAAAAAATAACATTTAAGATGACTGCAGTTGGTGGTGCTGGGGAGAGGAGTCCTTTGGTTTATCTGTGATTTACCTTGGGCCTGATAGCTGAAAGAGGGTTGTCTCAGAGTGAGACGTGATAATTGATCAGAGGCATGAACATAATGTCCTCATTAGACACATTGATAGCACTTTTGTTTTAAAGAAGGGAAAAACTAAAATGGTCATGTAATAAAAGCTGTATACATTCATGAATGTGATATAGTGTGCTCCTTGATTGCCTCTGCCCTAACAGCCAGCATCAGCAGAAATCTGAAGTTCTTGCCCTCTCCATCGAGATAAAATAACTTTTTTCATGAGAAATCTTTGTGTTAAACCAAGGGCGCTTGCTATGAAAATCAGCTTCTTTTTGTGGTTCACTTGCCATCCCTTTCTGCCTATGCCAGTAAAGACATTCTAGTACAGAGAGGGAGCATGGAGGGGTCAAGTAACACTGGTACCCATGGTCTGACTCTGCCCCATCACGTTGTACCTCACAGGGTGGTTCTGCACAGAGGCTGTGATGCAGGCCCATGCCAGGTGACCTTCCCAGGGCTCAGCAGCTTGTTCACAGGAGACTTTGGTGAGGTCTGGAAAACAGAAAAAGACCCATGTGGATGTGACTTCTCTAAAAAGTTTGCCTGAATAGCAGAGGCTGATCCTGTCTCTGACTGCCCTAACAGGAAAGTTCCCACCAGCGGCTTGCAGATGGCTCAGCGTGACTCTGAAAATGCTGGTTTAGTCTTGCTTCTGGTAAAGTCCTTGGGTTACTTGCTGCAATTTCCTGAAGCATTTTCTGGCTGATACTGCCAGATTTTCTCTGTGATAGGCCCTGCTGTGCAGCCACATGGTGCCGTGTGGATACAACACTGGAAGTTTTTGGCTAGTAGACTTCTCAGTAAAAGCAGGACCTGCTGTGAGATACTGGGGTGGGACTGAAATTGTGTTTTTCAAGAAACTCTGAGGCTTGTGGCCTGGCTTAAGCAGAGCCCAGGCAGTGCCTATTGAACCAGGAGGGAGTTTGAAGGAAACATGTGCCTGTGTTTGAGTTGTGCTTTGGCAGGCCTGGGAATTGGTTGTGGGATTTTTGACTCGGACTCTTGCAAGAGCCTGTTTGTCAGTTCCCTGCAGTGCTCCCTAGCAACTGAGCCCTTAGCTTGCTTCATGAAGTTCAAGTGATCCTCAGGCTACTGCAAGTCCCAGACCTGTGTTATCAGCCAAAGGGAAGCTGCACAGCCTTGAGAAAAGTGGATGGGTTTGATCCTGGGAGAGCTCTCCACTTGCGGAGAGGAGGTTTGTGCCTACAAAGCAGGGATGGGATGGTGCTATTCAGAGCCCCAGAGCAACACTATCCCCTGTTTGCAAGAGTAGAGGGGGATTTGAGCCATAAACCACGTTGTGGCACACAAAGAAGCCATTTTAATTTCAGTCTCTGCTGGAAGCACCACATGGAAAAGAAAATGTGATTGGTATGAAAAGAAATGTTTACGTTTCTAGGAGCAGAGACCTCCCAAATAATTAGTATCACTTGACAAACTGCTGTTTAAAATGCAAGTGGTTTAAGTGCTGCAGCTCAACAGGCATTTGTCAGAGCTCTGGCGTAAATGCGATCCCTGCTCTGGGTTGGTTCCTGCTGTAAAGTAAAGAAGATTTCCGGTAAACATCTTTTGCTTAAGAAAAATTTCTCCGTGGTTTTATCTCTTCTTTGGTTGGAAAACCTAAATGTTAGAAACTGGACAAATGGCAGCTTGGTGGCAAGAGTGTTTGGGATACTTGGAATGAAATTAATCCTGGATTTTATTTTCTGTTCATCAGACCCGGCTTTTGGTCAGAAGAAAGATAGAAATGTTTCATTTTCTTCAGCTTTTGGGAGCAGGAGAATAAAGAAAAGGCTTTTGGGTGAGAGTTTTGAAAGCCACAGCTTCATCTCTGATCTGCCTATCTCTAACATTCACTGACTCAACTAAAAGTACTTTAAATAAAACCTTACTTTTCTCTAGGGCTGTTTGAAGACTGAACGAAGACATAAGGGTTGTTAAGAATTGGTATTTTTCAAAGGTTAAAAAAATGGCAGCTTATAAAGAGACTGTGATAAAAAAGTAAAAGTTTTAAAAAAAAGTCTCTCTGGAAGATGGAAATATATGAGTGCCTATAATGTACTGAAGTATCGCAGATCAAAATGACTTCTGTCTTTGCACACCAAATAGAATCAGATCACCAAATATAAGATAGAGCTTTAAGAATCTAATTGCTTTTACAAAGGCATCGTTGATGGTTTGAATTTCTTGCAACTTGCAATAGGAGAATTGCTCAATTTATTTTCTCATTATCTTAAACTGATTCAATGCCACCCTCTGTTTTTTCATCTCTGAAGGGTAAGAGACTATCATTTGTGCTGCTTTCTTGTTTTATGATTCTGAGTGAAGCTATGTGCGTAGAAGGAATGCCAGATTGGGAGTCCTGGTGGGTGCTGGTCCCATACAGATCTCACAAGGAACTGGAGCTACAGCATGGTAGGGGTTGTTCTTCTCCTAATCTCTCTGTACTTCAGTGGCTTTGCAAAATTGACCAGAGAGACCTTGATAAAGAAGCATGGCTGTGACAAGGTTCCTGGGCAAACCTGTCTCCTTTCTGACTATTGCTTGAGCAAGGGTGGGTGATTCAATATCTTGATAATGTCTCAGTATCTCAACACTTGGATTTTGGATGGTTACTGACTGTAAAATGATCTTACTCTCTTTGGCCCATGCTATTCTGTGCATGGCTTCTAGCAGTCAGGCTTGGGTAGGAAAGTGAGCAGTGCTGTCTTTGGGATGCTACAAAGGGTATTGCATCATGTTAGAAATTCCTGAAAATGGAGATGCAGTGATTGCAGTTCCCTGCATCCTTCCTACACAGGTGTGCAATGGCATTTATCAAACAAAAGATAAAACATCCAGGCTATCTGTACCAATGGTAGAAAGGATAAAATTCAGAGAAATATCCTACAAATGTACTACAGATAGATTTGAAAGAGTGCTAAAGTCATTCACCATGTTTGCAAGAGCTGACTGCAGCTCTCATGGTGCTCTTCACCAGAGATCCTGTAACCTTAACATTTTGTTGGGAGATGTTTCCATCCTGTTAGTTGCAAGGCAAATGACCTCTCTTTACCTCATGAGCTATCACACAGAGACCTCTCTGAGCCCTCATACAGCAAAACTATTCCCTGGTGACTCCTGAAGTCCTGCCTCATCCCAAGCTGCTTGCAGCTGCAGACTGGCCAGTGTACAAGCAGTTACTTGGAGACTCAGAAGCTCTTTAGCATTTGATAACTGGAATATTTTGAGATTTATTGGCTATATACATGACAATACACATTTTACATCTTCTCTTAATGATGTGCTTTGGAAAGTCCATGCTTTAATCTTGTGGACAGCCTTTATCAGTTTTGTCTTTAGTGGTGTGGCAGAAGCAGTAATTTTGTGATACACACCTGGCTGGTACTGCTGGCTCTTCTGGTGCAAAGTGGGGTGTGTAGTACTGTGTGAGCAACTGTAATAAAGTGTAAATATGGGCAAATTACCCTTAATAACTTCAGTATTCCAGAGATTTAGAAATGTATCTCTGGGAAGAAAAAAATATGGATTGATAGTGGCTTGGGATTTGTGCAACTTCAGTTTGATAACAAATATTTTGCGTTTTTCCTCTGTGTATTTACAGCAGTAGGTTCAGATTCTGAATTGAGATCTGCTTTTGGGTGCAGAAAACTAATCAGGGAAATGCTTCATGGCCCAGAGGTCTGGATTTGCAGGCTCCTGTTCAACAGCTGCATCTCTCTGTGCTGTCAGGAAGGAGCATCTGTCAGGGATGCACTGTGGTCCTTATTACATTATTATTTAGTGCTGTGGCTTAGAAAAACAGGAGCATTTATGTACTCAAACCACCCCCCCACAAACCTTAAAAAAATTAAAGCTCCACTGATCTTTATTAGCAGAAGAAATGCCCTTTATCTGAACATTGACTAAAGGATGTTACACTTTTGTTTTAAGCTGAAAAAAAAAGGAAAATGGATGGATGAGTTGATCTCTACATTTAATTGCTCCTTGTTTTTCTAAAACAGTGTATGTCTTTCTACCAAGAGAATAAAATCCCCTGAGCCCTTTAGTCTTGTTTCCAGTTCCCATGTGATCTTCAAGGCAGTCACACTGTGAATGTGGCTTCATCAGGAACAATGCTCTGACTCATGTGGCATCAAATTTCTTCCTCTTTTCACTCTTATCAATACATCAATATGCAAAAATGTCTCTCTGCATGAATTGTAAAACAGTGCATTGTTCCCATTCCAAGCTGGCTTGCTTTTCTAGTCCATCTCTCTTCCTTCAGCTGTTTAGAAATGCAATCATCTTCATGATGACTTTCTTTCATCTTCATGATGTTTCTCCTGTGCCACCTGCTGTATATTATCCATCTTCAGTCTGGTCATCTGTGCCAGGAAAGGTCATGTAAGGAAATCTGCAGCAATATAAAATTGATGAAAACTATTGGGAAGTTTTTTCCTGTTTGTACACACTGATGTTAAATTTCAAAGCCAGGGGTGGCAGAACTTCCTTGGTGTGTTCTCACAGGAAACATTGAGGTACCTCCTCTACAAAACAACTTGAGGGGTTGACTCTGTTACCCAAGTCATTAGAAAATAATCGTGAAGGTTTGAGGGGGTTCTATGAGGGCTTATGATGAAAGGGCTTGGAGCTTCTAGTTTGAAGTATATTTTTGCCTATGCAAATCAGAGAGGACTAGAACTAGCTTCCATGTGCTGTTGGGGTGACAGAAGAGGTGTGGAGTCACCTCCTCCTGTCCTCTGAGGCAAGGAATAGCAATGGCCATGAGTATGGAACAGCATGGGTCCTGACATATTCATTAAAATAACAAAAAATCAGATGAAATATATGCTTGCTCAGAAAGTTATGTTCCTCTTATTCCTATTTCTTTTCTTATATGCAACCTGTAACCAGTTCTGGGCAGGACCCGTCTCTTCTTTCTGTCTTTGTGAGATTCAGCGTGAGGTGGTGGCTAGCAGGTAGGATGACTTTTCAAGAAATAAAACAGGTCTCTGTGCTCTTGTCCTCAGGCAATAAGGATTCAGCACCCTTGGTCTTCTACTGGCTGACCTATGGCAGCAAATGCTAAGGAAAGCGAGTTCCAGTATGGACTGTTCCAGCAGCTGTTTGTAGCAAAATGTGAAGTGATAACTTCATGGGTCTGGCGTGGGAATTGCTAGGAAGGATGGTGGAATAGTATTCACACTCCTTCTTTGAATAAGCACCAGAGATACTGTTTATTTTTGTTAAAATAAACTGTAACTTTATGGCTGGTGAAGTTTCATGTTTTAATTCAGTGGTCCAAGTTCAAGTTCTGGTCTGCTAAAGAAACAGAGTTATTTACCGGTAAAGGGTGTTGAAACTGGTGCAAGCCGTGTGCTGCAGAGCCAGATGAGAATGGGAAAGTCAGTAATTTAGATTCCACTTGTGACTGTGGTACAGAAAGTGCAGATTAATGAAGGAATGTGTGCATAGAGGGCCAAATTCTTGCGTAAAGGGAGAAATGTTGCCCTTTCTCCTGGTTTTGCCTCAGCAGTACTTATATTATTTGCCTGGAAA
Source organism: Brachypodius melanocephalos (assembly GCA_013398615.1). Taxonomy (NCBI): domain Eukaryota; kingdom Metazoa; phylum Chordata; class Aves; order Passeriformes; family Pycnonotidae; genus Brachypodius; species Brachypodius melanocephalos. Next base: position 2,210,202 of record VZSR01000514.1, read on the forward strand.
AAAAATATATTTTAATGGTGTAGCGGTTAACACTTCTAATGCTACTGGAGTCCTCCCTGGCCTGGGCAAAAGTTCTTGTTTATAATTTCTATTTGTGCATTGAAGTTGCTGGAGATCAGGGCTGGTGCCCTGCCTTGGGATGGGAGCTTTATATCTGTGCTGGCTCTGCCAGGTGCACTGGGAGTTTAAGAGGCTGGTGGTGGGAATCAGGCATGGAACTCTGTGCTTTCATCCCAGCAATGTACCTAAAAAAATGCCATTTTGATGACAAACTTTTGCCTCATTTACCCAGGACCCAGTGCAAGTTACTTTGCAGGAATATGTTACAGATTAACTAGTGGTCTGCCAAAATAAATCCATCTCTTTATAACTTTGTGAGACTGGAGAGCCTTAGTTAATCACAAGGGCCTGTTGTGCTTTAGGAGACAGGGAGTTGTTTGTTGGTTTTTTTTTTTTTTTTTTTTTTTTTTTTTAAATGAGAAGATACGAAGCATGAGGAGAACAAACTAGAATAGTTCAAGAAATTGAAAAATAAAAGAGTAAACCTAAGTGAGAGAGAAATGTGCTGGGTAAAGTGAGGCCAGTGAAGGAAAGGGAAGACTTGAAAGAGAGAAGTGGCTGAGAAACTTTAATACTGTGACAGGGGAGGTGGAGGAAGAAGGAGGAAGGGAAGGGATGGCAAAGAAAGCAGAGAGGAAGGTTGTATGTCATATGAGTTTTCCTCAGAAAAAGAAGAAATGGACAGAGGAAGAGAGAGTGGAAAGGAAGAATTTAAAAAAAAAGTGCCTCCTATAATCCTGAAATATTTAAGAGGATGTTAAATGTGGCCAAATAGTAAAAATAATAGTAAATTTTGACCTGCCTGATAAGTTGCTAGCTCAAATAACTCCTTACTTTATGGATGAATTTGCTGCCAAACAGGAAATAAAGCTGGTGAGATCAATGTCTTTTGGGTCTAGTCAGTGTGGAGCAAGACTAGAGTTTCAGGTAATTTTTCCTTGGTAAGCACTTTCATATTCCATTTCACAAGAACATAAAACCCTACAAAACCCCTCTGCATAAACAGCAGCCAGGTGACCCTGAGCAGATATATATTTAAGGATCTTCCCTTTAGGAATGCTTTTGGACTTTATATTGAATGGAAATTGTTGACATTTGGGTAACTGATGTGAATAGAAATAGTTTGGAGACTGTTCTGACTAACAGCAAAGAGAGCAGTGCAATTTTCTGATGCTGAAAAAGGGAATTTTCAGTAGATCAGAAAGAAGGGGTGACAGTATTTCCACAGCTGCCAGTCTACAGGAAGGGGAGAGCAGTGACATGAGCAGGACACATCGGCACATCAACACCAGATAATTTTGGCAAAAGATCACTGCACCTCACAAGTTTAAATATGGGTGGGGTAAGGAGCAATCATGCTCTCAAGAGACCCTGCAAGGAAAACCAGCTGAGGACTTTCAGGAGGAAGGGTGTGAAACAAGAATGGTTTGAGGACTGTGTTTTCAAACAAGACTACACACAAAATAACCCAACTTTACAGTATCTTGAAGTGACTCTAAATGGATGTTTTATATTAGAAAAAAGGCACACTCCAAGTGTATTTGTCATGTATGATAGAAGAAAAACTGCCTTCTGAGAGTCTTTAGAAATGGCATTACAGCACAAAACTTCATGATATGTGGTACTGAACACAATCTGAACTCTCTGGCTGGGTAAGAGGAGATGTTCTTCCACTGCTCTACCATTCATCCCAGTGCATGTCTTTATTGACTAGAGATGACCTCTGATTAGAGAGCTGTGCTAAGCAAGACACTCAGGATATGGAAGCATCCTCCAGCTGATCATCCAGATAAGAAGCATGATTCAGATATGCTCCACAAAATACCCAGTCTCTATCCACTGATGAAAAGAAAACAACTATTATGTTGTAAATACACAGTGAGAGTAGCCTGATGTGGGCCTAATTCAGCATCTTGAGTCTGGGGGCACATCTTTGGTTTTGCAGATACAGCTCAAAGCAAATTCAAGTGCTTGAGTTCAGAACCACAGCTTCTCTAATTTTCTTTGCATGGCCTTATCAGTAGGCCATACCATTTCTGCCATCTCCTGGATTTTGGTTCTACAGATCCATTTGCTTGTCTCTACTGCTCTTAAGTTTGCTTCCTCCTGCTCTCCGTTGCTCTCACATCCTTTCTAGTCCTGACAAATAAATGAAGTTTAACCTTGATAGTTACCTCTGTTTCTGGTGAACTCTCAGTATTCAGACTTTCAAGCTATTACACTGTAGATGGAAAATGTGCCCAGCATAGACTTTCCATTAAACTGTATTTAAATTGGAAGAGAATGCTGGCACCTCAACAAGTATTCCAGAATTAGATCCCAAAATACTGAGGCTAGCTAATCTTTTGGAAGAACAAAAACTCTTACTGATTTATATTTAGCAGAGGGAATGCATTTTAAAAACACAGCCTATATGAGGCCCCTTGAAGAAAACATCTTTTACATTGATTTGTAGTGCATGGAAATACTACACGGCTGTAAAATATTTGCACTTGGGCTCTGCTTTTGTTTCGCTACTTTTTTTTTTTTTCTTTTTTTGCAGTATGAACTGTCATGAACTCTCAGAGAGTGGCTGCTCTACTGACTGTGTGCACTGAGACAGGGCTGCCTCTGGGGCAGCAGCTTTGCTGTTCATCATGGCTGTGCCCAGAGTTGCAGGAGGGGAAGGAGAAAAGCAGCAGTGCAGGCAGCAGTGCAGGCAGCACCACGGGGGCAACACCCAACTTGTGACTGTGAGGCTTTGGTTAAAAGTGGGTGCAAGGTTTGTGTTGGTGCTATATCCTGGGACCTGTGTGGAGAGGGATGCTGGCCCTAATCTCAGCTCTACTCTAAGCTGAATGTCTGCAATGACTACTTGGGCTTGGTTTACATGATTATAAATTAGGAGGAATTCTGCAATGTTAAGGCAAGTGTAACATGTTCTGTGCATACTTCTCATCTACACTAAGCAAATGAGTTACAGTAGGTGGGCGATGTCAATGGCTTATCCCAACTGGACAGTGTCTGGAAAAGGAGCTATAGTAAGAAGTGGGTTTGTTAATGCAGTGAGTCAGAAAAGCAAACACAACTTATAAATTCTGTGTAATCTTATGGCCAACAGTGTATCAGCTTATCTTTGAGAAGATAAGAATTATCAACAGGACAGAGCATGGAAAGTTCTGGGGTTTTTTCTTCCTTATGTCCTACCATCTGCAGCACAGACAGATCAGCCATCACCCTGGACAAGCTGTTTCTATTCTTCCTGAAGCATCAGATATTAGAAAAGGGAAGATTACCAAACTGCACATTTGCAAGAGAAGGATGAACAGAATTTTTGAAACATCCCTAGACCATAAATCTAACTAGACTTAACTTACTTTCTTTTGTTAGAAGACATAAATATATTATTATATTTCTCATTAGACTCCTGACAGAACCTACCTGATCACAGCAGAGCAAAAATGTTCTAAATCAAGAAAGAAATCTTAGATGCTTCCAGAGCATGATTTTTTACTTTGATCTTCTCATTTCCTACTCACAACATCAACCTACAATAATAAGTTAGTAAGCCACAGTAAGAATAATAAAAATGCAGTATCACCAAGATGCAAAGAGAATAAGGTCAGAAGTGCCCCCCTGCTGTCAAAAACATAATTATTGCACATGCAAGTTGTTCCTGCCTGTGGATCAGAGGAGCTGCTGGAAGCTACTGTAGGGAGGAGTGGCTGCTGCTGGTGCAGGGGTGTCACTCCCCTTTCCATGGATTTGTCTGGAGCCCGGAGGTGCAGCTCCCAAGGCAATTCCTCCTGCCCAGCAGCTTCCAGGGGGGCTGCTCACCCCCTCTCTCCCTACCTGGCAGACGGGAGCATATGGCTGCTTACTTACGCTCTGCTGTTCTTATGTGCTTAGAGGGCTTATGGTCCGCAGGGGCTCAGGGGATTTGCATGGGGAGAGGGCAAGGAGGGACCTGGAAAGGGTGGGCTGCATCCGTGGAAGTGGAGTGGTTCCAGAGGTCTCTGTGGTGTGTCACAAGAATAACTGAATTTTTGGGAATGACTGACAGGCATTGAGTAAACAGTGCCCGATTAAGGACTGGGAGATGGTTAATGATTACACAGCATTGTAACTGAAGATAGGAAATTTAAAAATACATTTAGGAGGGGAAGAGATTTCTTCTCAACAGCCTTATGTGCATATAGAACTATATTCGTACTTTTCTTCTTGGTATCGTCTATTCTTTAACAGAGAAAAGGACCTGGTCAGCCTTGGTATTTTTAAGTGCTTGCAGAGCCATTAGCAGGATTGCTCCTCCTGTAGATGGTGTGTGTGAGGGTTTGCCTCCCCAGCTCAGTCCTGCCCTGCTGTCCTTCTGCCTTTTGAGGGTCTTCCTCACCTTCCTTCCTTCATCTGGCAGAGTCTTCTCTAGGCTCTGCACAGAGACATCTTCTCATCTCTCTGTCTAATTCCAACAAACGTTAGTTCAGCCTTATCCTTCCTGTACTCAATTAACAGATTCATTTCTCATCTGTAGTACCTAAATCTACTTTGACCAGCCTGAACTTTTGCTCTGAGTATTTTGCCCTTTAAAAAAAAAAAAAAGGTACAAACGACTCAGGCTTATTATAACTGAAGCAGAGCTCTTATTCTCCTGTCACTCCTCAGCTCTTTACTCTACTTTTTCAGGCTTTACAAAAGGTGTCACACTCCTGACTCTTACTGATAGTCAGAGCATTGTCTTCAAGCAAGCTTTTGTAAAGCCTCACATCCAGGTTCTGACCAGGGACTCCTAAGTTGAGGTGTTCAGCTGTGTTGCTAAAAAAGCCCCACTCCCAGGTCACTGCCTGGCACTCCTGCAGTCTGCTGGCTCTGTAGGTCCTGTTGGACAGGACATGTCTCTGCTCCTCAGCTGCAGCACTGCAAGTGATAGAGAACAAATGCACATCCCAGCTGAGCAGAGAGACAGAGGAAATGCCAGTCTCTCTCAGCTCATCCTCCTAAGTGCCCTCAAACACACCAATATCATGAGTCTTGCAGATCCCACTTACATCTATCCCATCTTCAGGACACAACCTTTCTCCTTTCCTTTCTGTTCTGAAGCTTTGAAGTCACCTCTTCTGCCCTTGGCAAACAAAGTCTTGCTGTGCTTGTATTTATTACAAATTTCATCTCTTGCACCTATTTTCCTGTCCTTTGTCCTTACCGTCACTTTTTGCATCTCTTCCACTAATTTCATTTTTCTTCATGAAATGAAAAATCAGCTTCTTCACTTTGAGGACTCCTTCCCACCACTTGTTGGTCAGGTTTGAAAGATGGATCCATTGCAGATCATCCTGCAAACAACTCCAGCTTCTGTTGCCCAAGTTTTATACTGGGTGGGGGACCGCTTCTGACAGATGCTGTAAAACCACCCTTGTTGTCTTTCATATCTCTTACTGTAAAGACAACTTAGAAAAATTTACATTTCAGGTTAAAAAGAAAAAAAAAAGGACTGGTATTATCTCCTTTCATATGCATGTGGTTTGTCTGCACCTGACTCTTGTCTTGTAGTTTGCAATTTAAATGGAAAATCTTACACTATGCACGAACCTACTCGCTTGATGCATCTTGTCACCTCTAAAATAGCACAGATGAAAATAAGTTATGTTTTGGCTTTGACTTCTTTTGGAGTCTTGGATGGGAATGCTAGATCTGACCAGCTGGCTGAGATCCACTTTGTAGACATTTCCCTAATTCACTAAACTTTAACCCAAAATGCTCCTTCATTTGGATTTAGCACTCTAGAATTAACCCTTTGCATTTATATAATTGAATACCCCAACACTTGCAAAGCTATAGTCTCTTCCTGTGGAGGGTCAAAGCTTTGCTTTGGCTTCTTGGTCTTCTTGCCATGCAAACTGTCACTTTGCTGTGGTGACAGCAATCTAACAGGGTCATTGTTATCCTACAGGCCCAGGGAGAGTTGGATATAGACTGGAGATACATTATTTCTTATTCCCTCAAGAACAGCAAATGTGTTTTTAAAGGCAGTGAAGATTTGCATTAATTTATGGTTCTTCTCCTGTGCACATGCCCTGGGTCAGGCTACATTTCAGAAAACAAGGTTTGCAACTCCTTTCAAGTTTCCACTGGTGTTAAGCTAATGTTTATTTTTAGTAAACTGTATTTCAAATTGTGCTTTTAAGAACCCTTTTACAGAGTCTAGCACAACAATTTCAATATGTTTTCTCCTTCTGAGATTTTTATTAACAGATATAAAGGATCAGTGTAACTAGTTATGCTGTACTTCACTGATAATTTTCAAAAGCATGGGTCCAGCGTAAGAAATGGTAAGGATTACAAGCATTCATCTCAGTTGATTTTTTTTTTCCTCCCTTTGCTGCTACTAACTACGCAGCTTTGGAAGGGCTGTGTGGATACTCCTTCAGGGGCAGGCCTTTTCTGCTGCACTGTGTGAGTGTCCCCTGTCCCCACATCCACACATGGTTTCCTTTTCTTCATTCTCAAAATCCTTCCCTTTAAGTGCTTATCCAGTAAGGCCACCTGCCAGATAAAGCACTGTCAGCCTCTTTTGATAAGGTAATATTTCTGAAACACTCTTCTCCATTCATAGTGTGGTTGCCCTGCATGATTATTTCACTTTTACTTGCCAGCAGCATAGGTACCTCTGTCCCCATCCCAGACCTCTCTTTCTCCCCAGGCAGACAAGGATATGTCATTTCCATTTGCTACTGCATGTCAGTCTTTGGGCTCTGTTTTAAAGTCCTGTTTTTTGTTTCTTTCAATTCTGCATGATACTTATTTCACATGCTGTAAGAAATTTATCTTTAATACCTTGCAGTCAGTTTTCAATCTGAAATGATTTTTTACAGTATTCTCCTAAGTGCCTATTGAGGTATTTTCAACTGGCAAAAATGTATTAAAAAAAAACCAAAACAAAAACAAACAAACAAAACAAAACAAACAAAAAAACCCCAAACAAATTCAGATGTTGCTTGCAGCATTTAAGAAATTCCAAGCCTTTAAGATTATGCCTAATGTTTGCAGAGCATGAACACTTCTTGTGGAAAGCCCTAACAGGCTTTGAGCTGCATTATCCTAAACTGAGAGCTCCCAGTGTTGCCTTATGTGTTGCATACAGGATGTTATTCAGGCCTTGAGATCCAGGAGACCAGGGACCTCTAATGCACAGGGAAGGAGGAGGGTGCCAGCTTTGGGGAAATACTCTGCTTTATCAAACAGCTCCAAAAAGGATACACTTAGGAGTGGGACACTGAAGGCAGAGTGGTTCAGCTGCATTATGGTGTGGTTCATGTTAGCATCTTCTTCACCCTGGCTCACTTAAAGGTTTCAGAAGATCCAGTTCATGGCCTTGTGGCTCAGGGGAGCAAGTGGCAACTTTTCCACTTTTGCTATGCTCTTGGCAGGGTTTATGGTATTATGGGGAGGTTGTGTTCAGGGTTCAAACCCACTGCTGGGTGAAATAATTCAAACAGCATCTATAATCAGGCATGAATGGAGAAATGAAGTCTGATCTGTGGAGTGAGCAGCTCCTGTTCTTTGTGATGCCCAGTATGGAGGCTGGAAAGCTGTACAGGGTTCCATGGTGCACCTCTGAGTTTGCAGCCCTTCAACACAGAGGCTGTTTTCAGACAGGCACGATCTTGCTTTTGTGACTTTTGTCACAAGGATAGCAGTTTGAAAGGGCAGATAGTGGAGAACACACCTACTTTCCAAAAATCTAGTGATACTGGAAGGGATTCAACCTCCTGTTCTTTGGGGCACGAGACAGTCTTTAATTAAACACGTTTTAGACAGTACCCTGAGAAGATCCTGTCTGTGGGCCTGCTGCAGCTCGTATTGTCTTCTGACCACCCAGCCTGGTCTGTGGAGAAAGCCAGGGTGCACTACCCCAGGTCAGCAGTGACCTTTCCAAAGGGAAAAGGTCAGGCTCATGTGAGCTCCTGCATCCTGACCTTCCCCTGTCAAACTCCCCTTTCGTGCAGTCTGTTCCTCCCAAAGGTTTTCCTCTGTGACCTACCTAGTCAGGTTAACCTCTACTTTTCCTCAGTGCTCTGCACCTTATTTCTCCTTCTCCATGTGTGAGGAGCAGGAGAAGGAAGTTGACATGTTCCACATCACTTTTAGCATCAAAAAACTCCCAGTTGGTTCTTCTCTCCCGTAAAGCATTAATGAAAGTGTATAAAGGTAACAGCCCTGCTGTAGGACCTACCTGCTCTGTTCTGAAGGAACAGTGCTGTTGCTGAAAATGGGAGGAAAAAAAACCCAGCAAGGAGATGAGAAGGCCAGAGTGACAGCTGCTGAAGTCAAATTATAATGTTCTCATCAGAAGCCAGCCTTTTAAGCTCTGCTCATAGTTAATCACACTCAACCTGAGGATGTGCTGTTACAGCTTTGTGTAGCTATGAGCTAAGACAACCCAAAAGGCTGGAAGGAAGAGGGTCTGGACATTTTATTGCAAAACCAAGAGTTTTGTTATAGGTGTAAGCATTATTTTATAGTAGCTGTAGAAAGACATAGCAGTGAGCAATTAATCTGTGTGAAGAACATAGATAATTAATTTCTATAGTTTGCGTGTTTGAAGAGTACTGTTTAGTCATGCACCTCCACAGCACTAACTGGCACATTCTTAAGATCATGTTTGCTTTTGTAGAGTCCTTCAGTCTGTCACAGAACAGTCCTGTATTCTGTTGGTACTCTGTTTCCAAATTTAGGAGTATTTCCTCCCAAACATTTGTGCATGATGTAGTGTATATGTGCGCAACAAAGAAAAGGAAGCAGATGACTTGTGTTCAGTAGAGTGGTTGTTTTGAGCTGGAACTGCTGCAGGCTCCCTGTTGGAAAGAAACGTGCCTGTCCATTTGTTCAGGAACAAAGCTGGTGTCATGACTGTACTGATCCTGGATCAAGTCTTTCTGTAGAGTCTTGAGTGGAGAAAGATGTAATCTCCTCCATCCTTCACAGCCTTTCTCCCTCTTAGCTTTCCTCACTATGATGATAGTGTGCTGATCAATGCCTTCATGACATCTGGGATTTCAGCTGAGGTTCTTATCAGTGGAGGAGAGAGGAGGCTGGATGGGAGTTGGTGGAAAGATCCAGGTGGGTTACTGCTGAGTGGTGCTTGAGTACAAATTAGCAGTGCGTGTGCCTGAGCTGGCCCATGGCATGGGTGGATAGGGCATCCAGAGTCGCATGGAGACAAAGATCAATGGAGTTGCTGTTGCAAAGGAGGTGTGAGAGAAAAGGTCAAGTTGAGTAAGAGACCTCTGGAAGTGGAAGATTGTTCCCTAGGTGTGACAGCTTTGATACAGCAACTTCACAAGGGCTTTGCTCCAGTTTTAGAACCAATTCTTGTGTTTTCTCCTGATCTGTGGCCTCACGATGGCCTGTGATTTCAGTGCTGAGGTGCAGTCCTAATGTCATGCTCTGTACCGTCAGATTGTCCAGACAGGAATTGTCAGTATCCTTGCAGTCTTTTATTGCTGAAGATGCTCTAAAATCCCTCAGTGGTTTACAGTTTAAGGATTTGCATAAGTCTTTTTGTTTTGTTTTATCTATACTTTCTATCTGAAGTATCCTGGCTTTTTTTTTATTTCTTTGGTGCATTGAAAATGTCCATATTACTCACAGTAGATTTGAAACCCTTTTCTCCCCATTCTGCTTTCAGATTCCATTGGTGGGTCATTTTCAACTTCCTCCCACCGATGCCACCACAAGCAGAAGCACTGTCTCCCCATCCCACAATGTGGAACTCTCTCCATCAGCCCTCTGCTTTTCCATCCTCACACGAAGGGATCCCAGATCATCATGGACACGACACAGAAGGCAGTGAAGCGCCAGGCTAGCTTCTGCAATGCCATTACCTTCAGCAACAGGCCCATTGTTATTTATGAACAAGTCAGGCTTAAGGTGAGTAAATGATACCTTCCCTTTTTGCCAGGGGAGCTGCTGGGAATGAATGCTGGGGTGTACTGGGCTTTGGTGCTTGCAGATCTTTAGCCCTTCCTTAAAAAGCACAGTAATCTGATCCTAGCCTTAAAGTTCTGCAATCTTCATTGGTACTTCTGCTTTTGTCACTGTAGTTCTTGGAGCCACAGGTACCAACTGCTGTAGAAAATGAGAACAAAAGGGAAATCCACCTTCCAAAAATACTTACATTGATGTTAGACAAGTACAAGAGACTAAATTGAGATCACTTGGAAAGCTAGGAGATAAGAGGTCAAAAAGGACCTAGAAGTGAAGGTTCTTGTTCACATGCTTGGCAGGAAAAACAAAAAAAATTTGGAGGAAAGGATGGAAGGAGCAGTCAGTGTGATCACTGTTGCTGTCTAAGAAAAGGACCTTTCTGGCAGTCTGCTGACTGCTTTGTTGAATCAGTCACCTGATAGCATTGAGATCAGAGGAGAGAACATTGCAGGGATCACTTTTTTCTCACTGGTCCAGGCTGATTTCACTTCCTTTGTGTCTATGGTAGCCTGGAGGATGGTGTTTGTACCCCTGGTACCATGCCATGCTGCAACTGGCATGGGAAATCCAGCTCCTCTAAAACAACATGCTTCCATGAACACCAGGAGCTGCTTTCTGATGAAGAAACTCTTCCATGTCCTTAGGAACTGAAGCACTTTTCAGATTATCAGCACCTTAAGGAGCTTGGGACCCTTGAAACTTCATTCACAGATACTTTCCAATCTTTATGCCCTCTATGGGACTGTGTTTTTTTGTTCATAGGCTATTTCACGCCTTTATTGGCACAAAATAGGTCATCTTTGGCACTTCAGTTCATGGCACACATAAATGAGCTGACTGCAAATCCTTCATTTGTGCAGAAGGAGTTTTCCAGAAGGTTTGTTAGGATATGGATACCCAGTTTGAATGATCTTGCTGTTGCCCATTTCTAGAGGTCCTAGAGTGCTGACTTGTACAGCAGCATATCAGCCTTCCCTGCCTCTTCCCTCACTGCCAGCAAAGGAGTAAGGAATGAGGGACATGCCTCCTTTTGGAAATACATGGAGATTTCAGTGATTTCAGGCTCAGGCCCAGAGATAGAAAATCCCCACTACAGGTTTGTTATGCTTCCTATGGAGCTTTTACTGCTTCTATCCAGGCTGGAAGCCCAGCAGGAATCTCTCACATTGCCTAATGAGATTTTTCCCATGTTGGCCAGCAGTTTGGACAAGGAAATGCGACAAATAATCTGGGAGGAGATGAAAGCACCATTTCACTTTTGAAGACACCATCAAAGATTTGAGTGGATTTAGTGGTTTAGGCAAAGGTTCTGGGTTATTTATTCCTCATTCTGAAACAAGGTAGCTATCTCTGGAAATTCACACTTGTTTATCTCTGTGTATTTGGGGATTTTAGCTTGCATAACGTATGTGAAGGATATGCATGCAAATCTGCACAAGAGGTTTATGAGCAGAGCTCCTGCTGACTCCAGTGGGAAGGTCTCATGGGAATAATCAACAGGCTTTAGCAGAACTTGTGCTCTAGGGAGGGATGAAATGGGAAAACATCCTTGCTTTTGTATGATACATCCATCCTGTAACTCCCTCGCTATTGTTTGTGCTTGTGGAAAACAGCATCTTAGGCCTTCTTACCAGGCACAGAGTAACCATGAACCCAGTCATTCAGGTCCTGTAAAGTCTAAACTCCCTCTGGAAAACTGAGGAAAGAAGTAAGGAGATTTCATTCTGTTTATTAGCTATTGTATCTCAGGTTTTATTCTGACATTATTTGCAGCTCTGGGAATATGGGAATATGGCTGTCAAGCAGCCTCAGAGATAAATGCTCCAGTGTGGTTTCTTCCATGTAATTTGAGGCATTGCTAGGAAGTATAGTTCTCAAAGATGGCATAAGGCAGTAAAGACCAAGAGCCTGGATCTGTGAAAGCAGCAATGGTTTAGCAGTTTGGATGTTGATTCTGTATTTTCCTCCCCTTCTCGTACCCAGTGGACCTCCCAAGCTTTTCTGCTAGCAGTGGCTGCTGAAAAGAGAATTTGGTCCATCATTAACTGTTGCCTTTTTTAGCAAAACTGTGTACCCTTTGTCCAGCTGTGTCTAATTCTTGGCAGGCTTTATACTTGATTTTAATTTGGATATTAGTTTGCCTGTGGTCAGACTGTATTGAGAACTGTTTATAGGTGCTGATTAATACATGGAACATGTGCAACCCCAATTACCATATGAATATTTACTTCACACAGCCTGTGATTGCTGTGAAGTATTGGCAAGAGACTGAATTGTACAAATGACAATGAGGCCATATTTATCTTAGACCCAAAAGCTTTTAGGGCTTGCAGTAAATTTGCTGCAAAAAATAACCTAGGCTTCTTATTGGAGTGTGTGTATTACATTTCCCTGTTTTGTCATGTGCACACCCTGTTAACCCCACTTCTACTGGGGACATGCATGATGCCATCCCACCCTGGCCAGGTATAAAATCTGCTTCAGTCCTTTTTAGTGTCATCCCAGTGTCCACTCCACCAGCAGGAGCTTCCCAGGTTCCTGGGACTGAGGTCAGTGCTCAGGTGTTTCATGTAGACAGTTTAGGTGCCTGGGTGGACTGAGTAGGGATAAAGAGCAGCACTCCCCTAACTGAAAAATTGTTGATAACTTTTTCTGATCTCTGAGTTATTTTCTCTGATACTTGACTTAAAAACCAGAAATCTCTAGGCTTTGAACAATGTCTTTGTTGTAAGATTATTGTGACCCCAAGGGCACGTGTTCCAGATTTGCCTTGCAGAGGAATATATAAAAGAAAAATGCAGTATTTACAAATTTGATTAGCAGGGTATTCAGAACTCCAAAGAAAATGTCTTTTAGAATTCCTTGGTGGAAATTCTATGCTTCCAAGCTGGGACATGTGGGGTTGCTGCCAGGCTTCTGAGAACCAAGTCCTGCAGTCGTGGACAGTTCAGTCTCTGTCATTGCCATTTGTCCGAGCCATTAGTGCTTTGGCAGAGCATGAAATCACAGAAAGGCAATAAATTTTGTGTGACATCTGGTAGGTGGTACCTATCCATGTTTCTGCTCTTGTCCTGTGGCCAGCAGTGGAATTGCTTGAGGCTGCTGAGGCATTGATAGGAGACCACTATCTCAAGTGCTTTTGTGTTTGCTGCAGGTTCAAAGTGTGAACAGATACAGTGATTGTGTGTCAACTGGCATGCAGGAAGTGTCTTGGCCCCACATCAAGGTTGGATCCAGCATCCTTAGATCTTTCATGTCATAGTCTGGATGGTGACAGGGTGAACCCCTTTGAGAGGAACAATTCCAGGTTCATACTCAAACAATAAAACCAGAGGAAAAATTTCACCAAGGACATCATCTGAGGACCATACTAACTCTGGAAGACTCTTTGCTTCCATGGGAAAAAAAAAAAAAAAAAAAAAAAGAGACCTTATAACTGGGTAGTTATTACAATGTGCTATATGTGTTTGGGACCTGCTGCCTGCTTCCCACAGTAGGGTACTGGCCAGGGCTCAGTTCTTGTGAGTAGAAGCTGATGACTCTGGAGGTATTTGTGATCCTTTGTACTGCTGTCTGTCAGGTGCAGAAGGATGGGTATGACACATGAACCATTCCAAAATCCATAGCAGATGTTCCTGACCTCAGTTACACTGAGTAATTGCATACTGACAAGTTAGGGTGTAGTTATGCACAACATATTTTGCAAAACACCGTTCACAGCTGAAATAAGTAGGTTTTCCCAATCATAAGAGAACATCTATTGTTGCTTCAAAATTTTGTATTTAACGAAGTCAAATACTCTATATTGTGCTTTCCCACACACAAGTTCTCTGCTGCAAGGCTGTGATTTCAATATGTCATCCAATATGACAAGTTAAACAAGGGAAAGACTGTCTTTTAATTGCCTGAGAAACCCAGAAAACCCTGTGGTGGAAACTCTGATTCTGGAGCCTTTTTCTCAGGTCACGAGAGAGCCCATCATCTGAGCACCATGTGGGAAGAGCTCTGCTGAAATTAAAGGTCTTGTCACCATTTTTGGCACATTTTGTGAGAGGGTTATTCTTAGGCCAAAAGGAATTACCCTAAAAATAGAAATGAATCATCATGCAGCTGTAATTAAATTTCACCTATCCACATAGATTTAATTTGATTTATTTGTTTTTAAGTATGGGCATTGTATCCTCAGTGTGCAGCAGCATTGCTGTGTGCAGCTGAAAAAGCTACAGCAGTGTTTAGTGGGTAAAATGTTTCCTGAGTCTGTTGGTGTTATCTGCACGCTGGCTACCAGTGTTCAGGGCATAAATCCTGTAGTGTGTAAGTTGATGTTGAGGTGCCCAGTGCTGTCATTGCTGCTGTTGCCTTTGCAGATCACTAAAAAGCAATGTTGCTGGAGCGGGGCTCTTCGACTCGGCTTCACCTCCAAGGACCCATCGCGGATTAACCCCGACACTCTGCCAAAGTACGCATGCCCTGACTTGGTTTCCCAAAGCGGGTTTTGGGCCAAGGCTCTGCCAGAAGAGTTTGCAAACGAGGGAAACATCATCGCCTTCTGGGTGGACAAGAAGGGCCGGGTTTTCTACCGGGTGAATGACTCCGCTGCCATGCTCTTCTTCAGCGGCGTGAGGACGGTAGAGCCGCTCTGGGCCTTGATCGATGTCTACGGGCTCACCCGTGGGGTGCAGCTCTTGGGTGAGTACCTGGCTGCAAGCACAGGGGTGAGCTAAGCCATCCCTGACAAAGGGCCAGCCTGACACTGCCTGTCCCCTCTTTGCGCTGGGACAAGCACAGGGAAACAGCTGTTGCTCCTCCCCGGAGCATCTGAGGACCTCAGCCTGGATCACTGGGTGTTTGAAACTTAGTGTGTAAATATAACATCAGTGTGAGGTGGGAAACAGCTGCTACAATATAGCACTAGAAGCCATCTCTAAGAAAATGGATTTCTGCTCAGAGGTGTAGCTCTATCAGAAGAATAGCCTGGAGTGTGTCATATACCTCGTAAGACTTTATGTCATCTTGTCCTTTCCCTGTGCCAAAGAGGGGAAGTGCATTTTATGTGCTATGGTTAAATCCTTCCTGGATGGCACTGTTACGATTTTCTGTCAGGTTTAATGGACAGATTTGAAACATGGCTATCTTCCAAATTACCTGAGAGAATCTGTGGCTGGTTTTTCCAGGATGTTGCTTTCACAGAGGAGTTTGGTTTGTCCTCTGGAGCCTGAAGGTTGGATACACAGTTGGCGTTGGAGGATGAGCAGTGCTGAGTGCTTGTCTTCTGCCAACTCAGGTGACATAAAGATAGTTTGGTATTCGTGAGGACTCAGTCCAGGATGTGCAGGCTGTCAAGGTTTGGTCTATTTGAGTTTATTGTACATCTTAGAAGAACTGAAAGGCATCTCTGAGGGCTGAAGGGAGCAGCAAGGTTGCTGGGGGACCAGGAGTGTCAGCACGCAGCCTTAGAGTTGGCTTTGCACTGTCACTGGGAGGCAAATTGCAGCATTTCTGCATGTAACAATAGTTTTCCTGGGTCTTCTTTTCACCATGGAAAAGGTTAGCTGGTACTCTCAGGAGCTGAAGTTCCTTCTGAAGTTGAGATGAACTAAGGCTGAGAGAGATCCTGGCTTTTTCCTGCCATGCAGCCTGTTAATCTCTGTTAAAGTGACAGCTTCATGCTGTGTATCAAATAGTTCAATTAACTTCTTTCTGACAGTTCTGCCTCCTTTCTGCATTCCGTGCTGTATTAAAGAAAAATATGGTGGCAGGACTACCCATAGCAATCAACACAGCAAGGAACAGGGACGTATGTTCAGGAGGTGAAGAAATGAGACTGACCTTGTTGCAAAAACTCCTGGCCCAAGATTGCACAAGGCAGAGGAATTGAAGAATTTCTCAGCAGCTTTTTCTTTTTTTAGGTGCAGAAAGGTTTATCTTTTGTTGTGAGTCAGCTTGAATTAGAGCCACTAGGCAACTGTTCATAGGCCAAGGTGGTGATATTTGACTTGGGATGGAGAATTTGGGCAAATGTCATGCCAAGGGCTCACTTAGGAAGAGCTTACAAATGACTCCAAGTCCTATGGGTGTTCTTGTGAGATTTGGCTCCTCAGGACTGCTCTGCCTGATTAATGAGAGTCCATAACTCTGGATTATGTGTTTCCTTTCAAAACACCCGAGAAATCATTTCCTATCTGTCATCTGCCCCTGCGTTGTTCTAGCATCTTCCACATCCCCTTTCACAAGGAAAATGTGACTTCTGCCAGCCACTGCCTTACCTCTAGTCCAAGAGGCTCCTGACTCTTTGGTGGGTATGAAGTCCCTGAATGAAGCAAGCAGCTTCTGAGTTTACACAGTTGGCATGGAGCTCAGAAATGTATTTATAGCTTGTTCCAGCAGCCTTCAGGAGGCTTTAAGCCTGAAACTGTGCTGAAACAGCTTCCACCCGAGTCCTCTCCATCTCCATTCATTATTAAACAGCACTAAAAGTCAGAGAAGGGAAATCATCAGCTGTGTTGCCCCTGGATCCTATAGACATTCCTGTTACTATGCTCTGCATGCCTGCTCTAGTGTAGCAGACCACACATACAGCACAGGACAACTTGCCAAAAACTCCCGGGACTTGACGAATGAATTTCATAGTTTAGCTTCAAACATATGGTCGAATTCAGCCTGGTATGGCATGCAGGGCATCTGATGGAGGTTGGGGATGCTGCAGCAGTATGTTGAACAGAAGAGCCTAGCACTTCAGATTCCAGTTCAGTGATTTATTGTCCCCTAACTCCAAACATATTCCTTGTACTTAAGTCTCACTATTTTCTCAATGCTTGTAAGGTTACAGGGTCAAACTGCACCTCTGCACAGTCTCCATTTGCTTTTATGTGTAAGAATCTGACCGAAAACTTTACCATTTCTGGTGTCTTTCTGTTTATTGCAGAATTACTCCCTCCCCACTCCAGTAATGTAACTTTGCTTCCAAAATGAGACTTGCCAAAGGAAAGGCCTGCAGCAGTAAGTCTTGTGTCACTGCAAGGTCCCAGCTCTGCAGGGAAATGCACAGTGTGCATTTATGTTCCCAGAAGTGACAACATCCAAAACTGCACATTTTTAATTTGCTTATCTGCATTACACTGGCTAATCACTTCCAGCCCAAATAAGGAACTCAGTAAAACAGGGTAATGACTAAGGTTAGTGACAGTGTTCCTGTCATACAGATCTAATAAAGAGAGTTGAATGAAGGGAGGCTCAAAGCCTGTGAGAGTTAAATGACTTGCTAGAGCAAAAAGTGTCACCTGCCATCAGCCTTGTTACCCAGCTCAGTCCTGCCTCTCTCTAGCTGCATCACAGGTTTTGCACAACATTCTGGCATCACTGAAAACCAGCTGGTTTGTACCTTAATTTTTCATTTTCTTCTGCTTATGGCTTTACCGACAGCATCAGCCTTACTGACTATTACCCATGTGTGTCAGTACTGTTGTCACTGCACAAGTGTATGTGGCTGTCACAGATGTTCCTGGGTCTGACTGTCCTTGCTGTACGTTCAAAGGCAGAGCCCTTTAAGCAGCTTCTTTGCCAGCTGGATTTTGAAATGAACTAGGTGAAAAAGGCTTGCACGGTCCACTGCAGCACAGCCAAGGGCAGTTGGAATTGAGCTGGGACTGTGGTTTGCCTGTCACTGCTGGAGTGATTCAAAAGGAGGGGCTGCTTTTAATCCACCTTGAGGTGGCTTCAGCCATGAGGTTCACAATGCTGACTGTCACAGGTGAGAGGCTGCTCCTCGCTCTCCTCTACCCACAATGTAGATATGAAAAGGCTTAAATTCACCCAGGAATGTGGTCACCTCTGACCACAGGGTCTCAGCTGGTTTTCTGCTGCAATATAAGGGTCTGCATAGAGGAGTCTGTGGCAATGGAGTGCATTTTAGGGTGTGAGTTTTAGGGTGTGAGTTTCAGTGTAGGTGCAGGCTTACATGACCTGTAAACATGCCCTTATACAGTGACTCTCCTCCTGACATGCTCAACTTGCAGGCAGGATGGTTTACAGCTCTGCTTTCCTTTTTGGGCAGCTAGTTTTGCACAAGTGCACTTTTACATTCCAGGGTAATTTAAAGTAATATTTACTAAAAATGTGGCTTGTCCTTATGTTATCACTTCAACATACACACATGCTCATTCACACTTTTAAAAAGAGTCCGAGAAAAATGGAATATAAGCAATCTGCTGCCTTGCTGCTATAATAAAGCATCAAAAAAAGAAAAGGAAAGGCCCAGCTGTTTAAATTCTGGAGTCTTCAGAGCCGTGGAGGAAGGATGGCAGCTCATGGGAACCAAGTTGTTGTCTCATACTAACCTGCTTCTTTTAAGCACTGGGCTTGAGCCTGGCATGTGCACTTTCCATGGATTCACTGCAGGACAGCAAGGTTGGCAACTTCCCTCAGTCAAGTGTGCATGATGAGTGTTCTCAGCATTTTCCTTTACCTTTGATGGGGGATTGTTCTTTCCATGTGCCAAAGTGGGGAAGAGCATTTTGTGTGCTATGGTTAAATCCTTTCTGGTTGGCACTGTTATGATTTTCTATCAGGCAAAAGGTTTGCCTCTTCTATATGGTGCCTTTTTGAAAATCACTTTTTTTTAAAAATTATTTTTGAAAATCACCCTCTTTTTTGGGCGGTGACATTGCAGCACAGCATTGCAGAGTGGTTAAGATGGTAAAGGCCCTGTGAAGATCATCTAGTCTTACCACCTAGTGTCTTTTCTTCCAAAGCACGATGCAGGTGCTCTAAAGGTACAGAAAAATGGGGCTGCAAAACAGCTGTGATTCCAGCATACCTCCCTACTCATCCTGTATTTTCAGTGGGGTAATGTGAGGTACAGTCTGCTCATTTTCCTTGGTCCCATTCTTTGCTAGTATGATCAGAAATCACACCCCTTTACTGTTTATTACTCTGTTCACACTCTTCTCTCATCCATCAGTATTTTCATTCATGCAGTATTTCAGAGTATTCTTGGTCTTTTTACCAGCACAGGCTTTGAAAATCAAGGATAATTTTATTTAGATTGGCACACTGAGAGGCACCTGTTAAAAGCTGTCTCACCACATCTTGTAAATATAAAATATGTGAAAAACTAGTAATAGCCTGCAAGATTGGAAAATTTTAAATGCATGTGTATTGAATGTGCATATTAGATTTACTTGAAGTAGAAACATATATAGTGTAAATATATATTTCAGTCATAAATATATGTACAGATCCTAGGAGAATTAAATGGAAGTTCTGTAAATTGTATTAGATATTTGAGGAATCTCTTTTTTCACCAGATCCTCCTCCTAGCTTCATATTGTTTTATGTTTGCAAAGTATCTAAGTCAAAATGTGAACTGATCCTGGATGGAAGTGTACCCATCTTACGCCTCAAGCTGATGTCTCTTTGACAAGGGAGTTGTACATTTTGTAGGGAAAGAAAGAAATGTTTTTCTTTCTTCATGCCTGTCAGTTCTTACTTAGTTTGAATCTCTAGCTCCCGGCCACCTTTAGAAGAAACATTAAATAAGCCTCAAATGAGGTAGATTTATGGGCAAATTTCAGGTGTTAATGGTATAAGACTGATGATAAATCTTACTTTATTGCATGCATCTGCAGTTTTACTGTGTGGTTATTACTATTTTATTTTCCAAGTGCAAAGCTTATTTTCCATTGCCCACGGGAATCCATTTTGTTGCTATTCTGACACGTGCAAATAAGCAGACTGATGTGCTGGGAGTGCTTTGCACTAAACAAAATTGTATAATCAGATATGACTGCAGTGTATTTTTATAGGGTATTGTTGAAAGTGGAAGCTATAAACAATTAATCCTTTTTTTGGAAGTCTGTGACTATCTGATGGAAAAGCATAATAAGTGTTTAAGCAGAGTCCTACTTAATGAAGGCAAGATACACAAGACCTGCAACCAGTCAGTTGTCCTTGTTTTTCTCCATCTCCTAAGGGGAGAGAGAATTTAAATTGCTCATAAAGTTTTATTGTCTGTAGCTGTTGTCTCTATGGCAGCTGCGGGAAGCTCCCTAACACAGCTGAAGATGTGAAAACAGTTTAATAAATAGCTCATCTCTTGCCATTTTAATTAATCCATGCTTTGCCTTAGCACCTCTGGAGGAAAGTGTTTTTCCAGATGCAATAGGCACCCAAAAGTCAGCCCACAGACCCGGGCAGCATCTTGTGCTTGAGGGTTTGTCTGTCCTCCAGCTCTGCCCGTCTAGGTTGTGATGATGAGCCTGCTGGACACAGCACTTTCGAGCAATCCAGGGCTCCTCTTGGCCATGTGAATCCAGTGGTTTTTTTTCTTCTCTCTGTGTTTGACTGTGAGGCTTTGGGGAAGGCAGTGTGTGCCTGCCCTCGCGGTGAGCATGGGGCGTTTGGGCTGAGCAGCAAATGGCAAACACCAAATAAGTCAGAACAGGCAGATGCCAAGTGAAATAAGGGGTCTGTGGGATCAGCATTTCAGCCTTCACGGGGTCTGGATGAGGTGTTGAATTACCTGCACAGAGGCTCTGCAGGTTACTGGTGTTTCCTCAGCCTTGCCTATGGGATAACCTGTTGCTTTCACCTGAAGAACTTTGGCCTTAGCAAGAGCTCTTGGAGAGGAAGGCATTGTCACAGGTGCACAGAAAGGACAGAATCTGACACATAATGCACTATAGGACACTTTATATCCACAAAATGTCCACATCAGCATCAGGAGAGCCTGCAAGGGTAGCTGGGTGGGAATAAATTTAAAAGGGATTAGTCTGGCTTTTATTTCCCAGACTGAGAAAAATGGAGGCTGCTACAGGACAAAACGACCAGTGGAAAAATACATCCTGTGCTATGAAGTTTCTTTAGTTCTGGTAAGCTGATATACTGTTCCTAACACAGGCCAGAACGGCCACTTTACCCATAAAAAGCCAAGGAAATATGAAAACTCTGACAATTGTAAGTGATGTTTATGTTATGGGTATGTTGTAGTTCAGATGCTGACACTGCAGAGATAGGCCTCTGTTAAAAAAAAAAAAAAAAAAGTAGAGTCTTTACATTAAATATCTGTTGTGATGATTGATTTGGCTGATGCTCTAAGGAGGTAAATGTTACTGGTTTACACTAAGAAGTTTATCTTGCCTTTGCTATGTATTGGAAATGTGGAAAATAGAGTCTAGAAATAGTGGTTCCAATTAAAAAGCTTTTGACTTTTTTTTTTTACATCTAGTAAAGCTATAAACTACTTGAATAATTGTATGTATACTGAATTTATTACACTGCTATAGTTAGTTACAGTAATTTCTAGCATGGACAGGGCCTTAGAGAATAATAATCCACCATGAAGGGAACATTTTATTCTTTTGAGAGACATTTCAAAGAATTCCTTATGCAAAAATTTTAGCTTTCTGATTTAAACCATTAGGATATCTATGCTGCCTTTTTTTTAATGCACTCTATTAACTGATACTTAATGCCACATATAATTGCATTTTACTTAGTTTGTCTAATATATTTCCTTTTTAAAAATCTGTAAGTAATAGGTGTCTTTAAAAAATGAGAGAGAATATACTGGGAAAGGAGATTAATCTTTGCAGCTTTCTTAATACCTTTCTCAATTCAGCCAAATAGTTTAAACTGTTCAAACCTTGGGCTATAGTGCTGAAAGCTAATCCCTCTTCATTCATAAAGCTCTAGCTTGACAGAAAGAGTGCATTTGGAACTGGAGGTAAGTTTTGGATGTGAATTGAGTGATCTGGTAAAAGTAAACTTAGTGTGCTAATCTTGCGATTCCAGCTATTGCAGCTGTTCCAGCTGTGGAGGCCCTTTCCCCTCAGCCTGCATGACAGATGACAGCTAAACACTGCTGGTAGGATAAAACTAAACACTGGCTCTGTGCAGTGTGTCTCTGCTGGCCTGAGATAGCACTTTGTCATTTCAATGTCTAATTGGCCTCACAGCTGCTGAATATGCAATTTACCGTGCAGAGGATGTGAATTTGTTATCCCTGTAGGTGTCTGGGTTATTATAAAAGTTTGACAGCTTTAATAAAATAAAATTGGGTTTTCCCTCCATATCAGCAATAGAGCTAAAAATGGGGTTGCTCTATAGTCCAGTCTCCTCCTTTTTATTTTTTTCCCCAAGCTGCATAAGCAGAATTGTTGTTGAACTCAGCGTAGAAGTCCTTACCTATAGCCCAACTTTGCTCTCAGTTTTGCCACCCTAAACTTGTAGATACCTGTGGAATCACTATGAGTTTACACTGTGACCAGAGTCTAGCCCTGGTTTTTTGCTCACTCATCCTTTCTTTCTGGCCAAACACTGAGCAGCAAAAGCTCCTCCAGACCTTGTCTGGCTTGTCCTGAAGAAAACAAAACATTTTGACTGTGCTGATTTTTGAAGCTATGCTGATTCAAGACAGGACTTGTCCTTCACAGAATCATAGAATGGTTTGGGTTTGAAGGGACCTTAAAGAATACCTAGTTCCAATCCCACTGGCATGGGCAGGGGTGCTGTTCATGGGATCATCTTTAGTCATGCTGAGCTATTACTTCTTTCCAAAGGTTTTCTACTTTTGTTGAATCCACTCCCAGGTTTGGTGCAGATGTTACATCAGCTTTGCTTGTGATGCAGCTGATCCTGCAAGGTGCTGTGGTCAGTGAGAGCCTGGATTCTTCTCTCCTACTCAGACATTTAGGAAAATCTTGATCTTGTATTCTTCTATGATGCTCTCTTAATTGTATTTTCATAAATACGTTCTTCTGACAATGTTTTTTACATGTTTCATCTCTGTTGCGGTTTTTGGTGAAAATATCATACCTTTTACTGACAGGCACTAGGTAAGTGCTTTCTCCTGTTGTCTTGGAAATTATAACAGGGTAGTGTTGGCAGAACTTTGTGAAATTTATACAAAGCATTCCATGTCTATTGGCTAGAACAGAATATCCAATCACAGGTTTTGATTCTCAGATGTTAGCATCACTCAAGGCCTTTAAAATTTATTTTTTTAAAATTCCATTCCATCTGCTCATGTTAGATTTAGAAATTAAAATTATTTGGGATTGGTAAATTTTTGGTCTGCAGCTAGGGATGAAAGATTGATAAAACAGATTGCTAGCCACTGACTATGCATTTAAGAAGATGAAAATCTCTTGTGATGCATCTGGCTACCAGTGTGACTGTTCACAGACGATTAATTCTCTTCAGGAAAAAAAAAAAAAAAAAAAGTTTAATTGCTCTATCTTTTTAAGAGGATAAAGACCACTCCAGGGAAAAAGCCTTTCAAATCCAATAATCCTATTCCCGTGCTGGTGCTGTGCCAATAAATACTGCACCACTTGCAAGGAAAGATCTGAAGCTTCTGAAATCTTTAATGCAGAGTGTTCCCTCTTAGCCTGGCCAAGGCCAGAGGACCCCAGCACGTCTGAGCCCCATAGGTGTTCATTTGAACAGGAGGCTGGTGGCAATCTGTTCAAAATGTTTCTGAAGGTATTTGCATTTCCTCCTCATTCTGCAGTGGTGTTTCCCTGGTTGATTTTCATTGGTCTCTGGTGTTTGTGGGCAGCAGCCATCACTCTCCTGAGCCCTTCCCAGACACCAGCAATCCCCTCTGTTATCCCAGCATGGCTTGTGTGAAAGCATCTTTTTGACAAAAACACCGGGCCTTTTGGTTTCTGCCTGTTTGTAGCCCTGTCTGTTCTAGACAGATCTGATTCAATGTTTCCATACAGTGGAATGTGTTTGCTCACGTCAGAGGAGAGCCTTGACACTGCCCATTGCTTCATTCCTGACATGGTGGAGTCTTAGGATCTTGTCTATAACACCCCTTGGTCAGGTGGATGGAAATTGGCCTCATGATGGAGATCAAAGCTAGAAATAGTTGGAAAGAAAGCTGAACTAATGAGAATTTCACTGTGGAGCTGCAGGGACCCATAATTTCAACTCAGCCTAATTGCTCACTCAAGAGAAGTACATAAATGATTTGGTTTTGAGCCATAATCACTATTATGACTATTTTAATGGTAATTTATAGTGCTTCAGTTTTAGGTGTGATACCTAAAAAATTAGTGGTCCTTAAAAAAAACCCCAAAAAACACAAGATATGAAAAGTCAAAGCAACAATCTGATGGTGAGGCAGAGGGTGCTTTATGTTGGCAAGCTGAGGGAAGAAAGCTGGAGGAGGGAAAATTCAGTGGGAAGTAGAATACTATATTTTTGAAGATGTGTAGTTTCCAGCTGGGCAATTGGAACCCATTCACAGGTGCTCAAAAAAGAAAAGTGTATAGGCTGCAGGGCCCAAATTCAAAGGGATGGTAAATTCCCTATCCACATCCATGTATATGTAGTTATAAGGTATACTGGAATAAGTATGTTAATTCACATTCCTAAAGATAGCCATGTGCTTAAGTGCTTTGCTGGATCCTTTTCTTTGCCATCTGCTTGTTACTGGGCTTGTGCAGGGCTTGCTAGGTCAAAACCTGTGGTCTGTCGTTAATCAGTAATCAATGGTTATGCAGGGATTAGCCTCTGTGCTTAATGGTTTTTCTGGGCAGCAGAGACTCTAAGGAGGAGGAGGAGGAAGAGAGAGAAGAACATGAGTAGGAGGGGCTGAATGCACTGTTGAAGTTGGAGGAGAAGTAGAAAAGTTGTCTCCAGGCAGTGCTTGATTTTCTTGGAAAATGTGTCTGGTTTCTGTGCAGGAAGGTTTAAGAAAGGGTCCAGATGCCTGAGGAAGGGAAGCAGGAGAATGCAGACATGGAAACAGGGTCTGTCTGAAAGCAGTGGAAAGACAGGTTTGGCAAAGAGAGATCAGGATATATTGATGGGGAAGGCAAGGATAACCCAGTGACCAAGATACCACCCTTCTCTTGCCTGGTTTCTTCACTGACACCAGTGGCTCATTTTGTCTTTGTGTTGGCAATTTGTAAGCCATAGGCTTTGGTTTCCTTTTTTTCTCCCACTTTATCTGGACAGCACAGAGTGTTAGGTGTGTTTGAATTATTTTGTGTGGGTCACCATGAATGTCTGGCATGTTCCCTGAAGATAAGTGAGCTCTTTTATCTGGTCAAGCACATACTACTGACAGTCTGTCTATCACAGGGATCATGAAGATACAGGAGAAGACAATGCTGGACAAAGAATCTGAGTCAGATTTGTTTTTTACATCCTGAATTAGATTGATGGATCTTAGTTCTGCTCTTGATAAGACCTATTTCTCTTCATGCAATGGTTCTTTCATCATATAATTAATTTATTATAGAAGTCTTTTTGCTAATAACAAATACTGACAGAACTAAGAATCAAAGGGTTTATTTGGATGCAGGTGAGCAGTCTGTATGAGGAGGAATGAGAGATACTCCTTCGTTTGTGCTTTGCAGTGGAGATTTCACACTTCTCCATCTGTGTCTGGGGAATTTGCTGCCAGATGAGCCCCTGTCTTTGGAGTCTAATCTTCCACTTAGCAGCATCTCTAGCTTGCTTGGCTGAGAAGAAACCCCAAGCAACCATCTCTAAAATATGCACTGAGTGCAGTTATTTTCCCAGCAGCTCTTGAGTTACAATGGGCAACTTAAAAAATTAATTCAAGTTAATAGCAAACATGACTTCAAAAAGAACTAGCTATGCTAACTTAAATAGCTGCTATGGGAAAGCATTTAGAATTGGAATAGCCTGATTCTGCTTTAGCTAGATTCACAGTGAGATCAGCTGACATCTGATTTACTTTAGGAGTTTTGCTGACAACCACAAAAGTGAGAAAAAAAAAATCCTAACCACTCTCTGAGGCAGACATGGGGTGAATGGTGGCCACTGGAGAATCCCAGGCAGACACCTGTTACATCTTTAGCTGAGGGGTGAAAATCAGCAGTGACTTCAAGGAGATTCTTGGAGTGTTCTGGGTAGACGTAAAGGTAACTTTGCCATCTCTCCTGGAGATGTGTCACTGCTGGTTATTCTGTCATAAGCATTGCCTGGGATGTTTTTGCAGCCAGCAGTGCCAGATGTATGCAACTGCTGTCCCCTCCTCAGGATGTTCCTATTGGCAGCTCTTCGACCAAGCTATTATTTTATGGTATATTTAGTTATTTTTTATCTTTCCTCACCGTCAGTCTACACAGAGCAATAATCATGTTTTCTTCTTTACCACAGTCTCCATATCCTCCTGTCACTCTAAAAATGCTTCTGTGATGTTAAATCTTTTCCAGCTATATGTTAAGAATTAATTCATTCTGACAGAGCCATGAAAATCTGATTCAATTCCTTTTTTTGGTATCTCAGGCACAGTCCTTGATCACAAATCAGCATGAGTCAGAATTTCCCAGGTTATTATTTCCTCAGAAAGGCTGACTGCAACCCCGTCTCCATATTTAATATCCTTTTTCTGACTGAGGTGGAGCAGAGCAGTGGAGGCTGCGGTAATTTTGTCTGCAGACCTGTCTATTGTTCTGAGATTTGATGCCACGGGTGGAAAAGGTGACACTGCTGGAGGATATCCCACAGCAGTTTTAGTGTTGCAGTTTCCCATCATTAGGGAGTTGAGTCCATGCTGGCTCTACAGCATAAAAAAGACTACAGAACCCATGAGGATTTATTACTCTGGAAGCTAAGAAACCTTGGTTCACAGGTGGGGATGGGACACAGTGGCTTTATCAGCATATGCCAGGACATGAGAATTAGGTAATTAATTTTTAGAACTATCCTATCTAAGCATTACTGTGCTTAGATCTTCTGCCAAAGCAGACTGCCCTGAGATGTTTCACATAGATGGGTTTAGAATCCTTTTGGATTCAACTATTTAAGTTAGTAGCTTATCTGAAGTTACCAAAAGTACATCAGAATGAAAAGTAAGTAGGAAATACTCTCTTTGGGGCCCTTATCATTCATTTATTGTCTCCAATACATGTATAGAGGCCAGGACTGCTTGAACTGCCTATTGAAGGAGTGGATTTTTGGTGGAATGCTGTCAGTCTGTTTTGCTGGGCTGGGCTGTGGCCAGAAGGGGTTTGGAGGCATGAGGAGGCTTCCCTTTCCTTACACAGAGCCTCTGGCAGGAGGAAATCCTGCTTCCACTTGCCTTTGTAGCTCTCCATGTTCTGAAGGCTGTGCTGTCAGTGAGCAGGAGCTGCAAGGGCTGCAGGAAGGAGCAGGTGAGACCCCTGAGCTGGCCCTCTGGGGTTTGTCACTGCACAAATTCAATGTCCAGCTTGAGGGCTAAGGAAACATTTCCATATGTTCTATTGATAGCTGCAGTTTCCTTTTGTGTTTCTCTTGGGTTCTTCAAATAGGGCACCGGTAGCTTTAATACCCACTTGGGATTTTTGTTTGCTTGTTTGTTTCCTACCAAGCTCTATGAATATTTTTTTAACATGAAAAGAGAAAAACAATGCCCAGAGAGATATAAGTCCACTATTTTTATGAGAGAAGAATATTTATCAGGATTTAATTGTGCAGGAAAAGCAACCAAGCACTGCCTCCAGGAGAAAGCCTTTACACACTGGTGTGTGAGTACATCAGATCAATAACTTGTGGTTAGAAGGGAGGGACAAAAAGCCATCCTTAGTTTTAGTGGTAAAGGATTCAGCTCCTGATTCAGGCTCAGATTACTAATTTTTGTGAGATGTATCACACCAGTGCCTTTATTTTACAGGATGGAGATACTGCTGCTCTCCCTGACAGGGGACTGTGGGTTTCAACTCCTCTATGTTTTTGGACTCCTCACAAGCTAAAGTGGCCATGCCAAGCTGCTGGTCTGACAGAGGTGCCCTATCTTGATTTGATTCATGTGCCTTGTGAGTGTGTTTCTGGCAGAAACCCGAGGTATCGTTTTATGATTTGATTTTATATTGTGTTGCACATGCCAAATGCCCAGCTGGGCTGCTGCTGCTCTGCTGGACTCAATGGTTATTGAAGCTTAGGTGGCTGAAAGTTTCCCCTAAAGTTTCCAAACAATTCTAGGCTTTATTGGTGAGGAGAATTAGGATAAGATGCTGGCATAATGAGCAGAGTGAGTGGCCTTTGTGAGGCTCATCCATTATTAATCAGGCATGTAATTTCCCATAAGTGGCAAGGTGAGATTGTTTTTGTTTTAGGTCCTATTGCATCTTCATGCTAGGAGTAGAGATGAGACCCTCTTGTCTGCATTACTGTGAATTACCTGTCTGGGAAATGAGGGTGCTGTAGGTTGGAGGTAATGCCTGGGAGCTCCCTCGTGACACAGAGACACAATCAGATGCTGAATAAGCAAGAAATTAATTCCTCCTTCCCTTTCTCCTTTCCCCATAAGAGATGGATTTGTTTTTGCTGGAGCTTTGCCTGTGTAAAGGCTGCAGTGTGGAGCCAGTGCTTGCTGTCACACTTAACCTTTGGCATGTCAGAAAGCAGCTCATGGTGGAGACCCAAAGCCTTCTCTGATGGTGGTAGCTGAACATGGAGGTGACCTCAGGGAGCCAGCCAGCCCAGCCTAAAAAACACTGGGAAACAAACTCCTCACAGATGAGACAACTCTAGGACACTGATTTAGTACAACCTAATAGTTGAGCATCAAATGCCTTATAATGGAGAACAAATCAGTATACTCTTAGCTAAAAACAGAGTGATAGCATAATAAACATAACCCTATTGAACTCCAGGAAGCATAAATCACTTATAAATCAAAAGCATTATTAAAAAAACTTATGATTCACTGCTGAACTCTGTTTTACAGTCTGAAAATGCCATGTTTTGCTTTCATAAAGGCATTTCCCTTAATTAGAGTTGTTGCAATTAGAGGGAGCGGTGATGAGCCAGAAGGCAGCTGAGTGATGTTGCCTTTTGAGGATCTCTAGAGCTGCCATTTTCGTAGCATGAATAGTGATGCTTGGTGCTGGCAGAGAAGCTCCCGTGGATCAGTGCTCCAGAAACTGGAAATATTGTGTTTTGTAATACACCCCCACTCCCCTAAACCTACCGTGTTGTTGAATTCCATCCACTTAAAACAGAGCCTATGTTTAACAATAATTTAAATCATTATCCTGCCTGTCAGCTTGGAGTTAAGGGGCTATGTGACTGCGATTCTCTGTTTAGAAACTGCCTGGAATAATAACTTTCAGATGTCTCAAATATGCACCACTTATCTATAACATCTAAATACAAATGTCTCCCTGCTGAGCAAGCCCAACACTGTTTACCTATCGTGTCCAAACCATTCCAGAAGGTTTGCTTGGCGTGGAGCGGAAGGCCCTATATCCGCAGCTCCGACAGCACTGTCAGTGTAATGTTTTTCAACTCCTCCTCACCCTTAGGTGATTGCGAAGAAAGAAACAGCCTAAGGCTGGGAGTGACAAGTGAAGAACGTCCCCGCGTGTGCATGGCCCTTCCCCCGCCACACTGCGAGGGTAAAAGTGCACCGGGAGGCAGCGGCGTGCTCCTGCAGACGGGGTGATGCTCACGCCTTGGGTCCCTGCCAGCTGCTGAGAGATGATCCAAATGCTGAATCCCGCGTGCCCCGGGCCCAGCAGAGCCCAGGCGCTGTCGCCAGCTTGGGGGCCCCGGGCTCTGTCTCGGCGTGCAGACCTCGGTGGGTCCTGTCAAGTCTCATTGAGCATCAGGCTCCGCAATTGGCTTGCGCCGTATGCGCCCCCCGAGCCGCGGCGTGCCAGCCCGTGTGCCACAGCTGGGTGGCCCTGCCGTGTGCCCCGGGGAGCTGTGGGGCCATGGGCTGTGCTCTGGGGCTGCCCCAGCAGCTCTTGAGCAGGGAAAACTGAAAAATCCTTCCTTGCTTCACTATGTCTGACCTGTGGCTTGACATCGGTGAGCCCTTGGGACTTCTGGACGCTCTCTCAAAGGCATGGAGTGTCTCATGCCACCCACCTGGAAAGAGGGGAGCTCCATCTCCATAGCTGGCATTAGGTACCAAAGGCTTCTGCACAGTGCTCTGCAACCTAATGGGATACACCGTGTGGCTTCCAAATTTCCTAATACATCCCAGAGAGCCCCACATGGGCTTTGTTTCCCTTGGGCACACAGAGCACCCTTAGCTGGTGTCCTCTCCTGATCACTGTCCTGATGCAATGAATGAAGGTTAAATAAGGAGAAATGAGAAGCTTTGAATTAATCTTTGCATCATCTTTGGTTCCTGGGTGAAGACTGAGTCACAGCTCTTGTTCATGTATCAGGTCTGTGATATCAATATTATTTCTGGGGCTTTTATCCCTTTGCTCTCAGTTAACTCCTACATTACTTGTGTTCAGCCCCTGCAGCACTGCTGCTGGCCTCATGCTACACAACAGAAGATTTTTCTGAGGGGCCACAGTTCATACCAAATTGTTTTACATGGCTATGCTTATGGAAGCAATCCTTCCCCCTTGCCCTCTTGTGCTGCTGCCTCTGCAGTCAGGTTGAGCCCACAATAGTGTTTTTAAGAATAGCTGCAATTGGTGAAGTGTGCAATGGCTGACCTCAAAGCACGGTTTCTTCCTACTATTTATTTATTTATTTATTTATTTATTTATTTATTTATTTTAATGCAGGCTTCCTTGTAGGGATGTGGCTTGGAGGGGAATCCTTTATAGTTTTCTCGCAGCCTGCTTAGGAATCTAGACTGGTGAGGTTCAGTACCTGATGACTTTTCTTCATGCAGCACGGCTGCATCCACGCACATGAGTATTCAGGCCAGTTTACTTGCTTGGAATGCCCAAGCTGTGTTTGTGTTCTTCCTTCATCTCATGGGTATTACAAGGCGGAGTCTTCTAGTTGTGGTTTCTCTGGACAGAAACATGCACAGACACGTGCCTTGGTGCCTGCTTAGTTTGCTGGAGCTGCCTGTCCCACCTGCTGCTCCAGTGCTGTGGTGATGGGGTAGAAATTCTGCTTCAGGAGCTGGAGGCTCTGCCGTGCTCAGGAAATGGGCTGCTCTGAGGTCACTCTCCCTCTATTCATCCTCCCACTCTGAATAGTTGGGATGTCCCTCTTTGTGGGCCTGTCCACACATACACAAGCATCAGGGGGAGGATGGGAATGAGAAGAGCATACAGGATCCACAGGCTCTCCATCCACAAGCTGGCTGCTCCTGCATGCTCTTCCACTCCTCAGCAGCTCCTCACTGATATTCCCATCATCACTCATGCCAGAGCTCCTGGAGCAAATTAACACAGTAGAAAAAATTCATATATTTAATCCATTGCTCTTCCGTGTATCTGTGCTGGTGGAGTGTGGCAGTGAAAAGCTACTTATGTCCTCTACACAGGACATCACATTTACCAGTCATTCTCTGATACTTGTTTGCAGCTTGGCCATGAATGCAGAAGAATAATTTGCAGGCACTGATGCTGCCTTTATGCTGTTTGTTACTCTAAATTTGCATGGGGTGTTTGCTGCCTGGACAGAGAGAAAGCTGTGATAGTGATCCTGGCATCTCAGATGTCTTCAGTGAGAATGACCAGTGACGTGTTTCTTCCCAAGCAGCACCCTGAGGTGACACCCCAAATGACAGATGGTGTTGGGTTGCACGAGAAGCGTTGTTGGCGCAAGGGGTATAAACAGCAAGCGTGAGCCCACATGGTCAGGTCCAATCAGCCTCTGCAAGAAGCTGTGCCTCGTTTCAGTTGCTGGGGGTGGGAATTGTTTGCTGTAATAAGCTAAAGGTTTAAGGCTGAATTGAGTCTCAGCTCCTCCAAAAGCCCCAGTGCTCTCTGATCTGGTGTTTTGATTACTTGAACCCATTTTAAATGCTAGCTCAAGCGTCAAGCCCTCGCATTTCCATTTAGCTGTTCAAGG
This sequence comes from Brachypodius melanocephalos, assembly GCA_013398615.1. Classification (NCBI taxonomy): domain Eukaryota; kingdom Metazoa; phylum Chordata; class Aves; order Passeriformes; family Pycnonotidae; genus Brachypodius; species Brachypodius melanocephalos. Next base: position 2,241,969 of record VZSR01000514.1, read on the forward strand.
GAAACAATTTTAATAGCTACCCAGCTATTCATCAGGATTAGGCCCTCCTGGAGTCATTTGGATAGCATGAAAGCTAAGTGCAGCGTGATCAGAGCTTAACTTGGAACATCCAGAGGCACCAAGAATCATTTGCTTCTGTAACTGAAGTGCTCTCCTCAGCCCCCGCTCTTCGTACTGCTGGCCATGTCCAGGACCAGATGAGGAGGGCCTGGGGGACAGCCCACTCTCCTGTTATTCCTGGCCCTGACAGAAGCCGGGAGAAGCAGAAATATCAGCAGGAAAAGCACACTTTTGGAGCTCCCACCCACGAGCTGATGTGAACACAGAGGAGAAAAGGATCCGCGTGCTGGGGTGCATCCCCCCTGCTCTGGCACTGCAGCTCAGAGCACAGCGGCCTCCCAGGAGACCTCTGGAATTCCAGGGGAGCAGGAGCAGTTAATTTGTTATGTATTTATTGTCTAAGTTGAGATAGCTAGTGTACTGCTCTGCCAAGTGCTGAGAGAAAAAAAAAAAATTCCTTGTTCCACATTGTGTGTTTCTTGGAGTGACCCTTGCTGAGCTGCCAGTGCCCAGCCAGGCAGCACTGAGCAGGGCTTCATGTTGGTGCTGAAGATGTTTTGCTGGTGGCTTCAAGAGTTGGGAATGCACATTGGTTTCCTCTCTTGTCCACATATGCATCAAGAAGTTTTGCTTATCTAATCTCCTGTATGTAGTGGGAAAAGACTAGAAAATATTCTTTTTTAAAAGTTTAAAATTTAAGTTGAATAGATTAAGGTTGTTTTTTTGCTGTTTTGCTGGCAGGCTTTTTCCTATCCAGACTTCACCAAGATTTCTGTGAGAGGCTAAGGCACTCAAAAAAAAGTGAATATTTAATGGCTGTGGTGGTGGGGACCTGTCAAAGGTGATGCTGTCTGCTTTCTGTGTAATCACTGAGATCTGAAAGTGGGAGCTGGAAATCCCTTAAGAATCTGGTCTCTTTAAGCACTTTGACCCTTTGGATTGGCTGTGGAGGCTCCTGGGACAGCAAAATTTATGTGAGACATTTTGCAGTGTCGTCTCTTTTTTTCAGTTTTGGGAAGTGTTGAGGCTGGATGGAGTTCAGTGGGTGAAGGGAATGGTTCTGTTGAATTTAAAAACTGCTGCTCCATGTTCCTGAGGCTTTTTGGTTGGTTTACAAGGGGAGGCAGGAGAGTATCTGTTTTCTGTCTGGTAGGACAGTAACTATTTTATTCACAGAATGGTCTGCATTAAGATAAATTACTGAATCTTGTAGAAATCATGATGGTGAGGCAAAACCTCTGACTAGCTGAAAATAATGGCTTTTTGAGGCTCTCTCTAGAAATCTTTGCAATGCTTTCTCTTTATATATATATATATATGTATGTATGTATGTGTGTAAATGTAAACACTTGAAACACTGCACAAAGATTAGAAATCTCCCAGACTTTCACCATTTCCATAAAAAATAAGGGGAAAGTAATGCATTCTTTGCATTTTTTCAGTTGTCTAGATAGTGCTGTAGTGAAATAATACAGTGCATCCAGCTGAAAAGGAAATTCACCTAGCACTGCAGATCACATGCAAACAGCAAAGAGGAATTATTGAAAGGCTTCAGAGAATGATGAGAAGCTCTCCACTCGTTACTGTCCACATGGGCACTACATTTCAGAAGAGATGCTGCAGCTGAAAGGGGCTGTCAGCTGTCCCCACTGCTGAGTCCCTAAAAGGGAGGAGCTGGAACCTTCAGCATATACAGGGAGAATGGGCCTCATCTCTGCTTCTCTGAAAAATAGAGAATTACTATGTTGAAAGAGAAGTAAAACTCTGAAGGAAAGAGTTTAGCTCTCAGTGTTTATGTATTTAAAATACTTTGAGAATCTGAAAAAAGGAGAAGAGGGAATTTGTTGTTGTTTTCTGTTGTCTTGGGACTGTTCTCCTGGTGCTGTGCTTTACAGTGTTGCACAACAAGCACAAGATGCAACTTCTGTGCAAGAGGAAGTGTGGCAAGTCTCTTGGACCCTTAAATATCTCTTGATTCCTCCCCTTGGACATGCATTGGCATGTTCTTGTAGTTCTTTCCTTCTCCCCACCTCCCCAGGAAGAGAGATACTCAGCACTGCCAGGAGAGCCTGGACAGAGATGGAGCCACACAGAGATATTTAGGCTCCCCTCTGGGTGGCTTTTACAGCAGGAGCAAGTGTGGAGACAAATACCTTACAGAGTGTTTCTTCTCTTCACCCTGCTCAGCTTCAGGGATGGGATGAAACATTTTCCACTAAACACACGCAATACAAGGAGTGAAAATGAGAGCAGGACCTGATGTGCTTGAAATTTTAGGCATCCTAGAGTTCTGTAGATCATAGCTACTCTGTTTATTTTTAAGATGGGCGGATGATTCAGTCCCATAACTCTGCCTGCCAGCATGAAGTCCATCGCCTATTGTTACTTGAACTGCCAGGAGAACCTTTAGGTATGATCACAGTAGAGCCTCGTGTTGGGAAGCACATTGGCAGTGTTGCAGTATAGGATGGTAGATGCCCTTGATGAAGAAACACTTAAAAGTTATACCAAGTGTCTCCTCTGTCTGTCAGCATCATCCTCCCTGAGCAGGAATGTGCTTAGTGCTTTGTGTTTCTCTTTGGGGAACCGAGAGATACCTCTGCTGAAAGCTGAGACTCAAGTCTGAGCATTTGAGCCATCAGACATGAAATCTCTGATGATTTTACTTAGCCACTGGATGGTGAAGACAAATTTGGCCCTTGTAGAAACTTGAAAGCAAAGAGCTGGCTGAGGAGGGAGAGCTGATCCCAGCATTTCCTTCAAAAGCAGGACCTAAGAGTCCCCTGCAGCCCTGGGAACGCTCACAGTTATGCTGAAAGCCTTTCATGCTCAGCCTCAGGAAGGCTGCTGAAACAGCAAGGATGGGGTGGATTGTGACTGTCACTTGTGGATTGTCTGTGGCTGTGCAGACTACAATAGATTTATTTAAAATTTCATAGGCTCTATTTCCCATTTAAAACTACATAGATTTCCAGGAGAAGGTCAGCTGCTGGCCATCTGATCCCCAGAGAAGTGCTTAAAAGGGATTTTTCTCCCTTTTAACACCTAAAGCCTTTCAACATTTTGCAATGCAAGTGTGGGATCTGTCACTGAGGGCTCCAGGACCTCACTACCTGCAGACACTGGAGAGTATTCGCGGTATCATAAGCTGCTTGCAGGAGGAGAACTCAAGTCACAGATCACAGGGCTTGAAAGACCTCCTGAAGGCTCTTTGTGGAGGATGAGGGACAGGAATAGAAACTGAGGAGCCTGGGTTTCTGCCCCTTATTCTCAAGCACAATTACATCACACCCTGTTCACATGGTGCAGTTGATGACTGTAGATGTGGTGAGAGAGTAGTGGGAGGGGAGCTTTGGGCAGGAGGAATGAGAGGCAGAGAATGGGATGAGATGGAGGCAGATGACTGTGGGTATGGAGTGCAGGGAACCTTAGCAGCAAAAGCAGAAGTAGAAACCCCACCAAAAGGGCCATTACAGAAAACACTCATTTTGCTTATTTTGGAGAATCCATATATTTTGTTAGAGCACCCTCACAGGACAACCTGCCCAGTGTTTGTAATCTGAAATCCTGGTATCTAATGTGGTTTTTGCTGTTAACATTTTCCAACCTATTGTGTACGTAACTTCTATTTTAACATTTTGGCAAACTGCTTCCTGGGAAAAGCCTGATCCCTCCACTGCTCCTCCAGGGTCCTATTGTCCGGGGTCTTATTTTTCCTTCCTGTTTCAAATGAATGTGCAGAGCTTTGACAATTGCACTTTGTAATCTTGAAATGTGAATGCTTTCCAAGTCTGGAAGGAGTCTCTCAGTTTTTGAGATTGACCTTTGATTTCCAGTGACAGCCAGGATGGATTTCTGCAATTTTTCATGGTGCCTAGGGCCTGACATTGACTAATAGGACTGGATATTCAGCAGGAATGTCAGGAAACCTTCGGTGATGAGATTTATTCAGGCTGTCCATGCATAGTTTCAAAACTGTAGAGCTAAGTTCCTCTTTGGGGTGAAGGGAACAGTGTTACAACATGGGTGAACTTAGACCATTGCCCCTGCTTTCATTCCACACCCCTCCAGATCTGTCTGATCAACAGCAAGCAGTCTGTTCTGCTTCAACTACTGCAGTAAGGACATCAAAATCCTTATGGTTTTCTATTGAAGACTAGCAGCAATTCCATTGCATTTGCCTTTTGTTTATCTTTCTTAAGAAAACAGCAGATTCTGCTTAGTTTTACTGAAAGAGTCCGTTGCTGACTGGAAATTACTATCTATTAAAAGAAATGTAGCAAGATGTAGGTCACTGTGTTTGAGAAATGTTTCTGCAGAGCTTCTGCACTGACTTAATAGGGGGATGTGTGTAGGAAACAACTCGCAGGAACCAGGGTGCATCTCTAAAGGCAATTTTGCACTCTAGTTAGGTCTTTTTGGCCCACTGGGGTTGCTACCAGCATCTTTGTGGCCTGCTCCTTTTGCCCCTGGATGCTTGGGAAGACATCAGAGACGCTCAGAACTCTGCTGCAGGCACAGATTCTTCAGGGCACCACAGGGGTTGGCTGTGCCACTGAAAAGGAAGAGTGCCAAGTGCCCGTGCCATGCACGGTGGGGGACTCTGCATGGTCCGGATCTGTCTTGGTGCAGCTTCGTCTTTTCCAACAGAGCAGATGGGGGCTGCAGGGGAGAGGAGAGGGACTCTACAGTTTGTCAGAGATCTCTGAGGCCATCTGCAAATGTAGATAAATGGAATAACTAGACCCTCACACAGAGCTTGTCCACAGAGCAATGATGATGCAGTAGGATCTGGTTACATTGGGGTTCCTACTTTAAAATTCTTCATTCAGCTTTCTAGCTGTCCCTGACTACAGCCTCACATGACTAAAACAAAATTGATTTTTAATAGTTGATTCATTCTTTCCCCTCTTCCATGTGTAGGACAGGGGGAGTGAATGAAACTTTTTTTTTTTTTAATCTTATTTGCCAGTTCATGTTTTCATTTAACAAGCACTGGTTGCAACTAGGAGAGAATTTGATTTGTATTTTTATGTAAGTGAAGCAGTTTGTGGAAACTGTCTTTTTTTATGGTAAGTTTTGTTAAAGGACTATTACTATTTGTCACAAAACACAAATTTTGATCTGACAGTATTGTTTCCAACACAGGATTGCTTTGAACCATCCACTCACCCTCCTTTGTCCTGAAGGCACTGCAATGGATTTCACAGGGGTTGAAAATCACATTTCCATCAGTTTAAATACTCTCAGCAGCCGTTAGGGGTCCCAGCATGGCTCCTCCTTTGCACAGCAGCCAATGGGATGTGTGAGATATTGGTTTTTCCTTCTGTCCCCTTTATATTACCTGGCAGGCAGTGGGTGGCCTGCAGAATGCTGATCCAGGAGGGAAGGTGTCCTCACCTCCTTTCTTTACAAGCTCTGTCATTGGGCATCCTCCTGGCCTGAGAGCATCCCCACCCCAGGAACCAGCCCTGGAGGCTTCTAGTCCCTTCAAGGAAGGTCACTATAAAGGATCAGTAAGCATTTACTTGGATATTTAAATGCCCCTTTGGGCCCCTTGGATCAGAATCTGACCCTGGTTCAGGCGAAAGAATAAACAAGCAGCTGCTTCTCCAACATTCAAAGCAATGTGAGAATTTTAAACCTATTTCAAAATAAAGACATTCATTTGGGTATAAACAGACAGTCACCAAAGAAAGATCCTCAGAGAAATTTAGCTGCTGAATCCTTGACCTCTAAAGGACCCCTAAATATAGTATTGTATGCAATGTGCCTCTTCTTGTGGGTGAGATATTAAGAGCTTATTTATTTATTAGAAAGTGGTTTACAATGTAAGTAGTGAGTTCCAAGGTCCTCTCTCAGCTGCCAGATGCTGGGAGGATGTTTATGGCCACTGTAAATAATTTCATGGCTTAATACAAACACATTTTTAGAAATCAAGGGCTGATGACTGCATGTTTATAGTGCAGTTGAGGATTTATCAATTCGTCTAGAGTATGAGAAAGAAAACAAACAGTATTTCAAATATTTTTAAAAATTCATCAAAAAGGAAAGCCCCAAAGGTGTCCTTCATTCACAGTGCTGTGGGCTCAAGTCTGCATTGCCTTGGCTGAGCTCTCCCAAGTCTCATCAAGTCAGTGTGATCAGGAAATGCTCAGCATCCTCCAGGAACCAGCCCATGCATTCTGGACACTGGGTTTCAACAGCACAGACAAGTTTTCCCTGCACTGAATTTGCAGATCAGTTTGCTGCTGCTGAATGACCTTTCCCAAGGTCAGCTTTAAATGACAGAAATCAGATCCTTCCCAGTCAGCAGAGCAGCAAGGTAGAGCAGCACAAGGGGTTTGCTTTATGTTGTGGCTAAAAAGTAATAAGGACTGAGCAGCCCCTCTGGGTACCAGCAGAAGGGTGGCTCCAGAGGGAAAGCTGCTTCCCAGACATAAGACACAGAATGAAAATGGGGCTGGAGGGAATTTCCTTTTCGAGGCATGTGTGCAGCGAGGAATTAGAAATCGGCAAGGTGACGTCAGAGCGTATGTGGGATGCTTGGTAGGATTTTTGTGAAAAGTCTCAGTGCCTTGGGGAGGGATGGGCAGAAATGAAGTATTACAGATGCTTCATTTGAGCTTTAAGTCTATTTTCAGCCTTTGTACGGATGGCAGCGGAGAGCCTGAAAATATCAGCAGAAGCTGTGGGCTGCTCGTGTCATGGTGCCTTGTGGTAGCTGCACGTTCCCGTGCTGTGCTCTCCATAGCAACATATTTTCAATGTAAAACCACAGAACCAGTTGAATAGTTATGAGCATTTACATTCCCATGTGCATGGGGAAAACTGATGATGCTGCTGAGCTGCTGCAAGGCAGAAATGGTCCTTGCTTTAAATTGCAGCCGCAGCTGTGCTTTCAGTCTAGGGATGAAATAAAGTTTGATGGTGGGAAGTGCTTGGGCACATGAATTCACAGGTGCCTTGTTCTTTTTTGGGAAAAAGTGACCCTTTTTTAATTACCTAAGAAGTTCTGGGGGCAGGACAGTGCCCTAGATCTACAACAGGGCAGAGTTAGGTGGTTTGACATGAGGTTTGCCTGGGCTAATGGTGACAACTAATTAAAGGTGATTAATTTAGGGCAAAGTACCTTTTTTTGCAGTTTTGAGAAAGCAGTCAATCCCAGTGCAGCACTGCCTCAGATCTGGCAGGCTGAGGTTTGGATGCTCTCATTGCAGCAGTGTCCATTTTTTGCAGCGAATGTTGTCTGGTGCCATGCTGATACTTTTCCTTGATAGTGCTGGATTGCCCAACCTTGAATTCAGCTATGGGGGCTGCAATCTCCAGCAAAGCAGAGGTGGCTGTGCAGAGCAGGCAGGCAAGGCACAGCCATCGGCATGGCACTGGGAGGGCCAGGGATGGTAAATGGATGGAGCCTGCAGGGCTCAGTGGCTAATCCTGGCCATGCCTGACTTCCTTGTTCCTTGAATCATTCCCCTCCTGCCAGTTTCTGGGACCAGCAGTATATGTGCTGGTAATGGCTTTGAGGTGCTTTGGCAGGTGCCACAGTGGCAGAGCATGCCCTGAGCGTGTGTGTAGCTGTTGTCAAAGGAGCTGGCTCCCAGGCTCTGCCTGCAGCTGCCCACGGAGCAGGCATGCTCAGCAGGATGGCAAACAGACACAGAGACAGTGACAGCGTTTGACACGCCTTTGCTGAATGCCTGGGAGTGCTGGGGAACAAGGCTGCTGACCTGGAAAACAAGCCAAGATTAAGAAATGTCAAATTTCTGGGGAGAAGAGGGTTTCCCAGAGGGCTGAGAGGTGAAGAAAGTAACTCTGGAGGTTACTTTGGGATGGCTAATTTCAAATAGACCATGAACCCTGACATAGCACTGGTGCCTCTGGAAAGAGTCACCCTGACACTCAGAGCTGGGACTCAGCTCCTGAAACTGGGCTCTGGGGCATGGGCAACTATTGATGAGATGACATGAGTGTGGAGGTGACTCTCCTCCTGGGGACAGAGATGAAGGATGATGTCTTCTAATCACAGCTTTTAGGGAGCTCCTGGCAGGGTTAATGTAGCAGTGGGCAGGGTGAGGCAGGCACACGAGCCACACTGTTCCTCTAACTTGCACCCATAGGTGCTGCAGCCATCTGTGCCCCAGCAAAACCTCTGGGCAGCTTCTCCTACAATTAAGAATTCTGGTAACCCCATAGGTGTTTTGTTTGTTGTAGATGTAAAAGTGAACCCAGCAGCTATCCTGTTGTTTCCTTACTAAATTGTGTTTGTTTCACATTGCTCACAAACATGAATTTTCAAGGTACTACAAAACTCACTCGAGAAAGAATTGGCATTGCCTGAGCCTGTGAGATCACGGGCGACTGCAGCAGCTTTGACAGACCTCAGGGAAATGCTTCTGGCAGGACGAATCACTGAAATGCAGTGGGTAGCAAAGTTGTCATTTATCACCATTCCTGCAGATTTGGGGCATGGTGGCAGTCCCTGTTCATTTCCATGCAGACAGGGCAGTTTTTCTGCTGTGGCGGCTCTTCAGCTGCCGTGAGACAGAGCCGATGTGGCAGAGCCTGCAGCACGGGGTGACCCTCACCTCTCCCCAGCAGGATGCAGCATCTCAGATGCACTGTGCTGGTTGTCAGCAAGCCAGCAGACAGACAGTATTTCTGTTCTCAGTGCTGTCACTCTGTCCCCCTGCCAGTAACAGTGTGTGGTGTGCTGGTTGTGGGGACAAGGCTGTACTGATTTGGAGTCTCTGTAACCCAGGTGTCCCTCTGCCTCCTCCAGCAGTCCTGATGAGCCTCATGACTTTTCCATGCCAGTTTAGTTTCTAAATGCTGTCCCCATTTTCCCCTAGATACCAGGCCCCATTGGAAATGGTTGGACTGCCAAGAGCAGCCCATTTTCCTTGTTGGCAGCATGGAGCAGGACCTGCATGTTCAGCACTGTAGCCTCGTGGAAGGAAGGATACTCAGCCAGGAGGGATTTAATAGATTTCACAACTCTTCAAAAGGGCTGTCAGCTCCAGGGTGGAGGGCTCAGATTGGCCTGGAGAAGCTGTGGAGCCCATCCCAGCCGGGCCTGAGCCACCCCTGAGCAGCTGCAGTGTAGCAGACCAGCAGAACGTTTGTGAAAATGAGCAAGGATGCAGAGCCCTCTCAGTGTTTAATAGAAAGAATCAAGAGCTGACAGGGCATATAGGCAGCATCTCACCATCTCACTCTGACCCTCTTCCCTGTGTTTATTGTACCCTCTCACTGTGTTGTGTCTAATAAGGGCCATAAACTCCCCTGGGATGGGAGTTCCCATTTTTAACTGTCAGGCTCAAGGCACACCTAAGCCACCTCATAAATAATCTTTCTGTGCAGAGGGAAACTTGACCCTGGAACATAAAGGGGTGTCTGTGGCAACCACTGTCTGGGTGCTCTGTGTCTTCTGTGGACATAGAGCGAAGGGGCTGGGGACGTGGCTTCTGGGCTGAAGCAGAGTGTGCACAGCTTCCTGAGGCCCTTTCTGCACGTGGCCATTGACTTCTTCCTGAGGTAAAGTCATCTCCATGCCTTGTTGGCATTTCTTCTTTTTCTTTTTTCCTTTTTTCCCCCTCTTTTGCATACTTTGATATGAAAAAAGGTTACAGAACAGAAATGCAGCCAGTAGTAATTCTTTCTTCTCTCTACCAGGAGAATTTGAGCACATCCTCTGCTTTTTCTGCCTTCAGAAATGCTTTTACAGGTTTAGCTTTGTGACTTCCCAGGACCGTACTATGGTGGGTGGGAATAGGTGTTGATGTGAATTATTCAGGCTCTTGCTCTGATCACTGGACTACGTCTGTGCTTGGAAACAAAGACATTTATGAAGTCCTACTTGCTTTGGTGCCAGCAACAGTGGAACTCTACTGAGCACAGTGGGAAGAGGTCTTTTTGCTCTAATATCCAGGTACCAGACAGACCTGGAATCAGTCCCAGCTTCCTTTGAGCAAGGCGTTACTGGTGTTGGTGATGACATTTTGGTTGCGGTAAGCACATCAAACTGCAGTTTTTATTATTATGTAGCAAAAGTTTGATAGTTCTCTACAACAGTTCAGAGTAAGTGTAGAAAAGTTCACAATAACATTCTCACCAAATATTGCTTTAAATGTTGATGCTGAAGGAGGCAGAAGAGGAAGAGAAATGAGTCTGCTAATGGGATGAGAAATTCTTGGGTTTGGGAGAGTCATCCCTATACTGGTTTCCAGATTGGTTAACAGATTGAAACTGGACAAATGGATGAATGATCTGTGGATGAAGTAGATCCTATGATCTGTGCATTCAGATTATCTTTACTGATAGGCCAGGTGTTGAAGCTTTTCTCTGGGGTAGGTGAGAGCGAAATTTATCTTTTGCTTGTTAAGGAGTTGGTTGAAGCTCTGGTAGCAAGATTCAGCTCTTTAGTTCCTTTAGATCAAGGTATCAAAATAATTTTTAAAGAAATCATGAGCCTAATGGGCATTTGCCATGACAAAATATATGAAGAATTTGTAAAAGAGATGACCTTTTCAGTTCTGTACCTTGGTGGAAATGAGCATGGACTCTTTCTCTGGTTCCCCCATAGTTTTGTCCAGCAAGGATAGCCAGAGTGGGGGATCTAGGCTTAGTTTCAGGAAATCTCTTTGCTGTTCCCTCCACTGACACAATGCAAGGGGACAGATGGAAAGTGTAATTTAGTGAAGAATTTTTTTTTTTGTTCTGTGGAATGTAGTTTGTAAACCTTACCCTGTGCTCCTGGACTGCTGATATGCTTCTGTGTACATCCTATTGCCTTCAGTGGGATATAAATACTTGTTTAGAGGAAGTGTATGTTGAAGTGCTGTTGTGACATGTGAACACGCCTAAATACATACAGAACTTTTCTGAATTCGTGCAGACAGCAGTAATTGTGCTATTTTAAAACAAGCTCATCAAACAAGGCCTTGATTTACTGCTTCCATGCACAGCTGTTAGAGTGCATCCCACAGACTCCACCAGCTCTGCAATGGGAGTGGGGTGGATGGTGTGTAATGGCTGTACTGTCGCTTTGTACATGTGGAAAATGAGTCAGAAATTTTTCGAGAGCTCCTTTGTGCTGGATTATGGGTGGAAATTCTCCAAGAAAGAGATATTAAGATGAATTAAAACAAACAAAATATTCTGGACAAGTAGCACCATGTGCATTCTTTCAGATATATGTTTGTTGGATCTTTATATGAGGAACCAGCTTGGACGAGGAGAGATATCTGTAAACTTAGTTAGTCATGGTTGAAAAGCTGAAATACTTTTGGCAAACTCTATCTGTTTTCTTTCACTATTTTCAAAATTCTATATTTCAGTGTTGAGTCTTGAAATAACATTTTAATCTTGAAAAATCGCTGTCAGCAGTGATTCTCAAGCAAGCCTCAGAAACCAACTGAAGAACCTCTTGGTCCAATATTCATTTGCTTTTATAAAACAAAGTAAGATAAACTGCTTCAGGTTAGTCTGAAATACTGTATCTTCACAATTAATTTTATTTTTTCTTCAGGCAGGCTATGAAATATTATGTATTATTACTGCATTTCACAGGCTGCATCTTAAGTAGAAAATGTGCTTTTAGCCTGGGTAGGTGAGTTAGCAGCAAGATCCTTGTCATGTCCAGGGAGGTTATCATTTAGCAGTGCCCAAGCTCCTGGGATTCCTGAGGAATTGAGTCTTCCCCCAATGGCATTGGATCAGTTCAATAAATAATGGTGCTGGGTAAAATGCTGGCTCTTGGAGAGAGCCTGACAGGTACGAGGTGGTTGTTGCTGGGTTGAGTTCTCCCTCGGCAGCTGTTTGCAAAGCCATCAGTGATGGCAGGAACCTGACACTGGAAATGTGGGGAGAAGCTGCAGAAGGAGCCATCGTCTCCATGGCTGCCTGAAGGCACAGGGGTAAATGAAAGTGAGTGAAAAAGGATGGATGCAGGAAGGGAGGGTGATAAATGGGAAGAAGGGAGAAAGTGCTTGTTTTGAAGAAAATTGCTGTCAGGTGATTCAGGGGATGAGGGAATGTGTCTGATGCAGCTTGGAAATTGGCTGTGAGTGCTGAGATGCTATGGAAACGCTTGCACAGTAACATAAAGTTTGGAAATGGGGTTGTGGGAGGGCCCATAGCAACCTGCAGCAGAGCACATTGAGGTAAAATTGTGGGGTTAACACTGCATGCAAGTGTGTTCTTACCTGAATAGGTGAGATAAGAGGGTCAAAATTCCTGGGAGGATAGAATGGTAAAGAGGATGAGAGTGCCAAGAGCAAGCAACAGAGTCAGAGCTATGAGAAGACAGCTCTATAAAGTTATTAGACAATAAGGACTTGCAATTATTTCTCTAATTTCCCATGAAGAAGGCAAAACAAACAAACAAACAAACAAACAAAATCCAGAGCTTTTCTACAGAGAAATTTCCATTTTAAGGATCAGGAAACATCAGATGAAGTGACAATTGACAGTCTCCTGGGAGAATTAAGTCTATTACAGGTAATTAAAATAAGTAAAAAAGGCTTCCCATCTATAGAAATAGTCAAAGGAAATAGAAGGGAAGGGAATAGTGAGTCACCCTACAGAGAGGCAGGACTGGGATTAAAATAATATTGGTATGGTCCTAGAAGTGATGATTGTTTTGCTGTGGTTTCCAAGAGGGATAATAATAATTGATCATGGAGTCTAGGAGGCTTGGGGCATGGAGGTGAAAATTATTGATTGGGATGGGAGTAAAGTTCAGAGCCTTTGTATGTGAGTGGGAGATGGATTAAGGAGAGAATAACAAGATCTAGGTTGTCTCCTAGACAAAAACCCAGGGCACATGGTTTCTGCTCAAACCTTTAAGGGGAGTTAGAAAACCCATGAACACAATAAAGGGAATCAGACCAGGAGGGGCCAATATCCAGAGGTGGCTGTGGATAGGCACATCTTCAACCTGGAGGATGTTTTCAGTCTTCAGAACTGCTGGCTGGGAAGGATGAATTTACCCCGAATGAAAAGCCTGAATGAAGCTCAGATGTGTTGTTTGTAACACAGATGTTGCCAATACCCTGCAGACTCTCTCTGAGCATCAGCTTTTGGGGAAAAGAAAACAAATGCATAACTGTAACACACATATGAAAGTCTGTTCTCCACAACCTACTGTCAGACTCTTTCAGAACATTCATATTTTCTAAGGAGAAGAGTAATTTATTTCAGTTTTATGAGGCTAGTTATGCTCTTTGTGCTGTTTCACGTGCAAATCAATTTGACATGCTTACATATGTTAGGCAGAATTGTATGAATATTTGTTAAAGCCTAGGCTGGTTCAGAGCACTTTATTAGATAATACATGCCCCAAAACTACAATTTATTGGTCCATGTATAAGACTGAATGCTTTCATTCCTTAGATTTTATTGAAGAATATGCAGATGATCAATTCAATTACTAAGCTGGCCTGGGAACTGCAGTTTTTCACTCTGGCTTACAAACAGCCACAATTCTCTAAAGCTCAGGGATTTTTATTTTCCCCTTCTGAATATTTCAACTTGGAAACTGGCAGCACATGAGCTCACATCATTTTAGAATCCAGATCGTTTGTTGGGGTTTTTTTCGGATTTGTTTTGCTATGATATTTTGTCTACACTATTGGTACAACATTGACAACCCATGACAAGAAATCTGTGATAGTCACAGCAAACCAAAGGCATATTTGAAAAGTACTCTGAACAGATCCCAGGGGTTTCCTGAGATTCGTGTGGCAGGACACCAGCTGCCTGATGGTATAAAAGCACCATTACCTCAAAGCAGGATTTGGTGCTAAATGGCCACAGGAAGCCACCAGAACTGCACAATAAATTTATCTAACACCTAGCCGTTGGTAACAACTAAAGACTAAGTTTATTCTCTTCCATCCCATGTTTTATCACCTCTCCAAAACTAAGTCATGCAAACCAAATAGTTTTAGTGCTCAATATCTCCCAAAATGCCTGTAAAGAAATGCTGGTTTTTATCCAAGTAAATGCAAACACAAAGCAAAGCAGAGTCCAGAGAGATGCACTGTTAAGCACTCTTGATTTCCACTCATTTCTGTTAAAGTGGCAGATGTTTGTAGCCTTGCAATTGGTTCTATAGGGTCAATGATCTGCTCTCTTTTGTAAACTAGCTTTAAAATCTGGTGACAATTTTTAGTGTAAATATGAATTATTTCTCCCACAGAAGAACTTCCGCTTTGGACTCTTTGTAACCCTTGGCTTGAGCTTTGACTTCTGCCCCTTGGTTATTGTGGAAATTCTTTCAAATGCTTCCATCAGTACTGGAAAAAACATCTGAGTATCTTGTCAGAAAGTTGACTAGGACTGTGTTGGTCACAGGCAAACAAATGGACTCAGGTGATTTAAATATCTGCCACTGAAAATGGCTGATATGAAATACCAGGTAATTTGCCTTCCAGGCTGCAGTGGGCAAGAAGCCAATATTTGCATGTAGCAATTAACTCATGCTTTTACCACGTTGATGCACATGAAATGTGTGTTTGCTCTCCACTGGCTGTGTGGGGATATCAAATTGGTCTGTTGGGGAAGGACAAATTCTGGAACAGTGGTTTCCATGCTGGCCACTGGGATCTGTAGTGGATGAGGAGTCCCAGAAATGAATTTTGGGATTTTTGAGGTGAAAAGAGCAACTTGCACACAGAAGCAGAGGAGCAGCAGATAGAGAATAATGCACTGATGAAGAATTAGGAAATGAGAGGGTGTACCGTGGAAAATGGAGTGGTTTTGTTGTGCACTGAGCTAAACCCTAAGGGGCTTCACTTAAGAGTTCTGCCAGAGGAGCCATCTATCCCTTTGGACTGCTCAATCCATCCCACAGTTTCCAGTCTATAAAATAAGAACATTAATTCTTCCTGCCTGCCACTCACCTCTTATATATCTTTTCTGTTTACACGAGGAGTGTCTTCTGCTGCAGAGCTCAGCAGCTGGATTCTGATCTCAGATGCAGTTTGCCCCAGAGCAGATTTTACTGTCTTTTAAAGAGCAGCCTGGCATCTTCCATAAATAGCTGGTACAAGAGGTATTGTCTGTTGGCTGTAGTTTTGCAAAGAGAGGAGCCAGAGCAGTGAGAGCAAATGGGAGCACCTCCCTTTGAAATGGGATATTTATATTGTCAATGAAGCCGTGAAATGCACATAGCAAGATACTGTGTAAGTAGATTTTAACTGATGTCCTTGATTTGATGTGGGTGTTTTCAATAAGGGGTGGTTGATCAGAGGCAATAACTCAGGCAGTTTGATTTTCAGTTGTTCATAAAGAGAAATGTACTTTGTAGAAGTGAATTCCTAAGTATATGGCAAAAGAGTTTTTTAGTCTGAATCATTCCTTTGAGGGGTTTTAAACATTTGCCTTCCACATGCTACAATAATGCTTGGAAAGTGGTTTCATTGTATGGTCCGAGAAGCTGCATTCTGGCGCCTGATGGTTTATGAGAAATAAACACAATGGAGTGGTCTTGGGTTATATAAATTCACAATTTAACAGTACAGGCAGTAAGGGGAGAACCTGTATGCAGCATCAGAGCAGTCTGGGAGCGTGGGTCTCTGCAGCATTGTGCTGAGCGTGGCAGGTCCCAGTGTCCTCTCCAGACCTCACATGGAGAGTAAGAGTTTGTAGAAAAACAAACAGTTTTAAAAGTATCTCCTCTCACATGGCCAGCAGGGAAAAGCACTTTGGACATGCTCTGTAAGTGGAGCTTTACCTCTTAATGACTGTGAGCAGGGCCTCAGCATTCTTCACTTCTCTGTTTCTCACCTGTGTTTATTTTAAGTACGGATGATTTTCACTCTCCTGCATCCCTAGCTCCTCCTGCTACAATAAAAGCTGTGAAGTGAGGGATCAAGACAAGAAAATTGCGCTTGTGAAAGAGTAAAGCAAAGAACAGAAGGAAGGAAAACTGTGGGTCTTCACACGGAAAGGGAGGCATCATACCAGTAAAGTTCTGGCCTTACCAATTTTTTGCTCTTGGCTTAGTAGCTGAGGACAGAAATGTTCTCCAGATGCAAGGAATCACGAGGCACTTCCTTGACTTCTCAGCATTTCCCTCTCCTGGGAGGGAGAGAGGATCATTAGAAATGGGCTATATTCTTAAGGTTCTCACAAAATGGTCTGATTTCCCAAATGATAAGTTATTTTTGGTAGTAGTAAGTCTAAAAGTTGATTTATTTACACTAGGTGTTCCATAGCTCATTCTGGAGATCTCATACTCTAAAGAATTACAATTCACTGAGGTCATAGGATTGCACCAATCTCAGGAAACTGATGAAGAGGAGATCTGTGTCCCTTGGGCTGCAGTTAAACACAGACTGTTTCTAGCATGTGTGTGTGTGTCCATGCTGAGTTTGCTCTGCTCTCTTAGATCCTTTACAGGTGTATGAATACTGGCTGCTCATGACCTTGGAAAGTCAAGCCTTCAGGCAGTAACAGACAGTACTGAAAAAGAGAAGGGAAATGATGATTTGACAGTCTGACAGCAACACATCCCCTTTGGGCTTGTGTGGGGCTGAGATGGTCTGTGCGTGCTGGTGGTTAGAAATGCTTTTGTGTTGGGAGGTGCTTGCAGCTGTATTCAATGTGCATGTATGTGATCTCTATAATAAATATGTATTCTACATATTAGCATAACATATGTTTAAGGAAATAAATTATTTTGAGAAGACAATATTTGGTGGTGGTTCAAAAGGTAGGTGGTAGTGAAATACTTCTGATCTGAGTGCAGTGATTACAAATCCATCTGTCTGCTCACCAACTCCTTGTAAAAGCTGTTTTAAAGTGTTACTCCAGTTGCATTGAGCTTGCATGAAGTGGGAAGCTCTTCCATGCCCTCTGAGCAGGTAAATGGAAAGCTTTGAAGCCTCTGGTTTGAGAAAGATACTTAAAATTATTTTTCTGTGTAAGGAATCACCTGCTGTGAATCTAAATTTTGCAGATGAACCCCACTAAAGAGAAGAAAACAGAAGGTGGCTGAACTACTCAATTGTCCTTCATTTCTACTTAGATAAACTAATTACTCCTCCTTACTTTTTTCCTTAAACAAAGCTAGAAAAAAACACAAAGGCATTTGTGAAGATAGGCATCCTTTAAATTTAGTGTCTCAAATTCTCCAACTGAGGAGCAGAAAATCTGTATTTAGTAGAAATTCTTTCCACTTTGGCTGTGTCTGTACTGCTACCAGAAACTTTAAGTCTCAAAATCCAGAAATAACATCATAACTGCACTGATGCAGAGCTCACCAAAACCTCTCTGGAAAGCTGCCTCGGCAGCCAGCTCCACTGAGCTGCCATGGTCAAGGCCAGCGTGCTGGTGGCGTCCCATCCACTGGGTTAAGCTTGCTCTGGTGGCTTGGGGACAGCTGTGGTCTTCACAAGTCCATCTATTCTCATCCAAGGAGATCTCTCATCAGTTGGCTTTCCCCAAAGAAACACTGCCAACTGTCCTTGGTGGTGGGCTGTTGGACCCATTTTGTGTCTTACTGTCTCTTCACATGAAGTCATTCAGTCTTTTTGATGTGCCCCCAGATTTGCCTCTGTAAATATAAATGCTCCTGAACGAAGGAGTCTCTCGTTTGTAAGCATTAAAGATCACTTGTAAATGTTCTGCAGGGCTAAGGCTCTGTTTTGGGCCACTCCAGCAAAAAGAGCTTCATCTGTATTCAGCATGACTAATTTGGTCTATGTTTGAAAAGTGACAGCTGAAGCTTTAGAGGAAGAAAACAGCTAATTCCTGGGTATCTTCTTCTGAAAAAAAAGTGGTCAAAGTCATCTCATTTGTTCCACATTTCACCAGAATTGTTCTTTCACAGCCCTTGGCCATCATCAGTTATTCTGGGTAAATGTTATTCCACATTTCTTCCAATCTACCTACTACCCCAAAAGATGAATCCCACTTCTGTTTTGATTTATATTCAATGGGATTTCTTTTCCTTTGGCTGGATATTTTGTGACGCAGGCCAGCATCTTTTAGAGACTCATCTCTAAATTTTCACAAACATACTTCCGAAGCCAGTAAACTGCAATCCTTTCTTCCATGGTTATTTGCAAACGTTAATGAACTGTCAGTCACTTCTATATACTAGGGACATCTTATTCCTTAGGTGGCCATGCATCTGAGCTACTGAGGGATTTAAATCAAACCATTGGATGTGTAACCCTGGTTTGCTGCCACTGCCATGTGTCTTGTTTGCAGAACTTCATCTCTCTTAACCTCTTTTCAGATGGAAAAAGATATTCTGTCCAGCAGCCAAAGGGAAATGCAAGCATCCTGGTGGAAAACAAGCTGTTTCAAAACCCTGGCTGCAAGCTACCCACACATCACAGTTGTCAGCCAGGCTGCACATGCATAGTTACAGGGAATAAAATAGAGAGGACCTTCTGTTCCTATTCAGAAAGGTCTCTCTCCATTCACCTACACAAAAGGATTGTCATCAGCTGCCAGTATTAATTTGTTCTCCTGTGTAGGTTTCTGGCTAAAGGAGGATAAAGTAAGTCCAGTGCTATCCAGCAGGAGCACTTGGAATGCAAATGCTAGCCCATATATTTCAAAGCATTAATGCGACCCACTTCTAGATTACTTGGGGTAATTTCTGATTTTATTTATTCTTCCTTTCCTTCAATTAACTTCTGAGAGGTAATCAGTATGCAGAAAATCAAATACGAGAAACAAAGCCCGTTTTTATTTTAGGACTCTGCTTCCCTTGTAATAGCAGTTTATTTAAAGAGGAGCCTGGAATAATCCAGTTTAACCAAAGCAAAGAGCTCTGCTGAAGCCAAACCTTGTGTGGGTGTGCTCTTGTCAGGGCTCCCAGAAGAGGAGGACAGGGAAGGCTGTTAGTCAGGCCTCAGATATTGCAGGAGATGTTGGTTACTCACTAGCTGGCATTATTCCTTGTCATACCAGTACAGAGCTACTACTGTGGTGTACTGGGAGAGAGTACATCCCATTGGGAAAATCCTCGGATAACCTGATGTCCTGCTCTTTGTTGTCATAAAGAAAATCCCAAGGATATGTGGCTGGAAGAAGTGTCCACTGCAAGGGCCTAGCATGAGCTTTAGGGACAGCTGTGCCTCTTCCTCTTGTTCTACCTTGTGCTGTGTTTGCAGCACGTCCCACACTGGGGTCTGGTGTGTTGCTTTGTGTTGTGTGGGGTGGTGTCACCTCCCCCTATTTGGACCTGGGCTCAAAGCCACAACAGACTTCAGTTCAATTGGATCACAGCTTCTTACACCGTCCCAGGAGTTTCCCACATGCTCAATTTTCACACAAGTGAATGGTCTCCTCATGCTTATCAGAGTTCAGAAAGTTGGACATAAGAATAATTTTTTGCATTATCTCAGCTTTCTTTGTAATTTTTAATGTTTTTTTTTTCTCAGTATATTGTTCTTTAAAATTTCTAAGACAACAGCACAGCTAAGGATGTGTTAAATATAAGTAATTTCAGCATTAAAGACAGGGGAGTATGTTCCTCAGAAAAAGAATCAAAAAAATTGATTAGTTCTTGAAGCAGCAGATGATATTAACAAAGAAGATAAGGTGTACTTTTGTTTCCACTGGTGGATTTGAATGTCTGAGCATCATCTTTCTTAGTTATATATCTGTGGATTTGAATTTTAATTATTTGGCTTGGAAATACTAAATTATTGTATTGTATTTCTAAAACCTGGCATATTCTCGAAATTCTGCACTGTAAAATACATATCTGTACTGCTCTGCAGTGAGAACCAGAATACTAATGATTAGACAGGTTGGTTATATTGGTTATATTAGTTATATAATTATAGGCATCAATAGGAATGTTAATTAAATTTCATATGGTGATAAATCATATGGAGCTGAACATAGCAATTTCTTTTAAATTAAAAAAAGTGCAGCTAGATATTTATTTCATAAGTCTGTGAGAATTACTGTAGACAATAAAGAGGGCATGAAAACTTGGAGATATTGATTGGTATGTTGAGGGTGTATTTCAGATATTTATCCTCTGCTTTCCCTCTCCAAGGAAAGCCTCCCTTGGGCAATTCTCGCCATTGATTTTGAGTCTGCCTGCTCAGAAGCTGGAAATGTTGTTGCTGGTGGGGAAAGTACAAGAACAGCAATTGATTGCAAATACCTTTTATGATACTCTGCTCCTGTATTTCAAAGGGGAAAATTTATTAATGCCAGCAGGTCTCTGATTCTCCCTTTTTAAACATATCAAGCAATGCCATATTTTTTTCAAGCTCCTGGGCGTTTTCATTTTCTCCGAGAGTGACCTCCTTTTTGTTTCCCTTCTCCCCACAGACAGTGAGATCATCCCTCCCGACTGCCTGCGGCCGCGCTCCTTCACGGCCATCCGCCGGCCCTCGCTGCGGCGGGACACCGAGGACACGCGCCTCTCGGTCAGCCTGTGCGACCTCAACCTGCAGGAGGACGCCTTCCACGTGACGGCCACCACCTGCCCCATCCCGCAGAACTCCCTCAACTCCCAGCACTCCCACCTCCTCCCGTCCCAGCTGGAGAGCGACCTCCGCTTCCACCACCTCCGGGGACCCCACGTCAAAATCCTCGATGACCAAACCGTGGCCCGCCTGGAGCACGCCCGGGAGGAGAGGACTTTGGTGTTCACCAGCAGACCCCTTCGGATCAACGAAACCATCTTCGTCAAAATCAACAAGTCCAACGCTGTGCGCACCGGGACGCTGTCCTACGGGGTGACGTCCTGCGACCCCGGCACGCTGCGCCCCGGTGACCTCCCCTATAATCCCGAATCCCTGGTCGACAGAAAGGAGTTCTGGGCCATCTGCCGGGTGGTGGTGCCCCTCCAGAGCGGAGACATCCTGGGGTTCATGGTGAATTCTGATGGCGAGCTGCACTTGAGCCACAACGGTACCGGCATTGGCATGCAGGTGTGCGCGGACTGTTCCCAGCCCCTCTGGATGTTCTTCGTTTTACACGGCGCCATCATGCAAATCCGATTGCTGGGTATGTTGGACCCCCTTCTTCCACACCTTGTGCACAGGAAAGTGAGGGAGGGATACATCATGGGAGAGGGAGTGAGCGGCTCCCTCCCTGCTCTAGGATGAGGTTTTATAAAAAGAAAAAAATAGGCAAAGGCACAAGCGTAGCACATGGGTATTGGTTACAAAACTTAACCTCTTTGCGCTTGTGTAACGCCCTTCGTGTGGTGGTCTCAAAGCTCTTTCCAGATAGTGAATTAAGCCTCAGGGACCTCCATTAAAGTACAGATGAGTCATCACTGACCTAGGAGAAGCAAGAAAGGCAGAGGAGAGGTGCTTTGGGCTGAGCTAACCTAAGGCATAGCCAGCAGGAGAAAAGAGATCTGATGCCCTTTTCTGTGTGTTAGATAGCTGGGATGATGGACTCCCAAAAGAGGGATGCTCTTGCTTTCCCCAGGCTTGTATGTGAGAGGCACCAGCAAGCCGAGAGGAAACCCAGTGGTTCACAGAGCATGGCACTGGCCATCTCAACAGGAGAAAGGTTTTGCCTCCAGCCCTTTTTAAGGCAGTCTAGCTCACACAGGTTGATAGATCTCTGAAGAGCTGGCCTCTTGGTGTTTTTGCTGTTTCTCAGATCTTTTAGCTGATACACTTCATTGAAATGCTGCAAGTCATGGTTCAAAGGTGTGGAGGGGAAAGCTTTGAAATAACATTTCTCGGGATCAAATTTACTTTTTTGTGTGGGTATATTAGACCAAGTATAGGATGTGTTTGGTCATGAATTTGTACCATATCATGGTTCTGCTAGCGTCTGTGTCAGAGAGTGAAAGATGGAGTCTGAGAACATTAAGTAATTCCTGGTACCCCTCTAAATGAAGATGGTTTTGAAATGCTCCTTTCTGTTTTACTGTTATATAACTTTATACTTATATTTCATTTTGCTTCAAATACTCCTCATACCTAACTGTGAAAAAAAAAATCCTCAAAATCAGTCTGCCCATCAAACTCAAAAGCCAACCAACATCTCATTTTTTTAGGATTTATAGACAGTCTTTAAAGATAAATTGTAGTGAACACACACACACATCTGTCTGCAGGGTCCAGCTCACCTTAATGTGCAGTATGAAATGCCTTGTATAATTTGTTTGAAGTTGACCACAGGCCTCTACTATGCATGTTTTGTGGCTGCTAAAGGCTCACAGATGACAAATGTAATACTGCAATTTATTTCCAGGAGCCTGAGACTCAATCCCTGCTAATTCAGCATGATTACATTTGATGTGGGTACTGTACATAATCCATGGTTAGCTCTGCTCTCCACCAACATGTCATTGTGATAATGGTAGGTGAAGTCAAACAGAGCCCAGTAAAGCAGGAGATTAAATGCTCCTGTGTACATTAGAAGGAAAACATACTTAGGTCATTGAGCTGCTGGTAAAACTAAATCATCGACCGATGCTTCCTTTCATATGAGATCACTAATTCTGGCAGTTTGGCACAGAGCAGGCAGCCTGTTTGCAATGAGCTCTGAGACAGGGCAGCAAGGAAGTGTCTCCCCAAGAGGGACAGAATCACATCCTGGTACTGCATTTGACACAGCATGGGCATGAACACAGACCTCCTGTGTAAACCTCCTGCTGTGCCTGCCCTGCAGATGGCCTCTCTGCCTGATTACAGGCTCAGCCCAAACCAGTACATCCCCAGTGCATGCTTTAGATAAATCTGCATTTGGATGCATGAAATGAAATGAAATGAAATGAAATGAAATGAAATGAAATGTGCAGAGTTGGGAACCCCCTCACTGTGTTTGTGATCATGACAGGCTTTTCTGGCCTCGGTCACTGGTAAAGAACCTGAAAATGGGCTTATTGTTCCTTAGTGAGATGTAAGTGAAAAGAGCTGGACTTGCTGACCTTGCCTCTCTCAAGGGAAGGGTAGGACCCTGCTGAGTGTACAGCTTTATCCACATCAGCTTGGGCAGCAAGCTGCTATCTCCAAGTTACACGCTATGGAGCATGCCTGTATTTTCTAACAGGTATTAAAATACAAATAGACCTTTTCATATGTATATTTCCAGTATAACAATGCTGTGAGCAGTGCAGTCCCAGTATCAGTAAAATATCAGTGTAGTGCAACTGCCTAGAGAAAAGCACTTATGCTGTCTAACTGCAGTAATTACATGGATCAGCAATATCCTGACAGAAGGCAAAGAAAATAATGAACTCCCATCTCTAACTATTGCAGTTTTATTAGGGAGGTGATGTGCACTGTTTGCACTGCAGTGGAACAGATTATGGTGCTTGCCATAATTTCTGTCTTTATAATATTAGAAAATGTAAGAAGAATGTAAAGTGTTCATCTTTCTAATGACAAGCTCCATCTTTAGAATGCAAACAAGAGTAATTTTGGGAGATCTGTCTTTTGTAATTTGAGCTTTATATCACAGCAGAAGTCATTTATAGTCATCTTTTTCTAGTTTTAATAGAAAAAGGGAAGTTCCATATCCCTGAAAGAAAGGAGACACAAATACTGCAAAAGGCATAATTGGACCAAACCTATCCTAAATAGCAGATGTCACTCTATTTCTGGGGTTGCACCATTAAGAGATTAACCAAAATGATGTTATACAATGTTAAAGGAACATCAGCACTACAGCTGACTATAAAATGAAATTAAAGTTGCTGGGTTTGCTTCTTCTCCAACTTTTCAGTTTTGTTTGGAGAATGGACAGCCACTCTTCCACCCAGAGAAGGTTGATTTTTGACTCAGAGAACAAGAGGACTCCAGGTATTGATCACTGGATACTGTATTTCATGCCTGGACATTATTTATTTGACCCTGATGCAGAGCAGGAGCAAGCTCAGGTCTCTGCTGGCTTGTGACTTTGCCGTAGAAGCTGACTGCAGTTATTCCAAAGTGCTGAAGATACAACATTTATTTCCTAATATTAGGGGAGACCACCTCTATCCAGGCTGGTGATCTTACAGAACTCTGTAGGAGAGGAGGGCAGCGTGAGGTTAGCTGCACAGTAAAGAATTCTGACTTCTGCTTTCTTCTTATCAATTTGGCATCGTATACTGGCAATATATTTGCTGTAAGAGAAATAAAACAGCTGAAAATAAAGATGAGGTTGGAAACACTATTATCCTTCATGCCATCCTAGCAAAAGTAAAATAAATTAAACCCAAGCCCCAGTCTAATGCAGTGAGAGGCCACAGTCATCTGTAGGGGAGGCAGAAGAATGTCAGTTTGTTTCAAAGAAAAGTTTAAAAGGCAACTTGACCACACGGAGGAAAGATAAATGAGAGACAACAGCACTTTAATGTAGCAGATAATAGCATAAAAAATATCAAGCTGCTGGGAAATGGAGGGACAGAAATTTAAATTAAACATAAATGAGGGTAATTAAATATGGGAACCAGCTATTGAGGGAGGCAAGACATCTTTCTTGTCAGGGAAGCCATTCTAAATATTTTATATGTTAAGTGCTGGTCTTAATTTAGTAATTCTGGGGATTATGCACATAAAAACAACCAAACAGAAACCCAGATCATTAGGCATGTAGAAATGAAACAGTCTTTGTGTATCCTTTAGGAATTTCATTAGTTCAGGCTTGGATTGGTTTTTTTCAGGCATCATTCCTGTACAGTCAACAAAACCAGCCTGTTAAATTTGATTTACTGCTCTCAGCTTTTGCTGGTAAGCATTTCAGCTCATACAGTTTTATTGACAGCTCTGAAAGGTTGAAATGAGCCAGTCTGGATACAACGGTCTGGTTTTGGTCAGGTTTTGGTGGTGTAATTCATTTATGAAGTTAAATTGATTGACCCCATAAGGTTTCAAAATGTATGACTCATGTCTGGAGAAGCTATCACAGCAATAAGTTTATATATTTAATGTTTGAGGATCCAAATGGTTGGGGATATTCTTTCATTTTCTTTTGTCTCTGAGTTGAATTGGCAGCATGTAAAACATCTTCCTTCATCTCCCTTTTTTTTTTGTTTTGGTGGTTTCCCATGCGAATTTCATCCTTTCCAATAATATTGAAGCTTTCTTTTGAGCAATGAAATAACATGTTCCATCAACAGTCATACTAATGAAGCCAAGTTGCCAGCTTCTCTGTGTTCTTTCTTTCCATTCACTTCAATAACTCCAGCCCCACCAGAACAGCTGCACAATACAGCAGCTTTCTGGATGTCTCCTGGTGTTGGCCAAGAGCCAGCCCTAGGCCTGAAAAAAACAACCCAAGAGCCTGCATTTGGTGTGGGTAGGTCTGAATTCACATCCATGCTGGATAAATGCAGTGTGTGGGATACCTTCCCACCTCCTTTACCATGGACATGAGCTGGGGCTTCTGCTTAGCTGCCCGCTGAAAAATATTTAGGTATCAATTGTTGCTGAGGTTTGCATCCTTCTTTCAGGCTTTATTGAGATGGGACAATGTTCTCAAAACTGAGGGGTTGAGGAAGAGAGATTTGAGATGGGACTTGCAGAAAAAGCAGCTCTGTGTCCTCAGTTCCTCGGGATTTCTGACAACAGCAGTGGGCAATGGACCAAATTGGAAATTAGTTCAGCAGAGTACTGTGGGACACAATTTGCTGGCAAAGGGCTCTTTAAATCAACAGTGAAATTTGATCTGAAGTGGCCTCGGTGCCAGTCTGAAAGAGTGCCAGCTGCAGTCAGTCCCAGTACAGGCAGGCTTACTCGGAGCTGTGCCCATTATGACTTTTACTGGTGATCAGACTTAGCACCCTGGTAGTGCTGCCCTTGTTGAAACAGCTTCTTTTCTGGGGCTGACTGGAAAGCCTTGAAACGTCACGGATGAACAGAGTAGTGTCTTGCTTAGGTGTCAGGGAGCAATGGTTTACCAGGGGGAATTACTTTGTCTCCTACTGTGATGTTCATCACACTGCCCTGTCTGGTTTTCCTTGACTTTTGCTCCATGAGATGTGAGGGACCAGCTCACCACAGACCAGTAATGATTCACAGGCCATTGGAGACTGCCCTCTCCTTTCTAAACAGTATTTCTTCTCTGTCTCCCAGAATCCCTCACTTAATCTTACTGATACTGTTCCTGCAACTGTTCATGTCTCCAGTGTATCCCCAAGGGAGACTTTCTCCTCTTTTCTCTTGTCTCTGCTGTGGCACTTGTCTGGCCTGATCCTCCTAAAAATCTGTAGGACTTCTTGGGAGATGATCCCATCTTACCTTGTCTTTCCAGGCTTTTGTCCATTCCTGTGTAAAGCAGATTTTTATCCTATGGTTGTTCCTTGACCGTTGCAGGACTCCGGCATCCCATGGCAGAGATTCTGTCCCTTCCAAAAAGCTTCTCCTATCTGGGTGCACTTAGATACTTTGAATGTGCAATTACTGCAGTGAGCGCATGAAATATTTAAATGGTATTTGGTATGTGCAGTTGTTATACACACTGCTCATAGCACAGACTGTGTGTAAGTTTATAGAAAAGTATCTCACGCAGGTGAGGAGCATCCAGGATCTCAGTCCTCCAGCTCTGAGTTTAGAAGCCTCTCCTATTTGAGAGAAGATAGTTCTTGGCACTAGCAAATCACACCCCCTCACCTCTGATCTCTGAGGTGGCCAGTACATTAACCATTTGGAATTTTGATCCTTCTCCACCTTGGTTCATTCCAGTGATGTGGAAATTGTTGAGTTAAACACAGCCTAAGAGAAGCCGGATAAATGCCTAGACATTGTTGCACAGAAATGCACATAATGAATATCTTCATTGAACAGACTCTCAATTAGATATGCCCCAGAGTTCTATCTTCCATGTTTTTATTTGTATGGAAAATGGCCTAATTTAAGCTGATTGGGATATAACAGGCCCACGTGTGTCATTTAACAGCCTGGAACTCCTATGCGCTGCAGGATAACAGGGTATTTTATGGTGTTAGAGACCAGGGGGAAGGAGGAGAGTTAATTTCTGTGCCTCCTGGAAGGCAATCCACTTGTATTAATTGATGCCTCATCATAAATACTCCTATCATGTATGGTTTGCTTTCATTCTGAGTGAAGTACACATTACTGATGATAAGTTGAAATAGCTGCAGAGAGAATACAGCATCCTTAACTGCTGGGCTTGATTCTAGCACTGCACAGAGCTCTCCATCCACCTCTTGTTCTATAGTCATTGTTTCAAAGCAGAGTTAGCAGAGAGAGAAGCTGCTGTGTGAGAGAGGACAAGTTATAACTTGGGCCTTGGAAAACTGGAGAGGTGGATGCAGTCAAATGCTTGACTTCCCTGTGGCCAGTGCCAGCAATGTCAGTGTTAAAACCTGTTCATGGCACCTTTGTACCATACACTGAAGATCTCATCACACATGACACAGTGAGATTTTCATAGTAAGTGACGTATAGATTTCCCTTATCTCCTAACACCTCTGTCTTCCAACAGTAAATGTACAGGATATGGGATTCCATACCAGCCTCTTTGCCTTGCAACTTGTCTGTCAGGACAGATAAAATCTGCCTATTCTTTGATCTAACACTGGTGTGAGGTAGTTATTGTAGCTACTGTGAGAATCACATAGCAGACTAAACTCTTTCTTTGATTCTTTGTCATATCCCTTTGCATCCAGCAGTGCCCATGGAAATCCAGAGAGTGCTGGCCAACTAAAGTGAAAATATTTATTTCCTCTATGCATCTACCACCCTGTTTATACCTGTCCCTCCTGGAAAAGCACAGAGCTTGGAGGTGCTGGGTTAGGCAGCAATTTTCCTATTGCTCACAGAACTATCTTTGCTGTGGTCTCCCAAAGAGCTTTGATTTATTTTTCTTAAACAAGATGAAAGCACTAACTCTCATTTTTTGTGGTTTCAGCTACTTAATCCAGGCTTCTTTTTTCACCTCTTCTTGATGTAAGCATGTGCCTGGATGCTTTGTTGCTCTAGTATTTCTCAGCTTGAGAGGCAGAGCTCCAACTCTTTGACTCTTTCACTTCAGTTCACCCAGACATTCATTGCATGGTGTCCATGCCCTCAGGATTTTGCAGGATCTAAGTTGCTGAGTGACCACTGAACTCCACCTGTCAGGTCGAGGAAGATACCCTGTAAGTTTGCTGTGTGCTCTTTGCTTTCAGGAAGGACATTGGGTTTGGGCTGTGAGAGCTGCTGAATCAAAAATACCTGTGGCATTTGGAGCTTTCATGTTTCCCCTGCTTAGCTGGAGTGTGCCTGTGACTGCAGGAGGGTAATAGATGTGCTGGTGCCCTGCTGCCCTTCTGGACACAGCAGACAGCAAGGCTCCAGTAAAGCCATAAAGTACACTCCTTTTCTGTTCCTCATGAAAGTCTGAACTGTTGTTCTCCATGTGGTTTGGATCTAACTTTTACTTCCTCAAGTAGTGGTTGTCTGACGCCCATCTGCAAACACAGACCTTATGGTTTTGCATGCAAAATCTGCCAGGCTGCTGTTTGACCTATTTCCGGACATTTCTTTAGCATAATGCTAAATCCCTTATGTTTTCATGGGCCTGTGAAGGACAAAATGTGTTATTGTTCTATTCAGAACAGTTTTTAAGTCCTTCAGGAAATGCTTGAGTGCAGAAAAGCCAATGGATCATCAGCTGATGTGGGTCACCAGGTACTGATGTACCTGAGAGGCAGAGAAGAGCTGCAGCACAGAGGCTGGGCTCTGAGAGCATGGTTGGCCAAAAACCATTGAGCCCAAGGGGAAGGAAGCTCTGGTTTCTGGCCAGGGCAGTATTGTTCCTATCACCGTGGGAACACAACAAATGGATGTGTAAATACATGTATTTTACAGCATTCAGAAGTGATGGATATGCTCACATCCTTCCCTAACATTATCACTGCTTTTTAACCATCACATAGCCAGGCAGCAACAGGTGCTTTGTTCTTTTGTTTTAGCACAGTGGATTCACAAGTCCCTGTTGGGCAAGACCTGAGTGGCCCTGGGGAACAGAATAGCTCTCCTGCAGCCTTGGCTGGAAGCAGGAAAATCTGAAGAGAATATGAGAGAGATATAAGAGAATGCTCCAGTATACAATATCCAGTCTCAGTAACATCACAGCCCACTCACTCTGGAGCAGCTCATGTATTACAGGACAGACCTCTTAAGAGAGATGTTCCCCCATGAGCTCAGAAGCCACATTTGTGCCAGATTTTTGAAAGAACCTAGATCCTGTTTAGATAACAAAATAAATGGCCCTGATGCACTGAGAGTGTTAAATATGAGAAATGGTATTGAACAGTTTTTGAGACAGGGTAAGAATTTTAGCTGACATGCTTAAACAATCTGTCTCCTAACGAAAGGAAATCATGTTGAGAGTTTTAAAAGGCATCTAAGTGACTGTGACTGTCAGGTACCCAGTGCTCACTGGACTGAAATTTATGAGAAGTGCAGAGATCTCTTGAGCTCCCTTAAATATGCTGCAGCCAGACCTGAGCAGCTGTACTAACCTTTTCCACTGTGTGCTGGAAGCTCTGGGGCCTGTGGATGGATGGAACAACACTGAAAATCTGTGATTGCTATTGATAATTAACCTCATCTTTATTATCTGTCCTATTCATGCAGCAAATGTGTTATAAAAGAGAAGGGGCTGCCCATATGCTCCACATGAAACTCAGCATGTGGGCAAATTACTACATTGCATAAGACTTTATGTTCCTTAGAAACTATGGAAGGAGACTTCTGTACTTTGTCTTTTAGGAACAGTGTTTAATTAAGCTTCTGGAATAGTTGTCAAGATGTTTATGGGTAAAGAAAGCCCATAAAAATGTTGAAGATCATCAAACTATGTGAACTGTGAGTTGCATAGTAGTGGACACTCACTGACTGCATCCTGTAAGCCAGGAAAAACAAAGTTTAAGTGGGGTGAGTTCAAAGGGAGAAAAAAGGATGATTCTGGAGTGCACACAACTGGTTCTGCATTATTGTTATAGAAATGTATGTAGAAATAATATTTTTATAAAATAATTGAGAGGGAGAGTTAATTGGAAACCGTATTTTTAGGAAGCATTGACTGTATCTGGTCTTCTTACCATTACAAGTCCTCCAGCAGTACAGCTCTCCCCAGACAGCTGCCAGGAGGAGAGATGCTTGGGAGTTGGGACAGCCTCAGGAGATACCCTGGAGAGGGGATTGCAGTGCTCTGGGAAATCACTCTGTTCACCACAATAGATACAGAGAATCAAAAGCATCGCTGACAGCCACAGCTGCTGTATTTTGGTCACAGGATGTTTTATAAAAGGGGAATTATGGATTCAGATAGCTACTGTCAAAAATTGTAAATGCTGTATGGGATCCCAAGAGGTTACTTACTTCACCTTCTTGTCCTGAGAGAGGTGCAGTGATGGAGATGTCATGGTTTCTCTGGGAAGTCTGATTGCTTTACAGTGCTTCACTATCTACATAATGTCTAACCTTAGCACATTAGGAGCCTGAACCCATGATTTCTTGTCTTACTCAGAACATTCATGAAGAACAGATTTTTTTCTTCATTCATCAAGCTGTGAAAAATGTTCCCATATAAAAATCATAGAATCATACAATATTTTAGGTCAGAAGGGACCCCATGGAGTTGCCTGATCCAACCTCCTTCTCAAAGCTTTGTCCAGTTGGGTTTTGAGTATTTCTAGGGACAAAGATACCACAGTGTCTCTAGCTTCCTTAACCAGGAGGAGGATTACCCTGGATTGGCTCAGCCTTTTTGTAACAGGATGGTATTGTGTTTAGGTAGCTGATTACCTCTGCTGAAGTGCTGCATTTTGCATTTGATCACATTGAATACCATATTATATATTTCTGGTCCCATTTCCAGTTTGGCAGACCATTTTGAATTACAAACCTTTAGCATACTAAGCAGCCTTTCCTGGCATGATGTTGTCTGTACATTCCATGGTGAAGCTCTCTTCTGAAAACATAACACTTCTGAAAAAATAACACCCACTTTGGTGGGTGAACACAGAGGTTCAATTTGTTTGCACCTCTCTCCCAGAGCAATGACGGAAGTGTAGAGAAAGCATCAATTTGCATTGGTCTTTGCTAATAATTGGACTTTGTAAAGATAAAACAGCAAATGGAATTGATGCAAAATCTATTTAAGGGTGATTCCAGTGTGTTCAGCACGTTTGAGATCAAGCATGAGACAAGTTAGCAGCAGAGACAATTGATCTGGGGGCTTTAGAGAGAGAAAGAATGTTTGATTTACTTAGAATTTTTTAGTTTTTTAAGTCATGGTTTGAAAGCTGGCTTTTGGTGGGAACTGTGCACACAATGAGCATGTTTGGCCTTGAGCACATGTATCTGGTTTTATTTAAGCCAGACTGGCCACACTCATTCCACTCTGCTCATGATCTCATTCCATGCTCCTTGTCATGGTATCTGCACACCATCCAGCAATATATTAAAGCATGAGTAACGTGTCTTATGTTGATTATTCTGTCACCAAGGGAGAAATGTGTCTTGTCTGGTAGAGAACTGGGATTGTTTTAAACAAAGCTCTATACTGATGCTGGAGAAAAGTCAAGAGCTGCGCCTTGTATTAGGAGGAAGAATTGGCAAGGTGTCTGCTAGCCCTTGGGTAAGGCCATTTTGGGACTCAGACCAGCTACAACCAGAGAAAACCATGGTTCCTACACTGCTAAGCTCTCCCTGCACTGTGGAAAAGCCATTTGCCCTGCTGCCAGCAGGCTTCATCAGCTCATATGCTGTGATACTTGAGACATCTCCAAATTCTCCTGATGGTCCAGGAAGAGAAATGCTCCTCACAGTCTTTATTTTGCCTTCAATGAAATGACCAGGTTGGTGTTAGAAAGGCAATGTGCTGTGTGTCAGCCGAGTGGAAGAAATGTCTCTAGGCTATAGGGAGGAGAGGGAAGGCCTGAAAAACTTGTTCAGCTGCTCGGTGTTCATATTTGTGTGTGCAGTGAATGAGCTGAACCCTGTGCCCTGCTGGGCCTGTGCTCAGTGTGTGTTACCACAGGGCAAGTTTCCTGCTTCGGTCATCTGTCAGACTGGAGGGGAAGGGCTCTTGCTAGTAGCTGTCATTAGAGGCTGCATCATTGACTTTGCTTATTTACTGAGCTGAACTCCAGCCTCAGCTCCCATCTGTGTGATAAAGGAGGTATCTCTCTTCAGTATCTCAAGTGTGAGAACTCCAAAGCCCTTTATAGAGTGTAATTTAACTTCAGCTTGTGCCTGGAAGCAAAGTGCTCCTTTTTTTGGAGAGGGGTGAAACTGAGGGAC
This sequence comes from Brachypodius melanocephalos, assembly GCA_013398615.1. NCBI lineage: Eukaryota > Metazoa > Chordata > Aves > Passeriformes > Pycnonotidae > Brachypodius > Brachypodius melanocephalos. The sequence goes on from VZSR01000514.1 coordinate 2,274,227, forward strand.
TGAAGGCTGAGGCTAATTGCTTCTTCTCTCATACACAGTCCTCAAGACAGATTTTGACTCAAACATGACCCCTTCCCAGCTCCTGTGTTCCACTTGCACTGCTCAGTCTTGTTCTGCTAAAAAGAGCAGGAGAATCTGTGCTTTTTCTGTTTTGCACAATCCACAGCTAGCACCTGCAGTCCCTGTCTCCCAGGATGGTCAGTAGCCTCCCTGCAAACAGGAACTGAAGGACCTTTCTGGCACATGGGGGTTTTCCTGACCTCCCACTGCTGCATTTTCTCTGGAGAATAGTCTCCAACTCATTGAGGACACTGTGGATCCAAATCCTCTGTGTCTCTGGCTCCTTTTATGGTAACATGAAGAAGTCTCAGCATTTTAGTTCTGATTTGGAGTTACCCTGGTTTTCTTCTCAGCTGGGGAACTAGAAACTTTAAAACCTTGGGCAAACTGGTTCTTACCACCAGGAAACCATCCCCTTAGTTCAAGCATGTGTGTGCTGCTGTCTCACCACTGGCTTAGCAAAGACCAGGCTGCATTGGCAGCAATGCAAGTTCCCTACAAAACCTTTGCACAAGGTAGAGTTTTAAGCATTCCATTTTTTTTCCTCTTGTAGAAGGGGGTTTAAGATATATGTTGTTATAACAGCAGAAGAAAGAGGCTGAGATGGAAGGAGGATGCCAGGCAGGCTGTGGGACAGAGGTGGCTTCATTGGCAGAGAGCACACTAATATGGAGTTGATGGTGGGCAGTGAAAGCAAGAAGTAATGCAGCTGGGCACATCTAGAAGAGACCTGAAGAAGCTTTGCACTCCTGAGCCATCACATCCAGACATGCAAGTGGAGAAAACATTCCTGAATGAGGGAGAGGTGTCCTTCATACTAGATCCAAATGCATTTTGGAGACTTATCCCTACCTCTGACAGAAGCCACCCAAGAAAGAGGCAGAGCAGTGAGCACAGCTAAGGTTTCCTGATTGCCAGACTCCCATGTTTGTTTCTGGAAAGTCCTTGAGTGACTTTGCATGAATTTATTGAAGCCTGGAGTGGTGCAGTTTTATACTAGGTTAGCACAGAGTGCTTTGACAAAGTGATGTGTTCTTGTGCTGGAGTCCAGCCCACCATTCCACAGGCTGTGTCCTCTACTGCTACAAGCCTATGGCTGGCTCTAGTACTAGGGGATATATGAGCATGAAACCACATGGGGAGTAACTGCCCTGAATGATTTGACACATTTAAGGGCAGAAACAAAGGATTGTGGTGGCTGAGGGAGCTCCAGCAAATTTCAAGGGTTGTAGGAGTTTGATGTTTCTTCAGGATCACCTGCTAGCATTAAAAAAGGCATATGAGGATTCTTTTATCTCCTCCCTAGATTTCATGCTGATGATGCCAATCCTGTCAAGCACTGAGAGCTGCAATCCCTGCCACACATCCCCAGTGCCTTGTCAGCCTCGATTTTTGAAAGTAACCATGGATTTCTTTCACGGCACAGGTTCCACCATATTAGCAGAGCGGCTGGGACTGTCAGCACCGAGCTCGCCCACATCAACACCCAACTCCCCCACCGTCCTCTGCAGTGGCGTCTCTGGCCCCTTATTGTCAACGTGTGGCTCTGGCCCCCTCTGCAGCTCTATCAGTGGTAAGAGTGGTGGGATCCCCCGCTGCCTTTGCTTCCCTTCACAGTCTCACATTGTCTCCCAGAAGGGCTCGAAAACCACAATAATCAACAGAATATTATTATCCCATCAGCTCCCCTGGGGAGGAAGGGGGAGCCTCTGCAAGGGCTATTTTCAGTCTGTTTTATGTGGAAGCCGCTTGGATGCCTAGACAGCAATATTTCTCTAACCCTTTTCATCGTGAAAGGTCCCAAGGGAAGCAGCGGATTTTCTGCTTCTTCTGGAGAGCTCTGTGGCACTGACATCTCTCACACTAGCTTGGACTGGAGCTAAAGGTCTGCCTACACCTCCCCTTTCTCCCTCCACACACCTTCAGTAAAACACAGTATTGCTGTTCCTAATGTGCCCCTGAAGTACAGCGATACTTAGATAAATGCACGTGCAGTAAAAAAGTGTCAGCTGTTCTGCAGCATTTTTAAAACTCCAGACACCTGTGTGATCCCAAGGCATTGGTGGTGGGATACATAACTTACCAAATCCTTGTTGCATGGGAGCAGCTGTCTCTTGACTTGCTCTTTGTGGGCAGCAGACCCCAGGAGATGTTGCCTTTCTGCTGTCTTGAGCCTTGGCATGTGAACCAGGACTCAGTGAGTAGGTCACAGGAAGGAACCCTGGTCCTGGAGCATGCATTTCTGCTAGGTCATGGTTCCTCCCTCTGTGGCTTCAGGGCAGAAATTACCTTGGAATGTCAGGAAGCAAGAGGAGTGACCATGGTTTTTTTGTGTTGCAGGCACAGCTCCCAACTCTCCAAGCAGCTTGCCTGAGTCACCCATCTCCCCGTCTGTCTCAGGGCCCTGGGGAGATGAATGCACCATCTGCTACGAGAACATGGTAGACACGGTCATTTACTCCTGTGGACACATGTGTCTCTGCTATTCATGTGGGCTGAAGCTCAAGAAGATGGCCAATGCCTGCTGCCCCATTTGCAGACGGGCCATCAAAGATATCATCAAAACATACCGCAGCACTTAGAGCAGCAGCAGATGCTGTGGTGGGACTGGGCACGTGGGGAGGAGGCTGTGAAACAACACAAGCCTTGGTCTTTATTCATCACCCAGGAGATTCAAAACCCATCACCCACCACCACCTTGACCTCCTCTTCCATGGACAACACATGAGACAAGCTTAGATGCTGCTCTTCTACTCCCCAGGTGAGTCCTGGGGCTGAACTCCAGTGTCGAGGGAGTTTCGATGGACTACTCTCCCTTGTGGATTTTAAACTTTATCTCAAAAAAAGCCAGCTGGTGCAATCATCCCTTTCCACACCATGCACAGCAGAGGGGAGTCTCCACTCTTTAGCATAGACAGCAAGTGGTAAAAGGTTCAGTGCTACACATCTCCTTTCAGAGGCACCCCACATGCAGAGACAGCTTAGAGGAGAAGAAACGAAGCCTGACCAGAGAAGGCTCCTTGGAAAGGATGGAGCAAGGCAAGCATTGACCCAGCGAGGGAGGTGCAGTGAGCACACTCACAGCAGAGAGGCTGGAGCCAGTGCAGAAAAGAACCCAAGATCTGGGAAGCAAAACCTACCCTGTATCTGCAGACAGAAGAGCAGACCCATGGCCGCCCCTTGAGGGCTGTCCCCAACTCCTCCATTGCCATTCTCTGACAGAGGCTTTCATGGTGGGTTTGGCAATGAACACTGGCAGCAGCTCTGCTCCCTCCCAGCAGTGTCAGCCACCTCGTGTCACCACCCCGTGGCATGAGGAGCGGCTCTGGAACCCCACCACCACCAACCTCGGTGTGGTCTCCACACAGCACAAAGGATTCAGCAGCTTCTCTTCTCCCATGGGCCTGTGGGAGAGGGACACAAAACTCCCTTGCCTTTCTCCCCCTACCATCCAGACAGCACTTGTGAGGAAAAATCCCAGCCTCACTGGGGAAGAATGTATAAACCCACACATCTGTGGGTCACCTTTACTGGTAACTTTATCACTGTGCTTTAAGACAAAACCAGCCAGGTGGAACTCAGCTCTTCACAGCCACTGCAGCAGGACACAGCTGTCCTTATGTGTTAGGAAGTAAGGAATGAGAACAAGATAACTTGAAGGGTTTGGTTTGCTTTGGTTTATTTTAACAAATCTCCTTCTCTCCTGCCTGAGTCAGGAGCCTGGCTGTGCCCAGGGGGGACAGTGGTGGCCCCATGGTTCCCATGCAAACAGCTACTGCTCTGCCATGGCCACCGGTGTGCCCAGGGCTGCTGCTGGCCCTTGGGGGTGGGCTGGATGGCTTGGCAGCAGTAGGAGCTGTCTGCCTCCCTTCCCAACCCATCCTGCTGCCTTCCTGGGCTGCAGGGGAGGGTGGGAGGGACTGTGTCTGGGTCCTGAGGGGGGGGTCAGGGCTAGGGTGCCATGGCAGTGGAGTTTGCCCCCACCACATCACCCGTATGGCCAGACGAGGGAAGGCCATGGAGTCACACCCTTCCTGCTGAGCTTTTTCTTGCACCTGAGCATTTGGCCATTGATGGGCTAGGGGGGAGCAGGATGGTGTAGGGATAACAGCATTTAAGGCACGCATGCACTGCTACAGGGGACATCTGGCCCCCCTTTCCCCACCAGCAGCAGGTGGGGTTTTTGCCACCCACAGTGGCAGAGGCTGCTCCTTAAAACACCTGGAAAACAGATCCTTGCTCTGTCTCTCAAGGAGATGCAAAAAGAGACTGCTCACTGGGGAGCACATTGTAGAGCCTTTCCCTGAAGGTGCCACCATCACTGCAGCCTACCCAGGGGTCTGCAGCTTCCCCCAGCCTGCCCTGCAGGCAGCACTAACTTGAACACTGATACTCTGGGTGACAGGGATTTATGTTATTTCCTGGCATACCTCTGATGTACAACCCAAACCCAGCCCTGTCCCCTGGGCCAGCTGTCAAAAGCTCCAGAGCTCGTGGCTCCCATTCCCAGATGCCCTCACTGAGGGCAGGAAGAGGCCGGGTGGCACAACCTGGGGGAAGCCAGAGCAGCCCTGCAAGGAGCACAGCTGGTCCTCAGGCACACAGCCAGCTCCAGCTATGACCAGCACACACAGGGAGCTTTTTTCAGTAGCACACAAACTCCAGTGCAAAGATTTCAAAAAAAGGAGGAACCCAAGGGATAAGAAGGTGTTGATGAAATAGTGGATGTGGGGAAACGTGCAATAAGCAGCCTCCCGAGCCTTCGCCACACCAGTGGGACCAGTCCCCCTCCATGCAGGAAAAGCCAAGGGGTAAATTTTTATTTTTCAAGAAATTCCATCCATGGGTACCAGTGCAGTGGTGTAAATTCCCTTTTCACCTTTTGAATTGAGAGTGTTTTAATATATTAACTGTGTTTGTTTTCCTGTGGACCAAACTCTAGGAGTTAGGAGAAGCTGAAAGCTCCCCCAGCATCTGAGTTCACAAATTGGGGTTCAGTCCTACCCCTGCATAGGCTGGCCTCCAGCTGTAAGCAGGGATAAGAAAAAGGCTCTCTCCAGGGAGGAAAAAACCAAAAACCAGCAAAACCAGTAAAAATAACAAAAATCCTAATCTTTTGTTTTGTTTGACTGGTGTAGGTTCCCATGTACCTCTGTGTTGTGTCATCTGCATTTCATTGCTTTACTTTAAGATGTTTTGTGTTCTGTTTAAAGACAAGAATAATTCATTGTGAAAAATTGGATAACTGTGATCGTGAATAAAGTTGATTTAGATATCCTGCAGCAGCATGGGTGACTGAGTATTTACCACTCCGTAAGAGCAGCAAAACATGATGGCCAGCAGAGTGAGAGGCTGAGGTAAAAGCAAGGATGATGAGAGCTTCTTACTTAGGAGGAGCTGGGTGGAGAGATTTCAAGCTTTCCTTTAGTGCTTGGGGATGGGAGGGCATTGGCAGGTGGATATTAATATTGCCTTGGTGGACACCACACATGTGAGGAATAAAGGAAGTAAAAGCAAGGGCTAACAGAATTCCTGAAAGCTTAGGCCCCACACTCCTGAGCCTCTTCATGCCCTCCCCAGAGAGAAGTCACAGCTTCTTTACTCTCACTGCCTTGTTTACAGTCTCTTCTGTAACCACCAAAAAGCACCCTCCACCAGCTCAACAAAGAGAATGTGTGCTGTGAGAAAACCCAGGACACGCTGCTCAGCCTAGGAGGGGACAGGGAGGGTGGCTGAAGATGAGGCAAAGCAGTTCCATCCCAGCCCTGAACAGAGCAACATGTTGAGAAGGTCCACTGACAATCTGTGTTCTGGCCAAGCGAGATGCTGAGGTGAGATGCACATGCTTCCTGAGTATGGAGCAAGGAACACAAGGATCCAAAGGGAATTTGGATTCTCCAGAGGTCATGCCAGTTCCCTCAAAACCTCTGCTGCAGGTATCTGCTCAGGAGCACACCTACAGTACAACAAACGTGAGATTTTCTTCTCATCTTTTTGTTTAACTGTTCAGTAGATGAGGGACTATCTGGATCCTGCTCTTATCATGGGACATATTTGAGGTGGCATCTTCTCCCTCAGTGTGGGTGCTCCATCTGCCAAGGGCCAGGGACATCCCAGGGATGGTGTCCTCAGCCTCTCCAGCTGAAGCCATTTGACTCTAACAGTTCCTCAGTAGCCAGCTGTTGGGACAAAGCAAATCTGCACAGCTGTGGGCTGCCCTCCAAGAGCTGTTTCAGGTCCTGCTTTCCCTGGGACAGGAGGACCTCTAGTGGGTCTGGAAAGCCTCCTCATTCCTTCAGGAGCAAGGGACAGGGTTGCACAACACAGAATGCCTAGAAACTGGCGGTGCTGACTTGCCCGATGTGCTGAGCCCAAGCACTGCCACAGATGAGGGTAAGTGAAATGCTAAAGCTCTGGGCCAAACTCAGATCTTCCCTTTTCTTGGCATCAGCAAGGGGCACCATGGCACATCCACCAGGTTTCCTCTCTGCCAGCCTCAGCCTGTGCAGCCCCTCACGCAGCTGCCACGACAACAGCCCCAAGTGAGCTTCGCATCCTCATCTGCTGAGCATCGCTGGAGTCGCTCTGCCCTCCCCTGCCCTCCCTCCCTCCCCAGACCATCGCCACCACCTCGCCACATCCACACCAGAGCTGCAATTTCGCCATCGCTCCCGAACTGTTCTCCCCCAAGGCCAGCTGTGGTGCAGAACTGACCTTCCCGAGCGGGGTTCCCCCGGCAGAGCGGCTCTCCCTCCCTCCCTCCGCTCCGTGCGGAGGCTGAGGAACGTGAGACGGAGGATGATGCTCCCCAAGTGGTCCAGGAGCTGCAGCGCTGGTCCGGCATCGCCACCTGGTGCTCAGTGCCCGGCCTGGAACTCAGCCCCGCTCCTCCCTAAATCGATTTTAACAAACACCGCAAATACACTCAAGTAAGACCAGAAAAAAGCAGTCTTGAGTGCAGCACAATTCTGGTAGCGGTTCTCCGAGAAAAATGGGCAAGAGGGAAGCAATTAGTAATGAGTTATAGTATACAAGGGGATATATTAGTAAATAGTGATTGCACCAGCCCAAAAAAACCCTTTCAGGTTGATTGGCTCACTCAGCACAAAGGGAAGAGGGGACAGAGTTTCCAGTCATGATTGCCACTATGTTTGTGCCCCGGACTGTGTGCTGCATCAGATTCAATTCCTGGCATCTTTCAGAGAGCTGGGGTGCCCAAACAGGACTCCTTGTGCACCATCCACCTACATGCCAGCACAGAGGAACATCTCCTACAGTCAGCCTGGGAACTGAAGAGATAAAAAACAACTTTGTTACCTCTCTCTTATTAAATGCCTTGTCATAACCTCCTCCCCCAATATATCCCCTAAGCCACTGCCTTTGGCATCCCCAAGAGATGTCCCTGCATAAGTAGAGGGGACCCATTACCAGAAACTTCCACTTCACCTGTCTGCTGCTTTGTACAGCAATGACCTTCTACTTGTTGAGCTATTTGGGCCTCCAACCTTCAGACAGGCAAGAGGGGTCAGCAGTGCCCAGAAACCTTGCAGGATCAGACCTCAGAATCCCAGGTTCAAGCACCACCTGCTCTGCAGACTGCACACAGGGCTCATGCCACCTTGCAGAGCAACTCTAATCACAGAACCACAGGACTGCTTTTGGAAAAGTATGCTTTTCTTCTTATTTTGAACCTATCTTTCTCCAAAAAACATCCTTCCTTGAGTACTGTAAACCTTAGAAACTTGCTCAACACAGACAGAAGTTCTTCAGGTTTGAGGGCTAAGGTGGCTTTTCCCTAAACTTTGTGGAACAGAAAAAATAGAAAAATGCAGCATGCAGTTACAACTTCGGCCAGGGAACAAGAAGGTCCTGTATCTGCATAACCTAAGATGAAATTTGCAATTGCATGAATGCACAAATTACAAGTTATTCTGGGAAAGATAAATGCAGTAGAATTCAAGTGGAATCAAAACAGTACTGAAAAAATTAGAAGAAAAACCCCAACAAAACCAATCAACTGGATCACAATTAAAAAGGTCAAAAATTTATTTTTCCTTAGGGCATAAGAGGCATTGTAAACAAAATACCAACAAACAAACGAACAAATCACAAGTCAATTCTTACAGTCTGCAAGCATTTGAAGATAGAGTACCCTTTTCCCACCTCCCCCCAAACACTGCAAGCCTGCTCAAATGGTAACAGGCAACAATCCCAGGCCCTGAAGGTCCAGGGAGTTTTGCCATGTCCCAAGCTGGAACTAAATTTCTCATGTAAGAAGGACACTGCATCTGTTTTACTAAACACTTTAAAAAAAAAAAAAAGTCCAACAAAATATAAATATTACAGACAAAGATCAGATTTAGCACCACCTTTGGTCCAAGCAATCAATGAACTGGGAGATGACAAGGTACAGTTTGTTTAGCAAGCCCTTTCTGCCTGAGTCTTTGAAAACATTAGAGGTTCACATTGCAAGAACTTGTAATGTCTCTGAGAAAACACTTCTCAAATTCTGGCAGTCCCTCACAACCTCCCAGGGTCCTGCACGCAGGGAGAGGGGAGAATCCTGGCTGGGCAGCAGCACCCAGCTCACCAAAGATCACCCAGAGCACTTGGCAGAGCCCCGTGGGACAGGGCAAACATGTGCCAAGGGTCTGGTCCTGCTTTGGCCCAGCAGAGCTCTGATTTCAGGCATGGCTGAGAACCAGGAAGAGCAGTGACAGTATGCATCCTGAATTTCTCTTTCCAGTAACATTTGCCACCCTCCACCACCTGTCAGACTGCAGCTCCTGTGAGCTGCCAGGGTGGGTGATGGCAGAAGCCTGGAAGGAGCTGAAGTTGCCTCAATGCAAGTTATTTCAGCATAATTGGAACGTGCAAATCAGGAGTTCTTTTATCAGTTTTAGGTTACTCCAAAGCCTGTTTAGGCTCATCTTTTCCAATACACACGTGCCCATCAGACGCAAGGTTCTGAATTTCTGCAAAGAGGTGTCACTGACCAGTTGCTGTGCCACAGCACCAGTGCATGCCAGGACACACACAAGGGCCTGTGATAATCCTAGAAGAAAAGTTAAGTTCATAAAGCACCTGGCAGTATTTTATGTTTCTTACAACTCCCTCTCCTGTAAGTGTCCAGAACTCAAATTGTCTTGTCTTTTCCTGCAGGAATTTTTGAGCAGTCCTGATTAACCATTATCAAATGCTGTTCGGTTCCAAAATAATATCAGCTCTAACAAATGCCTATAGAGAAATGCTGAGATCTACTTTTAGGCACAGTAATCTGAAGTCTTTGTTCTGCATCCTCACATGTACAATTGCCCAAGACAGATGGTGTTTCTCATTCTGTTGGGAGACCCATACAGAGTTTTCACCTTTACAGACAGAGACATGATGAAAATTTCCCAAACAAGCACTTGTTTTTACTTCACTGCTTTGGAACAGGCTGCTCTAGGGAACAATCCCAACCTTCAATTACTTTCCATTGTTTTGCAGTTCTCTGAGCAAGCAGCTGGTCATGGCATAGAGAGAAGGGCAGCCTCTCTGAGTGCATTCCCTGTCCCACACAGGGCACAGCCATGAGGACAGCTCTGAAATAGTTCTGGATTGGGCACTGCAGTCAAGTAAAGTGCAGATCTGGATTAATGGGGAGATTATGCTGTCCACAGCTCATTACCCCACCACTGTCATAGCCAGAGCAAATAAAAACATTGTACTATGATAATTCTTGCTAGGACAAAGCCACACTTTTGTTGTCCCAGCCACTGAAACAGGCCCCCAGTATCTACCAGCTAAATCCTCACAGGTCCCAGCTGATCTGTGCTGAAGCCTGACGGAAACTTCTAGAGAGTCACTTGGCAAAATGGAGACCTGTTAATACATCTTTTAATACATCTTTTGTGTTGGCCCACAGAAAAGTTGCTCATTTTGTTAACTAGTACTCTAATCTGCATCCAGTCTTTACAAATGTTTACACACAGACTCAGGCACTGGTCACAAAAAGATCTGTGTCATGCCAGTTCAGACAGATTGGGGTATTTCATCCCTCATTAACAAGAACTCTTTTCATCCATGGCAAAAGATACTGTTAAGTGCAGGAAGTGCCACTTCTCTGGATTTCAGTTTTACTGGGATGACTGAGGAAGGCAAATTTTTTTTTTATCATGCATATAATTTCCTTTCCTAGGAAGACCTCCCATAGACCCAAGCACATCTGGATCCTTGCAGGAGTTGTTCATTGTACAAACAGTTTTATCCAACTGGTCAGCATCTCAAGATCATTAAACAAAAACTGAACAATGCTTGAAGCTACAATTATTTCTGTCTCTAGCTCACATTTGCTATGACATGCTGTGAATGTCAAGATACCTGTCAGCTCTCTAAGAATTAATTAACGACCAAAAATTTTAACATCTACATGATCAACAATATTCACTCCACTGCCTTCAGTGGAGCTGGATCAGAGGCCACAACAAACTATGGTCCAAAGCTGTTACCACAAAAAAAAAGGATTTCCCCAGACTAATTTTCTTCCTCTCTTAGCTTAACTTGCAACCCAAAACAAACTAAACGGTCTCCTGCCCATAAACTCTCTTTAAAAAAAAAATAAAAAGAAAAAAAAAGAAGCTCTCAACTAATTCCTTCTCATGTTTACTACAACAGAAACCACACCAACTTCTAGACCTTTTTCCCAAGCAGAACAGACAAATTGGTTCCCATATTAAAAACAAAACAAACAAAAGACAAAAAAGTGTCACCAACTTGACCACACACACTCTAAGACCAACCACACATTTCTCTACCTCTAGTCACCGACATACTCTCCCAAGATTCCAAGCTCCCACCAGGTACATTCCCACCAAACCGCTGAAAAATGGAGCTCTACACCAACACAGAAATGACAACAGCATCTAGTTTTCAAGGTCACATTAAGAACATCAACCACCCAAGAAAGCCACTGCAAAACTTCACTTAGACCAGGCCTAGATCCATTTTTTTTTCTCTTTTTGGTCAACTAAGAATTTGGGACAGCAAACCCTTGAGGAGCTTCCAGTCCAGACATGTGCCATTGCTCTGCTAATGCAGAGGAGCACAAGGGCTCAAACAAATTCCAGCCTTCCTTCACCAACAGGTTTAGGCTCCCAGTAACTCACTACCCACAGTTTGCAGAGATAATCTGGGCTAATTAACAGCTCTGGAAACAGCTACAGATGTTCACAGCCATCTGAGCTGCTTTCAACACCCACCTGCAGTTATCTGCATCTAAACTTAAGCCTGAGCAGCAATCAATCAAGCTGCTGGCAGAACTTCTCCTGACATGACATTTGATATTGAGCCCTAACTGAGGAGGCTCATCTACATGATTCTCCCTAAACACTGCTAGCAGAGTAATAAGCACTGCTGTCTGCAATTAAGGAACAGCACTGATGTCATGTGCAAGACAGCAGAAATGCACTCACTCTGTGCACCACTGGCCCCACAACACTCACTGCAGACCCTCAGCACAAAAAAGTCATTGTAATGCTACACGTGCTTTGCTTTTGCAATATTCCAGGTTTGAACTCATCACCAGTAATGAGCAAGACTTTTCAGCAAGCCTGTTCAGCATGACACAGAAAAATTTCTCCTAGCAATTGGAAACAATTCTAACTTCCTCCTTCCCTGAAAGCCCAAGACAGGAAGTAGTTAAGTTGGCTATTCACTGAAATACTTCATGTTTTAAAAGGCTTATTTTTCTTTTATTTTTTAATTTGTTCCAGTTTACTAATTGCTACAGGCTAAGTTCCAGTGACTGCACTATTCTTTTCTGTCCTGCTTCAAGGGGACAGAAGCAATTCTCCAACCACAAAAGAACTGTTTGCACAGAGAATGTTGCCACATTGCTTACCTTTCAGTCATCAAATCCAGAGCCAATAACAGCTTTGATGGGGAATATCTGGAGAAGCCTGAAACATTTACCTAAATATTAAATGTTATATTTTAAAAATTTTCTTACAGTGCCAAGTGATTCTCCCTTCCACCTGTTTTTCTCCTCCACCAAACAGGGACCAAGACAGGTATCACAGTAACCAAATAACCCTGAGCATCAGGGAAAGGTCACTAAAGCCAACGTTTTTCCAGAAACATCACTAGCACAGGGTTGTTCCTGCCAACAAAGGCAGGTCTAGAACAGCCATGCTTGCCCACTCCACCAGCTGAACCTCAGTGAAAGCAAACTCCCAGACACAGAAACTGCCTCAACTGCAAGCATATAACCTATGTTTGTCTTCTTTTGGTGCATTGGTGGCTTCAGGATACAGACTATCATAGTATATTAGGGAGTGAAAAAAATCGACTTTTCTCAATAACAAAAAATCCTATCACAGAGCAGTGATGTATTTAAACCATCTTTACAGAGAAAGCACCTGCAGTGTTGGACCAAATAAGTCATGGCCTTATTAGAAACATCTTTTTCCTCATATTTTATCTATCTCTCCCCTGCCAATATAGTTACTTTTATTTTCTAATTTCTTTCCAAATGATCAATGTAATTCCCATAATTTTAATTCAGTAACAAACAGGAGTCTCAACTCAGGACAGTAGTGGCTTATGCTGACAAGAACAGGTCTGTAAAACGCCAGTGTGAAGCTTTAAACCAAATTTATTTATAAAAAAACCAAACACAAAACAAAAAAAAAAATTGCACTCTCCAACTAAAAATCAACACTACCTTGATGCAAGAACAAATGAAGAACATAGTTGATGGGACCAGCCCAGCCCTGACAATATAAAATGGGGGAAACTAATTTGTTCTGACTATGCCAGCCGTGTCCGCACGCAGCGCGGCACAGCCTTTGCTCCAGGAATTGCTGCAGAGTCCCAGCCCTGATGCAAGGGCACCCAAGAGAAAAGATCTCCTCGTTCCACCCTTGGCATACCCTGCAAAACCCCAAAGCAGTTATGGGTGACTTTTTACAGGCACCCCTGCTTTGCTCCAAATTGGGTCTAGGATGGAGGAGGAGAAGCAGCAACAGCAACCTACATCCCAACCCAAAGTCAGCTGACTGGGGGCTTCTGGATCCAGCCTTACGCACAGTACTTTATTTGAAAATTACACACACAACAGACACGACTACTGAGCAGCACAGAGGGAGAGAAAGAGCAACACAAGCACTGGGCAGCGTTAGCAGAGGCCATCAAACAGTTCAAGTGTGCAGGCACACTCCCCATGCACCATCGCAGTGCTGATCCCTGCTTCCAGCAAGCAAAGAAAAGCAAATGAAAACAAAATAACTTAAAACATATGCTTTAGACCATCAAACTGGTACTGTTGGCAGCTATCAAACACTGCACTGACACACAGCATTTCACTACATGGCTAAATAGCATCTGAAGCTGAGGGAGAAGGAGCTGCTGGTGATGGAAAACCACCAGCAAATAGCAGCAAAGCTCCAGCCGGTTTTAAAGAGCTGCAGGATTTGCAGCACAGTGGATGATGGCAGGGCAGCACCAAGGCTAAGCAGTCCTGTGCATCCATTGGAGATGTTGGAACAGAGTGCACAGAGCTTGCTTTTGCTGAGAACAGTCCATGCTGAGCACCCGCAAGGGTCTTCTGCCAGTGTAACTCTACTGATGCTCGTGGGCTTCTTGCCAGTTTAGACAAGAGCATGTGAAAGAATTAAGCTGGCTCCTCAAAACCAGATTCCTAATCGGTAAAGTATTAGAGGTTTTCCAAAACCACGTGTTTGATACTATCTCAGTATAGCTGCAGAATTCAGTTTTTCTCTTTGAATGCAAAGGTCTCTGGTAATACTAAGGCTTTCTGACAAACTTGAGAACAGCAGGACAAAAAATTAAGCAGAAAACTGAGGTACATCCCCTCTCCAGAGTAATGAACTAGAGCCACAGGAGATGTACTTCCCAGAGCTCAGAGAGTCAAGTGCTCTGGCTTTCACATTTCTCTTGCACCTTACAAAAATAGTCCAGTTTTTCAAAGGTGGTAGATTTTGCTGCTACCTGTAAAGTCACATTATTTTTGACAGATGGAAGTTCTCCTTCCATTCAAATAGAATTTGAGACAGTATCTCTTTTGAAGAGCAAAGTTTCTGCCCAACTTTATTTAGGACCTGAGAGATCCACCTTTGCAAGCCAAGACACATGAAATCCACATCCAAAACATCTGCAAAATTCTGCAGGTGAGAATTAACCCAGATAAAAGGGAGACGTTTTCTTCTTAGGTTAACAATAAGGACAGAAAAGACCTGTAAAAATATTCCCATAGCTCTTGCAATAAATACAATAAAAACACAGTATCCAAACTTGGGACTGCACCAGCAGAATTATTTTCCCTTCTGAAGTTACCACCAACTCTGAAGCGCAACAGAGGACATAACCAGCAGAGACAAACCAGAAGACAGAATCATGCACAGATGACATACAGAGTGTTTCAAGCACAGCTCAGAAGTCCTGTATTGTCCTGTATGACAAGAATGTTAATGCACATTCTATACATAATCCTGGCAACATGCAGCACAGTCCTTATACTCTCACTAACAGGTGATACCTTTTTATGGAAAGCAGCCATCCCCTACCCAAGCCACCCCAGCTGTCAGTCTCTGCCTACCCAAGGGTCCTGTTTTCATCCAGTTGCCCCCTCCCCTGCATTTCCCCTTCCCTAAGAGTGCATGAATAGAGAATTGCAAACATTTCACACTGCACGTTCCACTCCAAGTCCTGGATGAGGGGCCTGTTTATTCTATGAATATTGCACTTATCCACTCATTGGATTTGCTTTTTCTCAAGAATGCAGAATATTTGGGAAAAAATAGAAAAAATAGTAGGATACAACACAGGAAAATATGAGTTATTAACAAGCTAGCTATGAAGATCTAAAATTAAATAGTACTAGTTCTATTCTGTTAATACTAGTAATATGAAAATAATGAATGCTTTATCAAATTCCCTTGTTTTTCATATAAGATAAAAGCAGTAACTTTCTTTTTAACTGAGGAAAGCAATGAATATATATTACAATAAAATATGATTCATTAACATCTGAAAGTGATGAAAACAATTATATAATGCCTTCGTCAAACTTTATAGCATCATAACAGGAGGAATCTTTGGGGAACACATCTACAAGGGACAAATGCACTTTTGAGCTACGCCCCTGCAGATGTGAATTTCCATTTTGAAGAGTCCATCTGCAAGACAATCCCAATCTTTCCTTATTGTGTATTTGCTATTATTGAACATAGCAATTTAAAAACTTCCTGCTGACACATCAGTCAAGTACCCCAACATGTGCCCATCATCTCTTTTCTCCTGAAAGGTTTGGCTTGCAAAGGGTTGGTACATGTGACTACACTCACCCCCTGCACAGGGTGACAGCTAAAACAATGAATGGGAATTGTCTCCCATGGGGAAGGACTCCTAACAAAATGCATGACTCTTTGCTGTTATGAGAAAGTGTTTTGAAAGTGGAGACAAGGGAAACCAGCAAATAAACTTTTTCAGGCATTATATAAACCTCAATAACGAACTCAGAAGTGCTCATTATTATTAAAGTTGCAGTATACCGCAAGACACAATTTTCACATTCTTTAATTTTGTTCTCTGGCATTGGAGTTTGGAATTTCTGCTGGTCCAAATTCAAGGCTTTTTGGAAAATACAGAGAGTGGGTGAGAGCAAGACAGCAAGAGCAGCTGCCTCTCCCCCCAGAGGAGGGCCCCCTTCAGCTGCAAATGGCTTTTCTCAAGCCCTGCAGACTCTTCCTCTTCACAATCTGGTTCAGGAATAAACCAGAAAGAGAAATTTAAACAGTACAATTGATTTCTGCATTGAGTGTTCACTGAGGTGTACATTGCATTTAAATATTGCTCTTGATCCAGTGTCAGTTCTGACAAATTTAGTAAATAAAAGGCGACTTTAACGTTTTTAGAAAAGAGCTAAAACACTTCTAGCACTACACTGTCCTCTGAGTACTCTGCCAGGTCTTCCTGCCCTGCAGTCAGCTTTTCTGATGTAGCTTAAAGCCTTTCCCTTCACAGCTAAGAGTGAAGGGCTTGCTATTTCAGGTATCAGTAGAACTGATCAAAATTAGCTGCTCACCGATGGAAAAAATAATTTTTTTCCTGATATCTCTCAGTTGAAAGAATCAAAAAAAGAAGAGAGCATCTCAGTGAGTGATGCTATGACAATGGCAAGACAGGAGTGGGAGAAATTGCACTGGGAGTATTGGTTTTGAAAGTGTCCTTTTAAACACAAGCAGCCAAAACAACTACCAAGAGAAGGGAAGCCCACGTGGAAGCTTTTCCACCAGGGTGGAAGCCAGCGTGCCAAGGGTTTGGCTTTGCTGGATGCAAATGTGAGTATTTCCAGTAGTCTGGGCTCTTCTGTCTCCTTGCTGCTCTTCCCTCCTTGGACAGGGGCTCATGTCAGGCCATACCATACTCAGAGAATTCAGTGGCTCAATGCAGAAGATCTGGGAGCTGTGCTTTACATCCTCCCAAAGAGATGGCTTAGTGGGAATGTCTTTAAACAAAACTTTAGAATATTTTAAATAATAAGTTAATTCTTAATAAATATGTGCTTCAAGAAAATGTTAATTATATACTGCACCTTCAAATAATGCACTTAGTTCTCTGCATTGACTTCCATTTTGGTTTCTTTTATTGTTAAAGTGCATTAATTCAAAATAATGAACCACTTCCGCATCATTATTGTTAAAATAAATCATAACATTAATACGAATCACTAAGTCACTACTATTAGTACTGCAATCTAGCAGATAACTCTATGTATTGCTCTATTTAATACTGTCCAGCAGAAGAATATAATACTTCTATTACAATCTCACAACAGCTCCAGCAGTCTTTTATGGCTGCTACCATATCAGAAAATGGGGAGAAGAATGAGAGACAGGGCCACCATGTCTCAGATGCACATCCAGTAAAATGTAGCTAACTGGACATAAACTTACACACCACATGGTGAGACATTAAGGTACAGAGAGGACCCTGCACTGTCATATGAGCTGTTGTGCAGTTACACCTCCTTCTCCTGCCACCACAATTTAAAGGGATCCCAAATAAACAGCCTCCCCTCCCCACCTGCATGCAGAGAGCTGCTCCAACCACAGCACTGCTTGTAGCCTGTAGTTGTGGTACCTGGATGTTGTTTCCACCACTGAATGGACATCAGCCACATTAGCTGTAGGCAACTCTCTCAGTGTTATCATGGAAATTAATAAAACCCCCAAACCACACACGCACACACACACAAAAAAAAAAAAAAAAAAAAAAAAAAAAAAAAAAAAAAAAAAAAAAAAAGGAAAAGAAAAAAGAGGAAAAAAAAAGAAGAAGACAAGAACAGCATATAAATTTCCTGGTTTTTTTTTTTTTGGCAGTGAAACATCCCTGGTAACATATGGTATTGTTGTGCTGTTTTACTCAGCCCCTTGATCCCAGCTATTTTGAAGCCTTTATAACCTTTAACTTCCAAGCCAATTCGGTATGAAACTCTGGTGGAAAAAAGGACATGTAATGCTTTGTGTAAACCAGTAGTGAAACGGTCTGCCCCCAGTCCCTTCCCGGAACAGATTTACAATGCTGCCTATTATTTAAAGGAATTAGATATTGATCTTGAGTGATTAACAAGGCCATTTAAGAAAACCCCCAAGCATGACTTCCTTAAGCACAGTGGGGATTTAGTAAATTATGTTTACAGTACAAGGCTACCTCAGAAATAACTCCATATTCCTAGCCTTTTCCAATGGATACCTCTTCCATTTCCCATACCGCCCACATCGTGAGCCACATTTCAAAACATGAGTTAAGAAATGCAAACAGAACTGGAATTAGAAGAGGCAGCTTCCTGATTAGATGCATTGTGGACCAAATTGCTTTGATACTAAATCTCTGAGCCTGAGAAGCCCAGGCTCACTTTCCAGTACAAATGTACCATTTGGATTCAAGTGGGAACAGAAACACGTATTTGGCTCTTCAGTTTTAAGTCTTTTCTGGTAAAACCAGATACACACACAAAGAAAATACAGTAAACCCAGAATGCACAGAAAAAACAAAAACAAAACACAAAAGCAATTCCCCAAAAATATACAAATTATGTGCAGACTGAGTTTGATGGCTTTTTTTTTTCCACTCATTGTAAACACTGATGTTGCAGAAAGTTACAAATATTTCTCACTAATATCCTGTTGGGCCCTGCCAGCAGTCAGCACCCTTGGATTTGGACCAGAGGGCAAAACAAGAATTAACACATCTGACAGCTTTGTCTTTAGTGTCTTAAGGGACTATGTTGACTTTGATAACTTTTGAGAAACCCAGCTCTGGGAAGAGAATCAACCAATATCACCTGGCAGGAGCCAGGCACAGAACCAAACATGAAGTAACAGATGTGCTTAAGCAAGGGGTTTGTAGGTTTGTTTTTACAAGCACCAGTAGGCATCACTGCCCTTGAACACCTGAAATCCCAAGTCAAAGAACAAGACAGAATGAAAGGAAATAAAAAGCCCCCAACCCACCCCACCTGATGGCCTTTTCTAGTGAGTTAGCCGTAACAACACTGAAGTCAGAGACCAAAACTCTCCACGATGAAAAGGCTCCAACTCTGGACCTACCAACAGTTGAGTATTGTTTAAAAAAAAAAAAAAAAAAAAAAGTGAACATCTCCAAAGGATTAGAGTCCCTCTGTGTTTCAGAAACTTTCATTTGCTTCTCACTGCAAGTTGTAGAAAAGCATTCAAAATTCTTGGGTATTCCACGTATGGATGAAAATGAGGAGAAAGGGAGCCAAGATTGTAAAACAGTTTGGCACAGAACTCCCCAGGTAGATGCATGTGTATTTCTCTCACAAAAGGCACACGTTTGGTTTCCTATCAATAATGGGAAGGATGGGATGTCATACCCTGTTACACATACAAGATTATTAACAACTTCACAAAAAGGCATTTGACTATGCTGCATCTTCCTCATAGTTGCTTACAACATGTAAACCCCACAAACCTCTCCAGAACACGGCAGATTTGTCCTCATATAGACTCCTTTGTACAAACTGGAGCACAGGGAAACGTCTTTTTGTGTAGCAATTGTTTTTTTTTCCACATGTACACAGCAGGAACAGTATAAATTAGGGAGGGTAAAGATATTGCAATATTAGTTCTTTTTCTCCAAATAATTTGAGGGCACCCAGCCTTTGAATGGCTTCACACCGTTCATTATCTGGCAGTACCACCAGCCATTTGGGTTCCTTTCGAGGACCTCCATGCAGACACCTTCCTGAAACCCCGCAGTCTCCTCATCCCCTTCATAGTCTGCAATGGAAACATAGATGTCCTTGAGATTGTTGTGGATGAACTGGGATTTCTCAATGGGCTTTGGCCTGACTGTGGACACGGGGATCCCATTCCTCTGCGTGGGGAGGTTGGAGGTGGTCTCGGAGCTCTCTGTGCCCGGCCGCTCCGGCTGCTTTCCCTTTGTGTCACCAGGCTGTGGCCACGCGTTGCTGAAGGAGGAATTCCGACGGACGGTCCTAAGCTGGTCCGTAGTTGTTAAAGACTCATTTCTGCGCAAGGAGCACGACAGGTTGTTATCCTTTGGTGGCGGAGACACGAACACTGACTGCGGACGGACAGCGAGCTGCCTCACGCCATTCCTCATTTTAACCGGCCCCGATGCCTTTGAAAAGCCGCCAGGAGGTTTGCTTGGGATGGGTGGCGTTGCACGTTTGCTCTGGTTGATGGTGTTCAAAGCCTGAACCCTCTTCTCTATCTTCTCTAAACTGTTTGACTTGTTTTCATTTTTCCTGTTCCTGGCAAAAGAGGAGTCAGTCTCTGTTGATGTAGTTTCTCGCTGGTTATCAGGGAGAGCCAAATAATGGGAAGGAGCCCAGCCTTCCGTGTCTCCATACTTCAGGTACCACCATCCACTGGCTTGCTTTTCCAGCACTTCTACTTCTACTCCTGCTGGGAAGCAAATTTCAGAATCCTGTACCTTTTGGTATGAGTCAGTGGTCACATAGAAACATCTGGAGTCATTTTCTTGCTCAGTTTTGGCTGTATGGCTGGAGCAGAAGATGCCACGGGAAGGAGCTGTGATGAGATCAGCCGAGCTTCTCCGAACGGGGTCATCCTGGTTCTCAGAAGCTGTGCGGGGCGGGCTCGCAGACTCTTCGCTTCTCGAACCTTTGAGTCCACCTCTGAGCTGCCCAGTCGGCCTCAGCTGACGCCTTAAAGTGCTAATATCCATCTTTTCTTGGCTTTGAGAGTCTGCCTTGTTCAGGAAGGGTTTGGGCCTAACGATTGGCTTTGCTCTGATGGAAGGACTCTGCCCGGGATCCTTTTTCATGCCCGTTCTTGGCACGCTACGTAAGCCGACATCTGAAGCTGATCTTGGCTTTGTCTCCTCGCTCCTGGAATAGTGACATTTTCCAAGATCAGGCTGAATGTTTTTGTCTGTCTTGAGCTTCATGAGCGATGATTTAGGAGAGCCAGAACACGGAGAATTCCTCCGGATCAAGGACAGAGAGGAGCTTTTCTGAGAATCGGAATCCCCACTAGATTCCTTGTTGGACAAACCATCTTCCACATAACGCCTGAAGCCTTCGTTCTCATAGATGGTTTCATCTTCACGAGCAACTTCTTCTGAAGACTCTCCTACTTTGAACTTAGCTTTCTGAAGAGAAGACACAGGTGAGGGCTTGAGGGGCTGAAACACTCGCTTTTCAGGAGTGCCCTCTTCATGGTGACTTTCACTCACTTCACACTCCGAGTCAAAGCCAAAGGCAGGAACATCATACTCAGGTTCTTCGTATTTCAGCTTGTGGGGAGAGTCCTGGGTATCTCCTGAAGAAACTGCTCCAGGAGTTGTTCCTTCTTCAGAGTCTTTTGGTTTACTGGGAGGTGCTGGGGGAGGAACCTTTGGGCGGGTTAAAGTACTGGTTCTTCTGTTCAAATTCGGTTTCTTTCTCTTGTCAATGTAAGATGCTGGAGCCCATCCTTCCTTCTCTCCAATCTGCACATACCACCAGCCACCAGAATTCTTTTCAATAACCTAAGAGTTAACAAGCAACATGTTATGTAGACAAAAATCTCACCTCACTGCTTCCCACTCCTCCCCTTCTAATCCACTCCCATGCAACAAATAATTACAATTTTTCCAGATACACTGTTAGGGCTCACCTCTGCTTTTTGTCCTCCACGAAAGCTTATGCCATCAGAGATGCATGACTGGAATTCAGCAATGGTGTAATATTCCACTTCCACAGAGGGTGGCTCTGGTGGCTTGGGTAACTGAAAACCCTACGGCAAATAGGATTCTTTGTTCATTTAAACCAAAGAAAGAGTCAGCTAAACAGCAGTATGAAAAAGAAAATTCCTTTTATTCACTAAGACTCTTCCTTCTTCCTGTATTACTTCCTAATAGTAGCTGCCCAGCTCTCCAGAGTGGGAGTTGATGTATTGATATGGGCTAAAAGAGAAAATGCTTTCAACATACACACTGTTCATGCCACCTTCACCAACTATTAAAACTGTAATAATCTTTACTTGAATAGTTTTACCTAGGGGTGATAAAGTGTGAGCTGCCACTGCAGTCACACTAAGAGCAGCCCATTTATGCTGAGGTTTTGTCCAGAAAGACCCAGCTCTGGATGACATGTCACAACTGCAGAAAATTGCACTGCAACAGACTCCTAACAGATTTTGCCTATCATTAAATACACTATCTTAAAATGTAATCCTAATGAATTATTGCTCTTAATCTGCTCCTGGACTTTTAAAACAATCTGAATTAGTCAGTGTTATGAGCTAATGGGCATCCCTTGTAGCAAGAAACAAAGATAGTATCATAGACTCTCTAGCTTTGCCCAGCTAAAGTGCTAGAAGGGAAGGAATTTACTGCTTGATCAAAACAATTCCAGTTCCTCCCCACAAAAGACCAGAACCTCTACTCAAGCCCAACAGAACCTTTGTAAAAGCTCCATGAGAAGTGGGACACTGCTATTTACAGCCATTCTGGCAGCATATCAGACTCCTCTAAAAGCTAAGTGCCTTTACATTAAGCTGCCACATTTTAGAGTTTGCCACAATTACTTTTTAAGGTGATAAATGCGATAAGGGTCCTTTCAGGAGCATCAGTATTGAAAGCTTTTCAGATTAGCACAGGGCTCATCTGCAGGGCAGCTAGATGAGGGTGAAGCTGCACAGCTTCTACACTTCACTACTGAGGGGTTCTATGAAAGAACCATAGGTCAGGACACAGGACAGACAAAGACAAAATGATCCTGAGCCATCAGTGGGAGAAGGGCAGATCACACACTGTGCTTTATTCTCCCGCTCCTCCATTTCTAAGATACCCTTTCTGTAACTAACAGTTGATGTTTCATCATGCACAGCATGAGGCATTTCACAGAGAATGCATCTCTGCACCTTAGGAACTGTGTCTAACAATGTTATAATTGGATGTTTCTGCACTATAAATGCTGAAATACAGCAGAAGCACAGCATAATAAAATGCCTTCAGATAATAGGATGGTTTGGATTAAATGAAGATAATTGGAAACAGCAGATATGCTCAGGGTTTCACATATAATATCACTGTTATTTTTAGCATGGGATTAAGTGCCATAGCTTTGCCAAAACAAAGTCTAATTGAAAATAATGCAAAGAAAAATCTTAATATGCTATTCATGTAGTAGAAGCATCTCTGGTGACAGAAAAATTACAAGTTGCATATTGCTCATAAAGGGTACAGCAAAGATTAAACACTCTGTATTGCCTAGATAAACAAGCTATTAGCATGACTTTTATATAAATACACTACTGACTAGCTCCTATTGAAGATGACAGTTCTAATCTCAAATTGGTACAAACTTCCAGGATTCTAGCTTTAGGGATAAGAAATCATAGGGAGTCCCATTCCCATAGCATACTTCCTTCCATAGGATTCCAAACCACTTTAACATGCACAAACAAGCTCAGCCACCTCGAAGGTGGTAGCAGTGGAAGGAGGGGACACATTCCCAGTTGCTTAAGACAAGAAGTTTCAGTCTGGGGTAAGGACACCCAGTCCAGTCACCCCGTTCTGAGTCAGCCAAACAAGTTTTCATGCTCATGCACAGAACACAGCAGCTTTATCATAATCTCCCTTCAGACCTGATTAGTTGGGGCAACATTTTGAATAACAGAAAACCTGATTTATCATTAGGATGCCCTAAGGTCTGCTCAATACTCAATTAAATGAACAGGCATGCAAATAAAGGATCCCTCCCAGCTTGTTCAGCTGCACAAAGTCTCACAAAGCACCCAGACACCTACCCACTGCTAAGATAAACCATAAACCAATACACACCAGACTGGACTCTCTTCGTGGAGGTGGCCTTGTTCTTAGATTTGGAGAACCTGAGCAGGAAAGGGAACAGGGAGAGTTCATTTAACTTTGCAAGTACTGCTAAACACATTTTTCAGCAGCTCTCTGTTGTTACACAGTTTGGGAATAGAAGTCAGTATTGCAATATTTTAAGGCATCTCTGTGAAACAAGATAGGAAACTATGAGGGTATATTAGAAATACCAAGGTAGCTTAGCTATTCATCTCTGCTAAGCCAGCAAATTTAAGAGAAGATCACTGCCAGAAAGTAGTGGATTGTATTTTCTGCTGGAACTGACCAGCTCCACTGGAGACTGGCCAACAAAGGACTGGCCTAATACCTATTTTCCCCCCAGCAGTAAAAATAATTCACTAAACACTCACACTGTCCTCTCTCCTAGTATTTTGCCATTCCTTGCACGGAATAGTGTCAGTATCTGCATTTTGCAGATGAAGTAGTAAAAATATTATAGCAACTTGTCCCCAGGAAAACAGCAGAACAAATGCAAAGAACACACATGTGGTCTCCTCAACTTGAGCATGCCAGCACATCATCTACATTTGTGAGGTAGAAGGGCACATTTTAGAGCATTCAAAAGGAAAAAGTATTCTCTGGTACAATTAACAAAGTAAACACTATATAGGCTAAGATAAAGAACAACCAGCCAGTTTGTGTATAAAGTGAAGTTAAAATATATCACTACTAGTGAAGGACCACGTTCTGGAGTCCCTCTTGACATCTAAAGGCTATGCAAAAGTCTGTTTGAGTGGACTTGGCTGTAAGGCCAGGACATGTGGGACCTCAGCTGACAGGCAGTGCCAGCCCTGAAAGGCAGAGAACAAGAATTCATTGCAAGCCTGTGAAAACCCAGACTACTTTACTGTCTTACTTATTTGAGCTCTTTGTGGTGCTATCCTTGCTATGGCTGGGGATCCCTGGGCCAGTTTGGAAGCCTGCTTGTCTGGAGTCATCATGGCATTGCCATTGGAGTCATTGCACAGGATGGGCAAACTGATTTCCTTCTTGGTGATATGAGTTTCTGCAGACTCGTTTTCTACTTGAGCTTCCTTGTCAGAAGATGACTTCTTGTTCAGCAGGTTACTGATCTCCATGATGTTTCCTATGATTTCCACTGGCCCAGTTAAGTTCTTTTTCCTAGATGGAAGATCATCTTTAGCCTTCTTCAGATATGAAGCTGGGGCCCAGCCTTCTTTGCCCAGATACCTGGAGAGGCAAAAGCAAACACCTTCACATCAAACACAGCCTTCTCATGCATTTCAGACAGAACAGCTAAAGCAAAAGGGATGGATGAAAACATCAAACAAAGCTTGCAGTTCTCAAACAAGATTTTGTGGTCTCCATTTATTATCTATTGATTAGACATATCAAAGTCAGTTGAGGCTGCAGTGAACTGGCAGTACTAGACAGTACTTGGCAAACTCAGTATTTTCCCACATGGTAAAAAAGCGAACTAGTAAGTAAATTATTTTAATAGTTTTAAAACTTCTTAGTGGCAACTCAAATTGAAAATGGGCTAAAATAAGTGTGTAGAGCACCTAGTGCAGAGAACCTGTGCCTGCAGTTTAAGATCATTGTTCAAGCCTCCCTCCCTGAAACTATAAAGAACACTGGCCCTCCTTCCATAATTCCCAGCTCTGCATGAGCAGCTTTCTGTCATGGAGCACACGGGACCCTTAAACTACTGCAGCTTCTTCCAGCACTGCAAGATCAAGAAACAGTTTGCCTGAGGAAGAAATGGCTTTGATGGAGACTCACTTTCCTGAACAAGTTAGAGGCAAATTGGAGAAATAAACTGGGAAATGGGAATAGACACCTGAATCCAGTACATGTTCCTGAAACACCATCCTGAGTTGATCATGCTACACTTTAAACTGAGGTAATTCTTCCACAGCTGGGCTTTAGGGAAGATTTTTTTTCCAACTCCTGCCATTCCTAACACCTCAGCAGGGATTTCAGATTACAATCAGGCTCCAGGGAGGACCATGTGGATGAACTCCGCTTTCCCTAATGAAACCCTAACTTGCTACAGTGAGAGTCACTGAAAACCTTCTCTCTAATCTCTCAAGATACCCAAAGCAGGCACTCGAACTGTAAGTGAGAAAGCAGGCATCATTAAAAATCCTGCTGCTCAGGAAACCTGCAGGAAATACAAAGGTTAAAACAGTAGGACTCTAAGGTTCTTTATTGAAAAGGGAGCCTCATTAGACAGCAGAGGAAGGAGCTGGGGCACATGGGATATGAGCAAATCATTTCCTGGCAGGTGAGCACCTTTGTCATGACAACACTTGCATTCTGAGGTTTTCAGCGAGATTTCTGCATCAGATCTCATCCTGGTCTCCCTCACCACATCCACACACTTGAGAGTGGCTCTGGGACTTTACAGGGAGAACAGGAAAATGCAGTGTAGGTTTGATTTTCTAGACTTTATTACTCTTCCTGTATAAAAGCAAATACAATTGTCATACTTCTAGCAATCACTACAGGGATCTTTCTGTCCAAAATCCTGCCTTTTCCTCCTCACCCACCCACACCAGGCAAGATAATAGAGATTCTGCTTCTCCCTGCCTTCTGTCACGTATGAAGGTAAAGATGTAGGATCTCTCCTGCTCAGGGAGTTTGGTCACAAGTTTTTCCAATGATTCTGATGTCAAAGGAAAGCATCCCAAGAGCTCTGAGCTTTGTGTGACGAGTGGAGACTAACAAGAAGTACCAACCTGGTACTAATTGATTTCACTTCAAAAAGATCCACAGCATCACTGTGTGATACTATGTCAAGAAGCTTTTTGGATCTATTCAGTCCTGTCCCTTTCCAGGCTTTTCTGTTAGGCCTCAAACCAAGCCAGAAAAGGAAAAAGGAAAAAGACCTCAATCTATGCCACAATTCCTGTTGTGTCAAGGCATCACCCAGTGCCATCTTCCAGCCCTGAAAACTTTTGGTTTCACTCCCTTTTGCAGCTGACAATCCTTTTGCAGAGCTGCTGGCCAATGCTCTCTGCTGCCTTTGCATCCAGTAAGTTTTTATTTTAAAGGGCATTTGTGAGTTTATACAATGTGGAGGTGCAGAGATCTCCATCTGTGGGAAAGCCACAGTGGCCAATGCACTGAGCACTCCAGTTCCAAAGGTTACTTTCAACAGAGCTTAATTGTGCAAAATCAGCAAGAAAAAAAAATCAGTTTACATCCATCTTAGTTTGGGGGGGACTTCACATGTTTGAGATCAGAAAGGCAGCCAGAGGCAGGTTCTGTACTGGGCTGTTAGTTCTCCTGCCAACTGCATGGGTTTGCATCAGCCTGTGCAACCCCACTGCTCCAAACACCTCTGACCTCACAGAGCTTCTCCCAATGAATAACAGCAGCAACAGATGGACAGTTAATAACTCTGGGCAACATCACCTCAACAGAGAGGCTGTTGTAGGCTACTTTTTCCTGTGTTAGCAAATTTAACCTGAAGTTGATGCTGAGTAGTGGTTACCAGAAACTACTGGTTTGTTTCTGTAACACCACAAATAAAAACTACTTATGTAAGGAGTAGTATGTAGAAATATGCTTACATTTTTTTACCTTAGTCATTGAATTTGTTAATCTTTAAGCCCTTTGAAGAATAACCTTAGAAGATTCCTTGATCTTCCCCATTTTGTAGGTGAAAGAACTAAAATAACATTTCAAACCCCATCCTAGACTCCTCCTCATTTCAGTGCTGCCAGCACATCCCAGCTGCACTTCCCTCTCATGGGCTGAGAGGCTCAGAGCAACCATGAAATGAAGGACATGAAGGCAAACAACAAAAGCTTTACTTTGCATATTGGTACCAACTTGCCCTGCAGTCAGTCCACTTTGGGCACCACAGGATTGTATCTATTGCTGTCACCTGCAGGCAAAGTAAGATCTAAATGATGGATGCTAATGCCAGTTATGGGCACACTGGGAAGCACAGATCTACTGAACTCAATATTACAGTAAGCAGGATCCCAGGACAGAGCCTTTCTTTCATTTCTCCCTAGTCCTGATTTAATTTTTTTCAAGTCAATGCATGTGGGGCAAAATAAAGACAGACACAATATTGCATCCAGCTTGTACAGCATTGAATTGGGAGGGTCTCAGAATTAGGTGCAGTGATTTGGTTCCTTCATGCTTCCAAAAACCTCCCTGTTTATATTACATGAAGGGAAAAAAGGATTAAAACCATAGGAATGTTGAAAAAAAGTCAGAAGTGCCTCTATAAGTCTGAGAGTCACATCTGCTTTCCAGCTCCAGAGCACTGGAATTACTCCAGAGGGAAGCAAACTAGGGAAATAAAAAAAAAAATTTAAAAAAAAAAGAAGGAAAAAAAAAAGAAAAGAAAGAGAAGGACAGGAAATGAGGATCAGCACATGGCCAAGAATTTGGAGAAATTACATATTTAAGGTGGAACAAGCTAATGTCTTTAAGGTGGATTCCATTTACAAACTACTGGATTTGTTTTTCTCTCTACACACTGAAGTGTGTTCAGTCTGTTCTCCAGCCCAGGGCTCAAGTGCATTCTTCTCCTGCTCCCTTTCCCCTCACACTCACAACAGGAGGAGGAGTTGCTCCTTCAAAGGCACTCAATACTCAAAGGAGCAAATTTCTGCAGGAAGGGAATCCTTTTCTGAGGGGTACCTAACAGAATTCAGGGCAGTTTCCACGTAACAAACAGCACACCAAGCTGGAGATCAGCCACCCAGGCTGCAAAGGACCAGCTTGCAGGGAGGGATCACACCATCAACATGTCTGGAAGTGCTGCCCATGGAAAAACCCCCAATTTCTAAGAGTTTAATCCTCCCACAAGAAAGTAGCACGGTGCTCCAAAGCAGCAGAGAGGAGAACAGTTGGCACCCCATACACTTGTCACACAGAGCATGTAACATCTTCCAGCAAGAAGAGGGGTTTCTCAAACCAAAATGACTCTTCCAAAAAAAAGCCAAGCACATGCTGCAGTCCCCATCTATCTGGGGACTAACTGAGGCATCCCCTGTCCTTCCAGCAGATTGCCATGGATGAAGATGCCATAGAGAGCACTGCAACAAGTGTCCTCATGCTCCAGAAGGCACTCCTGGTGTAGAAAAGTATGTCTTTTGGGTTGACTCAAAGGAGAGTGTGAGAAAAAGAGTAAAAAAAAATTCAACTAATTGTAGGAGTGTTAATACAGCAAAGGGAAACCTACAGTAGTAACCAGGCTACATTGCAGGAAGAGAATAAAAAATAAACCAGATGTGTCTTGCAATGGTTCTCCCCTCAGAAAAAAAATATGAGCTCAATTCCCCAATCCAGGACTTTGGATTCCACTTCTGTAGACAACTAACAGAGAAAAAAATGTAACCTGACCAAACCCAGGCATTTTTGAGTTCCTCCTATCTAGAGTGCCTTCCTGGCTCCACTGCTATCTTTATTAGCTTATTTGCTCCATGGGATCATTAGATAGAAAACTGATTTTTTTTTTCTTCTAAGTAAGGGAAATCAAGAAAAACAACAACATTGCTTCAGTCAGCATTTTCACAGTCCTCATTCAGAGCCAATAAATCAAGCAGCATTCAAACAAAAGCAAGTTATAACTTGAGGAGGGAAAGAGGAAAAAAATCACTACAATTACATGTTGAATGGAAAAAGATGACTATATGAGATGTTCTGCACTGCTGAGAGATAAACATCCATTTTAAGCTACCTGTTGTATCACATCTTGTTTGAGGAGAAATAGGATGTCACAGCACTGACAGGTTCACATGCAGATATTAGACAAGGGGCAGAACCACAAAAGAGCACTAAAACCTAAAAGCTGTGTGAACCTAAATGAAGAAAGCGCTCATCAAATCAAGAAAGCTCATCCTGACACCCTACATCACTGAGACAGTATCACACTTACAGTCTCCCCAGAAGCATTTATAAAGGAGATTCTTAAGTCAAAACTCTCTGCTAGGACAGCTGTTCCAACTACATAACAAAATTTGATGCATAATTTTCACCTGCCCTTGGAATGCAGTCCCTCTACATTAGGAATATCTAATGTGGACAGGCAAAAATCAAAGCAAATTAGCTGAAACCCTTGGTAAGCTTGCAAAATGGCTATAACCACCAAACTGCTCTCATAACCCTAAAGTGGCACTGCCTGCCCCAAACAGCTGGAGAAATCACAATCGGCCTTTCAACATTGCTATAAATAGATTTAAATAGGTTGCAGAATAACTCTTATACTGGAAACACATTAAAATTATATACAACAGAAAGCCTTGTTAGGTCTCACAGATCTTAACTCAGATATGGGCTTTTAACTTGAAGCAAGAAAAAAAAAAAAACCCTCTAAAACTGCAAGTTAAGGCATTTCCTCACTGGAACAGTCCACAGCCTTTGCAGACACTGTAGTGTTACTTTAGTCACCATTGTATCGCCTAAGACTTTTCTTTACATTCCTTCAAGAGGCATTATGAACAATTTGGACTTCCCTGTCCAGCTGCAGAATGATTTACAGGCTAACACTCAGTGATTGATCAGCAAGGCTCACTGTCACAGTTTCTGCGGGGTGCACGGCTCCTTTACCTGATGTACCACCATCCTTCCAGGTTCTTTTGGATGACCTCCACGGTGACCCCTTTTTCGAACCCAATCTCATCCTTCCCCTGGCTGGCGTACGGCTGGATGGTGACATATTTCTCTTCTGGTGAGGGGAGAAAAGGCAACATCAGTCAGGGTCAGGATCAGCCCAGCTGTTTTTCAGCCCTGCTCGCTTTTAAACTGCTCTGCAGCGATTACGTGAAGCCATTGCAAAAGGCGGAGCCCTGCTCAGGGGCCCGCTGGTTATTTATGCTGACGACATGACAGATAATCAGCCCCTTGCCACTACCCTGCTGCTGATAATCACAAAATGTTTCCATGCCAATAATGACACAAAGTCCCCAGAGAGCTCCCCCCGGCTTCTTCCCACCTCCCTCCCCCCCTTCTCCAAGCTCCTCGAGCGGGTAAGGGAGAGGATTTGAAGCTGGACTTAACTCCCATACTGTAACTTGACAGAATCGATCCGGCTGCCAAACGAGGCGAGCATCACCGCGGGAGCTGCAGCCAGTTGGCTCCCAGCACACGCACACGGCTGCACGGAGCATCGCCTTACTGAAACCCGAGCGCTGCCTGCCCGCAGGGACCACAGCCCCAGCCCAGAGGGGCTGGCCCAGCACCACGCTCTCCCTGCACCTCCCAAGCAGCACAGGTCTACAGCAACGAGCTTTTTTAGGAAAAAAAAAGTGACAAAAGAACAAAAGAGGTCTGCACGTGACGGGAGATGATACGGAATTTGCATCCATGGGTTGTGAAGTGTTTTACAAAGGTACTTTTGCTAAACCTCGCTCTGGAGAGATGCACGTGTGACACTGGTGAAGGAGGGCCAGAACTGAGACAACACGCTTCAAAAGCACAGACTGGATTGCAAGTACGGTGTTTGAGCCAAAAACTTAGCATCCCCATTCATCTCCAGCATCTATCCCTTTCCCAGCTAGGCAGAGGTTTCAAGCAGACTTGCTGAGAGCAAGCCAATAAGCAGAGCAGAACAGACACTTGTCAACATCTTCTTCCACCTACCCAGGAGTCCTTTACTGCAGCATTCCCATCACACACAAGGTCAACCTTTCCCTCTGGAGCTTAAAAAAATTACACCTGCCATTGAAAACTTGAACTACCATGCTTCCTCTGGAGTAGCAGACATGGAAAGTGTCACAAAACCCCTCTCCTCAACCCAAACTACGGTGCATGTGACAGCATGAGTTTCTGTAGGTAGATTAAAGGCAGGGAAGGCAAGCAATTAAGTGCACCCCAGCCAGCCTTCCTAGCACTTTTCCTAGCAGTCACAAAAAGGCAGGGAATGAACAAATGGAGAGCTGTCAGTGCAGAGGAATGGGCAGGAAATGAAGTGAATCCAAAGCTCCTGATCACTGCAGAACAAAGGAGTTAAGAAAAGGCTGCAGCAGCCTGAAGCGAGCACTTTGAGAGAGCAAAACAGATCCAAGCAGCTGTTTGGTTTTGTAGCTCAACTGCATTTTGTTGCTGGGTGAAGCATGGAAACTTTAATGAAAAATAAACTAAAGCCCTTACTGAGATAAAGTAAGAAATAATATCTCAGAAAAAGGAAAATAATGTTGACAGAGCATTTGATGGCAAAGCAAATTCAGCAAAGCTACATATCTGGAGTCAAGTTCTCTTGGCTGGTCACATTTGGATCCTTCAAATTCTGATGGGGCAAAATCTGTCAAAACCTTTGCTGCCAAGAGGGAAAGACTCTCTGCTGCTCTCCCCTAGGAGGGCTGCTTGATTGGCTTATCACAGGTAAGAAATTCCAGCTAGTTTGTTAATTAGCACCATCAGCATATGACACCTTCCCCACAGAAATACTCCACTACAAGATGGGGTGTGGCAAATGAAACCTGGCAAATGAAATCCCAGCTTCCAAGTCACAGGACAGGACAGTTTTCCTAGCTAGATTTCTGCTCTGGGTGGTAGAATTGGACTAATTTTTCCTCTATTTTCATGTCTGCTGCAGAAGGAGCTCCACGTCTGGTTTCCATTGCATGCAAAGCACTAAATTGAACTGCAGAAGACCTCTGGGCAGCTAGACCGTATCCCTGTAAGGTCCAAGGGAAAGTTCAGAGCTGCTCTGTCCAGATACATGTTGTTTCAGACACTTCCAGGGATGTTTCTAGGGCAGTAATACTGAGCTAAGCATACATTTGCTGAGTCTTGGAAGAAGGCCCTCTTTTTTCTTTCCCCCATACCAAAGCTGCTTTATAACCCAGGCTGTCAGAGGTTGCCCTTGCCACTACAACTCCCACAGAAATTGCTGTGTTTATTCTATTTTTCCTCCACACAAACACCAGGCTCTGCTTCAGCTAAAGCCAGCTATTTGGCTCCTCTGGCTGGGCAGAGTGGTCTCACTCCTCAGGGATGTGGCTTCCCTTCTTCAGCAGATAACCATGCACAGGGTGCTCATTCCTAGCTTTCAACACAACTTCTAAACTTCTGTGTGAGGAACTGAGATGGTGGTCACCCATTAAAACCAACAGCACTGGAGGCTGATCACTCAGGAGAAACAGTAAGGCTCTTCTGGAGTGCCACTGTCTCATTCTGTCCATGAGCACCTTCATTGCTCACATCTCCAGTCCCGTTGTTTTCAATTATAGACTATTGCTTTTTGAGAGAAAAGCCCTTTAGGTGACTCCTCCCTACACTTTTTTGGAAGGAATTTTTAAAAAAAAAAAAAAAGGTGCATGGAAATAGGAAGGGAAGAGATAGAAAAAGGATCTCCCATAAAACAAGACAATCAAAAGTGTTAAAAATCAACTCTAGAAAAGAAAGTCCCACAATGTTTCTGTTTAGCAGCTCTATTTTTAAGCCTACAGATAAAAGCCAGGAAGCCACCATTACAATTTCCCCTTGCAAAGTACTTTGACAGCAAAAAATTACATTTCCAAGATTACACACGTTTGGTTTCTGTCAATGCTGCAGGAGATACCACAAACACACATGAGGTTTGTAACTTAAACAGTATTCTGGAGATATGGGCCCCCTTGTAATCAAAGTGTAAATCCTGTTTTGTTTCTCAATAATTATCTCTAGCCAGTGGACACTTTGTATAAACCAAAGTTTGCTGTAGGGAGCAGGGGAGCTCTCAGTGGATATGTCACTGAAGAGGACTGATAAGAGCATTCAACATACCAGATTATTATTCCAAAGTCTTTAAGAGAAGATACTTGACACTTCATGACAGATATGTAAAGTTACTGTAAAGACTTAACATAGATAAATGGTTTCATGAGAGAATCAGCAGAGCATCAGACAGCAGAATGACACTGCTCTGAGTTACACTGACAAATCTGATATATCATGCTGGTTTCATTCAGCTTCTGTGACAGGCAGTAGTATAAAACAGAAGTCAGCAAACCATCCCAGACATACTACTGAAGATATAGACCCAGACCTACAGAGAATACAAAAGCGTATAATTTTGGTTCGTTAAATTTTGACTTAACAATTACCAGAAAAAAAAAAAAAAAGACAAAGAAAAGGATAATTTGTATTCCTCAGCTGCAGCTTCTGTTACATCAACCTCAGTGTTGAGGTCAAGTGGGCAGAATAAACTTTACTATATGCTACAAAGCACATACACCACATCCACCAGCTGAAAGGCTGCATTTAGAAACAAAGGGATGCAAGTCCTACCCTCTTCTAGATGAAAATGGCAAGAAGGCAGCTCTGTTCTTAGTGAGTGAGATCCAGAGATCTATTAATTGCTCAATTAGCCAACTTCACTGACATTCCTTTACCACTAATTTGCAGGCCAAAGACACTTTTCCCAGCTGAGCTGAAGGAGGTTCCTGTCTGGATTTTGAGCTGCCCCAGTAAATCCCAACAAGGTGTGCAGGAAGAAGTAAAGCCTGTTTGGCAAAGAGCTACGATACACATCTGTCACATCATGCATTATCCAACTGCAGCCTACTTAGGTTGGAAGGAAAGGATTAGGATGTGTCATTCTCTCTCCTCCCCAGGCACAGACACTATTTAAAATATGCACAACCAGAATTTTGCACTATTTCAACCACCCAGCTCATACCTTGCTGCTGTAGCTCTGCCCAGCCCTCCCAGACACTGTGGCAACCCAGTGCTCAGTCCACTACTTATTCCAAAGCTTCAATTCCCTATTAATGTATCTTTCTCTTCTTTCCTTTCCTCTTCCCCAAAGGAAGGCAAGCTTCTAATTTGCTCTGGTTCTACCTAAAATCTCCTGAACAAATACAGCAGAGAACTGAGACCAAAATACAGGGACAGATCTTGGTGGATCACTGGGGAAACAGCATGGACAGCAGAGAACAGCACCCGTGTCCTTGGAACAGCCCACAATACTACAGAGAGGGCTTCTTCCAGCAACAAAGATCCTCTCCCAGAAAATGCAGCACAGGTACAGCTGTTCAGCTGGAAGGTGGGCACATGTACAGGACAAAGGATCTGAGCTGTACAGTGCCCTGCATTACAGCCACATACACCACAGGGTCTGTACAGATGGACACAACAGACCTGGTACAAGGAAATCACTGGTATTTGAGTGTTATGTTCGTTAATATCTAATGCTCTTTTGTAATCATCAGAAGAGGACAAAAACAAAAAAGGAAAGAAAACCAAAAAAAACAACCAAAACAAGAATACAAGCAGCATTTTGTGCTCCTTCTGCAATACCACAGCGTTTTGCCAAGCTGAGGCCTTTTCTATACGTAAACAGCAATAGCTCTAAAACTAAAAAAAACACTTTAAAACCATTTTTTGAATGCAGAGCAGAGTCAAGGCAACCCATACAAAACTTGATCTAAAACCTGGCTAGGACAGTTTAAGCACGCCCATGTTCCTTCTCCCACCCATTTTGCAATGTAGCTTAATGAACTGTAACTTTTCACATAAAAAGAATTTATAATACAGCTATTAAACCATCATATGATTTACAGAAGAGCAAGATGACCTGTAGCCACCTTGGCAATGCTCATCAAGCAGCACAGGTCACCTCGGCAGTCACAATGTAATGAGAACTGAAATATTTCTTCTGTCTTACCCAGCCTGTTCACTGGCTGTGATGCATCATACTGCTGCAGAAAAATGAGGGATGATACATTTGACTTCTTAAATTTTAGGAGGACTTAATGTCAATGACAATTATTTTTGGATAATTGCAGACCTTGACAACTGTGCTTTGTGTTTTTTTCCTTTTGTGTAGGATTGCAGGTTATATGTAGTGAGTAATTTGGTACATTTCAACACATTCCCTTTAAACAACCTATTGCCAAATAAGTTTTCTTTTGTTTCACTTGATGTATTTCTGTGAAGTAGTAAAAGGAGAATCTCAGAAGAATTTTTAAGCATTGGTTATGGCATTTTCCATATCAGGTGACTTGTTAGGACACCTCTCCCACAGGAAAAACCTCTGGACAGCTGAGATGAAGCTCCATTCCCTCCTGAAGAAACTGTACCTACCTGGCTGACAAAGCAAGACACTGAACTTGACAGCCTGTGAGACTCCTCCAATCCCATCTGTCAAACCAGAATTCCACATTTTGCATGTGTGACCGTGCACACACACACTCCACACTGAAGTTATGAGGTGTCTTGAAAAGGCAGCTTGGTCCCTCCTCTGGCTGTCTGGATTTATACTTAATGTCAGGTCAAGGAAAGCAGACCTACGGTTTTACAGCTCGAATTGTAACAGAGCTTCAGTAGCTCTTTCCAAATCTCCCTTAGTCTACCTTCCCAATTCCCTTGGCACTGTTTATTTCATACACCAAGGTGATAGACCTGCCCTGACATTTTCAAGGTCCTCCACCACTGCTGCTCCTCACTGGCCCTTCAGTGACACTTTTGCATGGCCACTAGAGCCACCTCCTGCCTGCTTTGCTCCCTTCCCAGCCTTTCAGCACACGCTGCTCTTGCAGAAGGCTCTTGGCACAGCACTACTCTGGCATTTCAACCAGACTCCCACCAAGTGCGTCCCCAGTTCAGTTGTTCCATCTTGAATTTTCAAGCCTCTGTGCCGTGCCTTGCTTTAACGCCCTACTAAACACACTCACATGTTCATATGGATTTCCCACTCCTTCAAATTCTGTGATCTTTTCCTTAGCCTCATGCCTTTCAGATGATGTCTCAGGCTCCTTCCTCGATAGTATCAAATAACCTGAAGCTCTCAAATCCTCCCTAAAATAAGCCTTACCTACCCCGATTTCCTGCCTTACCAAACAAGCTTAGTTTTAGCCCTTCTCTAAAAGCTTTTAAAAATACTGAATAAGGATCATTTTACACTGTGAAAACCCCTTTGGTTGCAGTAAGACTCATGCCAAATTGCCACTTGCCCACGTTCCTTTGATGCACGGATCTCCTTCTCTTTGTTTAGGCTGTAAACTATTTGGGACAGGAGCCTTGCCTTTAAGCAGCTAAAATACCATGCACGTTTCCAGCCCTGCACAATCAGTCTCATCTTTCCCAGGCACACAGCCAGTGCTCAGACATTTCTGCTTCCAAGTTCTGAGCGCCCCATTTCCCATTCCTCTCCTTCACCTCTATTTTGTAAGTTTTCTCTTTTCTGCCTCCATTAAGAAGCGTGGAAGTTCTCGGCAGCACTTCAGGGGCCAAGCAAATAAGGGAGTCATTTCCTTTGCTCAGCTGGTGCTTGTACATGCCCCCAGCTTTCTGTGACCCCATCCTGGTTTGGTATTCTGGTAGGGGTAGGGATAGGGGGGAACAGGGCTAGAAATAAGCCAATTAATGATTTCTCAGCAAAATGCAACAGCCCCAAACCTACATCTTCCAAACCACAGAAGAATTTTCTTTCAAAATACTTTCCCCTCTGTCAGCAGTCTGTGTTTGCCCTCCCCCACTCCTCCGCTCCACCCCCCCCTTTGTCAGGCCTGCTTCTGGAAAAAGTCTCGCTGTTCCAGAAAGAGATGCATTAATTCAACATGGACTTTGTTTTACTTGCCTAAATATGCAGAGAGAGAATGACTGTCCACAGTTATAAAATGTGTCCATCTGCAGACAGAAGCTCTTCAACCTTCGTCCCTCTTCCCCTCCCTGCCTTTTTTTGTTTTAAATAACAGAAAACCGTACACCAACAGATAGAAAAGAACAATAATGACATTTCTTCTAAACAGCTTTGTATTGTGCATGCTCTTACTTCAGTCAAGCAAGGGCACTAAGCATTTATGCTACTTTCCGTGGAGAACAGAGTTAAAAAAAAAAAAAAAAAAAAAAAAAGGAAACAAAGAGAAAGAAACCCAACCAAAAGAGAGAACAAACCAAGTCTGAAGCTGCTCTGTGCTGGTTTGATTTAGCACAGCAACGTCACTCACAGCC
Organism: Brachypodius melanocephalos; assembly: GCA_013398615.1. NCBI lineage: Eukaryota > Metazoa > Chordata > Aves > Passeriformes > Pycnonotidae > Brachypodius > Brachypodius melanocephalos. The sequence continues at coordinate 2,311,544 of VZSR01000514.1, forward strand.
TTCTGCTGTGACTGACAAACATTTCATCACCATCAAGCACAAGCAGGGAAGAGTGAAAACAAAGGGAGCAGTCCCATGGAGGGGGCTGCCAAAGAGGGCAGAGCAGCTCTGGTGAGATGCAGGAAAGGGTAAGGATGCACAGGTACATCAGCCAGGCTGGATTACCAGTACTGATCATGCAGCTCTTTCTACAGCTACAAAACTGCCTGCAAAACCACCCACCTGGGCTAGGTCATGGGGTTCCAGCATTAAGATCAGGTCAGGATGAGGTTCAATTATCAAGACCACTGGGTTACCTGCCTGCCTTCCCTCTACACACTACCTTTCTCCATCAAGCTCCCTCTCTCCCTAAGATAAGCAAGCAGTGGGAAGTTCTAACTTTAACTCTTTCAATGAATAGCTTATTCTTTGTGCTAGGAGCTACTCCTAAATAATTGGCTCATTTGGCAGCAATTCAGCCCATATGCCACTATATTGTTGGTATGAATAACTTTCAAGTGCTTTCCTGCATTGTAACAGCTCCAGTTGAAAGCACTGGGCACAAAACCAAAGCAGCAATAACTTAGGTCAGATATCTGGCTTAGAAGACAGGCATGTAACATCCCTATTTTAGCAATCAAACTGTAAAAGCACAAATGGCTTTTCATTAAATTAGTCTGTAAATATTCCTAAATTCCCTTCCGGGGGAGTTCCAAATAAATGCATGTGTAGAATTACAATTTTAACCCTACTCAAAACAAGAACTCTGCAGCTTGCAGGTCTAGCAAGTGTCAAGTCTGAGGAAAACTACAAACTCTCAGGCTTGTCCTCACAACCCATATTTGTATTACTGGAGTTCCAGAATGTATAGGAAAAAGTTTAGAAAATGTACCACATTTAACATTAAAAAAACCACAAGCTTTGCAGCTACAGAAGAAACACAAACCATTGTAATCTCTTAGATCTGGGCACACCACAGACCATTTTAAAGACAAAAGTTCAGCAACAAAAGTCATCTGTTTCTCTTTGTAGAAACAGACTACAGCTGTTCCCTTTGCAGATTTATTTTCAGGTTTAAAAAAGGAGCACTACCATGATATTCAACAATTTGTCTTCCATGTTTCTTATTCACAAGACCCAGTAAAATTGCTTCCAAATATATGGAGGTCAGCGATGCCTAGCCTCTTCAAAAGGCTTTGGAAAGGGTAGAAATAAATAAGCCATACACTACCCCTAATAATTCTCCCCCATCAGGCAGTCTAACAGGGAAGCAAACACTCCTCCTTTCTGCATTTAGGCTTTCTCAGTGTTTTTAATATTCAAGTCACTTAGAAAATTCTGCCCTTCGGAAACAATGCTTAATTCCTTTGATTCTGTCCTTAAAGTGATTCAGTCACAGGCCTAACTGATAAAAATGCTTATTAGTGGAACCCAAGCATAAATACGAAGGGAGGCATCCTTTACAATTTGCTCTTAAACTCCAGTGAACTCCTGGAGCTCACCCTTCCAGCAACAAGGACTGTTTCAAGCAGAATATTGCTGGGTGGGAAGAATTTCAGCCAAAATGTTTAATTGAGTTTGTTTCCAAGGAAGAGGCCAAGTGGGGAAGGGGAAGCTGTTCTGCTTGTTTTGAACAATTCTGGCAACCTCCTGTTTGAACAACTTGAGTTCTTCTGTGCTTTGGAGCAAGGACTTGAAGGTTGGCAGGGGGGTGCATAAGTGCACTTCATGTATTCTGTCATTTCAGTGCAAACCCACCCAAATTTGGCCTTGTTAGAAATCTTCTGGGCTGGGACGGGAGGGGAAGATGGGAGAAAATCTCTCCTGACCTCATATAAACCGTGCTCTGTTAGAGAACAGCAGGCTGGACACCCAGAGAGACTCATACTTTCAACAACTGCAGTTTGGAAGTTGTATATGTCTGTACAGGCTGTGCAGCTCTGCCAGATCATGAAGCCACTGTCTCCAACTTGTGCCCATTTATTCAAGTCACTTTCTTTACTTCCAATAAGCCTCCTATTGTAAGTTTTCCCTAACCTATCATTTCTGATGACATTAAACAGCTTATTTTTAGCCAGCCTGGCTAGCTGTGGCTGAAATACATTGGAGAGACCTTATAGAAGCAGCTCAGTCACAGAGGCTGCCTCAAACCTTGGACAGAATCACAGATTGCTGAAGTTTGTGCCAAGCTCAAGTGTCAAGATTCAGTTTCAGATGAAGCACGTATTCTCCAACACCCTCAAAACCCCAGCCCTGCTTGGGTCTAATAGGGGAGAAACTGTAATGAAGCAAGAAAAAGGCAAGGGTGGAAGAGATTAGGGGAGCCTGTACCGGGGAACACGGCCAGGGAGGACACTGACACTGGTCAGAGGGCAGCTCTGGAGAAGATGCACACAGCTGGTGGGCACCAGAATGCAAGAAGGAAAACTTGGGAATGCAACTTAGGTCCTTGAGTCTTACCAGGACTGGTTATGCAGTCTTAATATTTTATGCAGCTTTGCTTGCAATATTGTATGAATACGAAAGAATGCATTTGTTTTCACCAGTAAATAAATTGTTTAGAAAACTGATTCCCATAAAGTCTCCCAGTTAAATTGCCAGGAAGCATCTGGCAGAGTTTGACAAAGCAAAATAAGTAGCTCCCAAACTGTTGGGGCACAGAAATAAGCAGATTTTTTTTTTTTCCCAAGACAGTATGTGTGCCTATGAGGGGTTTTTGGTGCCTTCAGAGTGCATTTGGTGGCTGAGAAGCAAGACACTGTCTTCTGAAGGTAGTTCCAGTTGCTGCAGGGTCAAGCTACAGAAGGAAGAACACAGCTCTTGTTGCTTTTGTTTCCTCAGTAATAATTTGAAACAAAGTTAAAAGGGCCACTGAAGAGCTGGGGGTGCTTGAGACACAGGTGTCTGCACATAGTACCATCATCAAACCCAGAAGGTAAATTTGCCCCTTTAAAAATACATTCTCTCCTTATAACAGGGAAAGGCACCTTTTCTACTGGGAATCATCTCTTGTGCCTACATTTGCATCCATTCCCTCAGTAAGGCTGTCTGAAAGTTACAGGGGTGCAAACGGTGCTCTGTCCCCCTTTTCCTTTTTGGAGTGCAACAAACACACCTGGATGATCTTGCAAGTGGAGCAGGAGATTGACAGGGATACCTTTGCTCTGGGAAAGATGATTCACCTGCTCTTAAGAAATAGTTGGTATAGAAGGCTCCTCAGACTTTACCCAAACACAAGGTGTTCCCCCTACCCTGCCATACTCACTGTTAGACCAGAAAAGCTAAAAGTACACAAATCAAACCAACTAAAATGCTGCTGGTGGTGGCATTTTCAACACCTAAGAATGATGCCAAAAACTCCCAAAAGTTCTCAGGTCTCTCTTCAGTATGAAGCACTGCTTGCAAGGAAGAGAGGGGATTGCAAATAGAATGATTTTCATCTTCCACACGTTTTTCCGGTGCACACATCTCGGACCACGGCTTTTTGGCTTTCGACTCATTTTAATAGCCCTGAAAGTATTACTTGTCCTTACTGAGGCAGGAAAGACTTGAGCACAAATATGCCCAAGTTAAAACACAACAGATGTGAGCTTCCCCAACAGCACAAAGAGTCAGACTGCAGAGCTACCCTTGGTTACCAGCCTCCAGCTCCTGGGGTGCTTAATCCTGGCTCCAAGACACCCTCAAGGCTGTCATGCACGAAATCAACATCTGAACTCCGGAGCTTTGGCCCCTCACTATCGAAGTGCCAAAGATGAAGGTCCCAACACAACAGCTGAAGCTGCATTGTGGCTTTTGGTGCCCCCTGAGCGGCTGGTGCCAGAGGAGCTGTGAATTCACCTCGACTCTGCTGCCTGTTGACTATCCCGCCCAGCGTCCATCGCCGGTCCAGGCGCCTCAGGTGAGCCTTGCGTCGCTTAGAAACTAGTTTGGAACATGGATGGAAACAAAACAAAGGAAAAAAAAAAGAAAAAAAAATGATGGGAGGGTGAGGAATAAAAACGAAATATGGTATTTACAAGCACTGGTCGTGTTAGTGGGAATGGGTTAGGTGGGGTGAAGGTGTTCTGTTTTAGTTTATACAGTGCAGTGGAACAAGTTAACTTCTTGAGCTTGAGCGATGTGAGCCATCCAGAACTGTCACAAATTGCCACTCTTGCTATTGGATTTTCTTAAAAATAGTAATTAGAACAAAAAAACCTCAAAAACACACTCCAAAACAAGCTGCACAACTGAAGACAACTTGTCCAAGGAGAGTGCAGTGGCAAGACACAACATCACTGCTGTTGCATCTCCTAATTTAGCTGCATGATCTTTGGAGAATTCAGTCTACTACACATGACATCAAACCCAACAGGGCTCTAAACTTCTCTAAGAAAAATTATCACACTATAAACACACCCTCAAACTCTTATGTAAGTTCCCTCATAAGAGCAGCACTCAGGAACTGAACCCAAGTGAAAAGTGTCTGATGGGCTTGCAAGACATGGCTTGCATTCATTCCACAGCTGGTTCTCATGATCAAAACTTCTAATATGCAGATTATGATACAAGGAAAAAACTAACCTTGCAATTATTGAGAAGGCTCAAGAAGCTAACAAGCCAGGACTGAATGTTACATACTCAAAGAATAACTTATGCTTAAAGTATAAACAAAGACAAGACATTTATGGAAATGGCACTGCAAGACCAGCTGTGCACAGAGGACACCACTTGTTTTCTGGACCACATACTTAGATCTCCACTCAGATTCTTCTTCTGCCTGTACAGGTGTGAAAGACACTGGAACCATCAGAATGGCAAAGAAATACAGACAAACGCTTCCATTTTTTCCATTCAAGGGCTTCCATCCCAATTTGGCAACTACTGCAAAGGTGTTTGGTGCTGCTGCAAAGCAATGCAACATATTGCAAGGTAGTGATAGCTGAAGTGCAAACACAATCATTTTACCAGTGGTGCTGGAAAGCTGTTCATAAACTTTGATATCACATCATTTATAATAATTCAATTCTGTGTATGTGCACTTATTTAGGGATTATACCCTTATAATGGAGTAGACACCATTGTCTTCTAGAACTGTGTTCTGTAGACAATCAGGCACAGCAAAATTAATTGCTTGGGAAATTGTTAGCTGAACAAGAAAAAAAATAACTTCACCAAAGAGTGGCCTTTGACTTTTTGTCCTTTATATCTGTCAGGGACTTAGACCAGACTTTTACAATCAGCTCACTCTCCTCAATTTCTCCTTTGCTGTAAGGCCCAAACCTTTCCACGCCGGTCTAAGCAGAGGTGTGGTGAATGGTGTTGAACAGGTACATTATCTAGTCTGTGGTACTCTGTACTTCCCCTTTGATCCCACGTTGGTCAAAAACCAACCACAAATTTTCAGATGAGCCAAATCTCAAGGTTATAGATAGCTGTGGTTTTGGCTCATGGAAATCAGTGATCCTCTCGGAAGCCCTTGGAGGGACAAAAGATGAGCAGATTTAACCTGGTGACTTCCCCCAAATCAACAGGACATTAGGCTGCCAGTTACACACATGCTACACAAGAGACAACACAGGACACCTCACTAGACACACAGATTATAGCAGAGAGTGAAGTTAAGTTGCAATAAGGCTGCCTGTGTTAGGAGGTTTCTGTACAAGGAAGGAGGAAATGAAATGCTGAATGTAAAAGCTTGCAGGATGGAGGGGTGCAGAAGGGGTAGAAACCAACTTAAGGTGTCAATACAGAGCTGTCAGCTTCCTCCTCACACTGGGAGCTAGGAGGATTTAGACATTCAGGAACACTCCTTGGAAACAGTGGGTCACACAGATCCACCACACTGTGTCCTCTCAACATCTGTCCATCCCCAGTGATAGCCCTTTTATGCCACAATGATGCTTTTGTACAAGCCAGGGTTTTTACCTCCTCAAAAACACCGAATTTTGCCATTTTGCCCACGCTTGGACTTGGTTGGTCATGCCACAGCCATCAGAAAGGTTGCTTATTAACAAGTGTCTACACCTTTCCAGACATTATTTTAACACATTTACTTTATCAGCTCCTCTAACAGTTAAAAGTTTCTTTAGATTGCATCCTGTTTTCCAAGCCTTGCAAGATGTGTTGGTCTAAACACAGGCCTGGGTAACAATCAGCTCTCTGCCTTCATCCAGAGCTTGTTGTGCAAGCTCAGGTGCAGGGAGGAAACATTTTTGTTTTTCTCAGGGAACAGACTATTTAAAGAGACACATGGAAATATCACTGCTATGTAGAGGCAGAATGATTAGCAAGATGTGTTCAGCACCGCCCTATCTTGACTGGGCCTGCCACAGCAGAGCAGAGTTCGAGGTTTGCCTGGCTTGTGGAGCTGTTCCAGGCCTGTTCAAATGGGGAGGGACAAGGGGCTGATACACAAAGCTCCCTGTATCAGTGTTTCTGCTCTTTCAAAGTTGGGGGAGCAGAGATTGCACAGCTGCAGGAAGTCAGTGTCTGTTGGAGTCAGTCTGAAACCTGTATGAGCTCTAAATTCTGGGACTAAGGCTCTTAATCCACTGAAAGTGCCTTCCTCCTCAGTTCCATCAGATCTCCTTTCTCCTCCCTACCCAGAGACAGCTGGCAGATTTTCTAAGTACAGTCACATTGAGACACCTTTTTAAGGACAGTGAATCCAAGTAATTATTTCCTCTCTTATAAAATAATTATATGGAGAGGAATAGCCCAAGTAAAGAAGAACTGGAGGGGAAGAAATAAAGAATATAGGAAGTCTCAGCTTAGATGGTTAATAACATAAACCAAAGTTACTAAAAAGCAAGCAAAAGCTGGGACACAAAGCAGCTGCAGAGGTTATGCAATTAGATCTGTCACTGAGATGGAACTGAGCAGAAAGGGAAGGGCAGGCTCATGTTTCAGCATATTCGGATTTGGAGTAAGGCAAGGAGCAAGCATGCTGACCATAGCTGAAGAGAGCAGTGTAATGGATTAAAAGGGACTGTGAGGAAGGAGATAAGGAATATTTGATGGATTTTCCATTACCCAGGACAGACTGCTGTGTGGCAGCATCCCTGTGCAGAATAGACTCCAGAGGGCAACATGAAAGAGGAGGAGAGCTTGGATTGGAAGCAGTTTAAGCAATAAGGCTGTCAGGCACGCACCATATTTAAGAGTCAGGAAAAGGGAGGAAGCTACAGACCAACAGACAAGGCATTCTTCAGTGCTTGCAGACCAGAGCAGTAAAGTTTTGTTCTTTAACAACAGGGAAACTTTACTCACTGCTTTTGCATCCACTAAGATGTTGCATCATACCAGACTGGTTCCTGGCCTACCAGTCTACATCCAGTCTGTCTCTAAAGCAGGATATGGGTAGACTTGAGCAGGGAAAAATGAGTTACAAAGATTTCAATAAGCTGCAGATGTCACCCTTGGAGCCCAGCACAAAGGCCTGTTTTGCCTGTGTGCTATTAATGGGCAGATGGTCACCCCAACACATCTCTAAGCCTCCTGCCTGTGCTAAGGAAAGGTCAGGTGAGTTTCCACGTACATTTTACGTAAGTGTCACATCAGGAGCACCTCGATTTAGCAACAGATTCACTAGAATGGAGCAAATCACAATAAAAGTGTCCTTTGTACACAGCTGCTACATGAGAAGCCCATTAAGCTGTGGTTAGTCTTTCATAATGGAACTGAGGAACATGCGATGCTGAGCTATTCCATTTCTGGAACCTGAATTAAGCATCTTTAGTTTAAAAAAAAAAAAAAAAAAGGAATGCAGCTAAATACATATACATGACAAATGGCATCTCACTTTTAACAGCATGAGACCATACCAAATAAAATTACCTTTCCACACAACCACAGACCATAGCAAACAACAGTGAAACTAGTTTCAAAGATTAATTTAAAGGAAATTAATGAGAAGCAACCACTAAAAGCTAAGTCTCACTCCTTTCAATGACCTGTGGCTCTACCATGCATCTTCTTCCAATTAGAAGCTCTCACTTGAGAGAAAAAAGCATAAAGCAAGCGAATATCAATTTTCTCTTGGTAAGAAAAAGCTTTCCATACCTTCCCCAAATTTAGATGTGTTGATATCAGAGTCATCTCTGGTTCCATTTTGGGATTCCAGGTATGTTGCAGGGACCCATCCCTGCTCCTCTGCTGTGCTCACAAACCACCAACCTACAAAAAGAAGTAAAGAAATTTCTCAGTCAACATTTAGAGGAACAAGATCAGTAAAATGCTACAGAGAAGATGGCAGAGTCAACATTTCTGGTGCATGTTTGAGGTATTCTGCAGCTTCCCAGAACAAGAAAGGGTTTAGTGCTTTTATACCATTTCTATCAGATCCTGTCCCAGTGGTACTGTGCAGGCTTGCTAGAAAAAGGCAATGAAGCAAATATCAATTTATTTTAAGAAATTCCAAGTCCATCCATGACAGCTTTGACTCAAGTTCTCCAATTCAGTTTCTCCAAGCTAGTCTTGCTACATGTACATCTACAGCATCAAAACACTTTGTGTGTGTCAATATGTACATGTTCACATACGTGAAACAGCACAAACACTGCCCAAATCCTAATGTGAAGTACTACAAAAGGCAAATGAGGGAAACAGCAAAGACATTCATAGAAGAGCACAGATTTCAGAACAGGATATAAAAGTGCTTCTAGAGCACTTGTAACCACAGCTGGTGTTTAACAAACATGACCTGAATTCAATACCCTGGGAAGCTGGAAAGTACTGCACAGAACAGAAATAAAAAGAGAAAAGCCAACTGAAATCTGACTTCAGGCTATAAGCACCAGTTATTTATCTTCCCACCTGAACATCCAAGTTTCAACCAGTATCAACAAAAATGTTAAGTATTCAGCAATATATATGGATATAACCTTTGGGTCATATCTGTGGATGGATGAATAAAATTATACGCATGCCAGTTTCAGATTAAATGCATTCCAGCTACAACCATCCTTGCCTCTTTTCTTGCTTGGTTACACCGATTTATTTAATCCTCCAATGGTTTTGACATAGAGTCACTCACCCAAGAACTTGCTGCTCTCAGATAAGAGCACAACTAGATTCTCCTCCATTCAGGTAAGATCTGGGTTAAGACAACAGGAAAATAAAGAGTCTAACAGGTAAGCAAACTACTTCTCTTGTTTCCTGTGATACCCCAGTTTCCCCAGAAAACATAAGCTGCTTTGTCAGGACCATGCAAACTGTTGTCCATTACCACCCTTCCAGCTTCCCCAAGGGAGCTGGGAAAACAGCTATTTATGTACATGCACCTCAGAACAGTTTACAGACTTTGATGGCTGTCATAAACACAGCAAATTTCACAGAAGCCTGCCTGTGATGAGCAAAGGTGCCAGCCCAGGATGTAAACACTTGGGGACCAACACCAGTGAGCTGTGAGGTGGCCACACATCCCTCCCACAGCTGGGATGCCACAGCCTAGCCCAGTGAGGGGGAAAGGAAGGTCTGCTGAGCTCTGCTGCCATGCTACATGCAACTGTCTGCAAGAGAAAAACCACCCTGCGGAAACAATGCTCAAGTGTTTGTGCTAAAAGTCACCCAGTTTCATTCCAAATCCTGTCCTGGAAGATCCTACCAGAGAACAGTAGCTACAAACCCCTGCTTTCCTCCCTGGGGCATGTGTCTGGGAGACAATGTACCCCAACCCCTCACATGCTCCTGGGCAGCTCCTAGGCAGCTCTATTTATTTACTCTCCAAATTCAGACATAGATTTCCATCTTCTGGCCCAGCAGAGGTTTGGAAACTTTGCTTCACAAGGCTCATGGTTGGAAAGTTTAAATTTAGTTATTCTCCCTCAGCAGGAGGTGGATTCTCCTGCCATGAAGCCCACAGCAGTGAACAGGCAGGATCTGCCAGACCGTTTCAAAAACACGTCTTCATGGTCGCTCCTTATTTCGCCAGTAACGTATCGACACGGGGAGCAAGCACAGTTTAACATACCCTTGCAATTAGCCACAAAATGTAAGAAGCTGGCTTCCAGCTGATATTAATTAGACTGGAATAGTTTACGTAAAGCCTTCCTCAGAAAGAAATTAAACACAAGCGCAAAAAGCACTTGCCTGCACTTAAAAATGTACATTTGGGCCAAATTCAAACCATGGTAAAACCATCTTTGGAGGGCTGGATTGCACTTCCTTGACACCAACCTCGTGCTAGCCCATTTCACAATACAGCTCCTCTGGTTTGGCTCACTAGCCTCAGAGCCAAGTTTAGATCTTTTCCTTGGGGCCATGGGGTAGCTGAGTCTCCATCCATCTAAACATGACTCAGGCTAAAGCTCCTAATCGCCACAGAACTCATAAGAACTATAATTTCTTTCCAAAGATTTCCTTTATAAACTCTGTGCAAGGGCAATGTATAAATGAGAAACCTCTGCAGCTACTGAGAAATCACAGCATTTGTCCAAGTTCAGGGAACACCAGCCTCCCACTCTGAAGTTCTCTTCCTCCATTTCAGAAGAAGAAAGGCTTTAACATAGCCCATTGAAATAGCATGTCAACAGAAAAATGTGTTTTGCTTGAACAGACTCAACAACTGAGAAGAGCGAGAAACTTCCAGCAACACCACTGGCAGCAGAGAAGTCACAAATGGGTGCTCACAAGCAAGATGTGCAAAGTCTCAGAGTGGCCAAGAAACCACTGTTGAGGCAGCACATCCCTTATGAGACCAAAACCTAAATTATAATGGCACATCCAAGCCATAACCCTACAGAAAGGAAATTACAGCACAGTGCAAGAATTGACTCCTAGCAGAAAATGCTGCAGGGCACAAAAGCTCCTCAACACAGCCTGTGCATGACAGCCACGAACAGCAGAACTCTGCCCTGCTGATCAGGAAGTATTTGCTCTGCACCATCCCCTCATTAGAAGCATTAGGGCAGCTGCTGTTTGGTACCACCACCCCTTCCCTCTCAGGTTCATGGGTATCCACAGTTTGCAGACAAATTAGATTGGTCTTAGTTTGCACCATTATAGCCCCAGCTTTCTGCAAAAAAATTTTCTTGTCTCATTCCTTGCCATCTTTCCCAACCCAGAGCATCACAGAAAACTTGCTTTTGAAACACAGAACAAAACACTGCATTTATTTTGAGTTCTCCCTCTATGCTGGAGTTTAGCTTGACTTCACAATTCATTATTAAAACCATTCTGCAGCAACATCTGCAGGGAATTATGTAAAGTTATCTCTGCGCACTGCCAAGCCAGTCTGAGGTTCACTCTTGCACTCACACCATCTGTAAAAATTAGGCAGTGCTTTACAGCCTGAGTTAACCCTTACAGGTGCCCCGTCTCTCAGGCACCAAAACAACTCTAATGCTGTTGTGGCGTGGATGTCTAGACTGAGACCCCCAAGCCCCTGTCTCTGATAAGGATTTAAAGGGAGTTTGAGCTTCACAGAGGCACAAAGGGAGTTGTAGCCACTGTGTCCAGACCAAGTCCAACTTTGCTGTGTTACTCCAACTGCCTTAACACTATCCCAAGAACATGAATTTTTAAGGCAGGAGTGCAATTTTGTCCCCACATATGTTGCTGTTTTGGTTGGCATCTGTCAGCAACAGCTGAGTTATCTCCATCCACAGAGTCCACCTAGGCTCAGATAACTCCCAGGCATTTCACAAGTCACCAAGAAATGACCAGTTCCACTTGACAGGCATCTAATGTACATGGCAAGAGGGTGATTGCAAAATGGATTGGTCACACTGGAGAATGACTAAATGACAAAAAGACTTGGATTCTAAAAAAATCATGTTCTTGCTTATAATTGTACTCCCAGCCCTCTTCCCGAAAGGCTTTTGCAAAAGCAAAATAATTAAGCAAATGGTAACCACAAAATACACCAGGAGAAACTACTGGAACACAGTTAAAGGAGTATATTTTATGCCACTTTTGCTCATGTTTGCATGCATCCCATACTTGGATGGATGACATACACCAACAGGAGAACAAGCTATTCCCATTGAAGCCTCTCTGATCATAAAATGCTACAAAACACTTTTAATACATAAAATTGCAAGATCGTGCTGAACTTTGGTTTTTAATTCTCTCCTCAACCATGAATTTCTCTGTAAACTTTGATTGTCATTTTATGAGCTTAACTAAAGTAAACAGGACTGATAGCACCGCTGTAAAAGGGCATGGCTATTTCTCCAGCATGAGTAGACTACACATTCTTCTAAACAAATACTTAAGTAACACTCCACCTCTCAAGAGTCTTGGAAAAATCCCACTCAAGCAGCAGTCTGGTACATTTGACACATGGTCTACGGGCTTCAGAGAGATGTTCATTTTTGAGTCCTTCTGCCTTGGAACTCTCTTGAGAGATTCTTTTGATCCAACAACATAAACTGCCTTACAAAGCAGTACTAGGTACAATTAGGTCACTTCCAGACCAGTCACACAGATCTTTTCATGCCAAGAGCTGATTACTTCCCTTCAGAGATATGATCTACTTCATTAAAAACAGCTAAGATAAGGGTGCTGCTGCACAGTTGAAGGTGCTTGCTTTTTCCACCCTCCAAAGGTTTGCTATACAGTACATATATATTTGATACACATAGGGCAGTCAGTTGTAATTGCCTCTGACAGACCTCTGAAGAACATGCAGAAGCAGACGTATAAAGGCACCAGAAGTATCTTTTACAAGAGGGATTTTCTGCACTAAGCTTATTGTCACACTCACTCCTGTGTCTGCCGTTAGACACTACCATTGTCCATGCTGGCTCTGCTCTCTGTAAAAGGGCTTTTTCAGTCTCACACACTTGGAAAAGGCACAAGGTTGAAACCACTAAATTCATATGGAGGCCAATGTCCAATTGCTGAGAGTTTTATTCTTACAATTCACAGAAGAAGCATCTTTTAAATATGGAGATACATGCAGGAGGTCTTTCTAGCACAGAGCTGACTGCAGCTTAGGGTACAGAAGTCTGTGAATGACTCAGTGCAAGGCAGACTAAGGATGTCATCTTAGGATGAATTTTTAAAGCTGGTGAAATATTAAACACAGCTTTCAACTCAAAACACATAATGTTTCCTAGCCTGTGTGCACTGCAGATTTCACTGCAGCCACCACTCAACCATGGGCAATGTTTGTCTTGTTTCAGAGATGAAAGTGGGGCCCAAAGACTTGCCCCAGGAAGAAAGATGGTTGTGGATCCTACTCAAACACAATTAAGATCCACAGCACAGGTTCATAGCCTTTTGTGTGCCACATAGTTATGGGCCATATATTAGGATTCCAGATCAACCACGTACTATGATCCTTGCAGACAGTTTCATGTCCCAGACCTACACACATGGTTCACAGGGGAAACCCCATTTCCAACAGGAAGTGTTGCAACCCCAAATGTCTGTGCCTGATTGCTCTGACATTCAAGAGTCGAGGCTGTTGCCTTGCAACTACTGTGGTTGCACTCTAGCTACTAAATCCTGCTTCAGGAACTCAGGAATAAAACTCACCACCCCAAGTTACTGCTTAACTCCAAGGGGTCTCTTAAATTGCTGCTGAAATACTCCAGGAGCCCACGGTGCTGTGATAGGGCAGAGCTATTGGCTTTTTCATATAAGAGAAAAGTGAAAAAAGGATCACACCTGTCCCTCCTTTCCTGGTAGCCTGGCATGGGAATTTGGAGATTCTGTATGGGTTATGAAACAGGTCTTCTACCACAGCATTATAAAAATAAATGAAGAACTACAAAGTCTGCCTTTTTATTTTTTTTTTAAAGTGTAGTTATTGTTTAAAGAAGATAATTAAGATTTGAAAGGTAATAAGCAAACATTTTGCTCCTGGTACCAACAAGCCCAACATGTGAAGGATATACCTCAGAAACCACACGCCTATTCAACAGTGGTCACACAGCCACAAGCTACAGTCTGCCCAGCAAGCTACCCTCAATATTTAAAACTGAGTAATAGTTTTAATATTTAGTGAAGAGAGTACACATTGAAGGAGGATGAGAGGCTCCACACTCCGGTGCCTTGTGTTCAACTAAAAATTTACAGGTAAATTTTTGTACAAAAATGTAATAGAAACCTGACCATAAGAGCATTACCCTGGAACCCTGACAACCCAATGGATCTTGGACTGCCCTGGCAACACTCTTCTTTCCCTGCTTAGGGAGGATCTCAAAGCTGAGTTATGTTCTCTTCAGAGTACAGGCTGCAGCAGTTTTTGCTTAATTTGTTGATTGAAACAACACTTGAGGGCTTCCTGAAGAGAGAGAGAAGATGAGGAGCAGGGGGAGGTGGAGACTTCTGGAAGGCTGAAATTTGTTGATATCATTTTTTGGCTATTAACAGGACAGCATTTTGGAGCTAAAATTTGGAACAAAAGGCCAAGAGCTGAGACCACAGTTTGCTTTCTCCACCAACATTTGATAGAAAATGCAAATACTTAGGGCTCAGCAGCACAGGGAATTGCAGTCCTTTAGGTGTTAACTAAGTACAAGGAAAACAGAAGTGAATCCCAGAGTTTGGGTGCTGTAACACACTCCTCCTGCAGTGACTGGTTATTAAGGTAACTAGTTGGATTTGCTGTCCTACTCCGACACTCCTACTGCCAATCTTGTGACATCTGTAGACAGAGACCTGTCAGCTGTGCTGTTAGCAAATCCCATTGCTGCTATTCCTACAGCCCACTATATGTGAATAAACATACCAGTTAATGGTGCCACACAGGTTCTTCCTGGGCCCAAACCAGCTGACTAGGTGTGTACATAAGTGTTTGATATGGAGTCCTAAAGTGCATCACACATTCTGCCTGAAATATCTAGCTTGCTCAAGTTGGTTTCGCATCATGTTGTATGCATAAACACATATGTATCTATGTGGAAATTCACATCCTGATCCCTGCAATCAAACACATATTATCCTTGTCTGCTGCTGGAATTGGAATTGTGTTTCCTTGTACTTTTGGAAAAAACAGAAGTGATCAGAACATGGGAAAAGTTCACGGGAAAAGAGAAAACTGGATAATATACAACTCAGCTCTAATACTTTGTGGGTTACATCACCAGCAGAGACGATGGATATTCCGAGTATTAGACAACTAGGAAATACCACATTACTGTATTTATTCAAATCTTATAAGCTGGTAGGCAACAATCCTTCCAGAGGTGGACATTTGGCAAAATACTTGTATATTTATCTCTCATTAGAGTGACACACACTTCTTGTGTCTATGTGTAGGGAGTTGTTCATGTACAGCACACAGTTTATCTTTGAGTTCTGATAATACAAGCTGATAGTTACAGACTCCAAGCGCTGTATCTGCAGCTATTTGCTATGGCCCAATTGTTACCCAGGGGCTTCCCCTCCCTGTTTAAAAAATGGCCTCAGATTTGTGTATTGACACAGCTGGAACGAAGGAATCTGCCAAACACGTTTTCTAGAATTGGCACGTACATGCACAAAGCCATCACACAATCCAGTACAAATTACACACTGTGTTCTTAAAGCAAGGGGATCAACACACTACCTACATTAACAGATATGCAGGAGTCATTGACACTGCCTGTAAATCCCAGATCAAGTCCCAGCACATTCCAGGCCACCAGCTTCTCTTAAACTGGGAAGTATTTTGGTCTCCCCAAGACAGGAGAAGATGAAAGCACCACTTGCTAAGCCTGCTCATGTCCAGCTCCAAAACACACACAGCCAACATGCCCAGGGTGTCGGCCAGCATCCCCAGACCTCTCACTTTAGAGGATCCACAGAGCAATCAAGTCACCCAGTTCTACAGATCAGTCAGCACCCAAGAAGCTAAGGAAAAAAAAAATATTTTCCAAGGCTCAGATCCTAATGCCTGCTAAAAATAAATTTTAAATCATCTTTTCCTTCCTGCTTTACTTTCAGGAACACCTAATGGTGAAGCTGTCTGTGCAATGTCAGCTGCATTCCACATAGTCCAATGCATCTGTGTATGCCCAGCCCACAGTACCAACCCAATTATTACAGAAAATTCCTGGTTACTGATCACAGATTTTCCTCTTTTTCCCCATCTGATCCACTTGGATACCACATTTCCTCTCTGACCTCAAACTTTGGTCATACTGTACATCTATTTTCACCTTCTCTTGAATTCTTTTCTCTTAGGAAGTGACAGATATACTTCATCTTTGAAGGATCAGTGTATTTCGTGATTTCAGTAACCACAACGGAAGATAAGTTATTCTTTCTGCTTTCCCTAAAGTTTTGTTTATTTCAGCTAACCCCAGAAGTTGACCAGTGAGGATACTGTCTGCTGCTAACATCTTCCAGTACAACCTTCCTGATCATGGCAAATTCCTGGGCTACTTTCCTTCCTTCATGTTCAATTACAGCCCAGACCCATTAATTTTCTCCTCCGAAAGGACTTCTGTATCTCTTTTTGTATTGCTGTTGTTACAAAGATGCTCAAGTAAGAAAGTTAAGCAAAAAATCCATCTCCTTAAAGACTGTCCTCCATCTCCTCTCCACCAGCCCATCATTTAAAGGTTGAAATCTATGGACGTGAGGTTTTAATGAACCTGCCAAACTGATGCTGTTGTCACGATGTTTACATAAATCAGTAATTTACAAAATCCCCCAACCACAAATGGGTTTGACTGGGGTGCAAAGAGAGGAGGACTCCAGCAGACAGGGCAGAATACACAGAAATTCAGTGGGCAAACCCAACCCGTGGCAGAAAAATAATGCACTGCCTTCAGAAAGGCCACGCCAGCACAGTCAATGCCTGCAGCAAATTTTCCAGAGCCATGAACAACTGATTACAGTAAAGGCATGCAAACAGATGGCTTTCCCCCCCACGGGGCATGGGGAGCTCAGCCCTAGAAGCCAAGGGAGACTCTATTAGTCATGACCACTTGTATTTTCTGTGGTCAGCCAACGGGGTGCGACCATCAAGCTCACGAGTAATTTCCTTTAAATTCTCAGGACTTAATCGTAAAGAAAACACATTTTGTGTCCAAGCTTTCTTTAGGAAAATATGAATAAGCTTTCAAACGGGCCTCATAGTAATCTTGTCCAAAGATTACAAATTACTTCCTAGTGGTTTAAAAAGTTACAGACCCCTAACCTCAACTGATAGGAAATGGCCTTCACAGGCAGCAAGGAATGGCCAATATTTACTTCCCATACAGATTGACAAAAGTTGCTTTTGTTTTAACTTCTTATTCTGAAGTCTGTAGAGAATGTGGTGTCAGTTGCTTACTGGGAATTCCTCATAACCACACAGAATCAGAAAAAAGAGTCTGAGAACTAGGAACAAAACCTAGCAGAGTAGCAAACAGCACTGCAGGTGCTAGAGTCAAGATCATACAGGAATTCCGTAT
Organism: Brachypodius melanocephalos; assembly: GCA_013398615.1. Lineage (NCBI taxonomy): Eukaryota > Metazoa > Chordata > Aves > Passeriformes > Pycnonotidae > Brachypodius > Brachypodius melanocephalos. Next base: position 2,328,841 of record VZSR01000514.1, read on the forward strand.
TTCATTTAAAACCACATTTGCCGCCTCTGAGGCACACTTTGGTTATGTCAGGGCAGAACAGAGCAATGCTACATAAGAGCTTGAAGCAATGAACAAAGGCTACAGAACATCCAGCAGAAGTCTGAGGATAAAGCAATCAAACAGTGCTATTAGTTCAGTATGAAGCACAGCTGAGTCACCAGATTAAAAATGCTGGCTTTTACAAATAGCTTTTGTGGGATCCTTCTGAACCACAATACTCCTGCTAAAGGAGCAGAGACACCTCTGTTTGCTGCAGCACCACTCTGCAGCACAGATAACCATCTCACAAATGGCCATTTCCATGTCCTGGCTGTTCTTTGAAGCTCTCCTGTCCAAACACAACTTCTGTCCGGCTCTAGTTATGAGCTAGATCTGGCATAGCCCAGATGGTATCTTATCACAAACACTGATGTAGCCAAATCCAAAGCCCTGCTCTCTCTCTCTTGCTTCATTGCCTTTCTCCTGAGTTCCATTCAAGCCACATTTCTGCAATGACCCCAGGAGCTGAGCCTCAGAGAGCTGCCTGCACAGGGCTGCAGGAAATGACAGCTTTGGAAATGAGGACCAGAGTGATGAATGGCTGGCAACAGGAGCAGCCAGTGCGTTAGTGTGCTGCCAATTAATAACCTACATTGGACTGAACAGGGACATACATGGGCAAGAGTATCACTGACACGCCCCAGAAGAGATTACAAACCCAATGCACTGCTTTCTGAAGGGTTTTTCCAGGCTTCTCTAAAATTTAGAAACTTAGGCTTGTTACTATATTTTGTTCAGTGTGAAGCTGAACTGGTCCCACTTGGAGCAGATTATGGAAAACTGGAAGAAAAAAAAAATGGAGAAAAAGATTTGTCTTTTATCTTTATTCATCATGGAGTCCCAGAGAACGAGAACAGCCTGTGGAGGTGAAACAGAAGGGGGTATTGATCTTCAAGGAAGGGGTAACTGAAATCATCCATGTAGACTTTAAAAAACCAAGCAGGAATAACTGGGGTATCTGTATCCATCAGCTCTAACAAAAATGTGAATCAGCAGCACAAGAAAATAAGGTAAATGTAGGAACGTTACTGAGGCAAAAAGCTCAGGTAAGATGGCTTCCCCCCAGCCAAAACCCACTCTTACATTGCAGGAAACACTCTCCACACAGCCAACTAACTAAGCATTAATTTCTACTCATTCTGGCTAAGCCTCTGGATACAATGGCTACACACTTGGCTCAAGCACCTCTGCAGGGGTTTTGCTTACAGTAGGCACATTATTTCCCTGCAGCTTCCTTGGTTGCCTCACCTGGGACCTTGACTTTAAAGACTGATGTTTAGACTTTGGTTGCTCCTTACAGACTGGAAAGGCAGGTTAGACACAGAGCAGAGAATCACTGCCTCAAGAGACCAAAAACACCTCAGTGAGTTAGTCTTGCACTATGGGAGCATCAACAGCAATGTTTCTATTAACACCTTTCTCATGGAAAAAGGCCACGCTGTCAGCAACTTCAGATGCTGGTCTGCCTCCAGGAAGGTACTGTTCAGTGCACAATAAGTCAAAGTCCCAATACATAAACATTTTCATTTTCTGACTCTCCTTTCTGTCTCCTGAAGCCTAAACAATGCCAGAGCAGGCACTAAGCACAGATTTGCTGGCAACAATCAGGGAAGCTGATCTTCTGATGCTAAATAAAGGTTAGCAAGGCAAATTAATGACGTGAGATACAGAAGAGCTGTCAATCTCCATACATTTCACGGAGCTGAGAAAAGACAAATAGATCATTGTGAGGCTTATTCCTTTCCATTAGGAATAAATCAACCATGAAACAAGGGCAAGAGTAAATGCTGTCCTTGGGCAAAAAGCTGAGATTTGCAGACCCTCTGTTACAAACACACATGCATTATACAATACAGCACCATTTAAACTAAATAAGCAGCACAGTAAGGGATTACCTAAACCTGTTAGACAGATGATATAGAGGCACAGTGTTTATCTTTTCAACAGGGAGTCACTTAAGCTTACCCTATGAGTGCATGCTAGATTAAACCCTTCCCTCTCCCCAGCGCAAGGCTACCAAAAGAGGAAATGCTGGACTGCCTGTAACTACCCCTGGCCAGAGCCTGCTGCAAGTGCTGTACTTTCATCTATCTCCTGCTATTCCCCAGTCACTCTGAAAACCTTCAGCAGAAAAACCTTCAATTCTGGCATTTTGCAATCTTGCACTTTTTAGGATCTCGCTCTTGGCAGATTGATGGCTTTTTTTAGGGGTCCTTTTGGGGATTTTTTTCTTTCCCCTTCTCTCAAAGCACATTGATCCTTGCTTTAGGAAAGGTCAGTGATGGAGCACAGAGGCTGCACATTTACTGCAAACTGAGAAAGAAGATGGTCCTGCAGCTGGGGAGCTGGCCCAGCTTTGGGGAGCTCTCCATAAGAGAGCTGAAAACCAGACCAGTTCTTTATGTGGGAGGAGTTTTTCCCTCCCCAGTTTCCAAGTCTTAGTTACTTCCCTTCCCCTCCTCCACCACCCAGATCTGAACAGCGTTTCCTTTGTCTGTTCCCTGTGTAGACTTCCATTCTCTGGAGACAGGGCCTAAATGTCTAGCACAACAGGACCCTGATCTCAGCTGGGCCTTAGGCACTGCCATAAAAAACAAACAGAGATCACAGAAGCATGGCTCTTGCAATGTAAAACAGCCTGGATAGCAAATAAGTCTTTGGATAGGTCTGTTAGCTGACATACTAATTACACTGTTGGAATGCTATGCTTTCACAAAAGCTTGTATGGTCTGAAAGTTTATTCCAAAACATCCCATTTAGTGACTGTGAGTGCATTTGGAAAGGGAGCTGGAGCTCACTGCAATGCTAAAAAAGTATATGCAACACTGTACCTCCAGCAAGACCAAGGAGATTTCTACCACACGTTAGGATGACTAACGAATTGAAGTTTCCTTGGCATGCTTCCCTCCCAACACATGTGGGCAAGGATTACAGAGTGGAAAGAACCCAACCCGGGGAGAAGAAAAGCACACACTCCTGTTGCCATTAAATCCCTACTGGGGTAGGGAAGGGGTTTCCTTATAGTATTTCAGGGATGTCTGTCCCCCTCCCTAGTTTGCATGGGCTGTTTAACACCCCCATCCCTCCCCCCCAAATTCTCAGACTGCAGCTCAGCAACACACCGTGCCACGCAGCCTGCAGAAGGCCAAGACCACACATTTTTGGGAAGGCAAATCATCACTTCCACCTACCCACGGATTCCTAACACCAGGCATGAATTTCTTGTTCAATGTTCTAGCTAGCAAATGACACCACCTGAAGGTTCAACATCCTCCTGATGTTCCTCCCTCTCATGTTAAGTTATAGGACAGCTCTTTTGTGCTCACAAGCCATTTTCATGGAGATCATGCTTTCTTTGGCTGTGCCATTTGTCATCAATTGCTAATCCAAGTCAGTGAGTGGGGTTGTCCAGTACCAACACATGTAGCCTCCCAATCTGCCCTGCTAATGATCAGGTTATTCCAGATGCCAAACAATAACAGGAATTGTTTTAGCAAAATTTGGAAGTCAAGCTTTACATGGTACTAACATGCAAATTTAATTCTCTGTTTTACAAGTGGTTAGATTTGTTGGTCACCTACCAGCATAGACCATCTCAATGCTAAGATACACACCTACAAGCTGAAGGAAAATGAAAATTCAAAGGAGATTCAGTGTCTGGTCTGTCCTCTTGCATCTCCCAGGCCATTAATGCCACATCACCTGGCTCACCAACACTGTGCTAATAACCTTTACCAGACTACCCATCCTGAGGAACGTGGGTTTTTTCTGCAGCTGAAGTCACACAGAGAAGCTATCCCAGAAACACAAGCATTAGCCATCAATATCTCAGGAATTACCCCTACAGGCATCTAACCTGCTTCCCAAGATACTAGTTGAAAATTTATGTGACAGGAAGGTGGAAAGATTCAACACTTGTCTAATTAGTGTTATTTTTTTTTTTTTTGCTGCCACTTCAGCTTCACTTTTAGCCTCTCCATCAGCAGAGCACACCCTTACAATGAAGGAGCCAGTGGAAGTTGAATTTGTCTTCAAGCAGAAGTTGTCTCTTTGTTTCTAACCTGTCTTCTGTCCAGAGCTGGTCCTCACAACCATCACTGCTTCCTCACAACCACAAATGAATAGAGCTCATCATCATTCATGTGATTTCCACCTCCAGTTTTACAATTTCAAAAAAGCTCCCCCAGCAGTTTACTTATTTATAAAAACAGGGAACTTTTTTTGGCCTGGATTATCTGAGTAGGCTGTAGTGCAGGAGAACAGTGAAATGCCCCAAGCTGCATGTTCTAGTCAACTGCAGGCTTAAGCACTTTGCTCAGCTGAGGAGCAGAGCCAAGGAGTGAGCAACATCTTTAAGAGATAAAATCCCCATCTGTGAGGAGCCACTTGCTCCTTCATCACGGTGCCATCAGGCCTTTAACTCATCACAGCTTTGCACTGTCACTTCCAGTCTCCCTCCCTTTTCCCTTCCAACTATGTCTCTGGCCTTTGGATGAGTCTATGCTTATTTATTAGCAGCTCAGTTTTCAAATTCTGAGCCAGAGCCAGCAAAGAAGATTAGCTTCTCCAGATGAGGTCCTAGAAATTAGCTCCACAGGCTTCAAAACAGCAAGGTAATAAGTACTGTATTTGCTTCCTCTCCAAACTCAATGAGGATGTGCAAAGGGCACAGGCATTGCATGGTATGTAAGAAAGAAAAAGCAAGATGAAGCCTTTATGATTGTCTCAGAAATTACAAAAGGCACTTCTGACCCAAAGAAATTTAAAATATACCTTACCCTCCCAGTCTTAGGCTAGGGTCCATTAGGCTAGGGTCAGGGAATGGTTTCAGGTTGAAGTTCAAGGGATGTCTTACCTGCTGCTTAAAGGCACAAAGTATCTTTGATGAAACATTGGTAATCCTATCCAGTTGTGAAGTTAACAAGCAATAAGAGAAGTCAAGCATAAAGGACCCTCACGGTCCTTCCTTCAAGCACCACTAGCACACCTTAAGGTTTATGTCTCTTTGCTGCACAGTTAAGTGCTTCATTGGGTCTTCAGCATATTTCTGGCCTTTAGCTTCTGAGAAGTATCATTAGGGCAGACCAGAGATTTTCCTATATTTTTAAAACAAAAATAAATATGTAAGTAAAGTGTGACCTCAGATCACTGTTTCTGTGCTTCTAGCTATACCATTTAAAATGAGATCAGTCAAAAGCAAATGAGATGCCTGCCTGTCTTTAGCCAGAGCCAGAAGTCCCAGGAGCATGACATTTCATTCAGGTATCACAAAGGACTTCTTGCAGAAGAGATGAGGTATTGATTAAAAAGAAAAGCGGCTGATGCACCCCCTGCTCGCTCAAGCAAGCTGTAAGTTTGAAGAAAAGGAACAAAATGAACTTTGGTTTGACTCCTCTGTGCCTGAAATTACTCTGTGACAACGATTCCCTGCTGCCAACACACACTCCAGCTCTGAGAGCAGGAACGATGGTGTCCAAGCCAAACACATGCGTGGCTGGAGAGACTCACAGCAGATTAGACAGCTCTCCTTTGTACCAATACATGAAATACATCTGGGGTACCCTGGCCATGTTAAGGGCACATTCCTTGGCTGAGCTGATGCTTGTTGAGCACTGCTGCAGGCACCAGCGCAGCTCATCCCTGGAGCACTGATACAGCACTTCCAGCAGCTCCCCAGGAGGGCAGATGGAGATCCCTGGGAATGAGACTGGTGAAACAGCCCTGAACTGTTGATATTCTCACTCAGATTATCTGAATCCCGGTGTAGAAAACATGCCAAAAGCATCCTTACTGTGAATCACAACAAAATGCTCAGTAAGAGGCTGGATTTACAGAGAGCCAGCTGCAAGCAAAGACAGCCCTTGGTCATCAGTGTCACAGCATCCTGAGGAGGCTACTCAGATTAACAGATAAAACTCTATGTGCAAGTCCAGTTCCCACCTCAAAGCCCAATACTTCAATCATGTTGAGCATCTGGAATCAAGCTGTTGCCACTCCAGACACAGTAACTCTCTAGAGAGTCTGTTCTCCAGAGACACAGGGCTGCAAATAGCCCATTTTCAGGCGGTTTTCTTTTCGTGGTTTTCAATTTCTTTTAAAATGTGTTGTTAAGGTTTTTTTTTTTTTTTTTTTTTTTTTTTAAGGGAACAGAAATATTATAAATTTGTATTACAGTGATGGTATCATCTAATGGGAAAATAAAAAGACATACAATATGGAGTTCCCTTATTATCCATTTCCTTAAATATCAGAATTTTTTTAGTCACTTTATAACTGGCCATGAAGAAGGTAGGAAAATTAAACCTGAGTCAGAGTTTAATGGCCAAGCTCAAATGAAATGTAACGGGCCTTTGGGTTTATAGCTATAACCATAGCTTTTTCATGGATTTAGAAGTAAAACTTCCAACTGTATACCATGGATGTCCAGTTTAACATTAGTAAATACAAGTTACATCACTGTTCATGTAAATCAGAAGTAATTTGATGGGGCACCAGAAGACTTAAGAAAAGAACAGACATCTCTACCAGCAGGGAGCTCTTGTCCATGCAGCACAGCCTGACTCCAGCACCTTCCAGTCCTCCCTGTGCTAGTCTCGCCAGAACGTTCACACTTTGCAGTGGTTTCAAGTTTCCAAATCAGAACCTTTGCTGGATTTTCAATTTTTAGACCTCTCCATGCCAGCAGGAGGACAGGAAAAAAAAAAAAAAAGATTTTGAAGAATTTTAATTTTTCCAGACTGCATACCAGACTTAATTCCTTATTCTCTGTTACTATTGTCTATAAGCTCACTTGACAATTTTCAACTCTTCAGATTTACAGCCATTCCTAGCAAAGTATTTCATCCACAAATAAACGCAACCATCCTTTTTCTGAAGGCAAGAGGAAAATATATAGAAAGCACACAGATGTTTGGCAAGTACATCAAAGCTAGGCTAGTCAGTACAAAAACCCTCCCCAAAACCCTTGACGTTCTCAGTGCTTTAACAATACAATCAGATTTTAAATATGAACAGAGGGGGATTCCAAATGGGTACATACCATCACAATAATAAATTAATTGGAAGTGCACAGAAACTTGGACTACAGAGAGCTGTACACTAAATTAGATGTCTTCATGTGCCACTTCATTCTGTGAGACCAGGCACACTGAGTCTGAATAAATCTTTGTTTTTCACATTAATATGAAATTAGATGAGGTTGGCCCGTCTATCAACTCCTGGCCAGTAGGTATCAACTTACTGTCTTTGGCAAAGTCCTGCTCCTGTGTTCTCTGCACAGCTGGAGAAGATGGTACTTGGCTCCTTGAGCCCTGTGATTCGCTGCTGTCCCAAGTACAGTCACTGTAGATGCTCTTGGATCTTTGGCGAGCAGAGAGCACTTTACCCTCCAACAATATTTCATAACTTCAGCACGTAATACCTTTTCCAAGGGAGGACAGATGTGCAGGAGTAGTTTCAGTCTTCCAAGAAGTTTTCCATCAGGATCCTAGTTTTTCCTCTGGCTATGCAGTCCAAGAGCATAACCACAGCTCCTGCAAGGCTGAAGACAGGAGGCTGGTGCTCCAGCAATACCTGCTGCCAGCAGACCATCCAGCTGCCCATTTGCTCCTTGGGTTTGGAGCTGCAGCTGTGAGGAGGCTTGCCAGCACACAGCTACTCCACTTTTTTGGAGAATTTTGAAAAGGGCATTGTGGAAGAATAGCTTGAGCTCAGCTTGTCCTACAAGGGAAATTTCAGCCAGAAGCCATTATGCCAAACATTCAGGTTTTTGAAGGGATGGAGAGGTATCATACAGAATGTGGGGGAGAAAGACTATTTCTTTTCAGAATACCACATATCCCAGTTACAGTAAAGGAACCAGCAATAATACCTATCTGCACTCACAAGTTTTGGTTTTGGGTTGTTTTGTTGGTTTGGGTTTGTTTTTTTTTAAAGTTTGCAATCTTTGGAGAAGAGAGGGTCAAAGACCAACCTTCTGAGCTCAAAAAAAATTCACTCTTGGCATGCCAAAGCCAGCAGTAGAAACACCTGGATCTTCCACGGTGGCTTGGCTATGTGCCACAGTAAAAAAAGCCACTTCACAGTGAGCTCTGTCCTTGAGGGAACACACTCCAGATCATTCAGCTTCAGGGAGAAGAGGCTATTTCCCTTCACTACAGAGAGCCCCAGCCTCTATGTGTGTACATGTACTGCCCCATCCCAAACAGCCAGCAGGCTGCTCAGTCACGAATTGTCATATTCCACAGGAAGGCGTGGAATCCATGATGATGTTCAAAGTGGATCACTATGGGTAAAATACATTTCAGGTGTAGAAACCTCACAAAAAAGCGGAACAGAGAACCTGATGGGAAAGGAGATGGTTGCATCCCCATATAGCAGTGGAAAGTCACAGGGTTTCAGTAAGGGTTTGGAGGCTGAAAGCTGAAGGACAGCCACAAGTTAACTTTCCAATAGCTGCATTCACCTTCGGAAATGTTATTTGTTTTTGCAAATTACTATTAGGACACGTTAGTTTTTGCTTACTACCCATTTCTTTTTGCCAGGAAACCCTGATGCTGCCACCACATGATTAAGAAGTTACTCAAATTCAGCAGAAACCCAACACTCCAGTGTCTTTGGCTGTAGTCACTCTACAAAGAGCAGATGGGAATCCTGTGACATCTGACAGTTTTCCTCTCCTGCAAGACTGATATTAAACAAAAGTCTCCTATTCAAAACAAAACACTAGACAGAACACAAGCCACATTCCTATTTTGGGAAAATCTGGATGGGAAACCTAATTTCTCATCTTGAACCCATGTGTAGCTGTTTAGGTGTAGTTCAGGAGCCATACAACATTTACAGTTTATTCCTTTGAATGCTATGGAAAGCTAATAAAAGAGTGGGAATCATCAGCAGAATGTACTACAAAATGTAATCTACCGAGTAGACTGGAGCAAACACTGATCATTTCCTATCACTGCTGCCCACCAAGGACCTTCTGCAGCACAGAAGAGATACAATTTTGGGAAACAGCAACTTCATGAGAAGTTGAGAGCTTGAAAAATCCAGTTTTTTGCAGGGAAGCTGGGTATTCTGCTCCCACCTCATCCCAAACCTGCTCCTCATTTTCACAAGGAACTGTACTTGGATTTTCCAGAGTGGCTGCCACCTATTCAGAAACCAGTCTTGAGCAGAAATAGTAAGGCTACACTGCTGCCAGTTCTTCAGCCCGTGCTTGGTCACGCTGTAAAGTCCTCTACGTCTGAAATCCCTTCTACCAGCCTTCTAATGGTAATTTCTGAACACTCTTGGGCAAAATTCCACCAACAAAATACTATTGCTTTGAAACAGAAGAGGGCAGACAAACATCCAAATACAAATTGAAAGCAACTGCTCAAAAGACTCCACTAGTATCTCAACAGTCCTTGACTAGTCAACACCTTACATTTTTATTTTTAAAACCTACTTCTGCCACGGTTCTTGGACCCTTTAAACCAACATCATCAAATTCCACCACGGATTTAGACTTCACAACGTGACTTCACTTCTCCAAGCGCAGAGCAAGAGTCTTGTGAGAAGGCTTCACTTCTGCCAGCATGCACTTCCAAGTTCTCCAGCCCTGGACAGCAGAGAATCCAAACAGGATAGCTGCGTAACAGCCTCCTACGCGCTCCGGAGCTTCCTGGCTACTGCTGCCTGATGCATTTTGTGAGCTCTCAAACAGAGCTGGGCCCATCTCCTGCCTGCTGGTTTGGAACTGCACGGGCTGGGTCACCACGCACCATGCCAGTGCAATATTCTGTCCTGTGCATGGGGCAGCAGGCACAGCTCAGTCACTTCAGGGAAGACTCTCAAGCTGTACAAACACTCAGTGAAAAAAAAAAACCTGATGTCGCCCATCCTGAGAGATGGAGAGGTGCACACAAATACCATGCCCAGTTGGGCACCCAGTTTTAAGAACTTGGGTTCTTAAAGAAAGCTGATATGCAGACCCATTCGCTGGCAAAACAGTCCAAATCCAGTCAGTCAGTTGATCGCTGTCTCAGTGTTGGCATTCCTGAATGGAAAGCAGCAAAAGAGCAGAGAAAGGTGGATGGAAAATGTGACCAGCAATGCGACTCATTTTCCTCCTCCATACTAGAAGTTAACACAGACAGCAGAGAGCACAGGATGGAAAAATTAAGGAATAGAGAAGAGGGCATGACAGAAGGATATATCTGAGTAGCAGACATGAAGAAAGAAGTAGATTTTCACTATCCTTTGCTTTCAGGCCACACAGCACCTCCCACAACCAATGCACCTGGACAGTTTTCAAGGATGCTGGCCACACACTGCTCACATAAACTTCATGGGATTAACACCACAGCCTGTGGGATGAATCACTTGTATATCTTTCTTTTTTTATCCCACATTAAAATCTCAAAAGGAAGAAAACAGTGGCTTGCTCATAATGGATTTTCTCTCTACTCTCCAAAACCATGCAAAAGACTCATTACCAGTTGGATATGCTAAGACTACAGATACATTCCAAAGGAGTATGTAACACCAAAATAAAAGCTCCTGAGTTACTTTACATTGTTAGCTGTACTGTTTTCTGCTGTCCTTTAGCTATTTGTTGTATCATAGATGTCTGTCTGTCTGTCTTAAGTGTGAGCTGACCATTGGTGAGCATTCAGGGGAACTTGCCTTATTGGATCACTTTCTCCCAGAAAGGAGGACGGTTCAGCTTCAGAAGTCAAAGATAAGTAGTTCTGACCTCAGTTACAGCTTCAGTTCAACAGTGGTGACTAAAGTTGTGAAATTTGCTTTCTGAAGTGATGGCTGTTTTTACCAATCTAGGTCAGGTTCAACTATAGCTACTGAGGCTCTTTCCTGTCAACTCAAAAGAAGAACACTAAGCACCAGTGGATGGTTTGACTCCAGAGCTCTACCTTGAAAGTAGAGCAATTCTAGTCCATCCACCACGACCTGATGAAGGCACAGCTTTACAGCTACAGAAAAATGCCTCAGCATCACATTGTCAAGGTTAAAGTAAAACTTCCATCCTCAAGAAACACAGGATTCTGATTTCCTTAAACTGAGGAACATGCTGTGTTACATTTCCTTAGATCAGAATGGGCTCCTGACAGGAGAAATTAGAGGAGGATTTAGCTTTCACAAAAAAACATTAATCACATTAGGTTCTTGACAGAAGGTATAGGAGATCAGTGAAAAGAACTGAGACACAGCAGAATAAATGATACCCAGGAAGGAAGTCACTAATCTCCACCTGCACTCAGTTATCCTCCTTTCAGATCATCCCCCTGTGCACATTTAAGCTTCCACCAAATTTACTTGGGGCCACTCAAGCAGTCCATTCAGGATTCTGCTCAAATAAGAGGCAAAGAAGAAATAGAGGAAGGATTATAAGACCTGAGAATATGGAGAATTACTAGGTGTGGCAAGTCTCAGCGGTAGCAGATGGTTTCCCTGATGTACCAAGGACCTGGCACTGTTTGTTTACAGAAGCCAGGGTAGCTCATCTGGCAGCCTGCAGCCATTGCTAACGTTCAGGTGAGTTTGGCCCAGTCACCATTTCAATTCCTGTCACTGCAGTGCCTCCAAGACACACTTGCCAAGGGCCAAGTGCATGCCCAAGCACTCAGCCTCTGCCACATCTACACATAATCAGCAGAAAAAAAGGCTCTTGTGCAACTCAAGTGCACGGTGCAAGGAGGTTGCTACACTGACATTTGTCACAGCATTACAAAGGGTGCCTACATCTCATCTGTAATGGAAGTTCCTCTGAAACCACCAGTGTTTTCTCTCAAATGTCTCTATACAACAGTTCCAGGTATCCAGAGCCAAATTTAAACCAGTGTCAGCAGGGATCTTGCAAGACATTCCCAGAACCATCGAGATCCTGAGATCCCACACGCACATTCTGCAGACAGCGTCCTTGTTGTGGGATGTTGGGATTGTTTGCTGGGGAGTCTCTGGGGTGGCACAGGGAAAGCAACACCCTTTCATGTGGCTGACTCTCAAACCTGGATATTTCTGTGAAAGAGATACTTCCCAGTTTTCAGTGATGTGGAAAGGTTCACATGCCAGTCCCAGAAGCTCACTTCTTATTTTAAAACCAACGGGCTAACAGTCCAGGAAGTGTATAGTCAGCTCTAAAAATACAAAGACATCTGGAATGACCAAGTGTGTAATTTAACTTGTAGCTGGTACAGGAACCAGTTTTACTTGCTGTGTTCAGGAGGAGCAAAAGAAGCATTTTCTACAGGACTCTGTTATCCCATTTGCCTTGCAATGAAAATAGCATCCTATTTCTGGTCATTCTACTTTTATTCAAAGACATTTTGGTCACAGACTACTTGAAGCAATGGAATAACTTGCAAGCTCACCCTGAGCACACAGTCATCCCATAATTTTGATTACTGCAACATGTTAGGGTATCCCAGCATACAAACACACCGCAGGGAAACACAGGAGATACAGACTCAAGGAAAAGTCTGGGAAATACCTGCTGTTATCACCAAGATGAAGTTTGACTACATTGCCAACACAACTGCAGTCCAACTTCATTTGAAATAAAGTGATGTCCCACTACATGTCCCACTACAACTTCAACTTTCAGATGAAGTCACACTGTATCAAGATACAAAAAAACTGAACTTGCCAATAAATGCAGCAACGAGAAGCCAGCCAGTAAAACAGAGCTCCAAAAGAACCCATCTCATCTGCTGCCTCTTCTAGAACTGCTCTGGTTAATCCAGCCGCAAGCCAATATCTTTCTACCAAAAAAATAATTAAATTCTCCATCAAGAATGCCAGAAAGTCTGATGTCCCAGCCCACGGGGGTGGATGGGAAGTGCCAACATGCACCCCTTTGTCAAGCCACCCCCTAAATCCCATTGTGTTATGGCAACCCTAAGCAAGGCACTTACTCCTATAGGTTCTGCTAAATCTGAAGATGGACAACAAGCTGGTTTGTGGCAAAACTGAACTTTTTTAACATGAAAATCAAAAGCATGGAGTTATGTTGCTGGCCGTAACTGAAAGGCGTCTGCTAATGATTAAAGCTTCCATTTTGCTGCCAAAGTATTATTGGAACTGCTTATTTGCTGTGCAGCTTGGGGAGAAAAAAAAAAATCTCTTCCATCCTTTATTAATCTTGTCCTCATCTGACACAACAAAAATGCACCATCAGTCTTTTGCTTACTTTGAAAAACAGGCCTGAAAGTCGCTCCAAGAGCCAAAATCTTTGTGTATAATTACTGCCTTGATTAAGTAGAAAAAAGTACGGAAAATGTCAGTCATTATGCATTAAATTAAGTATTTTGGGGGCTTATTTAAAGCCATTTTATCAACCTGCTTTCTTAAAAGAAACTTTGATATAACAAAAAACTACAAAAACATTCAAAAGAAATGATTTTTAAAGTTTCTTTGGTTGGTTGTTTTTTTAAAAGCAGTCACATCCAAAGGAATGTAGCTCACAAGGTAACTATGGAACTTATTGGAAGGCCTCAGCAATAAGACTTGTATCTTCTTGGCCCCAGGTAGTTTCTTGCAGCAGTGCTGAGCTGGTGACCTATTTGGCTGATATAGGAAACTCAATCACTAGAAAGTTTATGCATTCTAATATGAAAAGCAGATTTTCCTTGGAAACATTTTCTTGGGGCAGGTTTCAGGGTCCCAAAACTGGCAGTGACTGCATAAACAGAGGAGGTAATGGATAAAGGCTCCAACAGGGGATGCTATGCAAATTTTTTTCCTTTTCAGCCTGCCATGCTGGGCTCCAAACAGGGTAACCAGGAGAAACAGGGAATGTAACTATCTGCCTGAGCACAAAGTCTCAGCAGAGGAGGATTAAATGAGAAGGGAAAGAGGAAGAAACTTGCAGGCAGCTGGAAATTTCAGAATTGATGTTTTCGGAGGCCTGGTAGCCATCCTAGTGTTCAGGAGTAGCTGGATGTGTTGTATGGCAAACTTAAAGGCAGCAAAGCCTGTGTGCCATTGCTCCTCCACTCTTACCAATGTGCCCTGTTCGGCTGAAGCCAAAGTGCCCAGCTTGGTTTATTTATGCACAACTAAGTCTTCCAGCCTGTGGTTTCAGTGGTCACATCCCACCCTCTCCCCAGCAGACAGACCAACAGGGCAGTCTCAGAAATCCTGGAACACATTTCATGCCCACAGCTAGCGAATATGAAGTCCAGACAGGCTTGTTCCCTCTCCTGCTCCTAGAGGAGGTCTGAGGGGTCTCAGCGCCTTGGCTACGGAAAAATCAAAACAGATGCAGACGAGAAACAATCTTTGCAAGGGCTTGATTTTTTTTTTTTTTCCCTCCCTTTGAAATACACTTCTTGTGGTCTGAAGACAAGAAAATTCTCCTCACATGCCAACCTGGCAGCCATGTGGGACCTCTTTCAGCCCTGCCTGTGTGAAGGCTTGGCCCCAACAACTGGGCTTGCTCTGCTGGCATTTGTGAGGCAGGGGAGGTCCTCTCTTTGGGCTCCAACTCCCATTTCTTGAGAAATTGGAGAAATATGGATGTTCTCCAATTTGCAGTTGGATTGGAGAACAGACCACAATTAAATGGGTAGTATATTGTTCTACATCAAATCAGGGGGATGGAAGTTGAAAAGAGAACCTGTTTACTTCAGTGGAATGCTTAGAAATAGCATGGGAAAAACCCCAGCCCTGGAGATAAAAACTTAATATACTTGGAGACTTCCTAGTCAACGCAATCACCCTTCTCCCGAGATGTGAGAAACTTAGAGGTGTGGGAGAGTTGTCCCACAGAGGCATGATATCAGCTAAAGAAAAGCCAAATGAATGCAAAAGTCAAAGCAGTTGGACTTCAGATGTCTCCACAAAATGGAAAAAACCCCCACATAACTGAACTAGCCCTGTCAGAACACCAGTTGCCCAAGATGAAGACAAACAATGAGAGTAAGTCTAGAAAAATGAATATAAACCACACACTATAGGCCAGAACATTTGAAAAAATATATTCTAGAGAGTCAGTTTCAAACTGGAAACTATTTTATCATGTCTTAATCTGGAGAGATATTTCTTTTAAACTGTTTAAAAGTGAACACTACATAAAAGGGATTTGATAAGTAGTGTTAAAAGGAGAATGCTTTAGAGAAACATGACCCTATGACATCTTTTGTGTCCCTATTACTTGCTAATCACTCTTTTCCCTCTATAGGGGAATGAAATGAGGCAGTGTTGCTTGGAAAACAGTAATTAATTTCTTACTACTCAGAAATCTTCAATTATGAACCCAAGGGAACACCAGTACCAGTTAACTTTTGCAAGGCTTTATAAATACACTGAAAGTCACTTTAGTATGACATTGAGATGCTCCCAAATCAAGTGGGAACCCAGATAACAAAAACCACAGCCAGCAACTCCATCCCAACAGGCAAAACATCCCCAGCAGCAGAGCTCCAGCAGAGCCAGAAGGTGTCCCAGGAAAGTTTCAGCAGAACGAGGCACTGCAAAGGGCAGAGTTTTAGCAGACAGCCATATTTCAAATGTTCTTAATGAGCTTGTCATCAAGGAGGCAGAGCAAATACCAACTGCAATTTGAAGCTGGGCAAAGGAAAACCAAGCAAGGATGTCTTTGAAATGCAGAAGAGCTTCCCAGAAGAGATGGAAATGTCACAGCACAATTAAAGGGACACTCTCCCCTTGTCACAGGGCTGGAACAAATAGCGCCAGCAGAAAAGCAGGAGCCCACCTTAATCCCTTGGCACAGTCACAAAACAATGGGCACTTCAGAGGTGGCAGTGGAGAACAATCTCATTTTCCACAATGACAGAGGACAAAACAGAGTAATAATAACCCTGCTTTGGTTCCAACACAGAGCATTGCCTTCCAAGCTCTTAAACAGAAACGACCGTCATTTGCCATGTAAGTCATTAAGTGGGGCAGAGGAAGCCATTTAGACATCACAAGATAGCAACATAAATATTACAAAACATTCATAATTCAAGCATTTTGTTTTACGCAGCAACACCCCAAGCTCAGCTGAGCTGTTGGTGTGGTGATGCTCAAGCAATAGGCAGCCATAGGAACTTCAGTCCCAGCCCCTTACCATTCAAACCTATGTACAGGGCAGCCTGGAACTGCAGCTCAGAGGTAACTACTTCAGAAGTGTTGTGGCACAATTCCTTTCTGGGCAGAGCAAATTCAAAATTCAAATTCTAATTGTGGGAAATCAAACGAGGACTTCAGCCATACCAACATGTTTTGACTGCTGAAAGTAAAACAGCCAGAAAAATAAAGCAGCTACCACCCTCCTTTATCCTTGCAGAAGCACAGAGTCAAAAATTAGGAAAAAGGCAAGAAAAAAGGTGTTCAGAAAATAGCTTACAAAACAATCACCAGAGAGTTCAGGGTAGGCTGTCAAGGGCTGCTTCCAGCCTACTACATCTGCTAAAGTCATTAGACAGTGTCACCCCACACCTGGGCTCCCAAGGGCAAAAGCAGAGGAGGGAGGGCTCCTCCTCATCTCCTGCTGACCCGGCTGTTTCTGGTGTGAGTGTAAATTCTCTCCATCCATTCAACATTTTGCTAACAGGCCACTGGAAGAGGGAGTGCCTGTTTGCAGGGTTGGTCAGGCACTGTATTCCCAGAAAAGAGCTGATTTCCAGGAGAACTTGGCTAGAGCAAATCATCACGTCCAGTTTTACCTCTCTGCTCTAAGCTTGTCCCAGGCTTCCCTTGGAACCAGCACAGAACCTGGGTTAGTGTAGATGTCCCTGTTCCTCCTATCAATACTCCATTTCCACTGACTCCTTTAAAACCAGGGACCCAGGCTCCCTCCAGAGACAGCAGTTTCCAAGACAGCTAAAATTTTAAATAAATCCCACTCTTCACAACCAGATGGACCAACAGGATGCTTTGCTTATACTGTTGCAAAATAATAACCAGCCTTGATCCCTGCCTCCAAAAAGCCTGAAAACAAAGACACTGCTGCAACGAGACAAGCAAGTGCCATTGAGCATCCTTACTCTCCACACACACAGCTCTGAACCTCTGCCTGCCCAGAGAAGCCCTTCTCCAGCCCCAAGCTGAAAACATTTGAAGGAGGAAAGCATCTCTGCTTTGCCAGCATTGTCCCTGTTTGGAGAGCAAACTTCTACAAACAGTTTTTTTTAATGACATTAAACAACTTTCCAGTAACTCCAAGCCAAAAATTCCAAATCACCCACCCTGCCTCCTCAGCTGGCCTGTGTTTGACTGCATTAGTGCGTAGATTGGCCAGAAACTGCAGCAGGACAGGAACTGATTCATAAGTGGATCGAGTATCCTCTGCTGCTGGGCTGGTGCCAGAAAGGCAGAACACAAGGCAAGCACTGCATTCAGAACGGACACTGAAGGCTACACACCTTTGTTTTCAAAAAAGGGGCTTGGGGTGCTCCTTCCTTAAACTTGGCTCTCCTTGTTAGAGAGTTATGAACACTGGTACATACAGAAGCAGCTAGACAAGCTGTCCCAGGTATTTAGTGGTGGCCACTCACCTAAACCTGTCCTCTGGGATAAAGCCAACAGTGCTAGAGGAAAAGTGTTCAACCTACAAAAGTGTTTGTTTCTTCTCAAATTCCAGGCACAGCTCAAGGACCAACCAAGAGAAGAGGCTGCTCTAGGAGGGAGTATTTACTTTTTATATCATGACCTTGGTCTCTTACAAGGCTTAAAATTCAAATACAAAGACACACTGGGAAGAAGTGGAAACACAGAGAACTGAAGTAGTTTCTCAGGGCAAACAGCAGGGCAAAGCTGGGTGTACAAACACAAATCAAGTCCTGCATCATATCTGACAAATTACACTCTCTTGAAATGCAGTGTAAAGGAAAAAAAACCCAAAAAACTCACTTTCTAAAGGAACCCAACACACACCAATTGCACCTGAAATAAAGCACAGTGTTGGCAATTACTATGTCTGGTAGCACATCTGACCAGTGGATGCAAAGCTATTGACAAGTCACAAGCAAACGAGGAAACTGCATTTGCAATTTGGCGTAAAGCTACTGCCACATTTGAAACCTAGAAAGCTGCTAGATTGCCACTTATCTGTTAGAATAAACAGAAGTGTACTGGGTCTGGCCAGCTTTTCCAAGAGAATGCTAATGCTCAGAGACATTTGCTAGCAGTGCACACAGTCCCTTCAGTGTACAAAGGGGGGGGATCAGGAAGACAAGGACCTAGAAAAAGAGGTAGAGCAGCAAAAAGCAGACGCACGATAGAAACCGTGATCTTTACAAAACTTAAAAGCCCCAACAACACTAAAGAAAAGTGATTAAAAACAATGCTACTTGCAAAAACAGGCATGGCAGAAGGGATATAAAGATGCAAGATTCGTCCATGAGTTGCAAGAAACCTTATTTCTCCGTTTCTACTTAGAACACTTTAAAGGTGTGCCTTTAGCCAGGATGCAGCAGTTAACCCTGAAAGTAATCTCGGCCCCTTCTGGTACCCAATAAGTGCACTTACTTAAACCTGGAAAGCAACACCTTCAAATAAAGGGTGCTGTGCTCCCCATGAAGAGCCAGAAGCCCAACTCCAAAAGCCGTCAATCTAAGAAGGGGCAGCTTCCAACACGGAAGCCAGTGCATCCCCAGGAATGAAGAGTTATGGCTTTCTATGCCCCTCTCCTAGGTCACGACTGCAGCCAGTGAAACCAAGTTGTGCAGCAGAGGACACTGCCAGGCACACACTCATCTCCTGACAGCGTATGTGGACAACAGGACCTCTAAGCCAGGACTCCCAGATGAGCAAAGATCTTCCCCATGGATTTTTCAGTGCCAAGTCCCACATCCCAGATAAAGAGAGAAGAGCAGCCTCCCTTCCCAGAGGTTCCTTTGGGTCCTGATAAAGTTACACTAACCATAATAGCCTTGTTTTACGTATTACATGTACTGTAACATGGAAAATTGGTCTGCAGTTATGTAATTGCAGAGGAAATGGCTACAGCCCTGCTCAGCCCAGCTGAAAACGCCATCCCACGACGCCTCCACCGCAGGCATGGCTCCCAGGGGCTGCAAGGAAAGAGCTCCCATCCTGCCTGCAAGCAGAGCAGCAGCAGCAGAGGTGCACAGGACTGTGCTCATACTTCACTGTCTGTCAGGTTTTCCATTGCAAACACTGCCGACACAGTTTATAGCTTGACCATTTCAAGGCACATCCATGCAAAACTTGGCAGAGAGGGAGCTGCCCTGGCCCTCCCTCTTCCATCTTAAAGAAATCTGTCAGAGTCCTGCTTTAAAGTCACAACATTTCTTTTCTGCAACAGAAATACATTTTTAAGTCATTCTACGAGGCTTTTTTTGGTTAAGGTTTAAAAGAAGCCTATGTAGTCGACAGACAGGACTTACGTCAGCTATTCACATAGCTTTACTGAAACAACTCAGAAATGTTTAGATAGTGTTGGACAGAGCAGGTTGATTACACCATGCCTTTAAACAAATCACAGTCACTTCTAGCAAGAAACACAAGCCCTGTAACTACAGCCCGTTCCCAGGCAACATCTCTAGAGACTGTTAAACCTTCTTTTTTCTCCTGATGCATTTGTGACCATTGCTACATTCAGATTTTCCTATCAGCTAAGAAAAAAAAAAAAAAAAAAAAAAAGAGAGAAATATTCATCAGATGCAACAGGCACACTGGGTATTTTGCTCTTATAAACAGAAATAAGGTCTGAGGCACAACTTTTGTTGAGCCAAGATAGGTGCCTGCTGCAAAAAACCAAATGCTGGAGTCTGAGAGCTGGTATACTACTAAATAACTTGTACTCAAGTAAAATAGCTTTAAGTCTAGCAAGGTTTGCTTCCACAGTAATCACAGCAACAACCAGGTTGTCATGACCCAAAAGCTTCACAACTCAGATTGAGGGTTTTGGAAATTATCCACCACATATGCTACATTGACCTTGCTCTTAAGTCATAATACTGGACAGAAGTTTCAACTTCAAATAATGTCCAAGTAATAACTTCCACTAGCACAATAATGAAGACAACTTGTCCAGCTCTCTCAGTGAAAGAGAAAACCAAATGAGACAAGGCCCTACCAAATGGGCTTATACATATTTACCTGAGAGACAACTTAAATGCCATCTCTTATATGAGAAAAGTAACACTGAGTAATACCATACAGTAAGTGTTACACACTTAAGATGAAGCTAAACAAGCTTGATGAAAACCAGATAAGGCTTCAATAAGTCAAATACCAGATATTTCCCCCCTCTTCTACCTCTGCCCTATACACTGGGCTTTGACCAAGCACAGCTTACGTCCTTTCAGGAGAGCACGCAATTTGGAAGCAAACATCAGAAAAGATGGTAACTCTAGCTTACCCTAGAAGTGTGCAGAAGAAAACATCCAGCAGGATGTGAAATGTGCACCATCATTGGGAAACTGATTGTGAGGTTCCTTGTGTAAAAAACATAGGGACACTTGACCAGAAAAGAGAAGGTGGTTTTTCCCTATGAAAGACATGCAACAAAGCCAAGTTAAAGTTTTCTTCTGCTTCAGAAAGCAAAAGAACCATTTAAGTGTCATTGGCACCAGCAGGCAACCCTATTCTGGCAAGGTTTTAAAATGAAAGTGTCACCTGTACCTTTACACACCTAACCTCCCCGAAGTACAGTTAAACACCCAAAGCAGACGTGATATGCTGTATACATGTCTATACATACAAGGAAGTTCAAAATATTGGCCCAACAGCACATCCAACACACACTGTCCAGTCTGACAGGACTTCTCAGCTGTCAGCTAACAAGCTGTCCAGCCACTCCTCCTTCCTTTCATTAAAGACATTGTCCCTGCTGCAGGTGACATCCAAAACACCTTGCATCTCCTTTGTATGGATTGGAAGAATGAGGCTAATTTATACATCACAGGTAGAGTTTAACAACACTTAGAAGGCCAACATAACCATACAGTCAAATGAAGTATTATACATATACATAGCCCAATCATCTTATTTTCTTGAAAATTATATTTGCATGTTCTTAGAGGTCACAACCACATCTCCTAGCTTTGCTTGCTTAGACTAAGCAAGATACTCAAATTCAAGCCATAATTCATAAGTTTTAAAAGTTGACTCTTCAGAAACTTTTGCTAGTTTCATTGCATACCATCCAAAGGTTCACCTGTAGCTGAAGAGACAAGAAGACATAGTATTGAAGTAATTCCTGTGGTATTCCTTACCTAGGGGAGGATTAAGAGACTGTTTGGAGTCCTGTTATTCAAATAATTAAACCATGAGTTCCCTACCAGAACAGTTAAAACAGGCATCCAAGCAAGTGATGCTCTCTCCATCACCAATCTGTGGCTTATGAGCTTATCTGGTTTGGGTTTTTTTTAAAATATTTTTAAGGATATAAATATCTTCATTTTGTAGATACATAAATATAAAGAGCAAAATTACAGCATGGAATTCCAGGCTTCAGATTTCCTTTCTTGTTTGCGTGGACATTAAGGAATCTGGCTGCCAAGCATCAGAATATGGTTTTAAGAAGCATAATCCAAATTCAAGGATGTCTCCTGAGAAGAGTCACATTCCTGGACCCACTAATTAATTCAAACCCTAACATTCTCCATTTCTATCTCTGCATACCATGTGGTTCAATACAATGTGATCCAAACTGTGCAAGGCAGAGAGGCCACACTAAATGAAAACACAAAGGAACTGTAACTGGAATTCAGACACTTCTTGTATTATTTAACAGCCCAGTTAATTCCCATGGCTCCATAAGCCATTATCCAAGACAAGGATATCATGAATATGAATTTAAGTTGCCACAATATAACCAGGCTTGCTCTGATGGCAGGGACATCCACTATTGACAATGAGAAGCTGTAGGCTTGGAAGGGAGGATGCTTATTCACTAGGCCAGACACAGTTCAAGAAGTGAAGACATTTTCCCCTCTTCAATCATAGCTATTGCTTTAAAGTGGGGCAGATGAGCAGTTTGGTTTCCACTGGTTTTGCAAGTGATACAGTCAGTACCCAGGAGATGGGTATTTCTGTTCACACTAGCCAGTGCCTTTCCACACACAATCCTTTTGGACTCCACACTAAATCACCAGCCAGCAAATGACTGCATCACTTTGAGCCAAACAACCATGAGGCTCTCATACAACAGAGAAATCACCACTCCATTAAAAGAAGAAAAAAAAATTACAATGCATGGTCATCTTTGTGGATAACCTGGCTCAAAGCTCTGAAAGCTGAATTTGAACCTTGGATCAGGGTGCCCTAGTGTCCCCAAGCTCTGCTGTGCCCAGCACACTCCAGAGCCTGCCAGGGCAAGAGCCCTGAATGTGGAGGTACCACAACGTGAGCCTTGGCCTGAACAGATCCAAATACCAGCAGCTCCTCTGGATGAGGACACACAAGTCACAAATGGGCTGGAAACCAGTCCTGGACAACAGCTCTGGATTAATACACAGGGAGTGCTGGAGGGGAGGAGGGGGAGCTGCTGAAGACAGGCGGTTATTCAAACCAGCTGCTAAGCCACTCCAACCACTCACACGTACACAGCCTCCTGCATGTGTTCTGCCCAACTCAAAGCTACCAGGCATCCAAAAGTTCAAGTACACAAAAGAAATCTATACAAACACTTGCCAAAAATCTCGTTTTCCAAGTGCAAGCTGGTTATTCCACGCATGGCAGAAGGGAATTTCATCTTGCTTTTATATGACAGCCTCTGCCTCTTTGCCTCAAAATTCCCCAATTAACACTTTTGCAAGAAGTTTTTAAATTGCGCATGGCCATGTATTTATCTACGCGCATTCTCTCCCCTCCCTACCGAGCTCTGGGCCACGGGCTAAGCTGTCAAGCCAAGTTTCATCCCAAGCAATTTTTAAACACTCATCCTATAAATCCTCTGCAAAGGGAGTTAGTAATGGAAATACTGACAGAAACTTGAAGAGACAGCAGGGCAACTACAGCAGCCTACTATACATCAGCTTCATTAGCTGCAGATCCTTCTCTCCGTCACCTTCATTTTCCATTAGCGTACCTTGGCTAATTAACACACAAAACCTACGAAACATTCTTACAGTAGAAGGAAACATTTGGCCCCCAGCCCAAATCAACACTGAGAAACTTCAACATCCTCTGCCAGACATAGTAACTGTACCAGATGGAGCAAACGTACAGCTAACAAGTAGTGATGAGGAAACTGAAAGCAGAGGAACAAATGCAAAAATCGGACCATCGAGGGAAAAGCAGCAAATATAACTTACCACTCTCATTTTTCTCTATGACGTCCACAACCTCTCCAGCCTGGAGGCTGATCTCAGAGTTCTCCTGCTTCTCATAGTTGGACACCACCACATATTGCTCCAGGATCATGGGTTCAGAGCTAGCATCAGCACCTGGGGAAGGGAAAAAGCAAGCCGTAAGCCAGCTTCCAGCCATGGCTCCTTGAGAGCGACCTCCGTCCATCCGATTCACAACAGGCCAACTTGTCACCAGAGCCAAGCGAATCAGCAAACAACCTTGGCTCGCAGCATATCCCCAAATGGCTGGCCATATAGAAACAGCCTCCTCTGGCCCACAACCCAGCAGCACAGAGGGACATTGGAGAGAAGAAGAAGAAAAAAGGGGAAGAAAAAAAAAAATATAAAAAGGAGCCAAAAAAAAGGTGAATTAGTTGCACAGTTTCATGATGGATTCTGAAAATAAACCTCTTCCCAACATGGTTTCCACAATCCTTGCTCCCATTCAGAGAGAAAAATCCTGGGCAGAAGCAGTATAAATCCACAGCTGAGCCATCCCCCCAGTAAACCCAAAGAAGAAACAGCTCTCCCCTTGGCGGCTCAGCTCCTTCTCCACTCTAAAGGCTTGAGCTGAAAGTCAAGAGGGGGCTGTAGATGCCAATCATATTCGTCTGCACTGCAGCCCTTAAATAGAAACACATGAGCGGGACTGAAAGAGAGGGAGGTGGGGTGGAGGGAGAGAGGGGAGGGCGGGGAAGAGTGTTTACTCGAAACAGAAGAAGAAAAAAAAGTTATAGCGCCAGCTCGCTGCTCCAACACGGCCACCCCCGCCTGCCCCCCGCCAGCTCCGCAGTTCCGCATTCCCCCGGCGGGACCGGGCTCGGCTCCCCCTCTCCTCTCGCCCTTCTGGAGCCCTCGGACACAACCCCCAGTTGTTTGATTTCTCCTCGGACCAAGGGCTTTCGGCTGTCAGAGCCATTTATGAATGAGAGCAGGCGCTCACGCGAACAGGGGCCACGAAAGGTGCAAAATAACTCTCCCCTCCCTCCCTTCCCCCACACTACTGGTCTTTTTTTTTAATCATTATTATTGTTATTTCTGACTTTTTCACCCCCGAACCGAAATCGTGCGTTTCGAGGTGGAGCCACGAGGCAGGCACAGCGCAGTGCCAGATGTGGAGGGAGCCCTTGGGCTGCCGCATCTGGGCTCCGCAATGCAACACAAACAGCGCAGCGGGGCCTCTGCACGCCCAAACCCAGGCACACACTGACTCTGCTCGGCCTAGAAACTGCCTCGAAAGTCATCAAAACATCTCCGTTTAGGTCCTTACTCTGTAAGAGCCAACGTGCCTTAGTGCAGAATTATTTTACAGGTTTTCTCAATTACAGCAGTTTGGGACACCAGCATTATTGTACATTTTACATATTAAGAGACAGTTCCTGTTGCTCTGGATTAAGATGTGGATTGAAAGAGAGGACAGAAGCAGATATACAACTTGCTGGATGTCCCATTTTACACAACATGGACAGAGCCAGGAGCAGACTCCAGGTTTTCCTGAATTTCTGATGACAAATTGGCTACAAGAGACGGGAAGGAAGCAGCATGCTCTGAAACTGTCCACCAAAAAAGTCAAGGGACTGACAGCCAAGCACAGGATGCTGGGTGCTGTATTTCCAAACTCAGCATGTTCACGTGTATTTGGACTAGAGATGCAAAGTGATTCTACAGATTCTACAGTAATCAGCATCCTTGCCAAGAAAGAGGTAAAGAATGCATCAGCCATTAAGACAGCATCCTGTGAAATGAAAATCCTAGGAAAAAAAGCAATTAATTCAACTGTTTCCTGAAAGGAAACACTATCACAGTGCCTCCCCTTGGAACAGGTTTAAGAAACCCAGAAAATTAGAAGACTTCCTTGCTCCCTAAGCATGCCTCTGCCTCTCCTCAAATTACCTAAGTTAATTTTCTTTAAAGAGGAGTCATCTCCTCTAGAAGCTTGTGTTTAAGAGATTTAGCTTTTCTATAGATACTTGAACCGCAGCCAGTAGCAGGAATAGGAGGAGAAGACCATGAACTGACAACATGGAAATTTATAATACAAATTTTCACCATAGCTGTCCATTCCAAGTAAGCATCATGTTTCTTTTCACGATCAATCAACCTGACTCGTGCACTCTGGTTTAAACCAGTGCTAGTTGGGCTACCTAGAGTATGATCAGATGCTTTCCCCTGTTTCACACTGTTTCCCTCACGCTCTTTTCTCCAGTCCAGAATCCAGCAGCGTTATAATCTTCCTTAGGCAAGTAATACTTACAACCTCTACTTTGTTTTAGTGTTCAGATAAAGACAAATTATTTAACCAGAAACAAAAGCTGTCATGGACTTATGTCTATGCACGTGCACCAGCAGAGAATTCAGCGTGTAGAAAGGCCAGAGGGACCGAACAGCAGCAAGGAGAGCAGGGGACATGCAGGAAGCTAATTGCTAAACCAACAACTCAAATGCCTTCTTTCCTCCAACCTACTAGGCAGTTTTCATGGGACTGGAGTAAGGAAAAAAAATCCAAAAGACTGCATTGGCTTGGTGGCCAGAGCAGTGTTCATGTGATGCACGTGTCCCTGCTGGGAACAAGGAGAGGACCAGGCTGGAGCACAGGCTGGCAAGCACCCCACCAGCAGCCACAGTGGCCAAGCCAGGGACTGTGTGCCAGGGGAATGCCCTTGCCAGGAAACACGAAGAATCAGCACTTCAAATCCAACTCCACAGCTCTGCTTAAAAAAAAAAAAAAAAAAAAAAAAAAAAAAAAAAAAAAAAAAAAAGGCACTTAAAGCAGTTTGGCAAGATATGTTTTATCTCCATTCTCATATCTGAAACCCAGCAGGGCTTCTCTGGGTTACTCTGTCCTGCCTTGGATAAGGTAGTCACTGCAAGAGAATTTCTTTGTCACTGCAGTGGCTGGAGGAACACATACAATTAAGAGATTGTTTTAACAGACGCTTGTATAAGTGCTACAGGGCTCCTATTAGGACAAAAAAAAATAGGGTGATAAATTCCTTGGTCTAGGAAGTAACCAAGGTCAAACAAACTTGTTCATTTACAGCTGCAGCAGATCGTGGCTAGAGGATATTCCCCTTTCGAGGCATGGGGTCCCTGTGGCTCCTGGAGTGATGGTCACCCAAGATTAGGTACTGCACAGCGGGGAAGATTTGAGGAGGAGGAAAAGACAGAGAAACAGCTCCTTCCAATAACCAAGAGCCTTAACCATTTTCTGGGTAGCCTGGTTTGGGTTGTTTCTACATTCCCTTCAGGCACAGTAAAGGACTTTATTCTTCCTCAGCCTTCCATCCCCCACAAGCTTCTTTAGATGAATTACTCCTCAGTGACACTCAGGATGCCCACAACATTGCTGCTACACTATGTCAGACTCTCCAAAGAGGATTCAAAAGAACAAGACAGGCAACACCACGGGGAGCACAGCACCAATTACACCCGCTGCCGTGGGCGCTTCCGCATCCCTGCCAATTAGTTCAGGTCTAATTTGTAACACAGGACACAGCTTGCATTGAAGGATAACAGCCTGCTCAGTGTGAGCACACCAGAGGAGAGGGATGCAGCGTGGCACGAGTTCCCCAGCAAGCTCGCATGCAGCTGCAATGCCACCCTGACACAACAGCCCTACTTTTTAAAAAGCGTCTTCAGCCCAGGCAGGAGAAATGGAGAGCAGAGGATAGGATAACATTGATATGCCAGGTAAAGGTCCCCCCTCCTCTCCCTCCAAAAAAAAGCAGAATTAGTGTTTTGGTTAAGCTCCAACTTGCAAGCCCTCCCCAGAGCAGAGCAGAGATTGCTGGCTGAAATAAGAGTTTGCTTGCCTCTCCATTTCTTTTTGCCTCGAGTCCGTTTCCTGGTTAAAGTCTTGAGGATACCCCTCCTCCTCTCCATAGGGCTCCACTTTACAATCCTCCCGCTCCTCGCTCCTCACCTCAGCACTTCTCTTCCTAGGGCGGAGCAGAAATGTCATTGGAGCTTGTCCATGCCCCTCACAGCTGGCACTATTAAGTGACACAGTTGCACCCTGTCCCCCTCACCAGGCAGCGAGGAGGGAGCATCATTCCTCCTGCTGTACTCGGAGACCAGCTACTAAAGCCTCCTAAATAAGAGCGCAGAACGTCCGTTCCAACATCATCCTCCTCCTCCTCCTCCTGTGTTGCAACAGCTAAACCTACGATGGTTTTGCAAGAGCCAAAAATGAAAACCACCAACTGGACTCCAAAAATAAAATCATCTGGATATGGGAATGTGAGACTCCTGATCTTTGCCAGATTACTCCGTTGTTATCAGGCTATAAACATGTCTGCTCTTTTAATCCATACAGTGCACAGGCTCTTATATTTTTCTTTCATGACCATCAATCAAGCCGTTACAGATTGAGACTAAATGAATTGGTATGGGCTGGTCAGTGGAAGTCCTGCAGAAGCAGCCAAAACCACAGAAACGGCCAGTGAACACCAAAGGGGTGAGTCACAGCTGAACAACCAACTGGCAGGTAGTGCAGCCCTTCGGACACGGGCACAGCTGCTGGGGACACGTGCAGGGTCTGCACGCTGGGCTGTCTGGCAGACACGGCCCCCACTGTCCTGGCATTCCGTAAGATAATGGCAGAGCTCTGCGCTTTTCCACGCACAGGGAGGAGTAACTGTGGTAGCTTGGATCTAGAGCTGCGGTTTCTTGTTAAAGCCAGTTCTTGAAGGGCAAGCTTTTATGTATCTCTGGAAAAGTCCTTTTGGGGAAGGATGAAGGGGAAAAAAAAATACCCAGAATAGCAGCAAGCCTACTTAAAATCCTCAGATCAGTCTAACTCCTTACAGCAATCATGCACCCAGCTCTAAACACACAGAATTCCTTCCCCTTTTTCTTTCTTATCAGAAGGACCACATGATTATAATAAATAAACCTTAAAATTGCATGTTTTCTTTGAGCCTTTCACCCGTGATTTATGCTGAACTGTGTTGAGATAGAGAGCTTAGGTCCACTGAAAAATTGGGTTAAGTGTGTATTGCACACAAGATAAAACAGATTTTGCCATGTAATGCACGTGAGAGTACACAAGAGTTCATCATATCACAGCAGTGTTGAAAAAGCAGTTCTTAAAATAACCGGTTCCTAGAGTAAGCAGTGAGATGAGACTAATGAAACCTGCTA
Organism: Brachypodius melanocephalos; assembly: GCA_013398615.1. Taxonomy (NCBI): domain Eukaryota; kingdom Metazoa; phylum Chordata; class Aves; order Passeriformes; family Pycnonotidae; genus Brachypodius; species Brachypodius melanocephalos. The sequence goes on from VZSR01000514.1 coordinate 2,357,310, forward strand.
CAGATCTCTATGGGGACAACATGGATTCCAATCAAAACTGTTTCCCAATCTAGGATCTCTCTTCTATTCACTGAGAGGAGTTTTGTTTCAGATTTTTGTCTGTTTTTTATTCTTTGTGTGCCCTAAACAATCGGGGCTTTGACTCATCTCCTAGATACTCCTGCACTCCAGCCTGTCATGCATTAGCCCCGTTGCCACTTACCAAAATTTAGACTGTATTTATACATCAGTTATTCCTGGAGGTTAAGACTGCCACAAGCTCTGAGTGAAGGGGATTTATCTTCATCCCTCCAACCAGACAGGAATCCTCCCAATCCTAACAGCGTTTAACTACAGAGCTCAGAGGCTCTTGGTGTAGCAGGCCTGAGCCACAAAGCTTTAGGGACTAAGACAAAAGTTCATCACCTCCCACAGTTACTTCAGAAATTCAGTACAAGTCCAGTCTCAAAGTCTGGATTATTGCCAATTACAGAAGAAAATAAACATTTGGGCAAGTCTATAAAATGGGTTATTAATACACTATGATTCCTGTAGTTCTTCCCTGAGCTTGGCCAGGCAGCTCTTTTGTAAAGCACAAAGACACTCTACTGCATTTTCAGAAGCAGGTGACACCATGCTGTCAGAGATGGGTGGAAAGCAGAAAGGGAATGGTTTGGATCTGACCACCTAGGTAATGCAGAAGACCCAAAGCCAGAGAAGTTTGGCCTAAAACCTTGTTCAAATCCCAAAGAATGCCCGAGAGTAAAACAAGATTGAGCATCATGCACCCAGCAATGGCCAGGTGAGCATGTAAACCCTCTCATCCCAGGCTGGCAGCCACGACTGACGTATGAGAAGTTTCTCTCTAAGTGAGCATCCATCCAGCAATCCACCTTCTTTGCTCATGTGCTCTGCAAGTCTTTCAGGACATGGGGCAATAGCAGCCAAAGTCCCAGCCCTTCTTGCTGTCTTTTTGACTAAACATGACAAGATCTGGTCTAGATGGTAACCCCATGAGTCTCTCCTAAAGTCCTGGGTTGCTGCTACAAACAGCTGCAGGGTGCCCAGGCCAACAGCACACATTGCCACCAAGAAGAGGCTGTGATCAGCAACCATAGCAGCAAAAAGTTAACTGGATGCCTGGATTCATTCCCCACCATAAGACACACATAGTACTTTCTGTCACTTCCAAGAACCAAGATCTGAGTGAGCCTTCAAGTGTCTGGGACAAAAGGCAGCTTTAAGGTAGAGCTTTAAGCTGTGGCTTCCAGCACTGGAGTGTGTGTGACACACAGCTAAAACCAGCAGCAAAACACAGCTCCCACAGGGAGCACCTCAGGAATGATCCTGGCCCATGGCAAATGGCAGGAGCTCTCTCAAGCAGCTGCTCCAGTTCAGTTCTTCCCTCTTTACAGCCCTCAGCAGCATTTCCAACAAAATCCTGACCAACAGAAAAATGCAGTGCTGACCTTTGCCAAGTGGAGCCTATTGGTCTCGGGATTTTTATTTTTTTATTTTTGATCTGCTAGGTTTTAAAACAGAGCCAAGAAAAATTAGAGGCAGGAGGGTGAAAGTAAAAAGTTGAGTCCTCTTTCCACTCCTTCTTGGAAAGTTGGCTCTCTGAGCAGTGATTCCAACCAACTAGGTTACAGGTAGCAACAGTTAAGAATACTTAAGTATTTTGCACACAAATCTGTTAAATTGCTTGGAGATTTTCACACAGCTGCCAAACTGGGTCTTCCACCAGGATGAAGTCACCAATATACTCTGGCACTTGCCCTAGTCCTGCAACACATTCCCATTCCCATGCCACAAAGCAGACCAGCCAAGGATTTTAACAGCAGTTGGGGTGACCAAACTAGAGTCCCACCACAGCCCCTCCCAGGGTTTGGCTGTGTGGCACCCATCTTTTTCCAAAGTACAAAATGAGACCACTTTAAAGTCTTGGTTAGAGTCTCCACTTTGTGGAACAGGTTCATAACCTCAGCTAGAGCTTGGGCAGCATGAAACTTCTGTTCTCATCTCCAAGCCACAGCCTGGCTAGGTCACATAAATGTACTACATGGGTAAAGATCACATCCAAATTCAAGTCTAATCTACCAGTGTGACACATCAGGATACAGCCTATGGCACATCTGGACTGAAGAACAGCTATTTTGGAAAGTGGGGATTCATTAGGATGAGAAACTGAAAGACCACATGAACTAGAACAGCATGGGGAGCTCGAAACTTGCCAAATTTACACAAGACTTTTGAGCAGCACTATGTATGAACATTTGCTTTCTCAAGCACCATGCAATGCAATTAATCACTTATATTTGCACACTCATCATGCACAGATTTTTTTTCCAAACTAGCGACATGCATTTAGCTACAAGCAGTAAGCAGAAGGGAAAAAAATTCTATCTATAAAAGATTTTGCTTTATTGCCCTTCAAGAAGGCTAAAAACCTCGGCATTCAGTTTGCCATTTTATGTATGACAACGTGCAACAGTCCCAACGGAGCTATTGAGTCAAAGAAACCCAACCTCACCTCTCAGCCAGATAATCTGAGGGGTTCTTGTCATTTTTCCCTGAGGGACACCACCTCTTCTGTCTCCTCTTTAACATGTTTCTGTCCTGCTCAGTCTCATTCTGTTTTTCTGTCTCAACTCTCCCATAACCTATGAGGCAGCAGGCTCCTGTGACTGAATACTTCAGATATTTCTGTACTTTTATATCCAGTTACCACCCTCAAATTAGACCTATTCTACAAAGATGAGGCAGAACCCCCCCAGGATATATTCAACTTCTGTAAAGAATAGCATTTCTGGAATCACAGCAGTCTTGCTCACTAAAAACTTCTGACAAGCAAGCACTCATCCATCAAGGATGGTGGGATTTTGTTCACATGCTTTCAACAGGGCATGAACTTGAATATTTACCAAATCTGGTATGGAAATCATCAGGAGGAGTGTTTCCATCTGTCCTTGCCCCAAGACCTATATGTAGCCTTAACTGCTTGAGTGACCAGCCCAGCATCCTGTACAAACACAGGATCTATCACTTGTGATCTTTCCTTCTAAGCCTGAAGGACAAAAGAATTCTTCTGTGATATTCCATGTCAAGTGACCAATGTTTGCAGAAGAAATGGACTGGTTACACAGCAGAAGTCCTGATTCCTTATCCTATAAAGCTTAGTTTTCCCTTGGATGGGACTGCTGCTCCCTAGCCCCTGACACCTCACACCTAGAAGCTGTTCCTCTGCCTCCTCCTCCTTCCTGACTCGTTGCAATGAGGAGGCCGATGCTCCCTTGGGAATTTTGCATCTTTATCAGAGTTTCAGATTTTTCCTGTGAAACCACTTCTATTTACTATGGAAATGCAAAGAACATTTCAGAAGGATAGGGAGCAGACAGTCATGTTTCTCTGCCTTATCCTGACACGTAAAGTTTATCCCACATAGAATAGTGAGCACACAGCTGTGCAGGCTCAACCCACCACAAGAGGCAAAGCTGCCTTGTACTGTGGCTTTGAGTTGGGCGAGGAAAAATAAAACCCTGCAAACTACTAACCCCTGCTAGCAGCAACATCAAGGTGAGGCAGTCATCAGAAAAGCAAAGCTCTTCCTTACCAGAAATCGTGCATCATGAAAAACCAATACGCAGGCAGAAAACAGATCCTGGGTATCCACTGTCAGAGATTCACATTCACGACAACTCCAAAACCACACACAGCTTGAACTAGAGAATTCTGGTTTTAATAGCATGCAGAACACCAAGACACAAGAATTTACCTGGAGCGACACTCTTTTTTGGAGTCTCAGACAAACTGGACATCCAAACTTGAAATCCAATCATAGGGCAGCCATGAAAAAAGAAAGTAATTAGAGACACAAGAAAACAGTCAAAACCAGTCATATCAGAAAGTCTGAGAGTTAGTAAAGACAGCTTTAAAAGAGACATTAAGTTTTTCTTAAGAGTAGTGTTGGCATGATGGGGACTCAGAGGAAGGTCAAGTCATAAGAACCACACAGTTAATTTTTATGTTTGAGTGGATTTGCAGAACTTATGAAACTGATCTGTAGGTGATCCAATTCTGAGCTCTAAGAGTAAGATACGCCCTGAGCTTATTCCCAATAGCTCAGAAAACACATACCAAGAGACAGTTTGACTTATTAAGCCTCAGACCTGCAAAACTATTTATCTTTGCAGTTGTTAATCATACCCAAAAGACACATAGACAACTCAGAGAAACTGGGCTTAGCAAACACATATGAGTTTCTACAAGCATTTTGTTACCCTGAAATTGTATTAAGGAAAATTACAATAGACAAATAATGCTCCATAGAAAAGAGTACAAAGCTTCAGTAAAGGTACATTCAGAGTATAACTAGAAACTAAATTTTTTAACCGATGAATGAGACAGAGATCAGGCTAAGGAGAAAGTTGATAAGAGTTGCTATCAACAAGGTCAAAAGCTTTCCCTCCCCCTCCATGAAATGAGGTGGAAATACTTGGCTTGGGAGTTTTGGAATAATCTTCAAATGTTAAGTGTTATTTTTTTTTTATTAAATACACTGGAAGTATGTTTTGAAAGTTAACAGATTTTCCCCCATTTCTAAATAACAAATACTCCCCTTCTGTGGGATGAAGGAGCAGAAGGGCAGGTGTTACTCTCTCCTTGCCTGGGAGAAGAGACATCTAGAAAGACATGTTTATATGACAGTCTAAGAATTTCCTAAATTCTGACAACTCCAAAATGCAATTTGAAAAACTTATTTGCAATGTAGAACCCTGTTCTGGACCCAGCAGTTTAACAACAGCTAAGATCCACCCATCAACCACCTGGAGAGAAAAGCAAGCTACACTGGTGGCCTTGTCTATTTGTTACTGTCTTTGGAATTGCAGAGTATCTCCAAGGCAGTAAAAAGATTAATAGATAGCAATGTAATAGATTCACAATACATACATAACTGAGCAATTGCTAGCATGATACAAACATTAAGAAATTGGCTTTCAAACTTCCCCAATGGAAACTGGAGGTCCAAGAAACACACTGCTGTTTTCTCAGCACTAAGAGAATGTTGAGGTTTTGAAATCCTTTCTTTAAATTAGGGACACAATTTTCATTGTAGTTGCACTGCAATTCAAATGGATTCAGTATTTTGACTACTTTACAGTAAACTCTCTGTAGTGGCAGCTTGGAGAAAATTCTGAAATCTTTCAACCATCTGACTCCCAAACCCATGTGCTGCATTGTCACAATACACTACAAAATACACACTGGTAAATAACAATAATTTACTTTGGACTACCATTTAAGAAGAAATGAAAAAGGCTTTGCATTGGTGGAGTGCAACAGGAAATAATCTGGCAGAGGAACTCGTGCTGTAGCTCATGGAGGGAATATACAGCGTGTTTCTATTACAGACTTGGGGGCATGCACAGGAAAGGGTGTGAAGGAGTTGTTGTCAGCAACTTGTCTATGAGCTTTTGAATAGACTTCCACTGCCTTCAGAGCACGATTATGAACTTCAGTCAACTGTCAGATCTTTCTCCAGACAGAAGAACCTGAATATGACAATGATAAATCAAGCAGATGATGTATTGCAGGAGTAACTGGGCAAATTTCAAAGTTTGCCCCCACCCAAGCTGCAGCAAAAGACAGAAACACCTAAAGTTAGAGGAAATACACTGCATTTAACACAATTTTAGGGCTCCTCTGGATCTGTCTACCCAAGAAGAGAGAGGGCTTAAACCTAGATCAACAGTAGCCATATCTACAGACACCCATGTAAGATCTCACCATAAATAAACCAATTCTGTTAGCCATTATGAATTTTTTAAAAAAATCCATTATTTTTAAACAAAGTATTTTTTCTCCTTGTCAAAACTATTGGTTTAATCCAGAAAAGAAGGGCAATATAAGTATTAACTGCTAAACAATCCCACAGGTCACCAGTGTGGGCTTCCCAGCCCAGGAAGCAGCACAAAAGCAGGAGCACTTCTGAGCTGCCCCAGCCTGACAGAAGTGGATGAGGTTGCTTCTGAAGCAGAAGACAGCCAGCATATTTCAGCTGCTCCTGCACATCTGCTTAGCATTAAACTTCCTTCTTGGGGAATTTTTTTTTTTTTTTCAAATTCTAAGACATTTAAGCTCTAATTGCTACCAGCTTTTAAGAGTCCCCCCTACAAATAATAAAAATATCAGACATTAGTGATAGATTCCACTTCACAGAGAGCTCAAACGAAGAGCCGCGGCGGGAGCCAGCGTACGGGGAGGAGGTCAGAGGCCTCAGAAACATGCTGTGCCTGAGCCAACAAAACACAAGCATTGAACAGCCCCAGGTTTCCCCTTTAGGACAGGGTTTTACTGGAATTCTGCATGGGGCTTGGGCCTGGTTTCCAATGGGATTGGTAACAGCAAACGAACAAACCTTCGCTTCCTGCCACTCCCTCACTGCCACACGGCTGAACACTGCCTGCTCTCAGATGACTTCAAAGTGCAGGGGAGGGGGAATCTCAGTATTTGGAAGGAAAATTAAAGTTGCCTGCTCAAAGCAGGCCACTCCTCAGGCAATGGCATCCCAATTCTGCTCTTAACACCAGTCCCCACAGCCCCTGCTCCCGGCTTCAGTTGGAGCAAGAACAAACTCCTCCTACCGGAATTATTTTTAAAAGCTCAAAAGGAACATAGATCCATAAATTACAGCTAAGCCACGAGGCTGAGGCAGTTGGGAAGAGCACAGAGGAGGCTTTCCTTCAGAGCCACGCTGCACAGAAATAGCAGCACAGCAGGCGTGTCACTGGAAGTGGCTGCTGAACCCCATTCCATCGCTTTCAAGCTGCCACGATGGAGCTGGGCAACCCTCAGACGGGTCAAGGGGGCTCCTCAGGTACCAAGGAAAAGGAAGGAGTTGAAGGGGCAACAAGCTTTGAGAACAAAATTAAGCTGGTTGCTATGGTGAACATGAAACATATTCTAGATTTCAGCAGAAGCTTCTCTGCTGCCAGTGAGACTGGTTTGTTTGCTGCTCCTCCCACCACTGGCAAGGGAACAGGCGCCAGACTGCTGGGGACTAATGCTTTATGCTTGTGATACAGCTCCACTCATCTCATTTTAGCAGCAGACTATTTGTCTTGTGTATAGCTACAGCAGAGAAAGCTTCCACAAAAACCTACAATAGCTGGAGTCGGCTACAATCGAATGCATGAGCTCAGTGCTACCAAAATCCAGATGTCATATTCATGGTACACATCAGTACTGCACATCCAGGTGGGCCCCTGCCCCAGCAGGTGCAGAGGAACTTCTCCTCCATGGGCATTTTAGCAGCAGCTGCTGAAGCAGGTTCCTTTTGTTAGTAAAACTGCCTGAAATGTTCAGTTCAGTGCTGAGCCCAGCATCCCTGATTTAACACTGCTGCCAGCACCAGGAGGGACACTCCTGCAGAATCACAGGTTTCATGCTGGGTCTATCAGGGACCTTTACAGCAAACTTTTTTCAAAGCAAATGTCTGTATAGCTGTCCAACATGTTAAGCTACATATTTGCCAACAATAATCCTGCAGTAATTGTGGGGAATTGGATCATGCTGGTCATGAGTCTCAGTGTAGTTCTGGCCATGTAACCCTTGCCCCAAATGATTTCTGTGCATAGCTGAGAAATTAGCATGGGCCAAAGACAGGTCCCTGCACGTGATGTAGATGTGGCTACCTTGCTTTGGAGGGCAAATAGTTTAATTATACAGGTATGGCCTGTTCTTTGGAAGTTACCTTCCTTAGCAGATAACAGTCCCAGGGTGATTTAACTAATAAGACTATTTTGTTCTCATGAAGCCCTACTTTTAATATCAGCTAGGAACACCAAAATCTCCCAGCTGTTACAATGCAACTTAAATTACTGAGAAAAGGATTATAAGAACAAGTGGCTATGCTGAAGAGATACTGACATCTGCTCTGTTTCCAACAGTGATCTGTTCCATGAGTGCAGTTGAGCGTTTTGCAGACTCATTTTCTAGGCTTACACCCTTCCTGTCTTAATTGGAGGGGTGAAAAGAAAATAAGCAATGCAATCAGTGATTCTTCAGACTGGAGCTGGGGGAAATAAATGCTTCTTCTGAAGAATGGGCATGTTCTCATGCCAACAGTGGTATCTGACAAGTCAGCAAGAAGTGGGCTGATCACGTTGTTCTGAGACGTGTCCGCTTTTTAGAACTGGTCCAGAGATTTGTTGGCTGCAATTTCATCACATATGCCAGAACAGAAAACCAAAGTTGAAGCTGTATTTCAATTTACATGTAGGAAGACAAGCCTGCCAAGGAGTTGGTATAAATGAAGCACTATGTTGTTGTCCTGGGGGCTCAGGTAGGACACCTTACTGCCCCAAGCAGGTAAAGAACCCAAAAGCCAGGTTCAGTCTGCTCAGTCCAGGGTTTCTTCTTCTCCTTCAGCTGGAGCTTAACACTTGGGTAAATGGGAAGGCAATAAAATGTGACAGTACTAGACTAGGTGAGGAAGACAGAAATACTTGGTGTTGCTAACCTCCCCCAGAAATTAAAGCACTTTTACCAGGTAATTACTCCGATACAGAGTCTATCTGTAGTTTTACAATTACAAATGTCTGGAAAGAGGAAAAATGCAGATGAGCCTTCATCCAAACTAGAACCATTGCCCTGCATTCTTGGCTCACACAATTATTCATTCAGTTAGGCAGAGAACAACAGATACTCAGAGAAAGGGGAGGATGGCACAGAAAGGTTGTAATTGTTTTCATCTATCTCACACCATCCTACTCAGGGCACCCTGTTGAACTGTGCCATTGATGTTTGTACCCAGAAAGACCTAAACAAAACCAACATTTGTGCCTGATGGCTAGCCAAGTGTGAGCCTGGTCAGACATTAAACTTCTTTTTGTTACTGTAATTGCTGGTCAAGCAGCTGTCCCACACCAGGGTAGCTTAACTAAGCTTTCCTTGCTCTTATGTCTATGGGATGCTGATGAATCACGTTTAAAGAAAGTATTTTAAGACAATCCTTGAAGGAACACACATACATTGGTTTTTTCCCCATTAGAAAACTGCATTTTAAAGTAAACCTCTCATCCTTGCAGAGATATCTCCTCTTCTATAGGCTTGAAGCTGAATATCACCTCCACTCCCCATGCCATCTGTTCAAGAGGGCTGTATCTTGAAAAAATATTTGACTAGTAGATTATCAAACATGCAAATCCAGCTAAAGTGTCTGAGTAAGAGGATTGGCAGCAGGCACTAAATAAGGCCTTTAATTTTAGTCTTATTCACCAAGTTCAGCTTCGTCACGAACAGCCTGGGGAGGGCCTGCCTGTCAGTGTGGGGGGTGTGGTGGGCTGCAGTGAGGAGCACAGCCAGCACCTTCCTCTTTCCCTGGCAGAAGTGATCCCCCTGGGAGCTGTTGGGCTCCCCAGCACCACCACTCTGCAGACCAACCTCGGACCACGTCCACTTGCCACGTAGCCTGGCGCACGCTGGACCCACACACACTGCTTGGAAAATGTTCACATCTGGCTTTCACGTGACTCCAGCGTGCCTCAGAAATTCATCATCTGGATAACTGGCTCCTGCAGGGCAGAAATCCACAACCAGGGAGCCCTTTCCTGAGTTGGAACGGAGGAGTGGGGCCAGAGGATCGTGTGCTTGACAAACTGCACCGTGACACGCTCACAGCTGCATTTTCACAGCCTCATCCTTTCTAAAAGCACAAATGCAAAGAAAACTTAGTCCCAATTTTCCACTCTGTTTACTCCTGCAAAACCCCACTTTAATCCCATCGCAGACCCAGAAGTATCCAGGACTGTTTGGTTTTTGTTCTGGCAGCCATAGCTCACATTAACTCTTTCCACATGGCAAGTGGGGATTGTTTCCCACATGATCACTGTGGTACAGGCCCTGCACATACAGTTTTGTAGCAGTTCCAAGTTTTGCTGGGAAGTGCCTAGAATATCTGAATGCTAATCCACATCTACAGCTGTACAAACTGAGAGCATCACCCCTCTGAGGAAAAAAACAGCCTCCAGCACTGCCAAGGAGGAGGGCAGAAAAGCCCCAGACGTCGCACTTGGAAACTCACAGGTATGTACACATGCTGGGATTCATGTGTGGCTCAAAAAATGGAGCAAGAGTCAAGTCCCAACTGTGAAGCAGCCATGCTGCCAAGCACAGAACACTCAGCAGCACTGGCGTGTCCAGGCAGAGCCAATAATCAGTGCATGCATTGTAACTCCTGCTGGACACCTCTGTAAGTAATGCTTCCAGCCATTTCTGGTCAGCTGAGCCATCCAGAGTGAACCCCAGAGAGGATTTGTGCTGTCACACAGCCGGGAATGGGACAGGTGTGAAGCCACTCACAAAGCTGGATGCACTTAGGGAGTGCTATTTTAGGGGTGAGTGCTCTCAAGAGGCTAAGGACACACCCTACATCCAGGTTTCCAGAATCTGAGGAGGGAGATTCTGAGACTAATGCCCAAAATGCCCAGGGAAGATTTTACCTGCTCCTCTCAGCCAGCCAGACCCATTTGTGCCACATCCAGATTCCTGCAGTGGCTGAGGATCATCACCCTCTGCTCCAGCTCCCAAATTCACTTCTCACCTGCCTTATACAGCATGCCAAAATCAAAATACCAGTACTCTCTGTGCAAGAGAGGAAAAACCCACACAGGCAGCATTAATACCATCTGCCACCAGAAAACAGAAGAGGGAGGCAGAACAGGAGCAGATGGAGAACAGAGAATTCCTTAAAAACAAGAGAAATGCCATTATATCCCCTAAGGTACCAAGTGCTTTCTCTGTGCTCAGCTGAAGACTCTCTGAGGCATTTGCAGGGTTCAAGCTGTTCTACCATGGCTGTGCTCAAGCCACACCTCATTTTTCCAGCCCTCCCTGAGCCCAGTCTCCCTGCCCTCTCTCCTGCACACTGCAGCACCGATGCTGAACTGGGAACGGCAAAGAACACAAACACATTCTTTTCCCTAATCCTGCACCCTGTCCTCCCCACACTCGAGTTTAAAAGCCAAGGAGCAAAACAAAAAACCCCACACAATATACAAACATCTCTTTTTCTCTTATCCCATCTTCCTCCTGCCACAGCACATGAGCCACCCAGAAGATGACAGTGATCCCATACATCTAATGGGCCACATGTCCTGTCAGCAGAAAACTGAAGCAGTGTGGAACAAAGTCTCCTATCTGCTCTTCTCTTCAGTAGCCTCAGGCAGAAGTCCAAAGCACTTCAGTTTAAGCAGTGACTTTAAAAATATGGTGTACAAGGAGAAGTGTGAGATCAGCTTTCTTCTGCCAGAATACTACAGACTGGATTTGGAGCGTGGGATTGGAGTGGACAGATTCACATCTTGACTGAAGATGCAGAATTGGGTCACACACACACAGATGCTGCAAGGACATGAAATCTGCCTGACTTAGCTCTTCCTCAAATCCTGCTCTCTTCTAGTGCACCTGAGCACAGAAGCAGTAGTCTTGCCTTGGAAAAAAACCCAAACCCACAGAATAGATGTTCCTCTAATTATATTATTATATGAAAATATAATGAAAAACTTGTTTAAAAAAACCCTTACAGTCTCATTTTGAAAAAAAATCAAGAAAGAGAATTAGGTCTTTGGGGAATAAATGTATCAAGCAAAAGCCAATAAACTGATCACAAGTTTAGCAAATTCACTACCTGAGGAAAAATAATTCTCAGTCATGAGAAGAAGCTCTGTCATTCATGACTAAATTCAAGATGCACATCAGTAACTACTAACTTCTTCCAGAACCAGGCCCAAGATATATATCCCCAGCAATTAAATGAAAAAGTTTGCTTGGTCCTTAATTGCTATGCTTTTGCCTACTCTACCCTTCTTTTATTACTAAATCCTTTATCTTCCTGAAAAGGAACAAAACAAAACAAAAAAAAGCAGCTATGTGAGAACCAAAATGTTCCGCCAGAATCTGCTGTTTTTAAATTCCATGCAGTAATTAGTACATACAGCCAAGAAGGTTAATTGTATGATGAGGGAACAGATGACAATTTCTGATCAAGAGCAATCTTGTCAGTACATGCTTGTGAAGTTATAAAATAGTGACTGGCAAACTATTCCATCCAGCCATCGTCATCAACAGGCCAAATGGCACCAAGGAGCCAGTCCACCATCACTGCTTCTGCCCTAATTGCAGGAAACAATGCAAGGAGCACAGTGCACACCTGTGATACAAACAAGAGCACATGCCTCAGTCTGCAGGGATCATGTCATACCACAGATTTCTTACAAGGATTAAGACACCAAGTTACATGATTTAAGATGTTCCTAGGACCTTGCCATGGGCTTGGACAGACTTGCATCCCTATTCACCACCTTAAAAAAAAAAAAACACAAAACAAAAACCAACAAAAAACCCTCCCCAAAACCTTCCAAGTGAAAGCTTTCAAAGGGACTGTAGGGAGATAGACTTCAGAGACAAATACCAGGAGAGCAGAATGACTCAAAGTAACATTTGAGTTAAAAACCCCATTCTAGCTTTGTTGCTACCACCTGGGCTCAGATTCACCAAGCAATGACCAAGCCCTACTTGGGGCAGGTAGTCCCCAGCATCTGCTGCAGTCACCTCCCTGAGAGAAGATGCATTTGCCTCATGCTGGGATTGACCATGGGAGTTAATTGGATATTTCAGCCTCTTTAGTAACACAGTTAGATTTGGCTTCTTTGAGAACTCAGTTAAAAGGCTTAAGAGTTCTTCTGACAGAAGGTAAAACTGAGACAGATTTCACAGTCAGTTGGATTAGTTAAGGCGTACCCCCAGTTCTAATACTGAAAGTTTAATACCAAACACCACTCCAGATGACATCCCATCAATACTGCAGCAACTTTAAGGCAAAGGAAAGGCAACACTTTATGTCTCTATGTCTCTTCCTTCTCCCTCTGCTGCAGCCATTTCCCACAAATATTACACAACACCTGCAAGGGCTGGAGGCTGTACATTCCCTCTTCACCCTGTACCCACGTGTAGCTAAATGCTTGCCACAGGCCTGTGAAGCTGGCAGAGACCTCCACACTCAATTACATCAATCAAGCTTTGTTCCCAGGGTCACCACCTCAGTCCTGCAACAGGAAAAACCAGCTGCAGCCACACAGCCCTGCTGGTCCAGCTGGGGGCTCACACTTTTATGACCCCACTGAATGATTAAGCACAGAATGGGTGGCACACACTATTAATTTTCTCCACATTGTCTTAAAGGAGGCAGCTCAGAATAAGTCAAGAAAATAAAGCTCGTTTATAAAAAGGAAAAAAAAAAACAAACCAAAACCAAAAACCCCAAAAAACCAAAACAACAGAGAGAGCAAGATATACCAGGGAACTTGAAGTGCAGGCAAGACACATGCAGTATGACAGGATTGAAAGGTTAACCTCTGAAGTGATGAGCTCAGTGGTAAGGACAGAAAAAGCCACAAGTTGAGGCATTTCCCTTGGTAATTACAAAGGAAGCAGAAAAAACCCATCCCAAATAATGCAAAGAAACAGCAATTAAAGCAACTCCCTGAAGCTGACAGAGCACACATCCTTAGTGCATGAGAGTGAGGAAGAAAGTTTCTCTAGTAATAAAGAATTAGGACAAGGAAGCAACTTTAGCCATCAGCTCCACCCATAATTCCTGGGCAGCATCCCACAAAGTGATCAGCCACGAGGGTCCTTGGTGTTGTTACAACAATCTGCTTGTTTCTTGCTTGAGGCCCCACTTCTATCCTTGCTGAAACTCTCTCAACTCTGCTTAGTAATTTCCCCGTTGAGGGAAAAGGCAGCATTACAGATGTTTCTATAAAAAGTTTGTAGTATCTTCCAGTGGACTCTGAAGTTCTTATTTACTTGCCAGCAGATATATCCTTCCTAGTTTTAGGTTACAGGAGGGAAAGAAAGCAGTGATTGTTGGCTGTGTGTAGCCATAATCTTGCTGGTCCAAGAATTGGACAGGGAAACCCAGCTGAAAGATGGTTTACTCATTCAAGGAAGCCTCATCAGCATCCTGAGGCAACACTGGCTTGAACCAAATCATTAACTTAATATTCTAAGTGCTCAATTACTATTTAAAATGGACTTCAGCTGCCAAACTCAGCCAAAGCACAGCCAGCTCGATGCAGACAGGATCTGAACAATGTGGGAAACACTGTGGGACTGATGGAGCCATGAGTTCTCTATTATTAAAGCTTATTCTCCTTCACTTGGAGAATCCTACAGCATAGCAACAAGGTGCCAGAGGAGCCCACCAAGCAATGGCTTGAAGCCAGCTATGCTCCCAGCAGCAAGGGGGGCAGCCAGAGCAGGGGGAGGTTGGTTATGATTTCAGAAGAGGGTGGCCAGCAGTGCTCCTGCCCGGGCACACACAAGGGCTGGGTCGCCTACAAGGCAGGTGGGAGAGATCACTTTGAAAGCACCTCTTGTGCTGACCTCACAGCTAGCAAAGAGAATCCTCTCTGTAGTTGAGGAGCACTGAGACTCAGTGTAGAAAAGTTGTGAAGCCCACACCAGCTCCCTATTGCCACCGAATACCAGGTCCCAGAAGCTTGCTTCAGCTTCATGACTGGGATCTGACTGCCTTGGCATGAAATCAGCCAAGAAAGATTCTCAGCAAGGGGAGAGGGCAAGATCTTACTCCAGGAGTCTGCAGCTTTCTCTAGCCAGCAAAGGGGTTTATGAGGTGGAGGACACAATGACATCTTTGGGGAGAAATATACTCTGACTGGTTTTATAAGCCACATCAGGATTAGCAGATATCTCAAGGGTTAATTAGTTCGCCATGCACAGATGGTAGCTGGTAGGGTTTGCAGAATGGATTAACCTAATCTGTGGCTTGTAATGTACCATACAAATATCCATTCCTAGACTTGCAGCAATTCTACCCTTATTTTGATTTGAGGACAGAAAGCCCACACAATGGATGCCAGCATAGAAGTAATGCCTATTCTGAGTGACAAATTAGTAGATGTTCACTTGGCTAATGCAATGACAAATTGGAGCTTGAAAAGTAATTCCTCCCCATTTTGCTGCAGAGGGTCTTTGGGTGGACCGAGAAGGGACCATTTGTTGCAAGTGTACAGAATATTCCCGTGGTAACCACTCCTCACAGTCGCACAGAGCTCTCCAGCACTGACAGATGGTCACAGAGCAACAATTCAATTGCCTGGAAATGTGAAGGCAGCTTTCTGAGCAGCTCTGCAGTGTATCAAATAAAGCCCCCCAAGTCCAAGGTAGCGGCACGTGTGGCATTTCAGGCCACAGCAAATGCCTGTGCCTTCACAGAGCCCCAGTGAAGCTCCAGGTCTCTGAGCTGGCTGCAGGTTAAAGCATTTATAATTAGATCATATCCAAGCAAAGGGCTGTGTGTTTACACAGCCCTTTGCACAAGAGGAAGCCTGGCTCAGGGCTGGCATGCAGAGATGCCCCAGATCTGCACAAGACTCCCTTTTGTTTAGCTAAGGACGTGCCACGCTATTGCATTTGGTTCAGAAGGTCTCGAGTGTTTACAACCAGCATCAACTGCAGTGGTAAATGTTTCCATAACTCCTATTAAACTCTGAACTTATCCAGTTTCTCCCTGCTCTAAGGGGCAAGCAGAGGACTAGCTAGACACTCACTCTGGCAAGGCAGAGGTCAGGGTAGAGGTGACGTTGGCTGTCTGAGGCATTCCCTGAATGTTTCTGCAATTGGCCACGCTGGTGTCATGCCTGCACATGCCTGAGACACAGCAGCTGTGGGATTCCTGCTGGACAGTGTGGGACAGCTGTGCTCACACCCAGCAGCCTCCTCCCAGCACATCTTTGGTCAAGACACAAGATGTTCATAAGGTCTCATTTGTTGGGAGGTGCTTGCATTTAAAAATGCCTGTTTGTCTCTTGATTAAAGCTGCAGTAGTTCCATGATCTGCACCTACAGAAGAAACTGCATTTCAAAGCTATTTGTTATCTTACAAGAACATCACTGCAATCCTGAAAATCTATGCTTATTTACCCCATCCCCTTTTCAAGTGTCATAAAGCTGGTCTTTGTTAGAGGCTGTAACTGGCAATTCCCTTGGCATATTCCTTTGCTCATTGCGTGCACACTCCCACAACATCCAGCTCCAAACAGAAGGAAGCATTCCTCTGCCATTCTAAAATCAAGCAAGAAGATGGCTGAGAACAGAGTCCCTTTATGCAGCTCAATTTGTTCATAGCACTGCTTCACATTCCTCTTTGTACAGGGTAAGTAGAGAAAGAGTGTCCCTCAGCTCCACTGTTTCCAAGCCCTGGCTGCACAAACACCCCAGCACCAAAAAGGAAGAAGTCCCAGAAGGAGATCTGGCAGCATGAGGAGCTGGAACAGCCAAAGGAGGGAGCTCAACCTGAGTGCCCCTTGCAGGGATGAATGACCATGCCACTTGTGGTTCTCAGAGCAGGGGGCCAAAGAGTCCAGCAGGGGAGAGCATCCACAAAAGGCATCTCAGCTACACAGACTCTATTGCTTTTCTCATGATGTCATAGCAGATCAGCTCCAACTTGCCCCCAGAGCCACAGGAATGGAGAGGCAGAGTTTCCTTCCACTCCCAAAGGAGTTGCTCACATCTCTTGCACATGAATTGCAATACTCTTTCATGTAAACTGGTGCATTGAGCCCAAAGCTCTCTGTGTCTCCTAATGCTGTTCCAGGTCAGTGCTAAATCAGGTTGCCCCAGAGACTTCAGCAACGTTTTTCAAAGATTTTTACATGGCCCAAAAGCCCCCAGTGCTCAGGATGTGGCACTGAGCCAGGAACTCCCACACTCAGCTCTGCCTCCTACCAAGTCACTTGGACCTTTTTATTTATGGTCAGATCCTCTAGAGAAGGTGCTGCTGCCAATTTAATTCACAGACCATAGTGAACACACACTTTTCTTAATATTACATTTAAGAAATCCTGAAAGTGCAACCCAGGCAGAAGCTTTGCAGGAGATTAAGACCACCAAGCGTGACCTAGTTTGTTTGTGGGACCAGCACCTTGTACCATGCTTGCTTCTTCAGCACCACACCCCACCTCAGGGAAATTCAGGGAAAGGTACCAAAAGTATTGGCCTGCAAAGGCAGCTGCCAATTGATACAGAGGCCATCGGGGTTAAGCAACATCTTCTCTTTAGTGCATCACTTAGCTTATTACAGGATGGCAGCTTAAAAGCCCTCATAATTAACCAACAAATCAATGTAGGCAGTGATATTCATTGGAGTCCAGTATGTTACATTCATCTTCCCTTCCCTCCCACAGACTAAGCCACTGCAGTGTTTCTTTATCATCTTAAAAAGCAGGAAGAAAAAAAAAAAATCCTCCCCTCCCTGCACACAGGCCAGAGTTTTCCAGGAGTCAGTATTGGTTTGAAAAGCTTCTCTCTGGATGCCCTGAGTGCAATTGGAAGCATCCAAGGTTCCAAACAAAGTCAATGAGAGTTGCAGGTGCTCAATGCTGCTTTAGGGGAAAAAAATTTAAAAAATAGAAAGCCCTGACACATCCAGCTCAGAGCAGCCAAATCCAGAGGCCCATAATTACACATCCCTATTGAAAACACATCTGTAAAAATCACTAAGAGCTACATGGGGAGGGGAAAAATTGGATTTATATAGTTTCAAATCAAGGTTTTATAGGACATTTCAATCCAGGATTTTAAGAACAAAACAGTGAGCTACAGCCTTTGAGGCAGCCCAAACCCAGACACAAGCACTGAGAACATTTTGCATCAGAAGCCTCACCAGAGCCTTTTGGAAAGGCATGATAAAAGATTCAAATCAACACAGAAAAAGATACCCTTTCCCTCCAGAAAAGAGCCCCAACTCTGACTCTGCATTTTTACCATTTGCAATGAAAGAGAAAGAAATGTAATGCAATTATCATCTCAAATTCAAGACAGGGCTGTATAAATACAGAGAAGAGCAGTCATTTTAACTAAAATACTAAATAAGGTGGGTTTCTTCTATCCAGTGCTAAGGAAAGAAACTGATGCTTATCTCCAGCAGGATTCAGCAATAAAAAGTTGAACTGCTACACAATTTAATGTCACACAAGATAAACAGAAGGGGAAGAGCAGGGGGTAAGGTCCTCTCTAGAATCATGCAGTATATATATAAAAAAGGCTGGTGCCTTACCCGATTTTCTCTTTGAAGATCCATAGTCCCTGAAAAAAAGACAACAACAAATAGACATGGTTAGAGCTGGGAACGGCGCTGAGAGAACGGGTGCCTCCCAAATTTCCACCCATACGCTCGAGGGCTGGTGCTGCGCCCTCCCTCCCTGCGAGCGGAGGTGAGAGCGGCCGGGCATGGGCGGGCGGGGGCCGGGGGCGTCCCGGGCAGCCCCGGCCCATCAGCAGCGCCCGCGGGGGCTGCGGCAGCACCGGGGGCTCGGGAGCGTGTGATCCGCCGGGCAGAGCGAACCATCCACAACCAGCGAGGCAGAGGAGAGGGGGGGCATTCTTTCCCCTTTAAATCGCGCTATTAAATGCACGGCTACTGGATTAACCCTTAAGGTGCCCCCGGAGAGGAGCGGGGATGCGATCTGTTTGCGGCAGGGATGCGGCTGCTCCAGGCTCAGCTGCCGGGGCTAATTAATTTGTGAATAACCTCCGGTCCTCTCTTAGTTATCTCTTACAAGCACCTGGAAAGCACAAGGAGAAAAAACGCCCCAAACCGAAACAAACCCCAAACTTTGTCCTTTCTTCCAGGATAGAACACGCACCCTTACTTTTCCATAGTAATTTAAAGGGTGCCGGCACCTCTACTCACGCAGAACAGCTGAAACCCCAGACAGCTGCTATGGGAGGGGAAGAGATTATTGAAGGGAGCTGCAAGAACTGATTCCGGATAAGCAAAACTGAGGACAAAAATACTTGGCTTATGGCTGTGCTTGCCCCCGGTGCTCTCCGGAGCCTGTCAGAGGCAGCCCTGGTCTGCTCAGGCAGGAGCCCGGCAGTCACAGCCCGGGCAGAGGCATCACCGCTGTGCAGGCAGGGCTGGCACCCCGCACACGGCAGGGTTAATGCTGGCAGAATCACCCGCTGGCAGAATCACCCGCTAGCAGGTTCTCTCCGCAGCAATCCCACCAGAGGGGCAGGCAGTGTCCTCTACGTTTTGGGGGGCTGGGCTGTCAGGAGTGGGGTTTTGTCTCTTGCACCTTGCTCCATCCTCCAGAGGATCAGAGAGGGACCATCCCAAACTGTTTAAAGAGAGTTTGGGGGCTCAGCTGAAGAAACAACGCATGTCTTGAGGGGCAGAGTTACATCTACATGTAAATTCTGTTTCACCCAGAATTTTGTGTGCATCCCCATGCCTTATATGTCTAGGGTCTGCTTGCAGTAAGAATTGGGTGATTTTTTGCATCCTCTTTTAATTTCCCAGTGTCACTTCTACTTCAATTAAATGGCTGTTTTCTCAACCATATCTGCAGCTGTATTTGATGTGATGATGCTACTGCTCATGAATAAGTTGCTTCTTCTACATAAGAGATATCATATGCAAATATAATTTCTGCTATATGGTGCCTGAAACAGAGATCACTCAGACCAAGTCAGGGATGCTATGGTCCCCAAAATGTAGTCCTCTACCTCAGCTTGGCTCCAAAGCCAGTCTGAAGCTTTTGGCATGCTCTCCTGGCATGCCAAATTCAATTTACATGAATAGAAATGAGGTAATGATTGATTTACATAGTTAATTAGAATAAATTAATTTATCCTTATAAAATAGTCATTTGCATCACTACCACCACCCAATTCACAAGGCTTAATGAAAAAAGAGAAAAGCCAATTAACCTGTGGGGCTAGTTTTCCTCTTTTCATTTAGTCTTTCTGTACATTTTAAAGTGAACTTTAATTGGGTTCTGATTTTGGAGTTCCTGAAAAAAACCCAGGTACCCCATGTCTGCCTGTCTTGTTACTTTTTTGTACACCAACATTTCACTCATTAAGTCAGGGGAAAGCAGTATCAAATAAAATGAAGCTGGAAGTAAAATCTTCATCTCCACAGTGAAACTCTGAAATCCAAAACTTGTTCCTCCCAGCAAGGACAGAAAAAAAAATAGAAAGCAAAGGATATATAGCAAATAACCTTTCTGGCTGTGTAAAGTGCTCTTTGTGTACATATTCTTCACCTCTTTTCTGCTAATGAAGACAGCCTGTGTTGCTGCTTTGCAATAGCAGCAGCAGCAAGGAGCCCTGCCTGGCTCCATGTTTAATTTTTTTAATGTCTTACCATCCTGTATATCATTCATTGATGTGTCTTCCCTCTCCCACGTGATGGTATATAATGTTAGTACCTCTCAGCCTCACTGTTTTCAGTGAAGCATTAGTGTGATGCTGAAGTATTGGTTTATGTCTCCAAACCAATAAAGGAAATTATTTAATGGTTTCTCTTAACTGTATAACAATTTCCAAGTAAAAACTCTCATCTCCTGCAGCCCAGACTGCACCTGGCACACTGTTAGCCCTTAGATCAGACAAAAAACGTGGTCTTGCAGAAGAAAAGCCCTTCCAAGGAAAGGTACAATCAATGCCATATCTGTAGCTACATAGGGAAGCTTTCTTTTCAGCTCTTGCTCTTTTTTATCTTTTCATCTTTATACGCACGTGTATTTCCATTCTTCTTCCATTTCTATATGAGAACAGACACCACCAACCTAACTCCACTGCCAACCATAGCTATAAAAATAACAATGAGAACAGCAGGTAGAACTAAAAGTAGCTCTGGCAGTCCCTTCTTCATTATCCAGGATCACTCCATACTGAACAAACACCTTTCTCAAAAATAGCATATTTCTAGTCTCTTTTGAATTAGAATCTAGCAATTTTGTTTAAAGTCTTCCTGTGGGGCACTGCTTTTAGCTGATGCTGAGCCTCATTAATGGCAAGGAAAATATTTCCTGCTGCTAATGATATTAAAACATTGCTGGTGTCAAGCACATCACAGAAGCTGGACACACTCTTCTTCAATGACAAAGGAGAGGGAAGCTGGATCTCCTTTCTCATCAGCATTACCCCAGGATAACATTACTAATTTGAAATCTAGCAGTGAATGTGAAAGGAAGATCACGAACATTGCTATAAAGCTGACTTGCCTTGTTAGCACATTAAGCTATCCACAGTCAGTCTGGAAATTTTGGAATCATAAAAATATCTCATGTTGAATTAATACGTCACTTGCGATCTAATTTAAATATGAAGGTTGTATTAACAATGTTATGGAAAAGTTTTATGGCACATCTTTAGGGACTGACTTTGCTGCTGTATTCACTGAGAGTTAACAAACATTCATGTGTGTGTATACATGTTTTGACCGATCTAAATACGTACAGATACACACAAACAGTGGCACAATTGGAAAGTTGTTTTAAAAGTGAGGAGTATCCTGACATTTGTTCAATAGAGACTAGGAAATGTTCCACGTGGAGAAGACTGGAGGTAACTAGGTGCATTGGCAACAGATTGTGCCTATCTATTTTCTAATTCACTTTGATCTATATCTGTCCCAGAGGGTTTCTCCCGCCTCGCCTGTGGAGATCTGGCAAGTTTGCAGAAGCCTCCTGCAGGACCAGCTTCCCTTGGAGGTGATGGGTTCAGTCAGAGGACCTCATCCCTGTGGGTCCCATGGTGCAAAGGCTCTTTTGAAAGCTTCTCCCCCTTGCTGTGGGACAGCAGACCCAGAAAGTTCACTTGCTGGGATTCCTCTTTTCCCAGATATGTCCCGGGGCCTCTGCCTGTCAGTAAAGCAAGGCTCAGCTTCAACTCATTTAGCAAAGATTTCAGACAACCATGAGTTTCAACTATGAGGGAAAACAGTGCCTGCAAAACATGAGGAGCTGTCAGACCCACAGAGCAGCACAGCTGGGGGAGCTGCACAGCAGACACTGCAGCAGATGAGACAGAAGCTAAAGGGAGGGTAAATCATCTTTCTGTCTCCTTCTCAGTGCTTGCTGTCCAAAGGAGATGAGACAGTGACAAACCCTGAGTAATGGAGGTCAGCCTGTATCCTTGAGAGTATTTTAATACATAAATTGAAGCTGTTCAATTGTATTTGTCGGCTTTTGTTAATTCATGTTCAAATACATTGTAGTAATTTCTCTTCCCAGGCTCCTTAATTCCTAAAAGTCTCTAGTGGTGTGGGCTGACTGTGGCGGAGATATATGACATTTCAAACAAACAACTCAGATTATCATTTAATCACCAATGATTTGCCAGGCAGATTAAAAGCACAGAAATATTTTTACAAGGAAGTCCATTCTCCCCTTCCCAACACTTAAGTTTGCAGTCAGTAATTAAGATGGCTTTTTTCACAAACTGTTTTTCTTAGCACTGCTATCAGATTCTGTGACACTATTTTTAAAGTAAACTGATACCAAAATACTTTGCTACTACTCTTTATGTGCACAGAAACTTGACCCTTGAGAATATATTTGCATCTTGAAACTCTCCTAACTGATTTTCCTCAACAGCCAGACTGACATTTTCTATTTGAGACAAGGCACAAAAGCAAGCATGACCAAGAACTGGCACCTGCCTGTCACCAAGGCTGGAGGAGCACCTAACACCTTAATATTATCCAAACACACAGGAGCTATATGGAGGGTGCAGGGTTGAAATTCGTACTCATGATACTCCGAGTGCAAAAGCTGAACCATGTGCATGAAGGCATCTCCATTCTCACTGAGCTCTGAGACCCATATGACATGTAATTAAGCAAAATTAACTCTGTATGTTATGCATTGGGAATAGAAACTCAAACACATGGATACATACAGCTATACATTTTCCCCCTTCAGTGTTCCACCCTCTGATATCATAAAACCACAGCTGATCTCTTCCCCGAGCCAAAGAAACAGATGAAGGCTTTTTTCCTTCTTCTTGTTCTTCATCTTTTTTTTTTTTAGAAAGCATTCTGTTCATTTCCTGATATAAATCGTTGCATTGTGGAACCCTCTCCAACATGAATCTGTCCTTTTTGAGCAGAGGTCAAGCTTTCCAGCCCTGTGAGAAAGGGCCCCATTGTGGTGGTCCCGAGACTCCAGAATTCCTTGCCGCGAGCAAAAGGGACTTGTGGGGCAAGAAGAGAATCTGTCGACCTGACTTCAAACCCAGGCCTTTCTCACTAGCTGAACACAGCCCCTGCTGTTGCTAAGAAGGGTAAACTACTGCTGTGCAATCACATCCTTAAGAGAACAGGGACAAAACATAAGAGAGGATTTTGCCTTCCTGTCACCTTTGTGTTGTCTTCACAGCATGTCTGCAGAGCAAACAGCCCAACTGCATGTACTATATACTTCTGCTCAGACTGCACTGACCTCCTCTGCATTCCATAACAAAGGTGGCCCAGTTTGGCTCACCAGGACCCAACTGGAGATCCTGATTTAGTGCTTTGGTGGCTTCTGACAGTTTGCTTGAACACAGCAATGTAAAAGTCAACCAAAGCTCTCCCTGTGAAACTCCAAGCACAACACTGGAAAACTTAATTATTAAGTGCAGAAAAGATCTCCCCTACACCAGCAACCTCAGCTTGCATGGAAAAGCCAAGACTGGAAGGAGATGGACACTGTCTCCTCTCCAGCAATGCTCCCTATACCTGAATCCATGGATTTCTGTCATGAGGCAGAGATGCAGGACAAGGAAAGACAATATCCTCTGTTCTGCACTCATCCTGGAGATTAACCCAGTATCCAGTATCTTCTGGAGTATTCCAGTATCTATCTCTTCCTGGAGATCAGCCCCACACAGCCCAACTTGAGCTCTGCCACCAAGTCCAAAGTGCAGGGGATGCAGACAGCTCCAAGACAAGTGACATCCCCATGGGCCATCTCAGCCTCACATGGACATACTGTGTGTGAGAGCAGCAGCCACCATTTCTTTCTTTATGTAGAATGGGTGTTAGAAGGACAAGAGATGGGTTTGAGGCACCCAACCCCTTCCATAAATGAGTAAGAAATGCCACAGATTTCTGATCCCAAGATTCCTCAGCAGTGAAGTTGATTGCTTGGCTCCAGAGAGCAACTTTAGTATTTGGCTCAGGCTAAAGAAATGCAGAATTAGCCTCTTGCATTTTTCACAATTATATTTTTATGATGAAATTATCCTCCTGGAGGAAGACAGAGCTTTGAGAACGCACATTCAGCATTTCAGCAGGCTGTGAGATGCAGGGCAGGGCGCTCTGACAGCAAAGCCCAGCCTCTCCGGCACCAGGGAGAGATGGCTCGGCACAGGCTGGGAGCTGCACGACTCTGGAGCAATGAGCTAACGCCATGTGATCCTCTACTGCAAGGCCTCGGCAGCCTTGAAAAAGTCAACACTAATGTTTATAGCAAGTTTTTCCTGGAAAGAAGTATAAAAACAAGGTCTTGCCTAAGAGTCACATCCTCATCTGTTTCTGGTTTACCTTGTTTATTCTTACAGATGGCAGATTTCTCCACAGGACAGAAAAATGTATTTACCTTAGCAAGAACTCTGGGTGGAGGTGTTCTTCACCTCCTCTAAACTGACCCTGCTTGTCCCTTGTGGGGAGGCCGAATTTATCTCTGTCTTACAATGACCAAGCATGCATCACTTTATTATAGCCCTTATAACATAAATGTTGAGTGATAAAAACAAGATAATAAAAATTAATCATTCTCATGTGGAGGTTTTCCAGTTGTGCCCTTCACTTGGGAATTTTATTACAGACAGCTACATGCAGATACAACATGTTTAAAAGATGCATCTAATCAAATTTACAAATTAAGTATTGAGTATCAGAGTCATAAATTCAAATGTACCTTATAAACTGGTCAGACTAATGAGCTTGCATTTAGATCATATGAATCTGATTAAGAGCTTAAAAAGTCTGCATGGGCTTTGAATCTTTACTTCATTTTCTTGAGCCCTCCCTGATTTGAGGGTGGGTGCCTCAAATTCTCATTTCTGTAGATGTGGGTCCAACCTCTGGTTAGCAAGCACATTGTCCATTTGAGTTTCTAAACTGCAGCCCAAACAGTCCCACTGCTGTTTCAGGCTAACTCTGCCCAAACCTGTGTGTGTGGTGCCTGGCCACTGTTTCCTCCTCCTCCCTGTCCCTATGGATGATCTCCCCAAAAGGAGACATCAGTCATGGCCTGCCAGGTTGTACCTGCTCATGAGAGGCAGGATAGCATCACCTCCACCACAGCATGCGTGGAACCAACAATGTCAGCCCCAAAGTGCTCATCCCAGAAAGTCCTTGGAAATGGAGAGAGAGAAGGAAGAGGAGAAAACTCTCAAGTGACAGACTGCCAAGCCTCAACCCCAGCTCCAGACACAGCTTGTCCAAAAAGGCTTTTACCCCTGAGTTACTGCACCAGGAAGACTAGTTGGAGTGCACCAGTTTAAATCAAAGTAAGAGAAGAGCCCCTGCATGTAACACAGCTGAATCATGGTACTCACTGGTGTTAGACTTTGTAATCACCAAAACCAGGCATGGGTTCAAAAAGCAATGAGATAAATTCATGAAGCAAGGATAAATGGTGGCTATTGTACTCCATGCTCTGGATGTTTTGACCCGAAGAGTCCCACAGCGGTTGAATGCCAGAAACAGAGAGGATACACAAGGGAAGTTCACTCTGTATTTGCTTTGTTTCTTGCACTGGCTCTAAGCCACTATAGGAGACAGGAGGCCAGATGGGGCCCAGGTCTCACCTAATTGTGGCCTTATAATATATTCTCCTGTAAAAGATCAGACTGGATTAGGATAAATTACATCCAAATCACACTGCATTACTCAGCACATTAAATTATCTTTAATCATGTACTTTGATGGTCTAGAATCCTGCTTAAATTTACCTCCTGTGCATATTTCTGTGCCTATTCTGTTGAACTCACTGCTGAATTTCAACTGTACATAACCAAGCTCTAATGAAAAGCCAATAAGGCTCTTTGATCAGGCTTTAATAGGACTCATCATGGGGACATACTCTACTGTGGCAAATGGTTTCCTCATCCTGTCTCTTTCAGAAATGTTTTGTGAGCCTTTAAAAGCAATGTAGTCCTGATTTATGTTAGCTAAGTGATTTCTGTTGCACATGTGAGTTACAAGAAAAAGGCTCTCATCTCTATTTGCTACACTGTTCAGGAAATCAGTTATAAATGCTGTAGTGCCTTCAATGCCTCTGACTTCAATGCAGCGGAAACCAACAATCTGAGTGAATACTTCATCATCCCCAATTCTCCCATATGTGCATCCAGTACTTAAAGAGGCAATCTACAGGATATTTTTTGGTAAAGGGTACTGAGATTCCCTCGTCCAAACTGTTTACCTAAGCTGTTTCCAGCAGATACTCAAGGAAACAAGCATACAATTCTTTAATAGAGAGCATATGAAACATATTGATGACTATCTAATAAAATTAGGTGTGTGTTCAATAGGACTGAGTCACCTCATCACATGTTTAGAGGTGAGGAATGTAGAAAGGGTGACTGAGCAAGCTCATGCAGTCAGCCAGGGGTGCAAAGCAACCCAAGAGTTTTGATGGCGTGACCTGACCTGCCAGTGGCAACCAACAAGCCCTGGGCACGGTTTAGAGCAGGTCTCTTCACACCAGGGGACAGATGCCATCAGGGGCCACTGCAAAGTGCCTGCAGCCAGTGGTGTGAGTGCTACAGCTGCTGCTGCTTTCCTTATGGGTTTGCTTAGCAAAGACATTCCCAATTCTTCTCACTCCTCATCCTGGGCAGAGAGACCTGAGAAAGGAGAAGTGATCCTAACAACAGTGGTTTGGGCTGCCTGCCTCCTGCTGTCCCCTCCTGCTCTTGAGAGAAAGCCCTTGGGACGTGCAATTCCCCTGGACCCTCACACACCACATCCCACCTGTGAATACAACTCTCCATGATGAATCGAGGCTGGTGATATCAAGCCCTTGGAAGGCTCACAGGACCAAGATCCTTTCACAGGAAGACAAAGCAGAAGAATTCCCTGGCTGCCCTTTTCTTTCTGACTGCCCAGGCCATGAGGATACCCGCTCACAGCCTCCTCTGAACACTCCCCTTTGCCCCATACCAGCCTCACAACCACCCCACTGCTGGCTTTCCTCATTGCTCCCTGGGATTCCCCACAGCCCATCCCAGTGTGTGGTGCAAGTGCTGGCAGCAGCTCTCATACTGGAGGCTCACACAGGGAAATCCCAAGCTGTCACTGGCATTTTTGACATTTTAAAGTCTCTAACTTGGCAAAGGAAGAAATAATTTACAGGCATTTCCAGACATGGCTCCAGCCCTGCTAGACCTCTGGGCTCCCAGTACAAAGGAGAGTGTGCCAGATGCTTGGTATTCGACAATTTTGCCTTTTTGTTTTTCTTTTTCTTTTTTTTTTTTTTTTTCCTGGTGGAGTTCTTCTGGTGTATAATACTTCTGTGTACTCAACTGGATTTAGCAACATGATGCTTGGACTTCTCTGTCTTGCTGCTCCTGCTAAATGTCCAAGGGCAGTAGGACCTGAAAGATTAAGACTGCAGTGTGCACAGACAGCAGATGGCTATTGCATCTGTACTTACTTTGCACTGCTAAATACCCTATTGCCCTACCTAGTTTTACATCCCCTTTTAGTGGGAGATCTCTCCCCTGACTTTTTAAAATCATCTGTTGCACATATGGCCCTAAGAATGGTAAATATTTTTTTCCAAGAGAGGCAAAAACTTGTGATGCATGTGAGCAGACAAGATGAAGCCCACACAGTATGAACTCTGACTTCATCTGGTGACTGTAGTCTTTCCTTTCCTCTTTACATTTCCTTCAGTCAGAGCAGGGAGATTAAAGCAGAGTTCCTTCCCAAATGTGCCTCAGCAGCATGTCCTCAGTTAACTGTCTTGCAACATCAAATGTCTTTCCACCATACTAAACAGTGTAGCTCTCTATAAGACAGCAATTTTATATTACTTGGCATTGTTTTCTGCCTGTTTCTACAAAGCAGCACATGGAAATATCTTTCAAGTCATCGGGTTCTTTAATTTACTACTCAAGAGACATAAATCATGGCATGCAAGATCTACTGCAAGTTCATGAACTCCAGGAAATTTCTCTAATCACTATCCTTTGAACTGAGCTTTTTCAGACACTGTAAAACTCAAAAACATAGCTAGTAAATGCATCTAGTAAATTTTGCTGGATTGGCAACTACTAAAAGCAGACTTGTCTTCCCTGATTACCTACCAGGATCAGGCAGTCTTAAAACATCCTCTGTGATTCTAATATTAAAACATAAAAGAAAAAAAAAGAAGTCCTGAATTTGTCTTGCCCAATTTAACTGTTGGGATTCATTAAATGATTCGAAATTATCACTGACAGGCATCAATTATGGGAAAAAAATAGAGACACCTTCCCAAAGATAAAACCTTTCCAACACTAGGGTTACTTTTCAAGGTGACCAAACCCCTTTCAAATATCCAATTCTTGACAGTAGGTCCAGCTCTTTTATGCTCTCTAAAAGGTAAAAGAGCTAAATTACATGACACTTGCAAAGAAGCATCACAAAGTTTCCAGAGTACTCCACCCTGGGAAGTGAAAGACCCACTGAAAAAGGTTTTATTGAGCACTCCAGGAGTGAATGGAGATTCTCTTTTTTTGTAATAGGGTATGAAATATTAAATTAAAAAAGCCACTTCAAAAAAGTACTTCAAGGTGGTGTAACAAATTGTTTCAGTCTCAATGCTCAGTTCATTTTAGGAAGGAAACAAAGAAAATTGCTGTTTCAGCCTGGACCACTATAGGATTCCTGAGACTAAAGATAGACAGATATACCATAAGTTTTATTTCCTATACCCAAAATTATCAAAACTTCCAGTGAATTTTGCTTGATTGGTATTTGACAGATTATAATACTGAACTTAAAACTAACTTTGCAGAAGCAGATGTTTTTGCTATTACATGTACAGATCCATCCTAATTCTTTTGAGCCTTACTCAATTAAAATCATGTTACCTTCAAATATATGCTTGCATGCTTGCCTCAAAACACCTCAAATCAACTGAATTTCTAAGGTGACCAGCATTAAATATTAAATAACTTTGGAAAACAGAAGAAAATATCTTTTTCTATGCATTTACAACATATGCAAATTGCACACACCATGAAACAATGCAATGTCTAAATAGACAAAAAATTTACTGTCAAGTTCAGATCCAAATTCTGATGCTTTTCAGACGAGCTGATGCAGGAAACAGTCAGTTTCTCCTTTCTTTTTATGTAACTCCAGTCCAGCTCTCCATCCAGACAAACTTTTAATTCACCTCGTACATCTCCAAAGAGTGTGTGTGGCATTTCCAATATCTTTTTCCATGTTCTATGTTCATAAAAGTGAAGAGGCATAATAATCGAATGTAATTATTTCCATCCATTC
Organism: Brachypodius melanocephalos; assembly: GCA_013398615.1. Classification (NCBI taxonomy): domain Eukaryota; kingdom Metazoa; phylum Chordata; class Aves; order Passeriformes; family Pycnonotidae; genus Brachypodius; species Brachypodius melanocephalos. The sequence continues at coordinate 2,386,660 of VZSR01000514.1, forward strand.
AGCTGGTTACAGGAGCAGACCTTTTTATTCAGCTAAAAGAGAAATGATTTGTTCCTTCAAAATGAATTATGATTCAGGGCGTATTTCTGGCCTGCAATGTGAGGGATCTCTATTTTGCAGAGCTAAATGGCCATTGGCAGCTTATTCCTCCTTTAACTGTTCATGTCATCTGATATATAGATATCACATGTGGGTGAAGGGAAAATGCCATTGATTGTTAGGCATTACACCCCCTCCTTTTCAGTTGATCTCACTTGCTCAGTAGTTCCCAAGTTTGAAATATCAATGAGGTTCTGCAGATGTCATGCCCTGCAATCAGCTTTTGTGCACTGTTTTCTCCCTCTGTTACCTGAAATTCCAGAAGCTGCACAATAAGAAGCCACACTCTCAGCAGGAACACTGCCTTTCCTACCAGGGCAGGCCATGCTGTGCCTGGCAGTACCACCTACCACAGGATGACAAGAGCATCCCTGAGGTCCTGGGAGGTTTCTGTATCCTGAAGTTCAGGGTGTGGTGTCCAGTTCCAAGTCTGAATTCAGTGCTATTTTGAATAATCTCTCGTTGCAGTAAAATACTGTGAGATTCAAAAGTAGAATCCAGGCACACCAGCCACGAGATGCAGCTGTGGGGATTATGAATCAGAGCATGAAACGGAGCGTCCTACTGCCAATAACCTACTTAGTAACAATTTCCTCCCCAGTCGTCCTCTGGGATGAAGCTAATTCCCGGAACATTCTGCTTTACCTCTGCTCCCTCTGCAGCACCAGCTTTCCACCCATCCCTGCCTCGCCACTTCTGGCCTGGACCTGCTGATTCCTGGGCAGCTGATTGCCTCCCTCCCCTGCTTACAACACACACCTCACTCTAATGCAAAATGGCTCTGATCACAACATGAACACCCTGGGCTCACAAGGAGCCCACAAAACCCAGCTCTGACCTGCCCAGCAACAGCATGTGCATCACCAAAATTCAGCTTAAAGCCTTCAAGTTCTGCTGTGCATCCATTCCATTAGCAGTGCCTGGGGAGCTCTGCAGAGACCTACCTCATGATTAGATAAAAGCTTTTCCTTCTAAATCATTGCACAAAAGGAAACAAGGGTCTGAAAGAGTGAAGTCCATGCAGATTAGAGGCCAGGCACTTCCCCTCTGCTGGTTGTTTATGTATTTTCATTTTACACTAAAAAATGCAAGGTTTTGTTGTAGGGAGTAAGTTGCATAATTTATTTATTGAGATAACACTACCAAGACCCTTTTCTCAGTAAAGACACAGAAAAGGGAAAAATGCTCTGGTTTGTCACAAGAAGCAACATTTTTTAAACAGTGTTGAGAAAATCTTAGAGTCTTACATGCACTAAAGCAAATCTGGGGTGGTGATGAGAAGGAACAGATTTTTTGCCCACCTCTCTGTCTCCACTACCCCAGAGCCTGCAGGTCATATCATGCCCAACAGGTCTTTGAACTGCTCTAATCAGCAGTGAAACCGTCCAAAATGCAAACATTAACACCCCTCATCCTTCCTTTGCCTGCCTTGAGGGTGTCCAAAGGTGGGCAAGGAGAGGAGCCAGCCTTTGGAGCACAGGGCAGAGGACACACGCAGAGGAGACACACCATGCACACCATGACTGTGACTGTGGCTCTCCACCAGCTCCAAAGAAAGTCCATCTCCCAAAGAGGACTTGAAAAACAACTGCAACAACAACAACAACAACAGACCTCTAAGGGTGTCTCCAGGTGCAGTTTTATTCAATGCTTAAAGTCAGGAACATTTCAGAAGGAAAACTGCAGTTAAGGCTGGGAACAGATCCTACATGAAAGAACTCAAGAGCATCCAGTTGCTAATGCAACCATGGCCATGTTATCTGCACAGCTGAGCAGGAACTCCAGTAGATCTCTCTCCTCTAAAGTAGGGACAAGATACCACAGCATTTCACAAGAAGAAAGATGAGCAAAGAACTTGTGGCTGAAAGTCACAAAGAGTGGAGGCTGGGGTTTAACTCCTCCATCCCTCAAAGACTCAGACTCAGTCGTGCTGACCTTTATGCTATGCCATAGTGTGAGTTTAAAAATACATCGCTCCTCCTAAAAGTGTGTCACAGCTCTCAGAAGCATGAAAATCAGGTTGTGGGTGGGAGTAACTCCACAGTATATCTGCACTGTGTGTGTATATATATATATATATATATACACACACACACACTTTTGAGCAACAGTCTTTAGAATTCCACTTTGCAGAAAGCAGACTTTTAGCACTTCAGCAGTTGAACACACCCTTATTATCAGAGGCTGGGAGCAGAACTGTTTTAAGAGGTAGGGGTCCTTTTCTATTCATTTTTTAGGAAACATACAATTTTTTACAGCTCAGCTTTTCTAAAAAATAATTATTTTATGCTCAGTCGCAGCTCTTCACTTGTAATGCCATGCCCAATTTGGAAGATATGAGCACTGAATGATTTGGCACAGGAATATACTCAAAGGCAAAGAAACTGCTTACAATTTATGATATGCTTTGATACAAGTGATTTAAAAATGCTAGTGTTTCATTCCAGCAAATGTTACAACAACAAGCACAAGACTACTGACCTGATGCCTTATCAGAGGTGTTCACAGGTCAGATAAAACCACCACATTACACCTGCAGGATCCAGCATTTCAAAGACAGCCCTGTTTGAGCTTCTCCTGGGCTTTCATCCCCCCAAGCCATGTGTTGACACTATCATCCCAAAAGCTGCCCTCACACTGAGGGTTTTTCTGCCGACACTTTCAAACCTCTGAAATACATCCAGGCTGTCCCAGCTCCCAGCCAGGGCCACCTCAACCAGCTGAGCTTTTCCCTCCATATGGGGGAGCAGTGAGAGAGAAGAACACGTTCAGTCCACATCAGGCTTTGCCAAACAGCTGGCAAAGAACAACCTTAGAAAAACTGATACTTAAGCAACTGTGGAGGACATTTGTCAGTTTAAGAGGGGCAGGATGACATCATCCATTGCCTTCTGTCGTCTTTTGGCTGAAAACAGCCAACAGACAGCTGGATGGCCCCCGATCCTGCACTTAAACACAGTCGCAGAAAAGTTTGCATTTCATCATCATGTTGCATTTTTCTCTTCTTCTCACAGGCCTTCCCTTGGCTTGCTTCAGGGTTTCCAAGCCTGTATCACATCCCTTCACACCTGCTGAGGTCTGTTCACATTTAATGTTGAGCAGTTACAAATATATTTTCTTATATTCCTTCATTTAATAAAAGCTGAAAACTTTTCAGAGTTCCCCCTCACTTAAATTTTTTTGCTACATATTCTGGGGAAATAAGCCAGATTGTGCTTTAAGGATGCAATTGCAGGAGCTCAGAGGTGTGTGTGGCAGCAAACTGGAGTTACTGCAGTGCAGACTTGGGCTGGTGGTGCTGCTCCATGGATCAGGACATGCAGGCAGGATTTCAGCAGCACCTGCACTTTTCAATCATTCCCTTTGCTAAGGAAAAGGTTTAATTTCTCAGAGAATCCTGTGTCGCTCAGACTCCCTCATGCTGCCAGCCTGTGCTACCCTTGAAGGGGCTGCACAAGGACCATGCAGGCAGACCTGTGTGATGTGAAGGGAATTGCTGTTGTTACTTAAAATAACCTGACACAGAAATGAGGCTCTGCTGGGACTCTCCCACCTGTCTGTGGATGAGCATGGTTGAAATTCCTCCTCCTCAGGTACTGCAGAGCAGCAGCAGCACTTGTTCCAGCCCTTGGGGTGAATTGCAACCGTATCTTGGGCTTAGGCAAGTTAAGTTTCACCCTTTACATCTGAAACTTTTCTCACCAAAACATAGAAAGACAGATGTACTGGGTGCATTCACATTTAAATAACACACTGTGATATGCTGGGTACCAGCACACACAGTCCTTCCAAGGCTCACATGCTTACAAGAACAGCTTTTGATATTCATAGAATCACAGAATCATTTAGGTTGGAAAAGACCCTAAGGATCATCAAGCCCAACTTTTAGCCAAGCACTGCCAAGGCATCAGGAAACCAAGTCCATAAGCACCACATCTTCCTGTCTTTTAAACAGCTCCATTATCCTTCCCTGGATTCAACTCAGCACCTCAATGTCCTTCTTGTACTAAGAGGCCCAAAATTGGAGATAACACTTGAGGTGCAGTTTCACCAGAGCCCAGCACAGGATCACTGGGCCTGGCCCTGCTGGCCATATCATTGCTGATACAAGTTTTATAAAGCATTTTACAGATCAGTTTGCCAATCCAGATGGATTTTCTGATCTGCTCTAGCTATGGAGTGATTAAGCAGAGTCTGCCTTACAGTGTGTGACTGGGAGAAGACTACAGACCAATGAGATTAAATGGCAGCATTAGAAGAAGTTAAGCAACAAAGTTTACAGAGAAACTTCTATTTCAGCATGTGTTACATCCTTTCCTCCTGGGGCCCGTGTCTGGGCTCTCTCCCTGGACTCATTGTGCAGTCATGTTAAGTCTGTCAAAAGATAAATGCCCAGAGACACAGTGATGATCATCTTCCCTTCCTTCTGTATGATGCTGAAGAGCAGCTGATGCCCTGACAAACACAGGCTGCTAAGGGATGACTTCACACCCAAACTTCACCACAGGCAGCTTTCCCCTCCTCTGTATCACACAGAACATTTGCATACAGATTTATTGGTTCATTTCATTTTGGTCCATCTGTTCCTCCTGGCTCATTTCCTGTTGTCTGGTCAATACTTCAGAACAACTTGAACCATTTGTGAAATGAAGGACAGCGAGTCCGGCCCTAGGAGCAAGGCACACGGGGAGAGGCAGGCAGAACACAGAGCTGAGGCACAAGGTGGGCCCTGAGGTCCCCAAGGAGCAGGGGCTGAGCACAGCTCATGACCTGCTGCTGCCTGATGAACCTGGGGCTTGATCACTGTTTCTGCCCAAGCACCACAGCTGTGTCTGCCACCACGTTTCCAGCTGTTTGACAGCTGGTGACAAAGATGCATCCCCCTCTCCTGGCACTAGATTAAGTTTTCCCTGCTGTGATACACAGGCTTTTTAACAATATGTGGCCAATTCCTGCTATGACCAACTTGCTATGAATGGTAAATGTGCTTTATCCCTGTCCCCAGCCCTAAGTCCCTGCCATGTGCCAAGGACACTGACCTTTGCTCTGTGCCCACTGAGTCCCAACAGGACTCATCTGGTGCCCATTTATGCTCAGTTTCAGGCTCCTTTCTTTGCCACACTGCTCCACAGCTCCTTGTCTCTGGTTAATGTGTTAATTGTTACCACTTTGGATCAGCAGAGCCATAGTGGGGTGAGGGCTGGTGCTGTCTCCAGTGAACCCTCTTAGCCTGCCTTGTCCTTGCTTTTTCAGACCAGATATCATTTTCCAGGCATGTTATGGCTCACAACAAAGTCCTGGCAGCACCCAGCTGTCACGGGACAAGGGCTCAGACACATCATCATCTCCTGCATCCTTTTCCCTCTCCAACTGGAGTCAGCCACAATGTGGAGAGGCCCAGGCTGGCCCCATGGGGACACCAAGCTTGGGTTGAAGCCTAGACGCCAAGGCTCTGCTTTATCTCTGCCTCAGAACAGAGCACAGCAAAAAACAACTCTTGGGACACTGCAGTGACCCATTAAAATTAATGGGGCTAAATCATCCTGGTGTAAGTCACCAACTTCAAAAGATTTACACCAGGGATGAATCTGGAGCCATTATTTTTCTTCTTTGTGCCTCTCAAAAAGATGATCTATTTTCCAGACTGCTATGCTCAGCCAGTAAATTAACTACCCTCTTGTTGGTCTCTTATTCCATGCTCTTGTCTACTGTCCAAGTAATTCCAACCACTGCTCACCTGCTCTGTTTTTCCCTGTGCAAAACAGCCCTCATATACCTCCAACTGGCCTAATTAATTTCCCTTTTCAGGGACATATGAAAGATGACAGAAAAACCAATCCCCCAAACAAAGTTTCGTTAGAGAAACCAGGAGGGCTACATACCCTCAAGGCACATTTCTTCTCTACCCTTGGTTGGAATAGCAGGTAAAGGAGCAGGTAGAGGCGTAACACTACAGTGCACAAAACCTACCTGATATATATCACATATATTCTTCCGTAATAGGAAGCACTTATTTTAGCTAAGGAGGTGCAGGGGACCAACAAGACAGGCAGAGAAGCCTCACATGTAAAAGACACAAGCTCCCAGCTACTCTGTCATCTGGAAGCCAGCCTTGATCCTGAGGAGGCTCATTCAGTAACAGCACCAGTGCAGATGGCCTTCAACTCTTCCAGCAAAGAGCTCAGTCACCTTAAAAAGCATAAATCAAAACTGTTAAAATTGGCAGATGATTTGATAGGAAGAAATTGCCTTTTGGGGACTGCTTTTTGTCTGCCAAATTCATCCAGACGCAGAACCACATATGGATTTCTAACCTATGCAGGTTTCAGTGGTGATTACAGTAGTGATTGTGGTATGAACCATGCTAGACATATTATTTTGGGAGAGCTGATGCATTAGAAGCAGACAATGAAAAGCTCAGAGTGTATTTGGTCCGTGACTTAACCCACCTCCACAGCTCCCAGGTATTCGGCTCTGCGGATTTTGGCACAGGAAAAGCGGACTTGAAATTCAGCTCCTGAACTGGTTTCAAACTTTGCTGAATGTCCGGAGGTGTTTGGCTCTGGAGTATTGACTTGTAGCTCCCAAAAGAGGCTGCTAATTTCTCAGGGTGAGGCAGCAGAGGATGGAAGGAACCAGTGTTATTTCACTTTGCTCTAAAGGCACTGCAGCCATCTGTGCAGCCGCTAAACCACAGGGCCTTGAAGGAACTACAGAACAGTCTGACTGTAAAGTCAGGCACTGAGAAGCAGTCACTGCCGGGCTGACACAGCCTGCTGGTACTCCTCAAACCCCTGGGAGAAATGCTGCCTGACAGCTGCTTTCTATCCCCCGTGCTTTGGCCCCACCGTGTCCCTGCGAGCGCCTTTTCCAGCCCTGCTCAGACATGTACCAACCATGTATCAAGATGAGTAACGGACTAAAAACAAAAATACAGGGCGATCAGGAGCTCCGCAAAGCTGCCCGTAAATCAGCTGGAAGTGGCATGTTTCCATAATAAACAATCCCTTATCGCCTTGCTCCGTTCCCAGCGAGCAGCGTGCCCGGGAAGGGGAGCGGAGGAGCCGCGCTCCATCTGCCGGCAGCGCCCGGCACCCTCCGGGATGCTCCTCGCTCCCTCCGAGCCCAGGCACCATCGATTCCTTCTCTCAGGCAGCATCTGTGCAGGCACCGCCCGTGAAGCTCCGCCGGGATTTACTCTGATAAAGAATAAAAGCCACAGCGCCCGTGTGAGAGGTGCTGGGCTGTGGCTGGCACAGGGATGTGGAGAAACTCCTCCCTGTTGGGACTGAGAAGTCACTGCTGTCACCTCCATGAGACACAATCCATCACCATGCACAAAGCATGCAACAAGGCACGCTGGGTTCAGTGGGAGGGAAGCAGTCTGGGAACCAAAAGGTTTGTATTCCTGTTACAGGCAACACCACCTTCATTTCCATTGCCCTAACAACTTTTTCCAATATCCCTGGATAAGCGGAGCTCCATAACAGCAAAAGGCCTTCTGCCTTCCAAAAGGTCTTCAGGTGAAATGTATTTGCCTCAATATGCTTGATGATGACATGGCAAAACTGTTGATACCTGAAAATACAAATGTACAAGGATGGATGCAGCTGGGAAGGATCTGGGACGGTGCATGCACGTAGGTATGCTCCTGTATTTTATGTTTGTAAAATATGTATTTCCAAAGGACAGGCTTGGAGACGCTACCCTGTTGCCAGCAGGACTTTGGGAAGTCCAAATGAGAAAGCACAGAATCACTGTGTTACCCATCAGCCACAAGTGACCTCTGGTGGGTGTTGCCTTGAGAGCTAAAACACAGCCTAAGCCATGGACAGGGGGACCAAGCAGCTCCCTCAAAGCAAATCTGCAACAAAGAGAGAATGTGAATTCAGGACTTCTCCACCCTTTCCTCCCTTTGATCCCATGAGTCCTGTCACACACAGCCCCATCCAACAAGGCTCCCACTAGGCACAGACCCTGCCCATCCAACAGCAACAGCAGGCACAGGGGACCTCAAACCTGCATCCAACAGCCTGTTCCTGCCAATTACATTGTGACAGCTAATGGGCTTTAAAAGCCTAATTCCTGACTTATTTTTACTACGTCATTTTTAATATAATGGGGACAAAACAGCTCACATCATAGCTTTTGAGGTATCAGGCAATTAAATTTCTTGCTAATCTCTGAGCAGTCATAGCCCTTTTGATGTTCCATCCATGTTTTAAAAGGATGTGGCAATCCTGACAGTTTAGAAATGTGCATGCAATTATGGATGCTAATACAATTAACAGTGAAAGACTCATACTTGGATCACAAACCCAGCTCTCTTTCAACTCAGCTCTCCTTGGAGGCTTCCAAGTAAATGGGTCAGATAGCAGTACAAAACTCCAGATAAAGAAAACGAATGCTTAAGTGATAGAAAAGACCAGCAAAATTCTTCAAAAAGCCCTGACTAGGCACTGTCAGAGAGATTAAAGACAGCAGCAGCTCCCTAGCTATTAGATGTCAGAGTCAAATTTCATGTAGGGTAACTCGTGGTGGAGTTACCCTGGGGATGGGAAGGATTTGCATCAGCAGTGAACTGCAAGTGAGTCTTACCCCTGTGCTGAGTGCAGCTTCAGGACTAGTGCCTGCACCCCCTGCACAGCACACGCACACACAGAGCAGGGGATGAAAAATGCACCATCAAGTTTATGGCAGAGCTCCTGCCGAGGATCAAAGCTGCCGCCCCCAGCAACACTCACTGGCCCCAGCCAGCCTCACATGCTGCCTTCCTGAATTTTCTAACATGGGAAAAGACATCAAAAGCCTTGAAAGGGGAAAAGCACATCTCCAAGGAACACCACCTCAAGCAGACAGGCAGTATTGAGGAGTAAGGGAGGGTTTGTCAGCACTCTGCAAACACCATGGGCACAAAACCAGTCAGTTTCCCAGAAAATGAAAAAACCTCACTTGTTCAAATCCACCAACAATCAGCCTAGGGAAGCAGGCACTGTCATAGCCAGGAATGCTTGGCACTTGTGAGGACACACCAGTTGGTAGAAATTTCATGGATTCAAGTCAGTGGACTGAGACTGGTGCCTCTTCTCAGAAGCTTTAAGCAAATTTCTCTTCCCTGACCTGGGGGACCACAGGTAGCCGGCTCCAATCAGAGCCTTGTCAGCCCACAGCTCTGCAGGCTGGGTCAGCATCTCCACTGCTGGGGGGTGTTCCCAAGCTTTTCCCTCCCTTCCTAAGACACTGACTTGCCTGTGCAGAGTAAGGAGGCACTTTGCTCAGGTGCAGCCTCTCCTGTGAGGACACATCCTGTGGCCAAGGTAAGCTGCTGCCCACAAGAGCTCAGCTGGGAACAGCTCTGGGTGCTGCTGGATGATGGGAGGACATAGGAAGGACAGAGACCCCAACTGTCCCAACAGCAGCTGGACACGGCTCCAAAACCCAGAGTGCTGTTGCTCAGGTTTTTCAGTTCATAATTACAAATATTTTTTCCTCTTAAGACCATTTTACAAACAGTTCATAACTCTGTGGCTTGCAAATTGCCCAGCTCTGGGTCAGATTGTTGCTTGCAATTGTAAAACATCAGAAGTTGCTTGATTAAATCAGGTTGGTGAGGTCCCAGGCCCCTCTCCCCCTCCCTCACTAGTAGTCATTCTTTCCTTTACTCTGCTGTTTAAATCTTTATTCTGCACAGCTCCTGCCCTTGCGCAGTCTTCCATTTCACCCACAAATGAAGAGTAATTTTCCTTCAGAGCAGCATTTGGAGAGCTTTGATTGGAAACTTGCCCTTGTTCCATCATTTTTCAAAAGCTTTGTGTTCCAACCTGCTCCCTGCTTCAGGTTAAATGAAGCAACATGGATAATGGTCTTACTGCAAGGCAGGAGCAGGGCCTGGCAGGGAATAGTTCAGCCTGGCTGACAAACTCCTGTAAGGACTGTATGTAATCTGCAGGTACCAGTGTGCTGGAGAGGGAAGGAGGGAGGGAGGGATGGATGGATGGATGGATGGATGGAAGGAAGGAAGGAAAATACAGGACAAGCACAGGCAGTCACTGCCATCTAGGCAAAAGCTGTGCCTGGGAAGCTGTGGAGGGAAAGAACTGCTCTGAGCTTTGCTAAGGAGCATCAGTGTGATGAGGCAGCAGTCCAAGGGAGCTGTAGCAGATGTGGGGTGGGGTTTAATCCTTCCTGGGTCAAGCAAGGAGGCCAAAACCTGGATTAATGTACAGTGTATCAGGCTGCACATGCAATGCCCTGGCAATACTATTTAGATGACAGCAAACACCCAGATTAGGTGCTGACAACTCCCCCAACAGGATCACGCAGGAAATCTGGCCAGAAGAGCTGTCACTGACTTTCACAGCCAAAAACATGAGCAAGCCAGTGACACCTTCCACACTGAAGCCGTGCTGAGTGCCCTGGCACAGCCAAAGCTGGGGAAGAGAAAGGTTTCCCTTTCCAAGTTGGCTCTTTAGCTTAGTGGAGCAGGAGCAAGGAGTGCCTGGTGATCTGCACAGCTTCCCAGGCCTGCGGAGATGATTCAGTCTAGTACCAAGTATTAAGGAGACAATTGGATAATCTTCAATCTCTCCCATATGCTTACAAATGTCTGGTCCAGGTGTGGTTCTGGAGTTGTTAGTATTGATGTCCAAGACAGCAAGTCTGCTTCTTTCTCATTCCCTCATCAAGTCTTAGATGTAATGGTATTAAACACCAAAAAATTACTATCATACGACTGATGGAAAAAGATAGGGCTGTAACACCTAATAAGAAGCCAGGTGGAAAAGCTATTTCATATCTGTTCATAGCAATATGTCACAGCTTTCCCACTGCTCTCTAGAGGAATTTCTGCTCTCTGGGACACGAGAGCCAAGAGAAAGTCAGCTTCACCAGGTGAGCATGGCAAGGGGGTGAAGCAGAGCCTATCCCTGGAGAGAGCAGAACACACACACCACCACGTTCAAAATCCATGCAAACCAAATGCATTTTTTTTTCCAGCTCAGCTAGTGTTTTTTGCTGCACAAAAAATACATGTAAAGCATCATCTCCCCACGATGTGGCAGTAGCTGCCTGCAGAGCCTGTAACTCAGAGCCTTCCCATATCCAACCCTTGTCACCAAGTGACGCTGTTTATGCTGGATGCTGCAAGTTGTGCAACAAATATGGCTCTGCAAGAGGGTTGGAGAGTTCTGCAAAAAACACCACGTGCAAACATTAAAAAATTTAAGTTACCATCAGATATAGGGATAGTGATCCATGGCTGTGGTAGAAGGACTGTACACATCTATATATACATACACATGCACACAAAAGCAAAATATTATTTCCTGCATCAAACAGTTCTTGACACATAATGGACATTTGGCTAAGTTTTGGGTGAAAACCTGCCAGAAATCCCTGCCCTCTGGGCAATGTTGAGCACAGAGCATTTTGTGGACAGGGGATGGATGTGCCTGTTAATGTCTCTGGCTGCCCTCCAGCTGAGGAAGTCCCTCTCCTAGCTTTTTCTGGAAAGGACATGGGGCAGGTGAATCCCTGCCTGCCCTGCTGGGAGCTGTTTGTTGTACCAGTTATTGCTGGTGAGGGATGTCAGACTGAAGTGGCCTCTCCCTGGTGAAGCTCTTTGTAAAACAGATGCCTGCCAAGGGAGGGAGACACTGGATATCAACCCAATTTCAAAGCATTCTCATTGTAGTCTGCAAGAGTGAAGGACAGGCTCAAATCAGAGCCTGATTTGACAGACTGACACCAGAACAGCTTGTGCAAGCCTGGAAGAAGAAGCTGTTCCCTCCCTACTAGTGAGTCCTCCTGCTGACATAAAGGGTCCAATTCATTCCCTGACACCTGGTCTCCATGAATACAGCCTTTACTGACTTAATCTTCAGGCTGCTCTCCTCACGAGTCCTCCCTGCAGTGGCCATCACAAGATCGGTCCTGTCCCCACCCTGCTCCTGGGAACACACTGGCCCACCCACACCTCAGGCTGATGAGCTGTGCCCATGTGTGGCCCTACACTGCTGGATCTGCTGGGAGACCAAATGAGTGATGTCACCACTGACAAGAACTACTGTTGGATTGAGGGGACAGTAAAAAAAGGCAATAGAAGAGACAAGGTATTCACCAAGGGGGAGTGCAAGAGCAGCAGGTGAGTCCCATCAGGAATCACAGCATTTACCTTCAAGCAGTGTTTGTTCAATAAATGTTACACACCTTGGATTCACGAGCCATTTTCAGCCAGCAAGGTTCAGAGGACCTATGGACAATCCACAGCTCCCTAGGCTCAGGGAGCAGTGACATGCAGGCAACAGCACCACTCCCTTGCCCAGGTGCTGCCAGTCTCACACTGAGGTTGCTCCTACGTGCTTTACCTGTGGCACCCTGCTCTGCTTTTAGAGCTAAGGAGGCTTCTGGGAATCCATCCCTAGATCAGCAACACAGGACTGTGCAATGAAGGGGCTGCTCTGCCTTCAGCAGAATCTCCCAACCCAGCACAATTCTCTTTCCAGCTCCCATGTAACCTGTTCCTCAGGCAGAAGGGGTTAAGGGACATGTGCTGGGCTTTCTCTCCCATCTCCTTCCACCTCACAGTGGAGACACGAATGAGGACTGAACTGGATTGAGACAAAATCCGAGTAGGGTCAGCCCTACCTGTTGACCTCTGGTTTGTGGATGAGAGCAGGGTCCTGCCCAAAAAGCTGCCAGGAGCCGAAACCTGGCCAGTGTGTGGTGGCCAGAGCCCAGGCAGGAGACAAAGCTGCTCTCCCTGGCACACACAGCCTGGCAGCTCACATGTGGGCAAGGATCAGCTTTCCCCACACAGTACCTGCAGCACTGGGAGCTGCTCAAATGCAGCCTGGTGCTAACTTGCCTCTCCCTCTCATGTGGCTTGGATGGCCACAAGGATGCAAAGCCGTGAGCCCTCGTCTCTCTGGGACACACGAGTATCTGCAGGTAGGGCTGGCAGGGCCCTGTGCTGGGGTCAGGGAGGCTCCTGTGCTGGGGGGCAGCTGCAGGGTGAGCAGGGTGGGGGGCTCAGGAAAGTGGGATGGTCTCCTCTGCAGCTGCCCCCAGCAGGGCTGTTCTCTTGTGATAAGAATTGTCCCTCAGCTCAGCTCTGCTGCAGGAAGTTTGTCCCCGTCACCCCATTTCCCACCTCCCTCCCCTCTCTCTGCAGGTTGAGGAGGTCGCAGCCCTGGAATGTGCAGAGGAAGAAGGGACACAGGAGCAGGCTGCCTCTGCCACCCTCTCCCTAGCTGGCCCCCAATCAGGCAGGACCCTGCAGCAATGTGCTTACAGAGAGGAAAGAGCACCTCAGGGGTTTGGTTGCCTTCTGAGCACAAGCCTGCAGCAGGCTGATTGTGGACAAACAAGCCATCCCCGTCATAAATCCTTTATTTATTCCATCCCATTTCCCCACCCTTCTGCCAGAGAGTTTGTCCCTGGCACTGTGCTGGGCAGTACAAACAGCTGATTCAACATCCAGCAGTAGAGGGGAAGAGGTGGGAGCCCCAGAGCTGCCCATGCTTGACACAGGACTCTGCTGGCAAAAATAACTTCACTTCAAGAGCTCCTCTGCAAGCGCATCTCCCCACAAAGTGGATCCTCTGCACCCCCTGATGCTCCCTCCTCTTCTCTCCACGCTGAAGAGCAACAAATTAACATTTCCATCCTTTCTTGTATGGGGCACTGAATGAGAGGAGGGAGAATGTTTCTCAGCTGTCAAGTCAGCACTTTGCAATGCCTCTGGTTCTGTGAGTTCTACACAGGCAGGTTCAAAGCCTTCCTCCAGGTCAAAGCAGCAGAAGCCACCAAGTGCAGCAGCAGAAGCAGGATGCACAGTGATGCAAAGCTGAGTAATAAAGTGCCCCACCTCATACCTGCATAAAATACCTAGGGACTGTTGTATCCCCAGGGTAACTCAGCTGATATCAACATCATTATCACACACGGTGTGTGCCCAGTGACATTACACAATCCCTACGAGGTTGCTCATTGTGCCAAACACCACATCTGCCCTTGCAGCAAAAAAACAAGAGTTCGTTGCAGGATCTTCCCCAGGTGCTGGACTTTGCTGGCAACCTGTGGGGAGGTGAAAAGTCCAAACTGAAGAAGGACAGTGTTGGCAGCAAGCTCAGCTGTGACCCCTTATCTTCCTTGGGTTAGTGGGCTTAGAGGTGGAAGTGAAGTGATGAAAGGACTGGAAGGAAAGCCTGGAGCAGAAGGTGGACTGGCCCAGTGGAGGGAAGACCAGAGCTGAACCACAGGCAATTCTCTCAAGGTCTAAAGGTCTTGGGTTGGCTGCTTTACAGCTGTTAGGGCTGGCTACAGTTTGCTTGTTTTCAGTCTGCAGTTTCTTCCCTCGATCCAGTCAGGATGGAAGAGAGTAAGGATGTGAACAAACAGGACCATGGCACGCTCCCCATGAGCTGCTGGGACTGTGGCACCACTGTCACACCACTGTCCCTCAAACACAAGCCCTGTCCCTGTTCCCACCAGCTGGAGTCTGCCTGTCTCATGTGTGATCTCCAGGATCACAGAGGAGCTGTAGGCTTGGAGGGACAGAGATTGGATCCTCTTTGCCATCTGTCTGAAGGAGTAATGCAGCCTTGACTCTTAGACAGAGTCTGCAGGTGATTCCTCACTTACAGTGACCCAGGTGATTTTTGCCCTGCTATGCATCCACTGATTCCTTAAAGTCTTGTTCTGAGTCCCATGGGCAATCAGAGCAGACCTTGCCACAGGCAGCAGCAGCAGCACAGAGGAAATACATACTAACTCCAGTCCTTTTGATTAGTGTTTCAGAAAGGGGACCATTGCTACAAGAATTCTGGAGTGAAGCCAAGAAATTGCAACTTTCTGCTTCTTATTTCCACCTCTGCAACCTTAGATCAAGTGGCATTGAGGAACCAACAGAACAGGGCTGAAGATCCTTGCAACCTGCAAAGCTCAACCAAGAAACTCATCTCCAAATGCTGGCAGTGGCTGCGCCAGCTCTAATGATCCCCTTGGAGGCTCTTCTGCCTCTCAGCTAAGCACAGCAATACTGAGTTACATTTATTCAGACCATATGTAATACACACAAGAGCCCATAAAAGCTTAAACAGCACAATAAACATTTGGAAAAGCACAGTGACCAGATTTATGGGTTTGGATACCTGCCAACATGACCCACCAGAATCAGATCCTTAAGTTTTTGTGTAAGTCCAAGACATACACACAACACAAACACAAATGTGCTGTTATCCTTGGAAAAAAGATAAACAGCCCCCAAAGCCCATCCCCAGCACTGGAACATGATGGCCTTTCACTGTGTCTGATTGGACTTTGTTTAAATCAAAGCCATAAAGAAGGTCTTGGCGAGGAGAAATAAATATAGCACGACAAAACTTCACCCCAGAGCACACTGTAAAACTGACAAAGAGGGAAAGACAAAAAGATTTAGACACTTAATTTCCACTGAAGGGGAGATGAGTCCTGCTGTAGAAAAAGAGCTGTGCTTTGCCAAATTCCAAGATACTTTTGTACAAAGTTTCCTCCACAGGGGTGATGTGATACCTCCTGTGCCACCTACCAGTTTGGAGGAAGGGGGTGATGGCTCAGCAGAACAGAAGACATGTGAAATGATGACAGATCCCAGGGCATGCAGAACATTTTTACCCAAGGAACTGCAAAAACCTTGAGCTTTGAGTACAAATGACTTTGGGATAGTGGGAGAGCAAGGCACCAGCGGGATGTACAAGTTTCTCTATTTACCAAGCTTAAGAACAGACAAAAGAGATCCGGTTTTCTGGCTTCTTGGGCATTTTATGGCACTAGGTTTTTAACCTCTTTTACTTTTAATCATGTCTACGGCTAAACACAGTATTTTGAATACCTACAGCCCCTTCCAGTTCACAAAGATACTTCACAAGCAGGATTTAGCAGAGCCGTGAGCATCCAGTGCTCAAGACAGAAACCAGGAGTCCTGGCTTCATGTTTTCTGCCCTCATCCAGGGCAGAACCCCATCCCCAGACTTAAAGCAAAAGGAAAAAGATAAAAGAACAGCACAAGATACTGCTTTTGAGAAACCTGCCTCATTTGTTATGATAAAGGAGAGCATTACAGATTAGCTGGCAATACATGGAAGGAGTTGCCCACCTCCCACGCATAATTTCCCACAAAATGTTTTTACAAGTTTAGGACGAGCTGCTACGTTCAGTTATACAAAAGAAAGACTAAAACCTGATGACAGATTTACTCACATAAGGCTCAGGACGTGATGATGCCCTCGCTGTTAAAGGACCAGCTGAGAAGCAGTGCTCTGCTTTGCTCACCAAACTGCAGAAAAAGGCTGTTTGTGTTGATCTGCTGCTCTGGGAGGTGGGTTGTGCACAGAGAACAAAAGCCGCATGCAAGGGCGCATTCTCTCACCCACTGGCACGGGCACACTCAGGGACAGCTTTGCTCAGGATAATGCCTATCTGCAGCACCACTGGTCACAGAGGATGGGGCAGGGGGGCTCTGGTCACAATGCTGCGGGGTGCCAGCTGCTAGGAAGGCCACACATTTGGTGACCGTAGAATTAGTGAGGAGGCAAAAAGTAGTAAAGGGGTCCTGTAGGAGGAAATGATGTACTGGAGCAAGGGCCACATGGTGTGGGTAAGTACATGCCAAGGGAATGTCTTAGAAGCTGCTGGGAGGGAGGACTGGCAGTTAAAGGTCTGTGCAAGGTGGCTGTGCTCATGTTAGCCCACAGGACAACTCACACAAGATGAAGGGATGGGAAACACAAGACAGGCATGGAGAGAACAAAGCCAGGGGAAGAGCAATGCACTGCTGACACATCCCTCTTCCACCCCCCTGGGGAGGAAAGCTCTGCTCAAGCTCCAAAGTACATGTCTGCCTGAGAGCTTGAACAGCCCCAGCTGAACCTCCTTGCATGAACAGGCTGGGGGTACCTCCAGCACAAACTGCCATCAGCAAGGACTGCAGGAAGGGACACAAACAGTGGAGCAGGCAGCTGAAGCGGAGAGCAGAGGACACCAAGGGATACCACGGGCCAGTTCTGGACAAGGACTTGCAGATGGAATAGTCTAGCCAAGTGTCACAATGAGCTAAGCCTGCAGCCCTACACTGACTGATTTCAAACAAAGTGTAGGCTCCTAAGCAATTTATCTTCTACAGCAGACTGTGCTCCTAGTTCTGACAGAGATTTGGTTGAGGAAGAAGAGGGAGACACAGGTAACTATCAGCCCTCCTGCCTTCCTCCATGCTCACACGATCCTTTCCAGAACTGCCATGGGGCAGCTGGGCACAAACGTGGGTTCTTCCACATCACAGCTACAGCCCACCCTGCTCTCTGTGCTGTCCTGGCATATGAAGAAGTGTGGACTGGTTGTTGTGCCACTTCTGCACAGGTATCTGCTGTTCATCTCAGAGGAGGGACTTCAGATCAGGCAATTCACCACAGTTTGGGGAGGAAGACAACAGGCTGAGATGGATCTTGAGCTAAAGATCCCCCTTCACATGCTGATGAGCACGGAGTGAGTGTGTGGTTTTCTAGAGGACTGCGAGACCAGTGGTTGAAGCAGAGAATTCAAGGGCATCCTTGAAGACTAGTCTCCCTGTAACCTAGAGCAAACTAGTTCAATGTTTCTTTAGCACGTTTTCCTCACATACAGAATTTTGCAAAAATTGACATTGATGCCGACCCAGTCCTGTAGATCTTGAAGTTATATATCAGCAAGTCAAACTGCTGGCATGCTAGGGGTGTTTACAGAGGCAAATGGCAGAAATTATGCCAAGAGTCACAACATGAGGCTAAAATCCAGACCTTCTGGCTCCTGTTCTATCCTTGGTGACCTTTCAAAACCACTTTCATACTTTTGCTTCCCTGGTTCTAAAATAAAACCTGTATTTCACAGTCTAGCTGAGAGGGTTCATGTTTGGGCCATACCTCGAGGTGTACAGTGAGATAAGTCTATAGAAGGGCAATGCAGCACTATTGCCATTGCTAATACTGGATGACTTACACGATGCTTTCTTTTCAGTATTATTATTAGGAACAATCCCTGGGAAGACTTTAGTTTCACTAAAAAAAGAAATGAGATAGATTATAGACAGCTAGCGACAAAAATAATCTGTTCCCATGTGCTTTGTGCTATTTAAAGGGACATAATACCTATTCTTGAAAAGACCAGTTTCAGAAGACAAACAACTGACATCTGTCAGCATAAAGAAATTTGGAAAGATAGACTTAATACCATTTTCCAGAAGCTTTAGCTGTGCCTGAGATGACCCACAGTACAGCAGCAAGCGGGTGGAAGCATGCCCTGTGCGACAGAGCCCCGCCATCTCGTCTGTCAGAACACAGGCAGGGAGCAGTTTTTCTAACCAATTTTTAGAGGAGGATCTTGGTTTCAAGCCAGGAGGTTGAAGGGTGAACAGAGCAGCACAGGGGATGGTGCACAGGGAGAGTATTTTGTGCCATATTCCCACATTTCTGTTCACTGTCCCAGCTATGGTCAGGTGGGGAAAAAAGCGATGCTGTTTGTTCAGCCTGAATTCCAATTCCATTTCGCTCTTCTGCTGAAGTATCTGGTGGTTGGACAGAAGCCACTGAGCTAACAACATCTGTGCCTCACAATGAACAACAGTTGGAGGCACCAAGAAACTGGCAGAGAGTGGGAATTTGCCCCAGACAGCACGAGATAAAGCAAGAAAATCTTATTCCTCCTGCATTCCTTCTGCATCTTCCATGGCCATCTGCTGGGGAAAGCTGTCTGCTGGAATCCAGGGCTGCAAGGATGGGTGAGTGTGGTGCTGGAGCTGAAGAATGGGAGCAGACTGAGCAGGGGGACACAGCTGTGAGTACATGGATTTCCCAAATCGGGAACCAGGGCAGGATCACTTTTGGTTCAGACGTGTCCTGACCCTTATGCAACTGCTGTGAAGCATTGATCTTGTCTTCGTCTACAACCTGGAGGTAATTTAGAGATGTCCAAAAAGTGGAAAATCCCAAGCCACAGACTCTAGAGTTAGTCTGTCTGTGGTTATATCTTTGTGTTTTGCTCTAGGATCAGCTAAAATTGCAGCAAAAACATTGGTAAAGACAGAACACATTCAACTAGTGCTGGTGCTGCCCATGCAGTTCCTGTCACTAACAACCAGTGGGAAATCAGTGAGAGATGTCTCAGACAGCATTCAGAGGGAGATGCTCAGCATATTGTCCACTGCTGTCTCATTTATTCTGAACACTGAAAACAAAATGTTGGGGCAACTACAGAGAGAACAAGGCTGAACACAGAAAAGCAAACTTGCTTTTCTTTTTCTATAATATTAATAGGCATATTATGTAATTTCCTTGGCTTACTGATCCAGCAACTCTAGTTACAAGACAGGATGGGATTTCCTTGAGGTCATTCCCCCAAACTGTGTGAGTTGTTATTTTCCTGGCTCACCCACAAACAGAATGGTTTGCTCTTCTGAAATACTAATGTCCAACTGTTGAAAGATTTTGCCAATCAAAACATTGTGGCCTTACCCCATTTTAATAATCTACAGCATCAATCTCCCCTTTAGTATTTGTTTGATGTGTTCTGCACCCTGCTGAAATATCCCCTCCAGACCTCCCTGAGCTCAGGCTCTGATTGAAGAGAGATGCCATGCATCAGGCCTGCAGCTTTCTCTCTGAAATGTTTAGCAGGGGATGGTGGTAAAATGTATTTATTTTCATGTATTGAGGAAAGACCATATATTCCAGCCTCTTTTTTTTTTCCATCACTCAGAGATGGGCCTGAGGCCAAAACGGTGCTGCTAAGCTTGTTTTCTATTTAAAACCTTCATTTTTATTAATAACCCTTTACAGCCTACACACCAGCACTGCGGGAGTTGCATTTCCGTGTTATGTCATCGTGAACCGTTATGTATTTAATTCCTGTACCCACAAACCCATATGGACATCATTAAACACGTACCATACGGCATTAAAACTGTGTTCCATAAAGTGTGATTTAGAAAAAAAGAAAGAGCTATGAAGTGGGGATTTCTTTTTTTTCTTTTTTTTTTTTTTTTTTCCTAAGGTCATGGGAAAATGGAGAAGTAGGGGAGAGAGAAAAGGTTCAGCAGTGCTGCAGGTTAGCTCACAGCTCTCCACGCCTGCAGACTGAACACCCAGCCTGCCTTATCCACCACAGAAGATTAATTACCCAGGAACTCCAGGCTGGTGATGATGAATTTGTTTGGCAGATCACAGAGACAACTTCTACAAAAATTACAGGTTACAAAACAGCAAAAAATCTTGGTCATTTTATTTCTGCAAAGTTAAGTTTTCCACGACTTCTCCTTTTCTCCCTAAGAGCTGCCTTTAGCAAGGCAAAAGAGCAGGTTTCCCCATATTGCTGAGGGTCAGATATCAGGGCCATTAACACATATGAGGGTGGCACAGAGTTTGCTCCCAGTTTCTGTTCCAGCCCCAGACTGGCTTATCCTGGCTGTACTCTATGCAAATAGCTAGTCCAGCAATGAGGCAACTTGTGTACCTTCTGTCATCCCTCTGTTATCTCATATGTGGTATGAAAACACATGGGAGAGGGAGAAAGTAATAGAAGAAATACATCAGAGAGCAAATAAAACCAGTGAACGGAGTACCAGTGGGACAAACAGAGTTAAGTGTAGCAATGCTGGGGGAAACAGCACAGAACATATTGAGAAAGAAGAAAACAATATCCAAGGGATGTAAGGATAATGAAAAAACCAAACAACCAGAGACAGCTAAAAATGACATGAGAAAAGATATGCCAACATGAGGCAGAGAAGCTGATGCAGTCAGGGATAAAGCAGTCAGGTAAGAAAGCAAAAAGAGAGGAGGAGATAAGAACAAAGCACAATGTAAAGATGCCCTGTAAAAGATTTAGGTACATATGTAGAATAGGAGATAATAAGTTAATTGCCTACAACACACACTAGACCCCTTCCAATGACCTAGTCCATTATACCAGAATGAGACCTGCCAAGGTCTCATGGTTTGATGGATGAATTCCCTCTGATCACAGAGCAAGCTCTGGCTGAAGTGAATAGACCACAATGAAAATGGTATCTGACAAGATTTTACAGCAAGTACAGCTGAACAAAGGTGCTCTGCATAGCCTTGTGCTTATTGCTTTCTCTGAGTGGCTGCTTTCCCTTATGGAGACTGTATTGATGCTTCATTGATTTTACAGCTATGCAATTAAAAGGCCCCCTCAAAGATACAGATGAAGATACATATCTAATTGCTTTCATACCCTTTTTAGTTGGGTTTTGGCATTTTTAAATGAAAATGTTGTAAAAATAAATGCATCAAAAGAGCATCCAGGGCACACACAAATTATTTGTTATATCAAACCTCTAAACGAGTGGGCCAGTTAAGTCCTTCTGCTGTTTTGTGAAATATGTGTTTAGGAGTCTCTGACAGTAGATGTTACCTACCCTCATCCCTTGAAAGTTGGTGATTTATTCCAGTTAAGTTATGTTTGCCCCACAGCCTGTGTGCACATACTTCATACCTGCCCATCTTCAGGCAAGAAAGAAGAAGTAACATGATTTGCAGAGGGGGGCTACTGATGAATGAATCTCCTTTGTACCACAGCCCTCTCCAGAATTTTTCATTCCCATCAGACAAACATACACAGGCATACACACACAAATAACTCTGGGTGCATGTGTGCTCCTGTTGAATTCAATACAGTTACTCACTGTGTAGGAACCTACCCACGTGCATTAATGTCTGGGGGAGGAGGAGGCTGCTCTGGGGATGAGGCTGACAGCAAGCTTAATGTTATCTAGCTGCATTACTCTCGAGGTGAAATGTTTCTGACATGTGTCTCTGTTGGGCTGTGCCTTACTTCATTCAAAATCAGGAATTTGCTTTGATGTTTTGAAAATAAAGCCTTAAAAGAAGAAACAGACGTGACTGGCAAAACTTTTTCAGGAAACATGCAAAGGACCACTAGAGCAGTAAGCTGTTAAATGGGTTTATTTTTGTCTCTTTTGGGTAAGTCCTCTCTTAAACTGATCATCACATATTCTACTGATACTGTTCCATGGCACGTGAGTATATCTGAGGTGAATCTGAAGTGGAGATAAGACCGGAGATTTTCTGACCACACATTAGGATAGACAAAATCATGTCAGAAAGCAACGTTTGTTTGTTAAAGCCCCAAATTCTCTGTTTGCTGATATTAATTCAATCTTCTGTCAAACACTGCTTATCCTGCCAGAGATCAGGATGCATCAGGCAATAAACCAGGGCTCAGTATTTATATGCTTGTCCACAAAAAAAAAAAAAAAATTAAATATAAACTACTTGTCAGGAATCTGCAAGGACAAAATTTTCTGATTTATGAGGATGCTGAATGATTGAGCCAAGATTGTATTTAAAAAAAAAAAAAAAAAAAAAAAAAGCCTTAAGAGCAGACAGAAAGGGAAGAAAAAAGAGTACTAATTATATAAATCACTGGAGACCGGCCTTCCATAAGATGAGGAGGAAAGAGACTGCTCTTGTGATGCCTATTTCATCCCTTGCCTAACAATCCAAAAGCACATAACTTTCAAAGAACCGCATTTTTTTCACAGGCTGGAAGCACCACAAAGCATCCTTCATCAGCCTGGCCTTTTGGCTGTTCTCCTTCTCCAAATGCAAATGCTACATCTGGAAAAAGCCGTAATCCTCTCTCCTGCCTGAAAGCCTCCTTTTATCTCCGTTCTCCTCAGAATTCCTACTTCTTGCAACTACTTACTCTGACATACTACTTTATTGAAGGGATTCGAGGCTTTCTGCTCATCTGCTGAACGTCTGCCTCTTATTAAAACCCCAGCTCACCTTTGGAGCCTCTCTCCCTCACCAGCACGGGTCACCCTGCCCTCCATCAGCCAAGCATCTGTAACACAACCCCCTCCCGACCACTCAGATGAGCATGAGCACCGTAACAATGAACATTAACAGAAGCTTATTTATCAGGGCTGGCAAGAAAAGCATCTCATTAGCCGGGATGGCCTGTGCAGCTCCTCCTCCCCCAGGGGATGACACTGATGCATCAGGAGCATTACGAACGCCCTTAGTCCCCACAGAGCCCTGCTTTGTGCATTGAGACGGCGGCAAACAATAAGAGAGCTTTCCACTGACCCCTCTCTGCAAGAGTTTACAGCTGTTTGCAGCGTTTCTGCAGCACCCTGGCCCTTAGCTTCACTGCAGAATACGTGTGGAGGTGAAGGAGACAAGCCAGACCCAGCAAGATGCCTCAGCATCCAGGCCACCAGCTGCGGGGACTGCAGAGGTGATGGGCAAGGTGGAGAGCCTTGTCACTGGGTGCAGAAAGTGCTCAGTTCTCTTACTCACGTGCCACCCAAATTTAGGAGCTGTTGCTAACATGTCCTTGTCTTGTAGGAAGAAATGTAGAATGCTGGCAAGACATACCAGTTTTCCCACTATAAGAGTAAAAGCTGCCCCAGTTATCACTAATTTTGCATTTGCCCTTGTTTTCAGGGGTTGATGACAGCCTTACACCCCACCTTCTGCTCCTGTGTTCTGAACAGCTGAAATAATTCTCCTCACTTGGGGTGAAAATTCACAGCACCACTGCCAGTGTCACACTGCTGTGGCTGGGCTTTTTCACAGCAAAACCCTTCCTGCTCCTCTTTTACTTCCCAAATATTCTCAATGCCCCCACCAAGAGTTGCACCAGGGCTTACACTTTAATGCATTCATGAGTTTTTTCCCTTCTTGCCAGCTGCTGGCACAGGAGAAAGGGATCATGCACATGGCTGATCTCTCCTAGAGATCCTGGGGATTATGTAGGCAGCACCAGACACACCACAGGACTGCCAGAGGCAGATCAAGCCCCAACCCAGGGACCTGGGGACCACTGCAGAAGGGGTCACCTGCAAAGCTGTCTGCCAGATCTCTCTGTACATGTTTGTTCACTCCACAGCCATCCTACTGCTCAGGAGGGCCAATGGAAACTCTCATTTCAGGGATTTGGGACCACATTTCAACAGGAACTGAGAGGTTCATTTTTGGTTAAATGTTTTCATGAAAAGAAAGCTCCTCTTTTTGTCAGATTTAGAGGATAATCCACACCTCCACAAAATAATGCCTTTTGAAATAAGATTAATTTAATTTTAGCATCCTCAAGAACTGCGCAGCCTCCCTAGCAAGAGAGGACAATGTTGGTGAGGTTCCAACCCTTAGGAAAAGGACCAGCAATCTGTCCAATGGGGAGCAGCAGAGACAGCAGCATTGCTAATTCATTAGTGCACCAGGAGAGCTTCAGGCCTCTGATGAGCACCGTCTCTGGCATGAGTCACTCACACTTCACTCCTGGCAGGCTTGGATGGGAAAGGAAAAGGTTTATCTTTTAGATATGGTCCCCCAGCTGCTCTAATCCTACAGCTGTTGTCACGGTTGACTTCTCATAAAGCAAAATAGATTTTTTTGGTCCCCAACATCCAACATTTTTTTTCTTCTTTTATATTTTCAAGCACTAGCTATCTCAGGTTACTGGTGATTTTTTGTGGTGGTTCCCAAATGAGCCTGAACTGTTCTGATTTTTCAAGCCCACAAGACTGTAATTGAAAGCAAATGTAATCAGACATATACAATGTTCTGAGGTTCACCACAGTGCACTGCAGTCAGCATTACTGGAGTGGCTATTAAAACTCCTTGGAGCTGGGAAGCAAATACAGCTTGCAAGAATCCAACAAATAACCAGCATTTATTAGATTATACTAAAGTATTGCAAAGCCACAGTCAATCCTCTATTCACTATATATTCAAGGTCTGTTTAAATGAACATCTTCCTGAGCTTAGGGCGATCGTTTTAAGACATGAACAAGAAAACAAGGAAAGAATTCTACTTCTAACGCAGCAAATTCTGCAATCCTGACATCAGTGTCAATCTCAAATTGTCCATTACTGTCAGCAGGGTCATTCCAATCAAACTCTGGCATAACTGGAAAAAGAAAGAGGCCCAAAAACAAAGGGTATCTTTGAACCCAGACACACAGCTCTAGCTGGAGATAAGCAGTAGCAAATCCCTTCCATAAAACTCCCAAACAAGATGCAAGCACTAAAAGAGGGGGTGGTGCTGTGATTGGGGAGGGGGGGTTAATTGAATTCCCACTGCCTCTTCAGTCTGCACTTAAAAGCAGGTCTAGGGTTATCTGTGAAATTTCAATTAAATCAAAAGCTTTGATAACATGATAAGTCATTCCAGAGTTTGGAGTCAAAACACGTTGTTATTTGATCCTCTGCTTGTGTTTCTGGGAACAGCATGCATGAAAGACAGTCAGCAGCAGACCAGTCAGGAAGATGGAAAGGGTGGAAATGAATCTACTAAAAGATCACTGTGTCTCCTTCAGCCAGAGTCACTTGAGGTCTGGTATTTTTTTATATATACAGAGTCCTAAAGCCACCCCATTTCTCAAGAGACAGAAGACAGAGCAAAAGAGATCACCTTGGATACATGCAGCACTGCAGGGGATGGCTCCCTACTGCCACAAAAGTTGGGTTTTTTTCCCAGGCTTGCTATAAACAAGATTTTTACCTGCAATAGCATTGGGAGCTGAATGCACATCTCTGGGACAGACACAAAACACTGAGCCCTGTGTATGTAATGGAAGAGATTTCCAGCACAACTCTTTAGTGGCCCGAGATGAACAGGTAAAGACAGGTACACTGAAAAATAATAACATGATTCAACCAAACCAGAACCAAAACCTAGTTCTCATCTCAACAAAATGCAGGAGAGGCTGCAGCTCTCCAGAGAGACATGACTTGCTTTACCTGTTGTTCAGCATCCTTTGGATGCTAAGGCTTCCTCCTCTCTCTTCAGAGGCAACTGCTGGATGCAAAGAGCAATGCCAGAGATTCTCAAAGTCCTGTTTACTGAGGAACACCACCTCTGCTTACCAGGGGTTAGACAGCAATGCTTCACCTTAAATAAATGTGAGATTTCAACTCCACATGGCCTGTGGTGGTCAAGAGCATTAAAAGACATTGTAAGCAATGCCTTCCCTTGTCACACATAGTACAGCCTGATAAAACCCTATCAAATGTAACGGGATGCCCCAAACAGTTCAAAATCACACACAGGGTCACACTAGGCATGTGTACATGAGAAAAACTCTTCTTTTACAACCAGTGAGGCTACTGATCCTCAACAGTGCTAAAAACAAAGGGACTCTCCAGACAAGCAATGTCAAAATTACACAGCAATCAACAACAGGAAGAGCAGACCACTGAAAAATCCCATCTGACCCCAGGCACCACTGGGGGATAACTTATCACCCTGGCAGCAACCACCCCATTGAGCATGCCTGTGCCTAGTGCCCTTCTCTTCAGAGTGAAAGATCTTCATTAAACAATACTATAGACACAGCAATGTCAGGCTGTGTTCTTCTCTGTGATATAATCATATCTGCTAGGTAAGCTGCCTATTCTTGTTTTCCAGAGACGTGACACACAGAGGACAAGACAGGTTATACTCAACTCTGTCACGTTAATGAATAGAAAACTCCAGCCCAGCTACTCCTGCCCTGCAGGTGATGAGTCAATGGTGACAGTGTGCAATTAACCTGCCAGCAGGGGCTCACCAGAGCAAGAAAACCAGATAAGCAAAGGAAGTCCTCATCCCTCGTCCTCTCCTCAGTTCCAGGCTTACCCACAAAGAACATCAGGACCAGACACTTCTGCATGGAGATAAAGATCTCTTTTGTGTCTATCAGCACAGGCAATTCAACTCTGTGGGCTGTAAACCAAGCATCACCTGCCTTTAAACGGAGAATTCCAGAAGATCCCGTGGCATTGAGCCAAACCTCTCTAGAAGTGCATGCTCAAGGATAATGGGTACCTCAAATCCTTCACAACAAGCCTGATAATCTCTCAATCCATTTATCTTGGTTCTGATCCAATCCTGCCTCATTAGGCCAGGTTTCCCCCACTGCCATAAACTAATAAATTTACTCTTGACTTTCTAACTGATTTTGCATCTAGGAGTACCAGCAGAACAAGCTTTTCTAACAGATTTTGGAAGTAATGTTTCTTCCAACACTGAGTGATGATGTTTTAAAACAAATTATTTTTGTAACTGGTCATTTCTAAAACTGTATTATGGGAAGAATGGGGATTCCTTACCAGAATCAAATCCTCTTAGCAAATCTCTGAAACCAAAACTCTGCAATCATTCTGCAGGTAGAGCCAGGAGATGCAAGAGGCCTTTACAACATCACAAAATAAATCAATGAGACAGTAAGGAGCAGATTTCCCAGTGCCCTGCATTAACCCCTCAGCTTCTCTAGAAAGAAGAAATTTAATGGTTTAAGTTAAACAGTAAGCAAACCTTCTAGCCTACAAAATAGGCATTGGCAAGTTACCAGCAGTGATTGTTCCTTTAGTATATGAGAAAAATTACTGGACAGGAAAAAAGCTCTTGAGCAGGTTTGGCATTTAGTTTTTCTAAAGGCAACATCTCTGCATTTCAAAACACCTCTCAGTCACGACTCTTTTACAGTGAGAGAAAAAAAAAATAGTTTTGAATTCGTGCTCATAAACAGTGAACTTTAACTAGCACTGACACTCTCTTGTGTTTCACCCAGCAAGGCAGCGCCCAGTGCCGCTGCTGAAGCTGCTGGGTGTAGGCAGAGCTCTAATCTCATTCTCATACTGATGAATTTCGAGTAACTCTGTTTATTCTTAAGCCATCCTGTGCCCATGACAGCATCCCACTTTTAAACCCTGCAGCCTGCTTATAACCAATCCAGGCAAAAGCTATTTCTGTACACTTGGCTGGCAGTGCCGAGTGTCAGTACGTTAAACTGTCTTTGCTCCTCTCAGCTCTGTGTCCTTTCACAGTCAGCCCTAAAAGCACGAGCCAACCCAAATGTGATACCCAAGGCAAGGGATAAAAAGCTCGTGTTGCTCCAGCTGCCATTTTTCTACAGGTTTTTTTTTTCCTGGTTGCTGAATCTATTTCATTTAGCATGCTTTCTGTTTTCCCCCACGTTTATTGTTTGATACTTATCTACAAGTAATCTCTTTTTTCATTTTCTGAAAGAGTAGCAAAAAAGATTCCAATCTTTTCTCAGGAAGGCTGAGTTATTTGCTTGTATCACCAATGCTGCAGCCAGTAGCAAATTTCAATACCCTCCATTTGATACTCCAGTCCAAATCAGTTTATAGGCCACAAACAAAAGGGAAAGTCCCATGTGAAACTAAAGAAGAGAACGAGTAATGAATCTGTTATTTCCTTTTTTCCCATTCCTGCATTGGCTTGGTTTATTTAAGATAAGGATCTCCAAGCCAGACCTTCCAGAGATCAGGAGCACTGATGAAGGGCAGTGCTCACAGGGGGACCTGCAGCCCCAGCTGGCAGTGGCCGTGTCCCAGAGCCTGAGCTCTCGGGGTCACAGGGGCATCAGCCACACTCACCTCCCCTGGGCTTGGGCTGCCTCCCCCCTCAGCCATGGATTGTGACAGTCCCACGCTGCGAGCAGGACACTGCAAAGCATTGCTGAGAGCTAAAAATCCAAAGAAACATTTTTTTTTTCCACAAATGTAGGTGCTGAGGCCAAATATTACTAATAAATACAGCCCTAAACCAAGCACATTTCAGAAAATAAACACAGGTGCTCTACTACACTGAGATGCTTGAAGAGCTGTGGTGCCTAATTCCCAGTGAAATCAGTGAAGTTGTGTGAAATTAGGACTAGCCAAGCAGGGCTCTTGGCAATAACAGCCCTAACACATTATTGCATCCTTAGCTACCTAGACCTCGGGGAATAAATAATTCTTTGAAAATATTAAATTTTTCTTCCCTTCAAGACAGTGGGTTTTAACTGCCTCATCCTGTCACAATCTTTAATCAGAACCTTTCCCACTCTGTATTTCATAATTTACTTCCCAGGTAAAAAAAAAAAAAAAAAATCAAAGGAAAGTAAAACCTCTATCTCTTTTCTAATTTTGCATTTCTTAGGGAAATTAATTTCCATCCTGCCTCCCTCAAGTGGAACAGATTTCCCAAATAAAATGTGTGCATTGAGCAGTCATGGTAACAGTGCCAAGTTTGGACTGTAACGCTGATTGTCATCAACTGGTGCTGACCACATTCCTAAATTATGTGGAATTTATCTGTACTGTAAGTCCAGTAAGAAAGAGCAATCACAAAAAGAGAACGCCAGCTTTCCTCATAGCACATCTGCTCAGAGACTCAGCTGTCCAATCTATTGGGAAATACAATTCAAAAGCAACTAAAATATAAGTGAAATATAGGCAATGAAATATAAGGGATGAAATGTAAGAAAAAATATTTTCATAGTATCAAGCAAATCAGAATAAATACAGATATTTCACACATGAAAATCTTTCCTCCTCTACCAATAGGTAATTGAATTGTTATTACAGAGCAGATCTGGGAAACAGAAATAATTGTATATAGACACAGTCATGCTCATGGATAGAAAATAGTGTATTAGGAAAATGTGCTTTAACACCAATACGCTCATAAACTAAAGCAGCTTCCTTCACATGGTCACTCCATTACCCTGGCTATTTCTGTTCAGTATCTTTATCAGGAATTTGTAATATATGAAGAGTAAGAGGAGAATCCAGCTTCCATTAACAGTGGCTGCCTGGCATCAGAACATCCGAGTGTCACACCAATATTTGTTTAATAGAGATATGATCAGTAAAGCTCATGGCTACAGAACACAATAGAGCATTTCTGTTCTTTACTAAAGGCATCTTCAGCATTAACTCCATTTTCTGCATGAACCCTTACAATATGTCATATGCCTGTTAAGTCTCCTAGCTTTTCTGGATTTCCATATTGTTTGAAAATTGCTTTATGATTCTTACAGGAAAATTATTCTCAGATATTGAACACTGCTTTAAATTCAGCTGATACTATTATTAGTGGTGGTTTAAACAGAAATCTTGTTTGAGCCTGCATGCATTTCTGTAGGGGGAAGTATTGGAGAACTGAATCCTTGGCTCTTGATCTGCTCTTTAGACTGGATCTAGACACAAAGAAAAAACAAACTTTCACAAGAGTGGTCTGGCTGTGATATTTTGAAACTCGCTGCAAAAAAGCCCTAAAACCAGCAAACCATATGCAATGTCTAATTGATTAATCCTACTTTTGGGGTATTTCTGTTATTTCTAGTAAAATAGAATCATTAAAAAAAAATTGGTTTCTGAGATTTTGTTTGTTGACTGTGAGCCCTGGCCTGACCTCAGCCTTGAATTTAAATCCCCAGCAGAAATCTGAAATTAATCTACCTCTGGTTTAGCTATCAGTAATTATAATTGTTAACAGAAGTATCCAGTAAATGAATGGTTTTCAGTGACATGGTGTTTACTTAGAACAATGGATAAATAAAAACACACTTCCTTCTTACCTCACAGTGTCTTTTCCCATGGCAGTCCAGGACCTGGCCCTTACGTGGGCATGGTAAAGGACCGAGCCCAGCCATGTGCCTACAGGCACAGGCGTTTGCCCAAACACTAAAACGTCACATATTGGAAACATAAAGAGTTGAAAACTGCTCCTCCCGTGCCAGGTTTGAAGCTTGCTTTCCCTGTGGCAAATCCAGGGGATGGAGCAAGAGCAGTGCAAACAGCTGTCCCAGCACACCGTCACTGGAGCTCCCAACCCAGCCTGGCACAGCGCTGCTCCCATGGCCCGCCAGCTCCCTTGGAAAAGCCAAGCTTTCACCATGTGGAACAGCCTGAGAACGCTCCCAGACCATTCCATACAGGAATTTCGTGTCCTCCTCTGGTCTCTCCCATGCCACATGAAGGAAACCTGCTGTTGGGCGCTGTCTGGCCTGGAGCTATCTCCACCAGCAGGAGCAGCCTCAGAGGCGACTGTCAGCCCGTACAAACGCTGAGATTTCTTGAGTCATCTCTCCAGCTCTCTGCCTGTGAGCTGCTGTACCCAGGAGAGATTTAATGGGCTGGAAGAAAAACCTTCTGCC
This sequence comes from Brachypodius melanocephalos, assembly GCA_013398615.1. NCBI lineage: Eukaryota > Metazoa > Chordata > Aves > Passeriformes > Pycnonotidae > Brachypodius > Brachypodius melanocephalos. Next base: position 2,417,747 of record VZSR01000514.1, read on the forward strand.
CATTGTCACACGACTCAAAAGCCTGGACCATCACCAAAACAGGAAACAGAAAACCTAAGCTGTGAATCCGAGCGAACAAATTGGCCGGATTATTGGAGCGTTGGGAAAGGCCAGCTTTTCTTCCAGCTGGATCGTGTGCTGCTCGGCACTGCGGGCAGGCGGAGCACGGCAGCAGGAGGAAATTGCTCTGTAGGGAGCAGCCGGCGAGCCAAACACGGCACAACCCCACAGCACCGCACAAAGGAGCAGGGAGGAGGCAAGGGCAGCTGAAGGGTTGTGAGGAAGAAGCCGGCAACACATTTGTGAAAGTGCCTAAGGAACTACAGGGGAGTTTTGGTGTCTCTCAGGGCAATAGGAACAGGAGTGAAGAGCTCAGATTTGCTGCTGAATTAATGCAGCACCACATAGATTAGTGCACCACTCCAAGCCATGGCTCCGCAATTAAAGGCGTGGATACCTCCCTGCACATCCCAGCTGCAAGGTAAACTAGATATTTTTGTGTCTCCTCCCTCGAAGTTGAAGCTTCCATGTATTTCTGTCTGGAAGCACATGCTTACTCACTGACATGCAATAATTCAATGGACTCTCCAGGCTCAACAACCCAAATGCCCATGGGATTAAGGTTACACTCCTGAAAATTAGTTAGTTAATTACAGCCTAGGTCAAGCTTTGTCTCATGAAGCCAAGCTCCTGCAGAAAAACTGAGCAGGTCAACATGAAACTAAAGCTCATCTCATCGTGCACAAAGAGGAGACATGAAGGCAGCACAAGCAATTCTGTTTGCTGCCCCTCGGTGGCTGAGACGCTTGCTTATTGTTCTTTAACCTAGCAAGTTGAATGCCATGTCTGTGCTGACAGATCAACATACAAACCACCTCTGTGCTGAGGGGTAAAAGAAGCAGCTGAAGAAATAGATAAAATAATCAGGATAGTCTAGATGATGCCTCCAGGCTACAGCCCTACCTCCAGTGAGAGGAATGATGAACCATCAGGTCCAGGGAAGACTGAATTCACAGTGTTGGGCACCACTGGTTCATTGTTTCTGGAGGGGCTTGGCAGAGTAACAAAACAAGGGAATAAACTGGGCTTTCTCTGGAATCATGCTCCTTCCTGCAGTGCCTGCTGAGGTTCAGAATCACCCTGGAGGTGTCCTTCCCCCGGACCCTACACAGTGGTCCAGTGAGCCTCAGATCTGCTCCCTTCCCCCTCAGTTCACAGAAGAAAAACACTAAGATGTTTCTGTTGGCTTTTACATCATCTTTTTGTAGAGACTAATCTTCAGTTTCAACAATACATCTTTTGTGAAGCACTCCCAGCAGAAACCTTAGACACCTTCCCTAAGATCTGTTTGCTTACAGAAGACGAGGTAGGATTTGTTTAAACCCAGCTAGATTAATGTCTTGCAGACATTAGTGAAGTGAGATTTAATCAGGTTATTGCTCTACATTTTCCAGGGAAATAAATCACACTTATTACTAGGTTGGAATAGGATGCAAGGCTTGGGCTGAGAACATTTAGTCTTTTTTTTGTTTTTACAGAGGGGAATGAAGGGATAACTTGAAAATTCCTGCAAGGCTGTCAAACAGGCCTTCTACGACTTTGAGTAGGGACAAGGACTCAAGCTGTAATGGTTAGTGTATGTCTGGGGGTGGGCCTGGGTCCCAGTCTCCTGCCTTGCAGAGGGCCTGTAGGGTCTGCATCAGTACAGAAAGCAGACAGGAGTTTTCAAGCAGACTCAACATCCATTTGAGATCCTCCATGTGAACTCTTCCATAACTCTTGGGACTTAACTCCTCTTCTGGGTGTCTGTTTCTGCCCGGCACATGGAGATGTGTCTTTGCATCACAATGGGGTGTTGTGGGACCAAGCAACCTTTGCAAACCTACTTGCAGACCCTAAATGGAAACTGATAATCAGCAGGTCTCACAGCGTGGAGGCTTATTTTGTTGCAATGTTTTCTAAGTTTGCAATATGTGTTTAACAATGAACAAGCAACTATATTTATTCTCACCAAACGTTTTCCTAAAACAAGACTACATAGGAAATAAAAAAGCAGCTCTTTATCCAGAGTTTTGATTTAAAACTGCTCTTTCCTTCATTCATGAAACAAAAAAAGACTTTCTGTCAGTGATGATAGCTATGTTTTCTTTAGTACACATGTTAATACATCTCCTTGCACAAACCCATGCATGTAAAAGAAACAAAGTCTGGGAAATCAAATTGCAAAGGTCCTCCTCTCTTTTTTACCAGCACAAGAGCAGACAGCTGAAGCCAATACAAATTTTCCCAATAACTACAGGTTTGCATGAGCTGAAGTGCCCAAAGCCCATGAGCTTTGCATCCATTTTCCCTTATCCAGTGGGCTGTGCAAACACAGGAGAAAGCAAATCACAGTAACACAGCCTGCAATCAAGTTTCAAATCATGCAACAAAGCAACACAAAACACAACGGGACCAAGTCAAAATCTTATGGCAGAGTACAATAAAATATATCCTGTTTGGGATGTAAGAGAAAAGGAAATGCCAGGTAAGGCAGCACTGTTGCTTGTAAATACCCTTCTGCCAACGCTTTCCCTGGATAAATCAATCCTGTGAACCTTAACTGCATCAGCATGGATCAGCCTGTATGCTCCAAAGCAAAGGCTACGATCCTCTCTTGTGTTTAATGGGAACTCTTTCCCTCCTCCTTTTCTTGACTTCCTGCTTGGAAAGAATAGACTCTCCAGAGACAATTTTGGATCTGGACCACAATCTTGCTCCCTACTGATAACTAAGTATCTCTGGGCAGGAGTACATTTAAAGAAGCAGCTGGTAATTATGAGCCAAGTGCTTACTGGCAGGATTTCCCCCTGCTACTGAGCCAATGCTTTTTGGGAACTAAATGACTCCTTGGTGATAACTATCAGGTAAAACCCACGAACCAGGGGAGGTTCCCTCACCAGAACCGTGAGTAAGAAACAATGCAAAGGTGGGTGGAGGATGGCTGAAAATTGTGTCTGAGGGTTGCTGGGCATTTTCTGGGTAGTGCTTGAAAGCTACAAATTCTGTTCCCACGTCTACAGCAGTAATAAGAACAAATGACCTTTTCCTTCCAGCTAATCAAAATGTACTGAGCAGCACTGGAAAACCATCACAACACTTACTCTTTTGGAGGGTTAAGGTCTTCTGGGCGAGCCTCGAAGAACCTGAAGACTTCATCACACTGTGAGATGTGGGGAGGGAGCCGAACCAGTGCCTGCAAAACAAAGCAGAGAGTGTTTTGAGCCAAGTTTGAAACATGGCCTCAAACATCTAAACTACCAACCACGAGGAGGAAAACAGTCCTGGCAGGGGGAAAGGAATACTGCAGAACAGCATCACACCTGGCTACTGACCTGAGAAGAAAACAATCAGCAAGCCTTGACTGCAAATGTCAGGTAGGATGCAATGAATTCACACAAGCAACAGCTCTTAGAATCAGCCAATGTAATTTATTTTGCCATGTGCTCAAGAGTAGAATTTGGCCCACAAGTGCAAAACCATGACACTGCATAGGTAAGTGCTCTGGGGCTGGGACAGTCTGTGATATGGGCTTGCACAGCACCTCAGACTCTGAGATTATGGCTTACAGGCCTTATGTCAATGCACACAAATTCAACACCCACTAAGATAACAGATGAATGTGCTCCATAAAGCTTTCTATTAAGCACTGTCCACACAAAAAGCAGAGTTAGCTAAAAAAAAACCCCATAACCAAACCAAACAGCAATTTGCTCCTAAATTAACAGGAAAGGAAGTTTGATTAAGTGTGTGAAGAAACCAAATCAAACCCAACCAAAACACAGAGACGCTTTTTCTGCATGAAGAAGGTTGACAGCACATCCTGGCTAACAATGTCTGTGCACTCTCCTTGGCAGAGGTACGTAGCACTTGTCACATTCAGCAATAGCTAAGTACAGTCTGGGCATCAACCACATTATGTTGAAGTGTACTGGAAAGCAAGACCTGAAATAAGACAAGCACACAAGGCAGAAACATGCTATGAATTTGCTGTTCAGAGCTATATGGTGCCAAAAGAAGTCAAAGAGCTATGCCCAGCCCACAGAGTGGGGCAGCAGCTCTCAGTGATGTGACTCTGAGAAATGACAAGCAGGAGAGGAAAAGAGGCTGGACTTCACCTCCTCCTGCACTAAGTTATGCTGAAAATAGGCCACAGGTTAAATATAGACCAAGCTGCTTAGAGTTGCTGTAAACCTGTTTGACAAAATGAGATTGTCTGGCTATTCTCCTAGTTGAAAGTAGCACAAACAATCTTGAAAGATGGATGAAAAACTGCCCCAGAACAAAATGAAGATGCATTAGGGTGAACAGGTTATATTAACCATGAGACATCTGACTGATCTTGGTCAGACACCCCAGAAGGTTCAACCAAAGCACAAAGGCAGGACATGGCAGTTGGTTACCATCACAGCTGTTTTTAACCAGGCTTTAGAAGTGGCCACATTTGCTTGGGGAGGTGAAGGAAAAGAGTTGGAAAAATCCTGCTGTGAAAAAGCAGGTCTCCAGTATTAGATAATGGGGTCTTGTTTTGAGATGTTCAGAAATTCAAAGTCAAATGCTTCCACATCTACAGCTCCCCTTTCCTTTGTGAAGGGATAAGAACATTAGGAAAATCCATTTGGTATGACTAGGCCTGTGAAACATGAGGTCTGCCCTTTGGTCATGTGGAATTGCACTACAGAGCTGGAAAAGATGCCTTGCAAAAAGGAAGCAGCATCAGATGCTGAAGCTGGGCAACAGCTTGGTGTGTCCAAGTGCCAGGATAAGCACCACTGGCTGCTGCACTAAGGCAGGATGAAATGGAACAGCTGGAAAACTCCAACTTTGTTCTTTGGGAACAAAGGATGCCCTGGTCTCCACCTCTGTTTGTTCAAACTTGTCTAAAAGTGTAACAAAGGTGTGAGCTCTGCCTTTATACCTGCTGTACATAAATACATGCACCCAGCTGGCAAGCCAGGAATAACACTGGGAAGTCAGGAAGTGCTCAGGAACAGTAATGATCAGAGCATGTTGAAAGAGAAGTGCCTCACCAGCATGGGCCAACAAGAACGTAAACAACATTTATTCATCTGCACCCCAAGCAAGAGACAGCCACGCAGTGCTGTCTAACCAGCAGTGGATGGAGCTGATATTTAGCTCTGCTTCTACTACTCACACCCTTTTTGGTTAGGGCAAGTTACTTAACCTCTTTTCATCAAATTCAGCTGGGATATATCTTCAGTTACCCCTTCCAATGCTGAGCAATAACACTTACCTAATCTGCAGAAAGGTTAGGAGGCTCAGTCATTCAATATCTACAGTGTGTTTTGAAATCCCAAAGGGCTCAATCTTGCACAGTCAATGGGGCAAGAGCAAGCACAGCAAACGATACGTGTCATTACTAGAGAAACACAAACACCCAGTTACACCCATTGCAGGGGGTCTCGGGCATCAGACTCCTCTCAAAGAGTCACCACTTCCCCACAGGGCTCAGGTGCTCACCCTTCCCAAGAACCAGGCTCCAGATGTCAACACTGGGCTGGAGCACAGAATGAGTTTTCAGTGATGGAGGAATGCAAAGCTGCTGCGGAGATTTCTATTCCTAAATCAAGGGAAGCTTTGGGAAATCTGAATCCCCTCATCAGTGGTTGGCTGCCTGGAAATCCTCAGAAGCACTGTGGTCCTGCTGAGCTAAAGGGGGATAACTGAAGAGCACCTCACTGACTCCAGGCTTTTGCAGGGAGTGGATAAAAATCAGCCAGTCATTTCCACACCCAGCCGTCCACCTTCCCACCCTGGGGCAGGGCTGGCTCTTCTGCTTCTGAATCATCTCCCAACATGCTGCAATTTCCAGCCTTATTCACAGAGATGGATTGAAATCCACCCCATAGTAACTTGCCATTGCATGTTTTTCTGGAAGCTCAGGTGTAAAGTCCAACCAGTCATTTTTTACCTTTTTTTTTTTTTAAAGGAACAAACCCCGAAGAAGTGGTGAGAAACTCTAAGAAATGGTAAAAAACAAAAAGCACAACCAAGCGTATAAAATCAATCAGGATACTTCTAATAATTTTTGAATAGCAGCAGGGAGCAGTGACACTGTTTAGTGAGACAAGTGTCCCTTCAGGAAATACACGACATTCACCAAGAACAAGTCAAGGCCAACACGATTCCGGTGGGCAAACAAAAAGTGCATTGAGGAGATGAGGGGCACCGGTGTCACTCTGCAAGGGGAAAATGCAAGCTTCTGGCATTTCCAGCAAGACAGTTCCAGGGCAGACCTGCAACAGCCTGAAGGAAAGACTGCAAGGGTCAAGGGAAGAGGTGTATAGACAAAGAGGAACACAAAGGACAGGAAGGAGAGGGAAGTGACATTCTTCTGGGGCTGTGGAAACCAGAAGTAAGTGCACTCAGCTACAAACAGCAAGTGTCCAAGAACAGCAAGGAACTTGAACAGGAAAGGTGAGAGATAAAAAGTGCCAGCAAGCAGAATTCAGCCTTGCTGGAGCATAGAGCACTATCAGTAATAGCATGTTTCCTTGCTTGGCATGCACAGGTGGATGTGAACTGCTCAGCCCTCATGCATCCCTCAGGAGACAGGCTTTATGTGTCACTCCAGCCTGTAATGATGTCTGCCTCTATATTACAGGTTACAGACAGTCTTGCAGAGCAGGTGACTGGAAAGGCTTTTGAAAAGCTGGACCATTAGGCAAGGTGTGAGCAGGCAGCTGTCCATGCTGGGGATGGCCAGCTACCCTTAGAGCACCAGCCCACCTGTGGAATGTCAAAGCCAGCAGAGCAAAGTGCAGGCAGGGGCTCAGTGCTTAAGGTTACATGAACTGGAAACTGATCTGTGGGACTGTATCACAGCTCAAAGGCTTCAGGGAATATGTGGGATAAAACCCTGCAGCCAACTGTAACAATGCATTGAGTGCCGTGGGTTGCATTTGTGCAGTTACATTTATAAAAACCTGATGCCCAGGTGTGTATATGGAGAGATGCAGAGCACATATGTGTGTATACACGGACAGAATGGTATTCACCCCACTGAGCTTTATGTGTCTTAACTGGGAGACTGGTCATACTTGTCTGCTAACTTGTATCACTGCTAGAGAAAGAGCAGCATCTTCAGAAGGTGCTTTGTCTACCCCCTGCCATAGGTGTTTAGCTGTGGAAGGGATAGAGGTATGTCTGGAGAGAGAGAGAGAGAGAGAAAGAGAGAGAGAGAGAGAAATGTCTGTATACCTGTCTTGACAGGTTCAAGGATTAAACTTTGAAAGAGAGGCAGGACTAAGAGACCAAGAGGGAGGTAATTATGTTTGTGAAGTATGGTTTCTCAAACAGTGAACATTAATAAAAGAATGACCAGTACATCCTGGCACTGATGTGACTCGCTCATTTAAATTTTATGCAGGTGGTGTCCATTTGGGTACTCAAGCCTCACTAGAGAAAAGCCCCCTAGCTTCTACTTAAAGCTGTATCCAGCTTTATGGGACAGCATGAAGGCATGTGACAAATCCACGTTAGTGTTTATGACAATGGGATGTTACATCTTAAGGTCTTCCCTGCACAAAGATGCTTCCCTCAATTAGGATCAACACACACAAACATGGAAGTCAGCAAATTCTGGCCTGTGTCTTCCCAGAGGGCTGTGAAAGGACAGAGCGATGGTTTTGTGAACCACTGACCTGAAAGGCCTTTCTTGAAGACAGGATGGTAGGTCCTAGACAAACACCAGAGGCGTGTTTCAGAGATCAAAAGCCTCATAAATAAAATGCCCCTCGGGAAGGGAGGGCTATGAAGTTGCTCTTTCTTTCACATTGGCAAAAATTCCTAAACAAATTTAGAAAATCAGGCCCAATGAGCCCAGAAGACCTTAAATCACACTAAACTAATTCCAAGCCTACAGTTAAGATGGAAATCATCCACAGAGACTAATTCCAGTGGGCAGCACACATTTACCAGCAAAACACAGTTTGTTTGGTAACTCACTCAGGTTACCAGTAAGGACATCCAGACTCTGCACTTTCATGTTTACAGATGAGAAAACTCCTGGAAATCTTCCCGTATATCCCACTCCTCTCGTTTTCATTGCAACTGCAAAGTTTCTTGCAGCCTTAGCAAAACCACTGGCCTAGTTACTGCTGTGATGGCATTTCTCTAAGCTGGTACAATGGACTGGGAATAACTCAGCCATGAGGGGAACAGAGGTTGAAGCTGCAGGGTCCAGAGGGATCCTGCTCCTGATACAGAATCTTCTGCAGACCTCCCCATACTGCCAAGTATCCCCGCAAACCCTAAGACAGCCTCTGCCTGCTCCTGGCACAGAAACCACAAACACATCCACCCAGCAGGAGTAAGACCTGCTTGTCAGCCATGCAAATTGTCACACTGAGACACAGTCTGCAAAAACAAAACAACAAATGGTCAAACATTTGCATCCCCCATTTGTGCTTTGGCTTTCCAGGACAGGTGAAATGGATGGAGAACTCTTGCAAAAAAAAAAGAAAACCATGAACTTTAGATTTGAACCTGCCTCCCTCCTCTGCTGCCACACAAATTCCAGTGGACAGAGGTCTATTGTTTTCTTTATTCATTTCATTATCCCACATCACATTTACTCCATCAGCTTCACCCACATCATTCCAGCATTTTTCTCTAATTTTTTCAAATTTGTCAGCCCACCCTTTTGAGCAGTAACATAAGACATAAGCTTTGAGCTATTATAGAAGCAGGACTGAACTTGTCAAAATTATGCTCTTGCTCTATAGTTCCATACAATTCTCTAAAGAGTCAAAACATCCACTGGAGAGGGGTAGAAAAACAGAAAATGTGTACAAAGGCAAACAAATACAAATTATGGTAAACTGCAAATGAAATAAAAAGGCACTACATCAGGCACAAGAGACATATGTGCCAGAGACCACTGGAATAATATTCTGGAGAAGTCACTAAAGGTTTGTGATACTCAGTGCTGAGAACCACTGTGGCTGCTACTGGAGACAGGAAACACTGGTCTGGGGGAAACTGGGCTAATCCAACACTGCAGGGTCTCTGCTCACAAAAGCAGCATCTGTCGATACATGGATTAAGTAAACAGCTTGGCTTCAGGGATGTATTCAGTCATGTCTGGGCAGCAGCAGCAGATCTGAACCAAAGTGAAACCATTCTATGATTCTGTGACCTGAGCCAGACTTCTCCAAGAGAGGGAAAAGGAAATGAGGAGGGTGGGAACCACAGCACCACAGTGTCAATGAATGTGCCATCAGTCACAGCACATCCCTTGGCCATGACCAGTGGAGCCCCAGCAGGCCTGGCTGGGTCAGGTCAGGAATGTCTGGGGCACAGACAATGGAGTCCCAGAGAACCAGCTGCCCCTGGTCACTGCTTTCACTGCTGGATGAAAGTCCCTGCTCTCCCCACCACACATCTGCTGGGTGAAGCCTGATGTCAGCCAGCCCTCACTGCTCCTGTCACTGGCAGCTCCTGTCTGAAGGAGGGTGGCTGGAGACCCAGTGAGACCCTTCATATTTCAGAAAGAGCCGTTTGGCTGCTAGCAGGAAGACAGTACACTAATTGTCACACACGAAAGCCTGATCTCATGAGAGAAGACTTTAATCACAGCTTCCTCAGCCCGGGGGTGCAGATGGCATGGGTTCCACCACCACCCCCAGCACGCCTCAGGCACTTTGGCAATCTGCTTCCAATTTTGGATGAGCAAACGTCTGACTGGAGAAGTTCTTGGGAATGCTTTTTTCCCCCTCCACCTGCTCCTCTGACTTTCTAAAAATGGAAAGAAAACCTCAAGGGAAATAAGAGAGGAAGTCTGAGGTTTAAATAATGTGCTGATGGACTCGATACCTCTATACAAACTGGGAATCCTACTTGTTTAGAAATTACTTTTATTCTACAGACAGAGAATTAATTATCATCAAATCATAAACTCTAGGCTAGAAAGAAAAGATGAGGTGCCTTAATCTTCTTCTCAACAAATTTCCAGGCTTTTGCTCCTGAGGAGAAGCTGGAAGACACAGGTCCACCCTCAGTGCTGCACTAGCCACCGCTGTTCCTCATGTGGCACCAGGGGACAGATAGGCAGAAAACAGAAGAAAACACCACTTTAGTTGTGCCACTCTGCCTGTTCAACTCCTGAATCATTGAGGCTGATACAGAAATAAAATCCACATTTAGGGCAGGTGAGGCTTAAAGCCTTTACTGAGTAAATGAGGCACCAAGCCAGTACATAAAGTCTGTGGGGGAAAATGCTGCGAGGACCCTGGGAGCAAACAGCAGCCTGTTCCCACCTGCCCTGTTAGTCTTGGTGGTGTTTGGGCAGGACCATCCTTCCCTGTATGGATGCCAGCAGTACCCAGCCCTGGTGGTGTCCCTGAGCCCCCCAGGCAGGGGGGCTGCCCTGCACTCCCTTACCCTGCAGTACTCATCGATGGGCTTCAGCCTCTTCACTGCCACGTCTCGCACATGGCTCCTCCGGAACAGGATCTTGCCTAAGGAGAGAACACACGAAAAGGGAGGGTTAGGGGCATCACCTGCCATGTGGGACAGCACAGCAGCACCAAGTAGACAGAATTTCATCCCTGGCTCCAACCATGACTGCCAGCATGAAACTTGAATAACTGCCACCACAGTCCTGCCTGTGTGAGCAAAGCGTTTCCCCCATCTGGAAGGGAACCCAGAGACTTATGGACAGAGGAGGTGGTTTCTGATTTCATCCTGCAGATAACACAGAAGGTTTTGGTTCCCTTGCAGTGATGGCACTACCCTGGAATGGACTGACATTATGTTATGACTCACTTCTAATTCAGGGTCACTTTGTCATGTCCATATTGGCTGTGCAGGAAGCATCACTGGGCTCCATCTGCTCCCCACTCAGCTGCCTCCCACTGTGGATGCTCCTGCCCTTCCAGGCAGACAAACCACACACCCAGCTCACGAGCAAATACAAGACTGTTGGTGACAGGGCCCTTACAAATCTACACGGAGAAACCAAATAAAAGAAGAAAAATAAACAAACTCTTTTTTTGAAACTAAAAAAAAAAAATAATAACCCCCCACAACCTTACTGGATGACATTTCTGCAAGCAGTTAAGATTAAATAAACAACTGGGTTTTGTGTGAAACTGATTGTAACAAAGTTTATCAAAATAATCTAGGAACTGAGTTTCCCCACACACAAGGATGTCATAGAGTTGGTATTTTTTTGGCTAGAAGGGATTATATCTTCATATCCTTTTTTGGTGGTTTTCTTCCATTTTCCTTTTGTGCTGTATTTCTTTTAATATAATGAGACAAGAATAATTGTATGTTCTCCTTGTGGTAGAAGAAAACAGTATCTGCCAGCATTATGTAGTCCATGAAATGTCTATTAAAAAACCACAACATCTATACCACACCCTGCTCCAAACTTCTTCTGCCAATAGGCAAATAAGATACCCATCCATAGATTGTGATGAGATAAGAAAGTGGACTAAGAAATCAAATCAGAACCAAAATCTGAATATGTGGCTTTGACTTCATCTGATTTCACAATCTGAGATGTTAATGAAATGGCAGCCTTTGACAGAGCAGTAGCAAATGCTCTAAGTCCCCCCCAGACACTGCCCCTTTTGGTTGCCTTTTCCTCCATAGCTGCTAATCTGGAAGGTGTTAAAGCCTTTTGTTTCAGACAGGAGAAAGTGGTTTATCTTTATCCCCAATTCTGGCAACAAAACAGTTTGTGCTGTGAGGAAAAGTCACTTCCTGGTGCCACCAATTTATCTCTCTGGGTTCCCTGTGGTTATCTCATCACTATGCTGGTGTTGAGCCATCCCTGTGGGATGGGATGCCTTGTGGTCACCGGAAATATTCAATGGGTGTCTGAGACATTGTATCATTTCAGCTTGAGCAATTTAGTCAAAAGCTGCTGGAGAAGGAGAGTGACACTTCCATCTTCCTGCACTGACCCGCTCTGGACACACCTAAACATTCTTGCTTTTTGCTTCTCCGTCTGGTAAATGGTGAAAATTATCTGCCCTGAGGGTCACATTTTACTTCTACTACATAACTGCAATAAACTGTTTTTTTGGGGAGAAAAGAGTAGGGGTAGCTATAGAGAAAGAAGTAGTTCCTTTCTCAGTGCTCCAGAAATGCTGGTGTGGGAGATCTTGGTATTTTTTTTGCAACTTTTATAAATATATTGCAAAGAGAAAACGACATTTTGGAAACATTCTCACTTTCTGGCTTTCCTGTTTTCAGTTCAAGCCATGAGTCGAAAGTTGAGCAGGTGACCATATAAAAACATAAAGGAACCAAAGCTTTAAACACATGAAAGATCTCCTGTAAATGCAACTCAGCTTTTCTAAAAGTAATAATAAAGAATGTTATATTAAACAGAGAATGTTATATTAAACAAAAAAGACCCCAGGATATGATGAATCTTAATTCAGTCCTTAAATGAAGATGGAAAATATCAGGGCAGCTGTGATGTTAGGACAAAACAAAGCCCAGAAGGTGCTTCCATTTTACCCCTGTCAGCAAAAGGAAGATTTTCCTTCTACTACTGGAAACTGGAAAAGGCTTGATGAAGCCAGTGGGGAAGATCTGTAGCTGCCCAGTCTAGTGTGGCATTCAAAGCTGAAATCTGGAGAAGACTGGGTATTTTAGAGCACCAGGGAGCTGCAGCCAACAAAGAAAAAACAAGAAGAAAAACAAGGACACTCTGCAAACATATCCAGTTCTGATGGGCAGCAAGGAGGGTCCCCCTCACAAATTCTGGAGGTCTTCAGGCAGAGGAGTCTCATTGACAGAGTCACCAAAGTTCCTCTAAGGAGGGACAGCTTCCCAAAAGCCCAGCTTCTTCTCTTGTCTGGAAGACAGACTGTGCTGACAGAAGCTCAGTCACAGCCACCACAACCAACCAGCAGGAACCACTGCAGACCCCGTGCCAGTCACTACTGCTCTCTCCAGTTCCCCCTTTTCTCCTGGGCTTCCTCTGAAAGCAAGGGAGGTCCCACAGGACTGGAAAAGGAAGGGAATGTGAGAGACCCATGTTGTACACTCTTCACCTTCTCCAAGTGAGTGCAGACCCCATCAATGGAAAGCTTTGCCTGACAAGGGAGGTAGGGTCACCATAAATCCAGGAAAGGCAGAGAGCTGGGCACCAGGAGCACATCAGCCAGTAAGGAGCCCTCTGGACAGCACTGGAAGAGAGCATTTCACCCAGCACCAGCATCCAGTGGGGAAGTTCCAGGGTGGCTGGTAAATGCAGAATAGCCCAGGCAATTTCCCAGTGAGGGTGGAGTAGTGGCTAATATACCATTTGTATATGGTGTGATGTACCTTATGTACCACATCTAAAAGGAAGGGATCTATTCTCTGTGTTTCACAGAGTGCTGCTTACTCTCTCCTGAATTCTCCTGCAGCTCTTTTAAGCCTCCTCAGGCACTACAGCCCCATTTTACTGAAGGATGAGTGGCTTTTAGCCATGCTGCAGCCCAGCTAGGAAGTGAACAGGAAGTCTGTCTTGATCCAGATGGACAGTCATAAGTTACATAAGATGATGCTGCCTCATGCAAATATTTCATTCACTGGTGTGCCAGGCTTGGACAGGGCCAAGGGAGGTCTGGCACATGTTAGGAAGGGCTCTGAAGACAGCAGCAATTGGAAAGAGAGACGTGGGAAAGACATGGCTCCAGCCCTGCTGCTAATGCAGGATAAGAGTATTTATTTTTATCGTTTTTTTCTTTAAAGAAAATATTATTCCTAGGAAATTAATACGGATAAGAGGCAAAGTATCAGATTTAACATAGTAGAGGACATCTTAAGTCATCCCTTCATCTCTCTGTGTGTATATATACATATATATATATGTAGTCTTTAATTTCACGACCACACACCTCCTCTCTCACAAGACCTAAGTTTCCTTCTGTATACACAGTGGGTGCACAAAGTGGGAATAATAAAGCTATGCAGGAGACTGTCTATCTGGCAGCTGCTGATTCTGTAAGCTTAAATGTATCCTCAGAATATCACTTTATTCCTGCATCACCTCATACTTGGAGTAACATGGACTTTTAACAAGTGCCACGAGGCCCAAGAACAAACCAGTTTAAAAGCATCCAAACACTCTGGTGCTCCCATTAGGACACAGGCCTGTGCTGAGTACACCAGAAGGGTCCACAGCCTAATGGTCTGTAATAGTCAAGGATGTGGTTTGCACAGGGAAGAAGCCCAGGTGGGCTTGGTGGGGCTTGGTGACACTGTGGAACATGGTCTCAAGGCAGGACAGCACCAGGCACCACCAGGCAAAGAAACACTGCAAATCCCTGAGGGGATGCCTAGCAGGAGGATCCTGTCTTTCCTTTTCAGGAAAGGGGGATATATAGCACACAGCCCCTACAATCACAGCAGATGCCAGCTGTCAGCAGCCACTGCCCCTGACTGGTGATTTGTCAGCTCTCAGACAGTCTCTAAAGCAAATCTCCTGATCACACCTTTCACCAAGGAGGGGTGCTGCATAGATATCCATAGATATCCTCCCAGGGATGCCTTTGTGACCTTCCCACCACTGTGCCAGTGGCTCAGTGCTGAGCTGCCAGCTCTGCTGCTCCTTTGGAGCCAGACAGTGACCAGCAGCTGCTGCAGGGATAACAAGGAGGCAGGGAAATTGTTTTTAGCTCCCTTTCAAGTCTGACAGAGAACAGATTCATCTCTTGGTCTTCCTCTCTGATTGCTGAGCTCGAGTCTCATTTCCAGGTATGTCTGAGTGATGGATTGGCCTAAGGACACCAAGTGTTTGATGCAAAGAGCCTTGGCCAGAGACTAAGAAAGGGATGATGGACAAATGCTTACTGACATTAATCCTGAATTTCAAGCACCATCACCACATTTCAGAATGCAGTACGTGAAGCAAACCACATGATAAATATTCTACAGTGGACAGCCTGAAGACTAATGAGAGCATTAAAAATACTCTAATGTCTCATCTGATTTATGTTTAAAAGAGACATGTACTGCCTTGACTACAGAAGGTCCAGCTGTAGAGGTTCTGTCAGTTCTGTCTCCCAGGATCAGGAAAGAGCTCCTGCTTCTGCCTCTTCACATTGTTCTTGTTACTGGGCTGTTGATTCTCTGCCTTTCTTACCTGAAAACCTGGGAGGTACCAGGTCTCTATGTATTGCCAAGCAATATATTTAACCCAAGATCAAGTTCTCAGAGGTACTTGGGAGATGAGGTCTGACTCTTTTTGCAGTTACACTGCATCAGTTGCATCAGTAAACAAAAATAAAGAATTTAGCCCTCATGCAGTCACAGGTTCTCTTTTTGAGATAAGAAGCTTCTTCCAGTGTAACTAAAACTATTTTGCTGTTCAAGTATTTTTATGAAGGCTTCTAATTCCTACACATGGCTGTTTGAATTATTTTATACACCAAATAAGCACAGGCCTGCAATCAAATATGACACGAATTCCCCTCAACCCATTTAAGCTGTGACATCCACCTCAAGGTCCTGCCAAAACTCTCAGGCACCTGGCACACAATCTATCTCCTAAATGGAGCATTTAAACATGCACTGCCACCTTGCAGTGTAAAACAGACAAATCAAGAGCACAAGAAATAGAACAAAAATTTATTTTTCTCATGGAAGTACGTGTGATTGTCAATCAGATGGCAATCTGATAGCAGCAAGAAGGGAGGTGTGTTCCTTACAAAATAATATCTTACTTTTAAATGGGGATTCCAGTTTCCATGGATTGTTTCACCCATGATTTCCTGGAGCCAGAAAGTCAGTGCCAGGGTCCTAACACTGATGGCATTTGCTCCTGACAAAGAAAGGGG
The DNA here is from genome assembly GCA_013398615.1 of Brachypodius melanocephalos. NCBI lineage: Eukaryota > Metazoa > Chordata > Aves > Passeriformes > Pycnonotidae > Brachypodius > Brachypodius melanocephalos. The sequence continues at coordinate 2,433,595 of VZSR01000514.1, forward strand.
AGGGAAATGATTCATAGTGTTTCCACCGGTGAGAGGGGGAAGGACTTTTTTAATAAGTAGAAACTCGTGACAGAGTCAGAACTGTTGGCTGAACTTGCCTTGCCAAAGAGCCTCAGCTGATAAAGGCCTTTGCTAATCAGCAGGAATTACTATGGAAGGTGACAAGAGGTGATGGAGACAGATGGGGCAGCCAGGAAAGCCACACAAGCAATAACAATACTGCCCTGAGATGTGGGGGATGGTGGGGACAGTGTCCTCCTGCCCTTGGATCCTGTTTTTAATGTGCATAAGATGCAATGTTAAAGAAAATCACTGAGAAGCAATAAAGCATGGGAAGTAACATGGCTTGTATAAAAGAGCATCACCAGGAAGAGAAATCTTCCTCCATTAGAAGTGATAAACAGAATATGCCCTCACATGAATAATTAGAAAGGGAAACTAAAGACAGGCAAGTGGTGAGACTGGATTCCCTTCCAAAGAGCTCCCACCTCGGAACTTGGCTGTTTTGCAGTGTCTGGAGGGGTGGCTATTATCCTCCAGGGACAACAGCATCAGCTCCAGAGCAGCTTTGCTAGTACACACTTTGTGAATTCAAGCATCAGGCACAGCTGGAAGGAGAATAGTCATGAACACTGACACTGAAATACAGGAGTGACAGATGCGGGCCATGGGGTGCAAATCTCAAGCTATGTTTGTAGAATATTTTGCACGGGCCGAGAGCTACTTCATATTGCTCTGTGTCCTGCTGCTATCACCCAAACAACCCATTGCTGCTGTTATCTCCTCTTCAGATGTCCCAGTTGCAAATCATTCACCTCTCCAAGGCAATGCAGGAATCATGGTGTAGGCAAATCATACAGAGTTTGATCTGGAAAGGGCAGGCAAAAGTTGCACTAAATTATCCTTTCAATTTTTTCACTGTGGGGCAGCTCCCTGCTGGTCTGTGAGCACCAGCAAAGCCAGAGATCCATCACCAATTCACTTAAAATAGCTTTACCACCAGAGTACAGCAAAGTAAAGCATCTACCCCACACAAGAGGATCTCAGTATAAGCACAAGTCCCCAGAACCCTTAAGACTGAACTTCCCAGTCTGTGGGTGGTTGTAAAATGTTGGAAGTGTTGATTCAGTGGGTCAGGTCTTCAATTTCTGCAGTGAAATCGGTGCTTGCTTGAACTACACAGCTCAGCTTCTCCAAGGGGGAAAGTGAACTCGTGTGTAATTGCTGGTTGCAAGTGCTACATTACCCTGCAAACAGCCAAGAGCTCTTAATTGCAGAAAGCAGCCAGTGTGTCTGAGGGCAGAGGGAGGAGGGTGTTCACACCTGCAGCCACAGGCACACCCTCACCTGGAGGAACCAACATGATGATAATTCTGAGTCCCACAAAGAGCCAAAAGAGGGTCAGGTTTTCAAAACACCCGACAAACAATGCCTTAGGAAACGGCAGGGCTTCCTCACACAGAGGATGCAGGAGTGTCCTGCTCTTTGCATAATCTTCACTATGCTGTGAGCAAGACACAGAAAACCAGGAAAGCCTAAGCAGATCCAAAGCATCATCCTTACCTATGCATGCTTCTCCCCTATGATAAGAATCACATCCAGTGAACTCTTGTTTCATTTTGTTGAATATCCTCCAAAACTATCCATTTCCAAATATCCAGGATCAAGATATTAATGTGCAGAAACACTGATCATTATCATCAAATAATTATCAAACTATCTAGACCCTGCACCAAAATGACCAGAGAAACATCAACAAACATCTCATTAAACACTTGGTTTTCCTCCTGTATCAGCTGGCGCCCCTCTCCTGCCTTCACCAAGGTAGTTAGTGGCTCCTAACCTGTGATTTCCAAATCATTAGGGCTCCACAGGCTGCAGAGCTCTGTTCCAGAGTACCTTTCACTCCCTGGGCAGTGTTGGAGTGATGTGGCTCACTGTACATTGACCCAACAAGTTTGGGAAGCAGCAGTCCCTGTGGGTATTACACATTTGCTGGTGAAAATGGTTGTTTCATCTGAGCAACTTCAGTGCCTGACTCCCGAGTAGGACCAGGAAAGAGCCTCTCAAATATCTTTGTGCCACCTTAACCATAAAAAATACTCTTCCTAAAGGGCAAGACCATGTCCCTGCATCTACACTAACAACACTCTTCCTCTGCTCTTTCCAAACCCACATCGAGTACCACATTGCTCACTGGGGTCTGGAAAAGTCACCAGGTGTCTTCCTACTGCCACTGAGTGGTATGGACCCCCAGGAAAGGACCATATGGTCCCACCTCAATCTTTTAAAGCAGGAGCCTTAAGGAACAGAGCCTATTAAAACATTTACACTGTCTCATGAGACCTGCCATTCATGCAGGGGTTGATGTGACACTGAACTTGAGACACTACCCCAGAGGCCCTGGGCCAGCACCAGCCTTGCCAACAGGGAGCCTTTGGGCTACATCCACTGGGATAAGAGACCCTACAGCAGGGTCACTGCAGGGAGATGGATGTGTACCACACCCCTGCCAAACTACACTGGAAAAGCACAGTAAGGTCCCAGCCACATCCTCTGGCATGATGGGCAATAACACTGCTTGGGAGACTCCACCCTTAACCTGGTTGAGAACTGGAGCTGTGAATAAAATAATATTTGCACTCATACCACGCAGGCCAAAGTTATTATTACAGGGAGGTTGGTCATGCAATAATGCAGTGCCACAGCATGTGTTCTTACAGGAACATTGCAAGTGGAAATTGAGGGGTAGGGATGCAAAGGTGGCTTCACAAGGTCACAAAATGAGCACACGCTAATGAAAGCCATAAAGCCAGTCCCTAGATCCCTCTGCTGATCACATGCAGAATGAAAGTACATCTACCTTGCTGTCTAGAGCCAGAAAAATGTTCCTGTTCATTTCTTTTAATTGAAAACAAATTCTAAATTTCTGCCACGGAAGACAAAACTCTCTCCAGTGGAAGACCTTGATTAAGTCAGCTGTCAGTTTACACATGTCCCATATTGTAGGAGACGAAATTCAGCAGTCAGGTGGGAAAGGACAGTGCTCCACAGAGCAGCTGTGGTATTTGGAAGGGACCAATTAACACAGAAATTAAACAAAGAAACAACTTGGCAGCAAACAAACTAAGTGTCTGTGCTTGTCAAAGGCTGGAAATCACCAGCTAGGATTTCAGAGAGCTGTAGTAAGAAATGAAATCCCTTGTGCTTTGCAAAACAGAGCACTGTTCTTGTTTCCTAAATCAAAGTGTTCTCCTGGAGTCCTCCAGCTGAAACTGCTGACTAGTTTTAAGCTGAGTTTTCACTAGATAACAGGAGGTACAGAAGAAGCTGCTGACCAACAACCAGACCAAAACTGGCTGGCCCCTGAGTCAAGAAGCTCATCTGCAGACCAAGACATCATCTTAAACCACAGACATCACCCTCTGGTTCCAGACACATCTCTTCAATATGTCTTACTTTCAAGTGTTATTAAGACAATCTCTGGCAGGGATTTCCTCTCTGCCTGCTCTGATCCCTGCTAAAGCTGCTGCTGTTTCAAAGGCTCTCAAGCATGCACTTTAAAGCAGGGATGACCAGTTTCTGTGTTTCAGGAGAAGGGAGATAAGCACTTGTATTTCCAGCACACACTGGGGCTCTGACTGATGCAGTCACCTTTGCACCAGCCTGTGCCAACTTCAAAGCCAGACCTGCACCCCTTGCCCTGCCTCCCCTGAGCCTGCAGTGCAATAACCCAGCTGGGACCTGTGCCCACAGCTCTTGATTGGATCTGGCTAAGATGGAGATGATTTTTCCCACAGCAGCAGAGCAGGGTGCTGTGCTTTGTACCTGTAGAAAGGTGTTGATAACACCCCAGTGTTTTGGCTGCTCCAGAAGCAGTGCTCACACAGACTCACAGCTGTCTAACACTGCCATCACCACCACCAGAAGGCTGGGGTGGGCAAAATCTTGGGAGGGGACATAGCCAGGACAGCTGACCCAAGCTGACCAAAGGGATATTCCAAACCATATGACATCACTTCAGTAGTAAGAGCTGAGAGAAAGGAGGAGAAAGGAGAGGCATTCCTTATTTATGACACTTGTCTTTCAGGTTAATCAGTACACATAATGAAGCTCCACTTCCAGGGAAGTGGCCAGACATGGCCTGCTGATGGGAAGCAGAGAATAAATCTTTCACTTTCCTTTGCTTCCACATGTGACCTTTGCTTTCACTTTATCAAGCTGCCTTTATCTTGACCCACAAGTTGTTTTTTCCCATCTTATTTCCCCCTTGCCTGTCCTGCTGAGAAGGAGAGTGATACAGCAGCTTTATGGGCACCTGATGTCCAGCCAAGGTCAACCCACCACATCACAGTGCCTGATGAAACAGCCTTTGGGCCAGGTCTGTGGCCAGGCCACCCAGCAGCACCTTCTGTCTTACTCTTGACCATCAAGCCACCCCTAGTGCCCCTTCCCAGCTGATGCATGCAGGGTAACCCATTCCTGTGGCAGGCAGTGGGCACCACGGGCCATGTGGGCACAAGCAGCCTGCACCAACATCAGCAGTGTGAGGTCACTGAGCTCCCTGGGGAGAGCAGAGCTCACTCACACTGCTCCACCTCGGCTGCACGGCTCCGAGCACTCACACCAGCGCTTATCACAGCTCAGCCGATGCACAGGAACAGGGAAATGATTTTATAATTACTGATCTGATAACCAGCCTCCTTCACACCCAGCTCCTCCGTGTGCGAGCACGTCAGCTGCTTCCAGCTCAGGCCACTTAATGCAAACTACACTCAAGTGTGACTTGGCACCAGCAGTACCTGCTGCTGCCAGAAGACAGTGGAGGACAATCTGAAAAATTCCTCTCAGTTCCTCCACGTGCAATAAATGCAACGTTTAAGGCTCCAAGAGGACAGAGCTGCTGCCCTGGACTGCAGGATGCTGAGCATCCCCAGCTTCCCCCAGCTGCCTTCTCCTGGGTTCAGCAAGGTGCTTATGTGTGATCAAAGGAGAAAACAGCTCTGTCAGATGTCAACAGCTTTGCCCACTGCAGAATAAAAAGCCTCTTTCAGAGATTAATGCTCTGAGCAATTACTCACCCCATGGAAGGAAAAGTGTCTTCAGCCAAGGTGACAGCAGGACGCTAGGACCATGCACACTTTTGTTGCCCTTTCACAGTTAATACAGGCTTCTCATTTCCCAGGGAGAAGGAAAAAAGGTGCACTTGAAACTAATGTTTTGATCTTTTTTTTTTTTTTTAATGAGAATCACTGGGCCAGCAGCATAAAAACAACCCCAACTTTATTACTAAATTAAAGAAAAAACACTAACCTGAATAGGCACAGAAATGTGAATTAGGAATGTGAGCTGGTAACTACCCTTTTGGGCCCTGATTAATTGCATTTGAAGCCACAGAGACACTGAGCCGCCAAACGGGACTGACTGCTAACAAAATCCACCCCACAAACAAACCTGTCTTTCTCTCCCTGTGCCACCACACAGGAATGGCAGCTCCCCAAATGCTGTCTGCCTTTGTGTCCTGGTGTGCAGGGTTATTCAGGTCTGGATGGAGTTACAAAGTCACACTATTGGGTACCTCAGGTGACCCCTCTGAGGTGGTCCAGCCTGCAGGCTTGTGGTTGCCCAGTAGAAGGTCAAGAATGGACAGATGCCATCTCCTCCACCTCTAGATGGAGGATCACTATCCATGTGTTTAGCTGCAGAAATTCAAGAATGCAGCTCCACTAGTGGTTATTTCACACTAAAAAGGCATGGAAGATTTAATCCACTTTGTTGCAGAGGTGTAGGAGTGTTGCATTTTGTTGGGCCAAAGATCTCTGTAATCCAGCTCCCTGTCTACAAGAGTGGACAGTAAAAAGACAGGCAAGAAATTCAAGAACAGGGTATATGTAATGGGATCCTTCTCCTGATACCCTTTCTATTCCCACACAGCAGAGCTCAGACATTTTGGGAATTAGAAAATAACTTTTAGTAACCAATGCTGGCTTCATCCTACAGAAACTGCTCTAATGCATTTTTGAACCTACAGATTTTGTGGTCCCTATAGAGACCTCTGGAAATGAATTTCATTATTTAATCACACAGGTAGTGATTTCATACTTCCTTTTGTTCACTTTAAGCTTGCTTTACAGATTTCACAGGCTGCACCTGGTTTTTGCATTCTGAGAAATAAAATTAATCATGTTTTCCTCACTCTCAAATTTTTGGTGATTTCACAAACTTCTACTCTACCCCAACCATCACATTGTTCAAGACTGAAGAGTTTTAGTATATTTACTCCTGTCCTACAAAAGCCAATTCACCTCTGTAATCACCTCTGTCATCCTTCTCAGCACCTTACTTTATTATATACACTTTCTGAGAGGCTACACAGACCTGCACCCAGTATTCACAATGTGGAGAAATACTGGATTTCCACAGCTGAAGCTCTGGATTTTCCTCCCCATTCTTTGCCTAATTCTTTTTTAACACCACCTTTGGCTTTCTGACTGCTGCTGACTGTTGAGCTGCAGTTTTCATGGAAACACCCTCCGAGCCACTGAAATTTCCTTCCTAGATTGCAATGGTTCTTCTCCCTCTTGCCCTCGCCACTGCTTCGTGGTTACCACCACCAAATTGCCTTTTTACCATGTATATTATGAGATTCTCCTCCAGTATTTTTCAGTCAGCTCCAAATTTGAGTATCCTAAGTGAATTTCACGATCAGCCAAGTTAATTATGTCACTAGCACCTCCTAGACAAGCTCATTCAGGAATCCCTGCTGGTAAATCTGTGTATATTCTCAGATAGGAAGTTTTTAAGTCTTCATCCCCAGAGGATGCATTGTTTTAAAATGTAGGCTCATTGACACGTATTCTTTTTCAGTCCCCAGTTTTAAAAACTTTTCTGTAACATTTTTATTTCAAATGTCAGAAACCAAGGACTGTTAATGTCCACAAATGCCAAAGCATCCATCCTTAAATGAAGGATCCAAACTGTAAGAAAACAACCTTAAAGCCTATGTCAGTCATACATCAAATAACAAGAAAGGCTGTTAATATAATTATCTTCTTATTGCTATTTTGGGAGGCACAGTAGGTTTTGATGGATCTGGAAGTAATAGGATCTCTTAAGCCATAATTTACAAGCACGTCTGTCTTGAACAATTTTCCACATGGGAAATTAATCACATTCTGCCTAATGGGAGGAAAAATATCCCTTTACAGTTTGAATTGGATTTGCCATGGTCAATTGGGTGTGGGATTCTTCTTTGTCCCTCCTCACAATCTGAGGTGTGATCTTACCATCCAAGATTCACTGTGCCAGATTCCACAGATGAAGGTATTTCACTGGTGGGTGATACTTTTATGCAATGCTCACAATGACATAAGTCAAATATACCAGCATGGCACAGCCACAGAATGGGATTGTGGCAGATGTCAGGAATTGTAGGTAATTATTGCAGAAACTACATCCCAACAAATTTCAGTGGCAGCTGCTCTATAGTCCACACATACTTTGGTGTTAGTTCTGTGAAAAATAAATAATTGGGCCAGATCTAGGAAGCAGGCAGCACATATCCCTTCACCAGCCAACACAGATCACCTGGACCCAGGTCAGGTGAAATGGCTCATCTGCCACTCAGGACTGCTCTCAGAAACTCAGCTCGAGCCACCGTGAACTCACATTCTGATCTGAATTGTGAAACAAGTTTCCAAGTCACACAATTTCCTAAAAGAGTCATGGTCCTTGGACATGTACCTGTATCTCAGGCACAACAGGAGTGAATTTAGCTGAGGCAATGGCTGCATACTTGAAATCACAACACCAGAAGATCCATTTGCTACAGAAGTGCAAGAAGACCTCTCAGCAGAGTCGCTGCCCATCCTGGGCATGAAGTGCTGGAGATGACACTGGATGCTGCAAGACACTAAATGCTGGTGCAGTGCTGCAGCTCTGAATGACCCAGGGCAAGGTGTCAATGGCAGCTCAAGGATTCACAGGTCTCATGTACCATGTAGATGTTTATTCCTGCAGGTAAACTCCTGTAAGACACCACAAGGAACTGAAGGTCCCTCATGTGCCATGTCTGGAAGCTGGCTGTTCTTTGTACCTCCACTGGCAGTCAAGAATGAGCTGTCCACAGACTGGGGCTGGCCTTCCCTACAGCTTTTACTGAAATCATTTGCCAAACTTCAGATTTAGATTTTAGTCCCTTCCTGTCTCATCATCAAAAATGCATTGTGTAGAGCAGATGTCCTGGTGCCGATTCATCTCCACTTCTTGGAAAATCCCAACTTGCTTCTGGTTCCAGTGGAAAAAGGGTGAGAAAGAGAGGTCCGGAAAAGGTGATGGAAAATAAACCAGGAAACTAACACATCAGCTGGCACTGAGATAAAGAAGGTGTTTCCAGGTAGCAGGGTAAGATCCATGTCTCTGGAATCCCTTGACTTTGCCATTAAGAAGCAGAACACAGAGTTACTCAATATTTCTTTAAAGCTGAAAGACTAAAGGAAAACAGGATGGCTTAAAGTAAAAAAGGAGTCATCGTATGACTGGAAACTATGAGTGCCCCTAGCCAAGCACCCAAAGGAACTGAGTAATGTTCATTAGTCAGTGACTTTATTGGTACTTGGGACTTTCGACTTCTGAGCAAGATTTAGACCAAGAAGATATTCTGGGGCAGGCTGCTTTATTTATGTTTGGATGGAATTCAGCCTCACCCCGTACAATATTTTTCCATGCTGATTTAGGCAGAACCAGCCCTCACTTTTTCCCTGTGCAGGGTAAGAGTGGGTCCCTTTCTTGGGATCAACATGGTGGAAATGCCACTTCCCAAACCAGCAGTGTGAGGGCAAGGGAGATAGCTGAAGAGGAGGGGTTCTCTTGCAAAGAATCAGAAGATATGTTCCAGAGTATTTATTCCCAGACACACTACAAACAAAAGACAGACCTCGAGATCAATTTGTTCACAACCAAAATGCTAGGTTCCACTGTGGCTTTTGAACAAATTAATAAGTAGCAGGGAACTGCAAAGCACCTGAATTAACACTGGGCACGTGTGCAAAACAAAGTCCAGGTCATACCTCAAAATTACCTGACTGCAAGAAATACAGGGCATCAAAGGCTGCCTGTTCAGCAGCTTGGTGATGCTACACTTGCCATAGCACTGGTGGGCCAGATTCAACTGCCACTCAGATCCTGTGAATGCAGGGATGGGTATGGAAAGAGAAGGAAGGTGGGACCAGTGGAGACCAGCAGAGAAGTTTCTCAGGCACCCAAAAGCCCACAGGATGCTGCAGAACCTTCCACTGCACTCATCCTCAAGACAGACAAAAGAGTATTTCCTGCTGAGTTACATAAAACCATGTGGCTGCAAATGCATTTGAAAGATTGGGCTTTTTCCTTTTAGACAGACAAGAAGGAGGAAATAAAAGTATTTCTTGCAACTGCTACAATGATTGCTCTGTGACCCGAGGCTTTCTGAATGCAGTATTCATACATGTACACTTGAAAGAGCACATGCAGCTGAGGGACTGGTGTTGTGGTGACACAAATTATACTGGTGCCACTTACAAATCAAGAGTGGTGTTGTCCAGAAATCATAAAGTTTTGATTGAAAAGCAGAAGCAGCTTAGGAAAAAAATTACATTTTGACAAGTTTCTACTACTGGGTAGACTAAAATCGCTCCTTTTGAGGCTGAGACCTTGCAACCACAAACCAGTGACCCTTCACGTCCAGTTGCTATGCACTCTGAATTAATCTTCATCACAATCCTTTCAGCGTGTGGCTCCAAATAACCAAATCACAGAAACACAGCATGAGAACTCCAGAGATCAGCAAATCCATTCCCTTGATTCATGGTACAAGCAGCTCTACCTATGGCAATACTGGGTAAGTCTGTTTAACCCGTAGTTACAGACCTCCAAAGTGCAGAGTCCTCACCTCCTCAGGCCATCCAGAATCACCTCTCCAATGCACTACAACAAGGAAGGAGGATGCACATTCAGTATATTTAGGACATGAAGAAAAGTTTAGGTCTTCCTTACCACCTTATTTTTTTTATGCTATTTATCCAGAAGAAGTACCAGACGGATCTTTTTCACAGGCGTTTGTCTTGTTCAGGAGGCAGGTTTTAAATTCTTTTCTCTGGATGACTCTGTTTTCCACATTGCTTATTTCAGCTAAAATTTTATAAATTTTTGTTCATATGCCAAGAGAGAAAGACAGGTGTATTTCAGATACTGCAGTGGAGATGAATTTAATAACTATTACTTGAAAAAGAGGGCATTGAGATGTGTTTTTTGGAAATACAAAACCAAAGAGTTTAACAAATTTCTGATATCTTGAGGACATACAGAACATTTTATTTTTAATGACAAGCAGATCAGTCTCCTGCAGTCAGATCCTGAGACAGCTCAGCTGCCGTGGAGTGATTCAGGAGAGTCACTTCTGAGTCAGCTCAACCAGTCAGATTGCTTTAGATCATCTCATAACCCCCAGGAAACCTGCATCAGTAATGAACCACAGCATAAACCCAGAGCCCCCAACGAACCCCGGGCATTGCAAATGGGGAAAAGTAAAAATTTTTCTTGGCCCTTTCCAAACATTCCATTAGGAAAGCACTGCAGAAAGGGAAGCATGTATTTCCAAATGGAAAAGCCATTTATGAGAACTGAGTCTGGGCCTAGGGCTCATACAGATCAGAACCAAAGGGAGTGGCATCAGAGCTGGCCTCTCACTGCTGAGAACATGAAACCAGCCTGGCTGTGCCTCGAGATCAGAAATCACTGAGCCCCTGGGGGACAGCAAACCATTCCAAGCCACAGATGAGAGCAAAAAAAGAGAGAAGAGTGTGGAAGGGACAGTCTGAGAGTCCCTTCATCACATGCTGGCATTGAGATGGACCCAAAGGACTCCAGAAAGGGACACAAACACCTGCACTGGCTACTCTGCAGCACCACAAGAACCTGTGTGTGGCTCATGGGGCTGGGAAAGCCAAGAGAAGCTGTGTCCTTGTGCAGGAAACAAGCTACGTGCAAGGACAGAAGTAAGAGACAGAGGTTAATGAGACTGAAGAGGATTATCCCCTCTCCCCAAGGGTCCACGGGTAAATACAGGTTTTCCTGCAAGCATACTGCCACTTGGGGTGACAGCTTTCCTTCCATTGTATTAAAATAGCCAACCAATTTGAAACAGAAGTCAAATTTCCAAACACATGCACAAACACACACCAGGAACACATTGACACTTCAAGAAAACAGGAGTCAGGGTCAGATGACACTTGGGCTCTTCTGAAAATTTCCTGCTGGAGCCTTTCAAACTGTAAAACTACCCTGCAATAATCTGAGCACTCCCGGCGGAACAGCCAGCTGCTTCCCTGGGTCAGCCTGAGACCTGCTCTTGAGATCCTTCACTTGCTCACCCAAAATAATCATTTCTTGGGGAGAAGGATTTCACTGCCTTCCCCAAGATACAGAAGAAGACCAGTTTGTGACCCCCACATGCCACTGGGAGGATCCCTGCCTGCACCAGCCTCTGCTTGCATGAAGCTGTTTTATGAGCCTGAGAGCATTGCTTTGAAGGACAGAATGGGAATGAGGGACTATGAATCACTTGGGAAGAGAAGTACTTGGCTCTCTGGACACCCTCAGTCCTACACCCATATTCTTTTAGTGTGGTACCAATGTCAAGAGAAACTTTGGAAGCCTAATCTAAAACAGACTCCTGTGGGAAACATCTGGATACTGCCAGGGTGAGGGACTGGGCTCCCACCACCTCCACCCCCTCAAAATCCTACTGCAAAACTCATAGGTCACCCTGAGCTACTCCCCCAAATGCCTCAGTGTTCTGATGCCCAAATCCTTACTCCCTCCTTGCACACATCACCCTCCCATCCTGTGAGGCTGCAGCAGTGAACCCTCCTCTCTTTGTTACAGAACGGCACACAGCAGCAGCCAAGAACAGTTTTTCCTTTGCAAAGGAATCGATTCACCATGATGCAGTAATTTCATTCTCTGGTAATTAAAAAGCTTAAACTCCAACTCACACTTCCAAGCATTTGCTCAGATGGGAGGAAAACTAACAAAAACAGTCAGAGGCATCACCAGAACCACCCCTGTGAAAGGCCTAATTCCCTATATTGCTTTAATTAAAAGTGGATGAATAGCAATCTCTCAGCTCAGAGACCTTTAAGAGAAATAAAGTCAATCCATAGGCTTATGAAAATAAAACAGGAGGATGGAAACAAACACAAAAATCCTGGCTTACCAGAGGATTATAACATCTAGACTCTCTCTTCAAGGGGAGGTGAACTGAGAAATGGGTGGTGTAGAGAGGACACAACTACCCCTTGAAGGGAATAACACGCACAGGGAGCTGCTGATGGGAGAAGAGGAGCAGAAAGCTACAGAGAGGCAACAGCCTTGCCCACACATTTCTGTCTTCACAGCTGCCTGGAGGAACATCCCTATCTGCTGACACCACAGAACAAAGGATCTGGTTTAATTGCAAAAAAACAAAAACGCGCCCAGGGGAGAAAATCCAAATAGATGATGGGTATAGCTGACCTCCAGTGAAACAGAGAACAAGTTGTGAAGAATAACCTAAACTGTAAAAGCTAAGTATTTATCATCACTCTTAGAGCAAGAGACCACCCTGCTCCAAAGGACCTCTGCAAACAGATGTGAGCTAGGAGGCTTTTAACACAGCAACACCACCAGCCAGGGCATGGTAACTACAGAAGGACTTTACTGCTGCAGTATTTGAGTGCTATACAGTGTTTTATGGATTTATTCTTCTATTGCATGGGGAGGCATAGCAATTCTAGTTTTTCTCTCTTCTTCCCCAGTACAGTATGTCCAGAGAGTCTGGGGGTAGATTTGGACCCCATTTATTCTACTTGAGCCCCCTAGATCTTCTATTTCCTATTTGTAAAGAACTTCTGGCAGTGGAGAAAACTAGGGATGCATCCTGGGCAGAACAGGTAACTAAATATGGATTTAACTGGTGATTCTAAAGTTCACACCCTGTAGTAGAGGGGCAGAGAGTAATTGAAACCAAGCCCCCAAAGTGGTCTCCAGCCCCCTCACCTGGTCCCACGTGCCCAGGGTAAGCCTGCATGGTGGTGGGTGTAGGACATCATCTTGGACTTTGCTGCAGCAGTGTCAGCTCACACATGCACACAATGAACCAAACTCAACTGCTTTTCCACTTGGGTCAGAGGAAATTAAAACCTTGTGGAAGTCACTTTGTCTTAGAAAGAAAGCAAGTTTACTTTGCTTAGCTTTATTACAACTTAGCCTTCTTATCAGTTTGATTTCATTCTTAAATCATTTTAAACCCTAGCATCATTTAATCTGGCAGCTACAGTGATGGGTTTTACACAGAAAAAAACATAGGGAAAAGGTTTTAGAAAGCACTCAGACCCGCTGTGACTGCTCCTGCTGAAGTCAACAGTAAATCCAATGATACCACTGGGAGCAGAGGTCAAGGCTGAGCAGGCTTGACACTACAGAAACGTATGGGTGGGATTTTCAATCTCTTCAAAACCGATTACTAATAACAAAGTATATTAAAAGTAAAGAGCTAAGTTGTGACCCTGAAAATATTTACATATGTGCCTAGCTCACAGATTGTAAGTAATTATGGGAGGCCTGATTTCTCTCACTTTCTTTAATGAAAGCCAGGAATAAGAGCCCAGATGCATAGAAAACCTTGGCTCACAGGGAAGGTCAGTGTCAATGATTTTGGTGGAATTACTCATGCTCTGCAGAGACTTTGAGCACAGGCGTGCACACAGCAAGACTTCTTGGAAACACCAGGATCTTCCTAAAACCTCAGCCACACACACTGACATGCAAACACACCAAACGTGAGGTGGGACTTTTTGGGCTGTGATGGTGCTGGATAACAGCATTAAAACCCACTCTTTTCTAAATGACTGTAGCAAAACTTGGACCAGAAAATGAAGGCTAGTCAAGAAAAACTGGAGGGGTGTGTGTGTTTTATTATTTGTGCAGATCTGACATTGTGACATGAACTAACCTAACTTCAAAGGATGAAACATCATTATTACAAAGCATTGCATTGAGTATAACCATTTCCAGGCTATTATGCAAGCCTGAAATAATATTATTGGTACAGGATTATTCTTGTTCTCTATTAATCCCAAGAGGAAGAGCAGTGTGACTTATTTTCTCATCCTGACAAATCATCTCAAGACACTGCTGAATCAGACAGGTTTGCAGCTTAAGAGGAAATAAGTAAAAATGTTCAGCTTCTATTACTAAGTTTGAGGATTCATTAACAGGAATGTAAAACTGAACCTCATTTAAATCCCCTCATTGTTCACCATATAAATCCTTAGATTGTGTAGTTACACTGGAATGAAAAAAAAAAAAAAAAATTAGAGGAGGTGACCTTCCCAGCTATTCGTTTCCAGGCAGTTTCACTCCCAGGTTCCTGCACAATACAGCAGTCTTCCCTGCAAACCTTTCAGGGGAAATGCTTTACTTGCATAAAGGCTGCAACTGTTCCCACTGAAGTGAAGCTGTAAAACCATTGCAGTTGAACCAAAACCTGATAACAGCTTAATGGCATAAAGCAATATTTGGACTAAATTGAGCCTGATCATATCACTCTCAAGTTCTTTTCCAAGTTAAAAGGCTTTTATTTATAGTCTTTACTTACACCCAAGAGACTTTGACATATTTTAACTAACCTGCCTTCCTTGTCTTCTTAACCTTGGTCCCTTTCCAAGAAAAAAGATGTCATCTGACCAGGAACAGGGTTTGATTTCCAGCAGCAGAATTAACCCACAACAAATCCCTTGTGCTTATTCACTGAGTGACGGTGCATGTTCTGGGGAGTGAGCTTAGCAAGTATTTCCTTGACGAAAGGGGTGGAGGGCAAGAGGCTGGAGTTACCTCTCCTACCACATCAACCACTTCCATGAAACAAATCTTTGAATCCCACCTATTCCAACTCTTCTGGGTTCACAGACAGCTCTGAGAGAGCAGACTACAGCAAGACCCACCAGTGGATTGGTGTCACTCCTACTGGGACTCACTGAATCTCCTCACACACATCACTCCATGCTGACAGTCACCTCAGGCTGCTGCACTGCAGAAACACAGCTTAGACTATGCAATCCTGGCTACAAACACAAACTGGACAAAGCAAAGCACACCACAGACTTCCCTTGACCTGCTGGGTACACACAGGAGGAACTTCAGAAATGCCCCAGTGGTCAGATACCACTGCAGCCACCATCACAGCCAAGGGGCGCTAATGCAAGGACAGCTCAGCAATATTTAAAGACCAAAGAGAGTCAGTTCACCCTCTCTTTGACAGGAATGGAAAAAGAAACAACCCATTTTTGTCTAGGGTGAGGGAAAGAAATTGAAAATAACTATTAAATCAGGTTGAACAATACCATGACCACAAGAAAAGCCTTTTCCTGTCTCTGAGGGTCTTTTTTTTTTTGACTTGTGTCCAAGGGACTTTTCAATCAGATCTAGCCATGTGCCTCTGAGTGCCTCCTCTGCTCACAACACAGCTCATGTCTGCTCCAGACCTGGCTGGTGGAGGGCACGTGACATGGGGATGGCACCACACAAGATGCTGCAGTCCCCAGATCCTGGACACCTCAACTACCTGCAGCAGCATCACCCTGGACTGCTTTGTGCCTTCATTTCCCAAACACCCTTTCCATGGCTGCTTTGTTCTTTGGGAAGGAGCAGGGGTACCAGTTAGCTCACTAGCAGGGGTATCTCACTACCTTGGCTTTGGTAGACTTTGTTAGACCAAGAAATGAGAAAAGAGGCCCAGGTAGGTGATTCAAGCAAGCTTTTAGTGGTCCAGCAGCACATCTCTGGCTGTGAGAGGCAGCAGGTGTGTCAAGCAGGGCAGTGTCACACTGCAGCAGAGCAGCCTTTGTATCACACTTTGCAGACAGTGTCCTCCTTCCAGCTGCGGGCAGCCCACCAGTGGCTCCCACAGCTCCCCACGTGCCAGAGCCAGCAGCAAGCAACCCCTTCTGCTCCCAGACCCTGGAAGAAGACCCAGGCTGGGGCATTGTGCAAGAGCAAATATTTACATAGCCAGGGCCTTCCTTCCCCTGCCCTGTGTTTTCTCCCCTCCTTAAAATGTCACAGATCAGCTGTTTCCATAATTGTGCAGGAAATGAGTTCCCTGCTGGCTGGCAGCTTAACACTCACGTGTGCTGGGTCTACTGTAGCTGCACCACTCACCTCTGCTGCTGGTTCCTGCATCCACCCAGAATCTTCAGAGGGTATGGCCAGAGGGGAAATGGGACAGTCAGGGACACAGTGCTGCCTGTGACTGTGGCAGTCCTCCCAGCTGCAGCTTAGAGCAATCTCTATTCCCTACAGGTCAGATCAGGATCCCAGGAGACCTGACACTCTGTTTATGCTGCTTCAGAGCAAGCATCCAAACCAGACTAACAGAGTTTCCTGCCTGCACACAGCAGTGAGTGCACTCAGGAAATTCAGGCATATTTCAAGCTTGCGACTTCTTCTTTGTTCTTCAGACAAAGCCTCATTCACTGGAGATGTTGCTTAAAGGATTATTATCTATAGGAGACTTCTTTTCCCAAGAGGAAATCTGCTAAACACACACACAAATCTGCATTTGCTGTGGTTTGTAGGAGGCGGGATCAGTACAGGAACATTCTTCCTTCTGCTCTCTGCATCTAATGATTTAAATAGACCAGCCATGATGACAGTGCCCACTGGGAATAGGCCCAAATGCCTTTCTCCTGTACTCCAGCCTGATAGTTTTACTCCTTGCCTGAGAGGACAGCAGACTACCCAGCATTGGGTGAGAAGAGTTTGAAGAATCTGGTGAGGATCACATCCAGCAGTGCATTCAGTGAAAAAGTGAAGTGTGTCCACCAGCCTGAGCACCAATAAAATCCCATCATGGGCAAACCAGATTGCAAATGTTTTGCTTATTCCAGGTCAGCCCTGTGCTGTTGAGAGCCCTTGAATACAAGAAGCACTCTGCAAGCCTGAACGTGCTGATGCTTAGGTTGTAAAAGCAGAAGGAATGTAATTTTCTGTTCTTTATTTAGAGGTGGCAAAACCCTGATAGAAAACGACATGGTGGAAGTTCTTAACTTCAGACCCACGGAAATTTGAGGGCAAACATTAATTACCTCAATTCTGCATACAAGCCTGGGGCCTGTATTAGCACCTCTCTGAATGGAAGAAGCTCAAGAGGATTGGATTTCCCACTTCTATGACTTACTTTCCTTTCCTCATCTACCTACCCCTGGTTTCCTCTTTCTAATTCCCACGTTATTTCCTTCTTTCTACCTCAGCTTTCCCTTTAAATGGGACTAAACTCTAAAAAAGAAACCCACTGGGGAGTAGACATTGCCATGGGTTATTTCATTATCGTGAAAATAGATTAACTTTGGCAAATCCCTGCCTGCAGTATCCCCTCACTCTGCTCCTGAGTATAAAGATCCCCTTATGAGTAACGACAATGTTCATGAGAGCCTGGAAAAAGCTTCATTGTGGAGCAGGGAGGTCTGCAAACACACCACACTAGAGAACATCACCACCTAAAAAGCTCAATAGATAGAGAAAATAAAGTAGGAGAAATCAAGCAGCAAATTCCCAGGTTCATTGTTTCCAATCCACAGGAAAAAAAATAATCACAACCTATTTTAAGCATGTGAGTGTATAAATAAATCATCTGGCCCAGCCAAAAGGCAAAGTGGGCTGAAAACAGATTCAAACATAGGTTTAGACTGTTACTTAACTGTGAATCTCAGCTGGGCTTTTCTCCTGTATTGCCCAGGCAACTTAAATTTGAACACAACAAAGACAAGATTAGGTAGATAAGTAATATCCAGAGGGAATATCTAGAGCCTGTGGGGCTGCAAAGCCATCTGAGTCCCTGGCAAGCTTGACTACTGTGTTAAAAAGCACTTTCATTGTATGGGCCATTTGTTGATGGATTGTGGGAAAAAGTCAGATTTCAGACCAGAGAGGAAGACAAGCAAACCCTTTATATAAGTCACCCTCTCCCCAGTCTGTGGGTTGAAAGCAGAATGCTCTCAGACTTGCTACATACCACCCACTTTAGATTACAGACTTGCAGAGTTATTTTTAAAAAGTAATTATAGTAGTAGAGGGCACACTCATCTGGAACGGCTGCCTGAGGAAACGACGAGCCCAGTGCTGCTCAAACTGCTTTTCAAGTCTATAATCGTGTTTATTTATTGCCTTTTACAACAAGAATCAAAATCCAACTAATTTCTCAGTAAAAACGTCTGAGTATTTCCCCAAGGAGTCCAGGCAGCTAGACTACACTGAAAACCTTCCCTGCCCTTTCAGTCTAGCATCCAGAGCTGAAAAAAAAAAAAAAAAAATGCCCATTAGCTCTGGCTTCAAGGAAACCCAGACCCAAATCCCTTTTCATTCTTTGTTTTCCCTAGAAACTACGGCTTGATCATTACAAAATCCTCATCAGGAGATTCAAGTGGTCTAATGAGAGGCACATCATGTTTTGCATATGCTGATTTCTGCCCAGAGGTAGTTTCTGGTTGAGCAAAACACAAGCTCTTAACCTGTGTGAGAGGAATGGGTTTACAAGCCCTAGAAAAAGAATCTGTAGCTTTTTTCTGTGCAATTTCAGCTTCATTTGAGCTGTCAAGCCGGTGGATTTTGAATCTGTATGCTGAGAAAGGACTCAGAAGAGTGTGAGAGAAGAGGACCAGGTAATTGGGCAGATACCAGCATTATTTTTTCCCACTTTTTCTTCCTTTTGTAATAGAACCAAACCCTTGATTCATGCCCTGTTAATGCCCAAAGACCTTCAGAAGGGCCGGCCTGTGAAGCAGACTCAGCATGCAAAGCCAGCAGCCCCTGCACTCCAGTCTGGGGGCTCCTTACAGCTCCCTCCTCTCAAAGCTGGCCATGCCTTTTCCACAGCTTTCTCAACAGGCAGCAGCCTTAGGGCATCCTATGACCTCATACTTGACGGCTTGTCTTTCAAGAGGAAAACACTTAAAACCCTAAAAATATCTCCACAGAGCCTAAAGAAAAGAATATGCCTGTTCCCCTTAAAATCATCAATCCTCTGGCTGCCCGGCTGAGGAACAGCCGCTTCCTCCCGGCAGCTCCTGCTTTCCCTTCAAGCCCAGAGCCGACAGGAAGTCCATTCTCCTCTTGTGAGAGACAGGAGATGAATTTTCCACAATAGCTCTCCTAGCAAGGCAGAAAATAGAAAGACACAATAGAAACCGTGAACTCAAACAATAGGAGCTGCCGAAGGGCAGCTCACCAGAAGCTCGGAATCACCCAAGTCCTAAATAAGCTGGAGTGGAAAGAAGCCAAGGACCTGTTAGCTGTCTTGCTAACACAGTATCCAGGCTCAAACATAAGTTAGTTTTAAACCTGGAAGCTCTCTCCCCTTTCAGAGAACAGGCAGGAAAATGTAAAATAGGCATATTAAAATAAAACTGCACTGCATTGTGGAATGGCCCCCCAAAAAGATTCCCATGGCTCTTCAAGCCCACAGCATCTCATGCCACAGTACCATGGGTCAGCTCTCCACCCTCTGGCAGCTCCTCAGAGGTGGGGACAGGACTGCAATGCTGCTTTATTGCAGGTGGTGGAAGGCAATGGGGGCAGAGCCCCTCTTTCTTCTGCGAGTTTGTTGCCTCACATTCAGAAAAGCACCACAGAACATCTTCATTATTGATATTACACAGGTAAGGCTCAGCAAACCAGGCATCTGAGACTCTGTAGTGCGTGTGTGTATGCCTATCATGCCTGTAAGACTACCCCTGCATATTAAAGGAACACTGTTTCAAACAGCTTAATTCATATTTTAATCTAAAACATAAGATGTGCCTTGATAAAGAGAACTTTATCTGATTGCTCTTGGGTTTTTTAATCTTTATGCTACTTTTTGACTGGCTTTGAACTGCTGCAACACTGTTCATTTCCGAGTAGGTCAGAAATTAAATTCTGAGGAACTCAAAATTACTCCAAAGAAAAAGTTTAAATCACTCACTAATAACTTGCTGCCCTGGCTCAGACTGATGAAGGACAGAATAATCAAAAATTTAAAACGGATCTGAAATTTGCACATAAAATACAGCTAAGAATTAGGGCAGGGAATGCATTTCCTTTTAAATACTCTACTAGCAACCAGCTCTCCAAAGGAGAATATAAAAATACCTCTAAAAGTTCTAAGGCTCCTCCTTGGCCAGTGCGTGCCTTACAGTCATCATCCCCCTGCCTCCCAAGGTGGGCAGAATAAATGTTGAAAGCACTTTCCATGCACTGTACCCTACTGAAATACAGCACCTTTGCAAAATTACCCATGGCCAAATCCTAATTTTGCTGATGCTGGTCCCGATTTCCACAGGCAGACCATGAATGGCTGGATCTGAGGGTCACTGCAGTGCTGGCTGTGTGAGGATGAATCCATCATCTCTGCTCCAGCACATGATCTCTCAACAAAACACTGCTTCTCCTCCAGCCCAGAGCAAAACAAAAGGCGAAAAGCTGGAATATACAAAGGTAAGAGGGAAAAAAACCCCAAACAAACCCTGTTCTCATCACCGTGGACAAAATTCTGCTGTTGCTAACCTGCTGAAGCCCTTTTACTCAGCTTCGTCTTACCCAAAAGACAGCACTGGAAAGGGGAGGGGAAAAAAACCCAAACCCAACACCTCAAAGCGAAACCAAAAAGCAGAGACGAGCACCTGGGATGCAATTCATCGGCAGATCTTCCCCACCGCAGCCCGGGAGCGGCAGGAACAGAGGTGAGGAAGGTCCCAGCCGGCATTGGCGAGAGGTTATTCCCCATCCTCCCGCATTGTGCAAAGCGGGCAGGCTCCGCGGCACCCCCCGGCAGCCCCAGGTATCTGGGCGGCGCTGGCACGGCCGCCCGCGCCCTCTCCGGGAGAACCTCTCCCTTCCCGCAGCCCTCCTGACTCACACATGGCTCTGCCCCGGCTCCTCCGGCTCCCCTTCGCTGCAGGAACAGCCTCCAGCAAAGCTCAGGCTGCCACACTGGGGCTGCTCTGGGGAACCGGGAGCCTTGCCCAGGGATTAGGCAGCCAGGCAAAGCCCTCCGGGCAGGGATCGGCTCACCCCACTCCCACCCACTGTTCCCGGCCCGAGCAACGCGCCACGGCTCTGGAGCACAAAACAGGGCCGAATTCGCACTACCAGCAGGGATCTCTGCCGCCCTGAATGTGCTGCCTGGCCTTAAAACGCCTCAGCAGGCACACGGTGAAGGAGAAAGTCTCAGAGACCCCTTTGAGACGGTGCCGCAGCGTTTCTCTTCTCAGGGGCAAAGCAGGTCAGTGGGGCACAGCGAGGTGACAGCAGCTGGGTGACATCTCATCCCCCATGCTGGCATCCCTCCCAGTGCCCTGGGACACAGAGCTACACGGGCACCACGTGCCCCCCAAAATGGATAATTTCCTCGCCCGAGTCAAGGAAGGAGGAAAACCTGAGTGGGAAAAAAAGAGAGAAGGTGCCTCTTTGGTAGAAGCTCCAAGCACTGAGGGCAGGGACTGGAGCTGGGCTGGGGTGTAGTTCCTCCAGCTCCCTGACCAAGTGGGTAGGGCAGCCTGCACTGATCATCATGCTCACTTGGGATAGGATTCATCTTCCCAAGAGTTAGGAAAACCAGGCACACAAAGCAGTCTCCTCGAACAGGATGTCTCCCTCTCCAGGCAGCATGGAAGCTGCAGAGCAGACACACAGTGAAGATTTTCCCCTTCTGGCACATCCTATGCAAAAACCTCCTGTTTCTTCTTGAGTGGGGGTCAAAAGAGGTTTGAAGTCCAGCAGGGATCAAGCTGGAATCTGTGTGGGAAGTGCAAGGGGCTGCCACCATCAATGGTCAGCCCTCCATGCCATGGCAAGCCCAAGCCTCTCTCCAAGGCAGGGATCTGCAGCCCAGCAGACACACAATGACTTCATGCCATACAGTGCATTTTCCCCAGGGCTGCGCTTTGGAAGACACAGTGGAGCAAGAACTGACATCCCTCCAGCTTTGTCTCCAGATGGCTCTCCCCCTTAGTGCCAAGAGAAATGAAAAACAATGCAAGCCCCGGAGTCTCGGGTCAACCACTGCAAAACTGTTAATCCCAGAGTTGCATTGCCCTGTCTCTGCCATTTCATTTGCCACTATGGGCTCCAGAAGCTCAGCAGAGGAGTCTTCTCCTTCCAGCTGAAATTCCTTCATTAATTACCTCAAGATCCCTGAAAAAGGAAGCCTAAATCCATAACCTCTTTTCTCTGCTGACATAGATGTAAAAGTACCTGACAAGGGAGGGAGCAAAACTACTCATCCACACTCCCAAAGATTGTTCTTCAGATATGGAGGAGGAGAAGTGATGGAGAAATCAGTGTATTGCAAATGGGCTCAACCAACAGCCACACTGGTACATTCAAACAAGACTTTCCATCCATGTCTTCTTAGAGAACAAACTGTCTTTGCTCTAGAGAGGGGTTTTTGAAGCAAATTTTATTCTGACTCTTCCACAGTCTCCCTCCAAAGAAAAAAAATCATACCACCAGGTACAAAAACACTCTCTGGCCAATCACAGAGCTTCTTATGCAGTTTTCTTGTGCACAACCCCTCCTGATGCAGGATTTTCCAACAATAAAAAGGGAAATCAGAGAGAAGAATGGAAAAACTCATGGGAAGAAGAAAAAATGAGGAAAGGAGAAAAAAATATCACTTTTGTCCTCTCAGTATGGTTAAAAAAAAATCACAAAAAAGTTGAAGGCAAGGATGTCTCTCTCAAAAAGAAGAAAAAAACCAACAAAATTGCCCACAGGACATTTCCTACAGGACTACCTGGCACTGTTTATAATTTCCTTGCACCTCTTCATGGCACTGAAGGCCGTGGACTCCTTGTTTGTGTAAGGGAGAAGTGATGGTAAATAGATTTGAAGAAAGAAAATGATGAAAATAAGATAGAGGTGTCTGGAAGAAAGAAGAACTGCACTTTCCTACTGGTGAACCCATTCTCCTTGGGGGGCTAGGCTCTGAACCTCGTCACATTTTCCTTGGTTTTACAGGTAAAAGGTGTCCAGCACACTAATTATTATTTCAGGAGAGCACTGAGAAACAGGAGTTGCAGGATGGAATATGCCAGCTTCCTAAGCCAGAGCTGATGGGGACATTTGTCCTACCCTGCAAGTAGCATAGCAAACCCTGGGCATCCAGCATGCAGAGCCACTCCAGCTTGGCTGAATCAGGCCCACAATGAGCAAGCAGGACCATAACATCTTCATAAAGTAGGATTTAAGTACAAACATCTGCCTTGCCATTTTTTAATTAAGGGAGTTTATAGCTAGGTATTCGTTTCCGTAATCCACGGCTCCAGCTGCAGGACTGCCATGCATATTCTAATTTTGGCAGCTAGTTTATTTAACGGAGTTTGACATTGTTTGACATTTAGCTGAGTCACCTTGTTCCTGGGTAAAGCAACAAGGGCTGTTCAGCAGTTCAACAAGAAAGAAGCAGAGATTCGATATCAAAAGTAGAACATATATCACAGAAATTTTAAATTAAATACAGCTGAGGTCTATTCTGTTCTGGCAGTTTCTCTCTTTGGGACACTAAGTCAACCCAAATGTTTTCCAGATATAACTCTTCCCCTCAAGGACATGTGGCACTACCATCTCCCTCATGTTTCTGGAGGGTGGGAAGGGTAGGAAGTGTTGTAATGGGCATATGGGGTTTATCTCACCCTCTGCAAATATCATGCACCCATATATCAGAACATCCACCACTAGGATCTGCACAAAGGCTGAGGAGCAGCCACCTGCAGTCAGCCAATTTTCTTCTAGGAGAAAATAAAACAGATAGGCCAGTGACAGTCAATACAGGAGGAACAAATGCTACCTGCAGAGAGGATTTTCCTACAGCACCTCATGACAAGCCATCTGCATTCCTGTACAGTGCTTTCAAGGGCCTCAAAATGCTTTCCAGTAAGAACAGCAAATCAGCAGTATCTATTCTTATCATAAAGAGGTTTCATAAAGTGATTTGGCTATGAGTTTGTTGGTGGTACAAAGCTAAAAAGAGAGCCCACTCTTAGACTTCTCTCCTCATCCCAGATAGCAAATGGATGCCAACACCACCTTCCTCTGGCTACAGAGTCTGGATGCAGCACAGAACACTGCAGAGAGAAAACCCCGAGCCTGGGACTGCCTTCCACAAGGTCCATGGAGGCTGCCAAGACACTGCCAGGCAGCTGTGCTGCCCTGCTTGTGTCGTGTATTTGTGCTGCTGGTTTTTAAGTCCCTACTCCCCATAACCTTGGAGCTGTGCTCACCACACATCTGGAGGTGTGCTTTGCCTGTAAATAGTGTTAGGGACTGTGGCATGCTCCTGGAGAAGACTAAGGACTCCCATCCCAGCTTCCCTTCACAGATAAGAGCTTAAGGGAAGAGTTGGGATCTCCTTTTTATAGCGAGAGACAGAACAGACCTTTTAACAGGCTGAAAATACTCCATTTATCCTGGCAGGCAGTGCAGTGAGCCAAACTTTAAGCCAACAGCCAGAATCATGCAGTCAGACAACAGGGAGCTGGCCAGAGCCTGCACTTCCAGGAGCACACTGTGGCCTGGCTCATCTCCCCCATGCCATCCCTGCAGCCACTCCTGGAAAAAGCTATGTAGAAGTGTGTGCTGTTACCCTGAGGACAGGATATCCATCCTGCTCATGCCCCTACAAAAGGTGTCAGAGGGACAGTGTCTCAGGCTAAAAAGATACTTATCTTTTTGGCCAGCATTGCAGAAATCCCTATTTGCATTTAACCTTCCTTCAGTTTCCTTTCTATGACAGGGGCAACTCCAGTTATTCATTCCTTATTGTACAGTAACAGTGTCTGCAGAGCCACAGCATCCAGAAATGACAAAGACTGACTCTGGTCCCCAGTGGTCTCCCAAATGGTGGCTGGAGCTCAGGCTGCCTGGTTGCACCCCAAAGACACAGCCCCCCAGAAGTCATCAAATCCCTTTGTGTAACAGGGCACGAGCCAACCCAAATCTGAACAGCTGATGCAAAATCCCCTGAGAGCCCTGAGGACCATGCCAGCTATTTTAGGAGGAAGTGCAGGTCTGGTATCACAAGGCTGGGTGTATGAGCTCACAGGGAAAAGGGATTTATAAGAATGGTCGCAAAAAGTACCAGAGACAGTAGCTGGGGAATTGCAGTCTCCAGCTGCTCTCAGCCATCTTTAGGGCTTTCCCCACAGCATTACCTGGTAGAAAAGGAATGATTCTTTGCTTGGGATCTTTCTGGCCTCCTTCAATAGGGAACTTGTCCAGAAGCTGCATCTGCAAAAGAAGCACAACAAACATCTTAGGGGAAACATGGACCACCTGCACAGGGACCAGGGGATCTCTTGGTTTGTGTGGGGTTTAGGAAAAAAGCAACTGCAGGAATTGCTTTGTCTTGTTGGAGGGGAGCCTGTACTTAAAAAGGTATGATACAGTTAACTCCAAGAAAGGGAGGGCAAGTTTCTGGCAGCACAAAGGAGCTGGGACAGGGCCCAGGCAGACAGCTGAGCCTGGTCTTGCTGTCATTCTAAAATTAGGCTCCCAGTTTTTGCTACAAAACACACGCCTTGTCTTTAATACACAGCCTGCCTGTGCTGGTGGAGCAACAGGTTTTACCTGTCCATCTGACAGACCACCCTCCTGGCTAAAAACTCTGTTCAAGCAACCAGATTAAAGCATATCTAATAAAATACCTGCTCTGCTTTTATGGCAGAGCCAGAAAGACCCATTGCCCTGGTCCAGTAAGAAAGAGCTCCTGTTCTCCCAGGGAGACAGAGATGGGGTTTTGGGGAATGTCTTCCACTGCAGTCCCTACAAGGAGGAAAGCAGGCAAGGAGGCCTCAGAGAGCGAAGCAGAACACCAGCCCCACAAATGGCCTGAAAGCACAGCTCAGGGTGGGTGTGCTCTCAGTCCAGTACACTTTAGCACATGGTTTCCTAGGTTTCCTAGCCTAGGAAAGCTGCATGCTGATCTGACGTTCCTAAAGGAGCCCTACAATATATCCTTGGATGATGAGATCTGATGGACAAGTGCCACTGAGCTGAAAGGCCTCAGACAGAAAGATGCACCTGCTCTAGTGACACCTTAACGGACTTGCCCCAAAAAGAACAACTCCAGCCCTGAAAACTGCCAGAGCCTCTCATCTCTCCCATTCACCCTCTGCAACTTTTCGTTCTCATTCAGCACATGGTGGTACCAAGACAGAGACACACATCTTCACATTCTGTCCCATTTCTCCCTGTGTTTCCTATGCGTGATGTCTCTATGATGCTCAGTGTCCCCTCCCTACTCAGAAGCCCCGGCTCCCTCACACAGGGGGAACTCCAAAGCTCCTGCCAGCCCCAGGGCTCCTTTCCAACAGACCAGGAGAGACATCTTTAAACTCACAGTCCACAGCTCCTGTGGTCTCTGAGGAAGGCAAGGAAGAAAAGCAAGCAGTCATGTTACCTGCCCTTGCAGACCCCCTATCTCCTCACCTCAACTGGATCTACAGCTCAATACAAATATGCAAAGTGGCAGCAAGAGCTGGGGGAAGGGAGGGGACACTCATCAATCAGCATTTAATCTCATCAGCGCTACGTGTCCAACAGGGAGGCTGTGCAAGTTAACTGTGGTTTTGCTAGCTCGACAGATTTTCTTTTTAAAATATTTTTTTGCTAACTTGGGGAAAAAACAGTCAGAATTATTTTTTTTAACTTTTTACTGGTTTTGTTTTAAGCACGCAGAATCCCTCTCGTCTTCCACCGCACACGACATCCCCAGCGTTTTCACCATATGGCACAGCAAACCAAAGATCAAGAGGAAACTCAGGAGTAGAAGGAACATCTGTGCAGGAGAAGAACTTAAAAGATCCCACATGTTTCCCCATCAGGGAGTCAGCCTGGTAAATAAATAGACCATAACTTTGCGGATTGTTAGCTAACTCACTTTTCTGCCTACAGAGACACTTTTTTTATTAAAAATGGGAAATTTTGTTTTCTTGTAGGTAGAGCTCTGGGTATCTGAGGTCAGGCATGGGCAGGAGCTCCCTTCAAAGAAGAGGGGGAAAAAAAGGAGAATCTGCACCTACTGACTTGAAGTTTTGCTGTTGCTACAGTTTTAGCCAGGAAGGTAATTCTCACTTTACTACACAGTGACTGATTGAAGCTGGAACTGATACAGTCAAATTCCCAGGGTTATTCTTGGAGTTAGATTAGTTTGGCTAATACAAGCTTTTTTAACCACATCAAGAGAGCCACAATGTGTATAACTTAGTGCTATTTACCCAAAGGGTGGATATCAGCAAAATAGATACAATAAACTGAAGCTGGAAGAGTTTGGCTAAACTTTCCTAGACTACACTTTCCACCCCAGCCCTTGCCTCCACTGGGAAGGGCTGGATGGCAGGGAGTCGTGGATCCTTCAGGATGTTAAAGTCAAATAAAGTGCAGCAGAAGCAGGGAGCCTTCCTCAGCACTTTCCTGCACCCAGTTCTGCCATTCAAAAGCAGTGCAAGTTAGAACTAAAGTCCAAGAAAAGCAGGATTCTGTATCTTCCCACCCACAGAGAAGGATGTAAAGTGGAAGATGAGGAAGAGATGTATACAGGAGGGAAAAAAACCATCAGTGGATCTGAATGAAACATCTTAAAGCTTGCAAAGATGATGGGGTGTCCCAAGCCAATGCCTAACATCGCCACTCAGCCAAGCTCTGGTAAGAGGAGGCAAAGGGAGGAGCTGGGAATGAAGAAAGTTAAGGGCTGAACTACCAAAACTCCTCCTGGTAGGCACAGCCCTTTGCTCACATGATTAATAGACAAAGACCAATAAACAGATTTTCAGTTCTCTTAATCAGATGTCTGCAGAGCATCTGAAAGTCAGAAACTCTTTTGTCTGTGACAAATGTTTTTCCATTGAAGGAAGTTATTCTTGTTATAACTGCAAATACACATGTGATTGAGAAAAAAAACCCCTTCACCTAATGCCCCCAGTTACTCTGCTCAGACATGGGCAGCCTCCACAACTTCTTGCTCACATCTTTGATAGGTGACAGTTAACTTAGGGACAAAGTTTGCTAAATCAGAAAGCAATTCTGCCGCCTGGAATAAAATCATCCCAGTATGAAGACAAAGAAGGGAAATCTGGATGCAGAGTCCCAAAGAATTGAATTAGGAATGTAGTTGGCTTTGGGCAGACAGGAAAACACAGCTGGGCAGTGCATTTTGGCAAAACTGGAGGAGCTCAGTCCATCTGCTAACAATGAGGAGGAGCCTCCAATTGCATGACTGGCGTAGTGAGCAGAAAGAAACCTGTTACCATGTCCCTGTGTCACAGGGTGGAGGATCCGTTTGGAAACAGGGAGGGTATATGGAAACCAGGAAGTGAGATTTCCATCCATTCAGGCACTCTGGAGTCAGGCTGAACAAACACATCCCACTCTCACTTCTGGCACAACGGATGCATGTCCACAAATAACTCACCACCAAAACTGCCTCCCCAGTCTTTGTCTCTCCAAACTGCTCTGGGTTTGCTGACATCTTTCCTACTGAAGTCCTGCACAGTCCTGCCTTCTGTTCCAGGAAGAGAAGGAAGGAAGCACCTTTCTTCTTGCTTCTGCCAAAACTCCTTTAGAAGACCTGCTATAAAACCTTGTGGTCCAGATTATGACTTTCTTGCAGCGATCAGCAAATGATCATTAATTAATCTCATTAAAATTCAAGGGAATTACTCATGTGAGTTGCTGCTCATTAAAAAGAGAGCAGCTCAAGAGCACTGGCCCACTCCACTCCTATATGTACATAACCACGAAATGACTTGATTTGCAAGAATGAAATAGGAAGATTTCAGAGTATCAACTCAGCTATTTACCCAGGCATCTTCCTTCTCATGTCTTCTGCTTCAGACCATCTTTACTTAAAATGCAAACATGCCATGAAGAAAGAGCCACTCCTGCACACAAGAATCATTTGCGTTATTTGCCAGATAACAGCATCTCTGGTCATTTCACATCAGCTCTGCTGTGAAGGTAAGATTCTGCCCCTGTCTGCCTTGCAATGGTAATACCTGGTTAAAAATCTTAATAAAAACAAGTGTCCTTTGAGATGCTACAAGTAGCATCTCTGAGGGTGCAAAGCCAAGCAGCTTCCTGATAATTTACTTACTACATTTTACCTATCTTGGTTAAACTTTCATGAAACAACATTTCTTTCTGCTGCAGATGTAAGGGCTTACAGCACCAAAGACTAAGAGCAACTTCTCTTTTGAAGGAGAGGCTTTTACTCTGCTAAAAACCAACCAGTGCAGAGGACATGAACATATAAACTGTTCAATGGCTTGACCCTGTGGGATTTGCCAGTGGGAACTTTGTTCCTGGTTTGGTTTAGAGGTTTTGGAAGTTTGTGTCCAAATCCAACTCCCTAAAATTAATCCACTGAGACAATTACCTGACCTCCACCTATGCCTTATACCACAGACTATAGATGGGTTCCTGCTGGGCAGTTTTAATTCCTCTGGTTAGAAGAATGAAGTTCTCCTCTTAAAAAGAGCAAATGAGAACACCCACATAATCTCTTAGTGTGGAAATCTTTCTGTTTCCTTTCTATGTGGATGCAGGTTTGCCATGTGCCCAGATAAAAATCAAAGCTCTGCAGGAGGTCGGCACTGCAGTCACGGGGAGATTTATTTATAACACAAAGATCCTGAGGATGACTTTCATGCAAGCCCCTTACTTTGGCAAGCAAAACAACATCCACCACTGCAAAATGATAAAGGACTCTGACCTTCTGCAGAGAGAGATGAGGCCTCTCTCCAGGGCATAATTTACTTGTGTCCCAGAGAAAGAGCAGTTGAAAATCAAACCATGACCAAGAGCAGCAGAGTTTTTGCAAGGTGCCCCTAGAAACCCCAGCTTGCCACCTTACTCCTGGTCATTCAACTGGTCCCAAGACTACAGTTGTTCCTACACTGAATGCCAAGAGGCGTATCACCTTCCCTTTTTCCAAGTGCTCATCAGAAAACACATTTTTGATTAAAAATGAGGTAAGCTGACAATAACTTTAATTTAGATATTGATGGACTTGAAAAGTAAAGTATATGAGGACAGTCAGGCATCAGGCACATCCCTTCTCACAAGGCTGATCTGATCTCAGAGTCCCAAGGAGGAAAGAAGAGCTGCAGCCAGCTGGTAGACAAGGAAAAGGAGAGGAGGCATCTGTGCATGTGTGAGGTTGTGTGCAAACTTCTGAGAGAGTTCTTCTGCCAAAGAAACTGCAAGAAAAGCAAAGATAGCACCAGGGATCTGAAACTAGAGATGATGGAACTCACACCTCAGCAAGAGGGGTTAAGGGCATCTGCAAATCAGAAAAGACTGAAAGTCACTAATGCAGATAACACAGGTTTAAACGAGGAGAGGTAAGATACCAGAATAGGAGCTATTAATTAAACCCTTGAGGAGCTGCAGTAATTTCCTTTCATTTTGAAGTTGGAAACCAGCTGTGCTGCTTGCTGACAGGATTGATGGTTTCAGCATCATCAGCTATTATTTTGAATTATAAACCATGTGATCTGCAAGAAAGGAAATGGCCAGGATGGGTTTGAATTCTGTCATCTGCCAGAGTTTTCCAGTGGATAAACCTCTCTGGTCCTGTCTCTAGTTTTGCACCTGCAAAATGTGTGACAGATCTCAGGTAAGTGGTGTAAGATTTAATCAAGAGCCATCAAAGGCTCTGAGCCCTATGCTGCAGAGCAGGAGTCAGAGACTGAATTCAGAGGAACTACACTCATGTAAACCCAGCAGGACAGAAGCAAACTGAAGTATCATTGGTGGGTTTTAGATACAATTATCCTCTAATTTGTGGGCTTGTCCATCTATAGCATATTCCAAATTCTGGTTAACCAGGGAATCCAAAGGGGGTCTTTCACTTAAGGAATATGGTTGGCCACCATTTCCAGAGAATGGATCTCGTTCTGCTAGGTAACATCAACATTTAAATGTCAGCAGGTGAAAACAAGCAAAACAGTGGAGAACACAAGAGACCATCTCCACAGATTCACCTTCTACATATTGGTCTGGAGAGGATAATTTCTACAATTGTTTGGTTTTAGAATAGGTGTTCTGCTATGGTTAATCAGTGGAGCATCCATGGTGTAAGTGGAAGGACCTCATTCTCTCCAGCTCAGGACCATACCTGCTGAGATCAATGACAGAAGGAGATACATGGCAGGGAATGAAACCTCTGCTGCTGGGGCAGATCCCTCCACAGCATGCAGCTGTTAGGGAACTTCCCCTAGATTTCTCTGAGCTTCTTTTTATTTCTCCTCTGCTTCACCCTCTCACAGGAACAACAAACCAGTTCACTCTCACAGACATGAGACAGCAGGCAATCTGCTTAACACCCACCCCTTCAAAATTGGCCAGAGCAGAGCTGTTCCTGAGCGTAACACCAACTAGGAAAAGTTTGCAAAAGATCTTTGGGTGAGGATGTGGAGCAGACTGATCTCCCAGGGGAGCTCATCTGTCAGCCACTCAAACACAGAACTGACCTCTTACACAGCAGAAGGAGGTGAAACTCCATCTCTTCCTAAAGCAGTAACGGGTTCCACAATGCAGCAGGAAAACTGTATCAGGCAGCCAGTGACACTGGCTCCCTTGGGGTGTTACCTGATGCCACACCATGCAAGAGAAGTGCAATAATTCAATCCCTGAGAAGCAGCAGCAACTGCTTTCCTTTTATTTTGAAAGGAAAAAAAAATTTACAGCAAAAAGTCATCCGGATAACCAGCTGACGTGCCTGACAATTACAGCATTATTGGATATGTTCTGAATTAAATATAGTGCAATCCGTGAGAAAGTCAAACAAAACCAGGAAAATGCATATAAAATAAAGAGAACAGACATTTACAGCATGGTGTAATCCTCAAAGGGAAAATGCCTTTCTCAGGTCTGAAAATGTCTACAAGAAATCTTGGAAATCTTACAAACCTCTCAGTATCCAACTAAAAAAAAGCCAGGGGAGGAGAAGGCAGGGAGCAGGGACTGGGGGTCTTTCCCCAACACGATCCGTCAAAAGAGGGAATGCTGTTTCCCAGCTGAGACATTTGGTATTTTTCATAAAGAAATGCAGCTTTCTCTAAAGGCTCCACAGAACGAGCCCAGCATTTGTGGCTAACACAGCCTGGCAAAACATTCTGAGGTGCTGGTTTGGGATGACAGAGGCACTTGGTGCATCTCTGAAGAGCTTCTCAGAAAGCCCACACTGTCCTTTCACAGAGCAGCTATTGAAGTCTCCTGCCAGAAGCATTTTCTTTCCCCACTGCTAAATTAAACTGGCCTCATCCAACTTAACCACACTGGAAGATGCTTGGACAAAGGCTACTTCATACTTTTCCATCTATCCATGGTGATTATATATCCCCTGTTGCTCTGGTATCTACAGAGGATTTGTCCCAACAGCATCCCTGGGAAGTAAGGCCATACACCACAATGCCTGTTTTAGAGAGATGAATGCTGCAGTTATGTGGCACCACAGGGTCATGCAGAGATGTCAGAGCCATGCTGATGCCATGCCCCATCAGGTCAATTAGCTTCTGCAGAAGGCTCATAATTTTGTGACGGGGTGCAAGCAATTTGCCGGATTTTTTTTCCAGAGCTGGCACATCCAGAACCAGCCCAGGTGCTCAGGGTACCCAACCTAGGCATGTTCTAAAAGGCTCACTACAGGTCACAGTAAAAATCCTGTCTGGAAGAAGAGCTAACTTCAAAATAAGAGCATCTTTCCTTACATCCTGCAATTTTTATCCTTACAAAACCCACAGGCTTTAATTTTCTTTCAGACTGCACATAAGCAGCAAGAGATCAGCGTGTCCCAGTGAGAGACACTGCAGTAGTAGTGCCCTTGGACACTCAGCTCTGGCCTTCAGACAGCAGAACTGCATCTGACAGCGCTGTCAGAGCAGAGGTTCCAGTTTTAAACACAATGGCAAGTCTAAGAGCTTCACTGAAAGGGAGCATAGCACCAAGGTCACTTCCATTAATGACTTCTTCCTACATCACTTGGGCATTTTAAAAAGTGTTTACTCTCCATCCTTCTTTAAATTTCAACCCTTTCAAGCCAATGATTGAAATACAGTGCAGCCCCACTCAGACTTTGGGGTTGATCAGTTCACTATTTTTACCAAGCCACTCTAAAGGCCTCACAATGTAAAAACTGAGAGTGCCTGCCCTAAATTCATGCAAGTAGGAGCAGCTCAACTCAGCTTAGCCCAGCACAAAAGCTGGATGGATTGGTGGGAGGCTGCAGGGCTTCGAAAAACCCTCTGGTCCTTAAAAAAACTCTGGCAGCAGCATCAAACACTGCACTGCAGCTGCAAGCAGGGTGCTTGAGGAGGCATCCCAAAAGCAGCACAGAGGCCATTAGCAGAGTGCTGGTATTAATTGCATCCTTACTGTTAGCAAAAACACACACCAAATATTGTCAGCATGATTTACAGGCTGTTTTGGTTTTACCGCTGTTTTGTTCAGTCCTGTCAGATCATCCAGGGAACCAAACTCCTGCTCTGCTCTGTAACATGACAGATTTAGGATGGCATCTTGTGAGAATGGGGCCCTTCATTAATGGGTCCCCTTGTTTGCCAGGGTGACTTCTGGGTTCAGACAGTCCCCAAAAGCGATGTCAAGAGCAGGAGAATCACATCAGTCATGCCATGCCCTTTTCTGCCCTTCCTTACTCCTCTTTCATGAAGAGGTAACAGTGGATTTTCATGGGTGTTTTAGGCAGGGACTACCCAGACAGCCAGACCCCATCTTTGCAAACTGATTTGTTTGAACTGGTGCAAAGCCTGGCAGGGAAACTCTCTGAAATCAAATTTATACATTGGATGGTAATTGAACTTGCACCCACAGAATCCATCCTTAGACAGTCTTCTAAGTTGCTCACACAGTGCTAACCATAGTTTTAACTAAACGCTGTTAAAAACACACCCTCATTTAAATTGGTAGAGTTTTGTGAGTCTGCAAGAGTGAGTACGCAGTGAGTCTTCCCTGCTCACTGCTAAGAGGGAGATGAGACTTCAGCTCCAAATGTATGAAACTTAATCCCTCTGTTTTCATAATCTACATCTTCTCTACAGCCTGTTAGCTTTGCTTGATATATTGTCCCCTGGAAACCATGAGTAACTTCAATATTGGAAACAGAAACAATAGCTCCGAACACAATGGCACATTTTACTTCCCAAACTCCATCTGAAATGGTATCTACTCATCTCTGTAGGACACTTCTCATAGCTCTGGGGAGAGCATCTGCCAGAGGAGAACGACCGCCCAGCACAGCACAATGAGGAAACACTGCCAAGCACAACATAACCACAGGTTTTAACTCCACGCTGGGAGGAGACTCCTTTGTCTTCTTTTCTTCCTCTCTCCCTACCTCCAAACCCCAAGATGTTTTGCCTGCATATCTGGTTGCAAACACATGTGTATCTTTTCTTTGAGAGGATTTAGAAAGGAGCACTGACAACAAATCCCACCACCTGAGTGGGCAGAGAGAGCTGCAGAGATGTAACAGATACCTTGCTGTGAGCCTCCAGGAAGGTAATAAGGAGCCAGTGGGACAAGAGGTTTCCAAGAGCTCAGAGGCAGCTGCCAGCTTTACACCCCAGCCCCAGCACAGGCCCTTCAGCTCAGGCACTGCCCAACCTTGGGTGCTGTGCTGGCATCTCTCCAGGATGCTCATGTGGCATTTAGAGACAGCAGAGGTGGCCAGTGCCTGGGAAGGGCAGATTCCAAAAGCATTGGCTGTCCAGTTGGGCTTGCAATGCAGGAGGAAGGGATTTACACACTAGAATACAATGTGAGAACAAAGCTAGGTTTGCAAGAATCTGTCTTTACTGGTGCCTACTGTAACAGCATGTCAGAGATTGGTTTCTCTCTGTAAATTTATTTCCGGACAGGAAGGACAAAGTTCATGGGTATCAGAAATCTGTTTTAAAGAGCCCTCCCATTGCTAGCACAACCACACAACACAGGCACCTGAGCTGCACAGTCAGACCCACACCTGCTCCTTCTGATCCCTGCCCCAACATGCAACATGGACAACTTTCTCTCTTTAAAAGCAAAAGGGGAATTTGGGTAACATCCAAGTTCATAAAGTCCATGCCCAGAAGGAGAATCCCAGGGGACATGGGATCAGAGCTGTCCCAAAGGACCCAGCAGCCTAAAAAGGGAGGCTAGGACTGAAATCTTATTTTTGTAAGTACAAGTCTGACTGAGGACTTTTGTTAATTTAATTGAGAACGAAAGCAAACCCTGGGAAAGCAGAGGGGCTTGGACGGTGGCCACGGTAGCTGCTCAGAGCAGGGTGGGCACTCCAAGTGTTTACAGGGCCCCCGTGGTATGCTCTGCATGCTCTGCCCTGCTCTGGGATTTTCATTCAGATAACAATCATCCATCCCTGGATGCATTCCTTGGGGACCAGATGCTATTCTGTGTATCATACCAACTAATCACATGTCATATTTGGCAGAGTATGAAAAGCGTCGATGGCGGTCTTTGACAATGGTAGAGGTTATTTTGGTCTCTTTTTTTATCTCAGTAGCTTTTAAGTGGCACAGGCACGTTGTCAAGAAATACTGTCAGGGCTGTGACTTTTCCAAACTTGCAGATGAGAAAACTGCTACAAGTTGTGGGAGAGAAAGAACACATGGAAGGAGATGATTGCATCCAAGAGGAGAGGGGCTCCTTCCAGCTCTGTCCTTCCACGGGAGGTTTCCTGCCTATATCCCTGCCTGGTGGCATTTGCAAGATACCTGATGGTGAGACCACGGTCAGCAGTACCAGGTGCAAGAGGCACCCAGCACACTGTTAGCCACCACAGTGCTGCCTTGAAAGCCAGAGCTGTTGTGCCCATCCCTGCCAGGGCAGCAGCAGAGTTTTAAGCCAAGGGTGGCCACAGGGCCATGTGGGCTGAGCACATGGATTCACAGGCAGTTGGGTACATGTCCAGGTTGTCAGGGAGCATTTATGCCTGCTCTCCTCTGGCAGATACTCTTGCAGTAACACAAGGAGCAGTGCAGCACCAGGAACAGTTTGTACTTAAATAGGCATGTACCTAGTCATAAAACAAAAACACAGGTATCCTCCAGCCTGCCTGGCCACACTTGCAAACCATGGTGGCCAGCTGAAGGGTACACACTGGGTGTGCACTGATGCAAGGTATGGTTGGGTGATCCAAGGAAAGGGTGCTGGGGAAAGCAAGCCATAGGAAATTGTAGCTACAACTCATCACATCCAGCAGCTCCTTCCCAAATATTTCTGAGGGGAAGAAGGTGACCTACAAACTACTTTGATGGGCAGGCAAATGTCCATCCAGGATATCCAGCAGTGATGATGCAGATTTCTATGCCTTTCTACATCTTGTGACCTGCTTTAGAAGCTGGTTGGGGCAGACAGGCAGGGCAAACAAGCACGACAGTCATTTGTGCCCTGCTGGGCACTGTGCAGGCATCCGGGGCTATTTCTCATCCTCCCTGTGGATTTGCACTTGTCTGTTCTTTCCTCCTCTCCATCACACAAAGCCACAATAAAGGAACATCAGAAAGATGTTCTGATTGTGGAAACATCCTCAAAAATGAGTTGAAAAGTCCAAGCCTAGCCAACAAGCTGCAGGTACCACACAGTTCTCTTCTTCCCTAGCCCCTGGCTCAGGTAGGAAATTAACATTTCACAGACTCCTCCTGAAATCACATGATGATATTTTGTCACAGAAAGTATCCAGGAAGACACTAACTTGCATCAAAGAGATTCAAGCCATACCCAGGCCCTGTAATTCCCTTCTGAGCAGCAGTCAAGCTGTCTGATGGCACTGCCCTAGGAGACCTGACTGCTGGTTTTGAAAGCCCACATGATCCTGGTGTCCTCCACAGGGTTATCTATCTTTAGCACCTCAGCATTATGGCTGTAAGAAATCAGGTCTAGGGAACTGCCATCTGCAGAACCCAGCACTAGAAATCCAATCAAATAAATAAAAGAAAAAGATACCAAGAAAGAAGTGAAGTGAGGAGGAAGTGAGAAGAGGAATGACACATCAACTGCTTTCTACTGGGCACAATCAACTTCAAAAATTGAGTTCCATGTGTGCACCCTCCTGAGAGTAAGAAAAATATCAGAGCACAGAATGGCCCAGTTTCCATCAGAAAGCAAGACACCAGCCTCATCAAAGCACAGCTACTGCCAACCTCCCTCTGTCATCCAACACGGGCAGAAAAGGCATGGGAGAGCAGCAACTACACTGCCATGGCCAGCACAAAGAACGCTTTTTGCCAGCAACCAAGATGCAAAGTTATCTTGCTTAATTAGGGCTTCCTTTGGCTCTAGTAACTGACCAAATAAATTACACTACCAGACACACACTTACACACAAAAAACTATTTTGCTGAGCCTGGTGCAGACAATTGTTTTTACCCCTTCATATGGGACTGGTGCACGTCTCTGCACGAGGTCAGATGCTGAGAACATTGTGCTGGCCAAGAACAAAGAAAAACCTGGGAGTGGCCTGAGAGTGGCTGTGACCAGAAACAAAATTCAGAAGAAATTTTTTCCACTGTAACAGGTGCAGAGATGTGATTAAATGTGCCTCAAAATTCAGGCTTTCAACACGGCCTGAACGTCACACTGCAGATTCAATATGGTCAAGGAGGCTTTGAAATCCCACCCCTGCTTTGAACCCTGCAGATCAGTATCAGCCTGGAGAAGGATTTGAAGCCGGAGGAAGATGCTCACGTTTCGAAAGCAAGTGCCAGCAGGGGAAAGGGGAGGCAAAGGGGCTGTTCTCCATTACAGGAGAAACTGCAAAAGCCACTTGGGCAGGTGATCCCCTTGCCTGAACAGCATTAAACACTGCAAGTACAATAGAGACTTGAAAACAAAAACAGATTTCCCTTCCTAACCATACTGAGACGTGCAACAAACTGCAAGACAGCTTCACTTGCCTTTCTGTTAAAACAGAGCAAAGGAATAAGATTCAAAGATCAATTCTGCTGACAGATGGGCTGACACTGTAATAGTATCTCATCTACTTAAAAGCATCTCTCAAATGTCAGAGGTAGAAAGAGAACTCCAGACTTCACATCCTGACTCTGAATGAGTCCCTCGAGGTATTGCTTCCATATTTGATCCATGCAGAAAGAACCTATTTCTATCATCAGACAGGAACATAGAGAAAGAAGGAAAAACTGAGATGAGGAAGAGATACTGCTGGAGAGTTATGGGGTCGATTCTGAGTATAATGCTGACTTGCAGGAGTCAGACAGTTCTGGGACACGTGCAGGTGCCCTGTGTGCCTGCAAGAAGATTAAAAAAAATCTATGTAACTACTCCACAAAGCAAGAGAAATAACCAATTTCTGCAAAGTCAATGATTTCTAGGATGCAGAGGCCACTTTTCCATGCTTTGGCACTCATGTAAAGGTGAGGTTTTTCTCATGATGCCACTCAATTTTCAGGCACAACTGAATTCCCTTCCTGGGAAAACCTCTCTTACATTTGCCTCCCTGGCTGGGAAGTCTCCAGGAGCCATTATGGTGCCCCACTGATAACAGTGAGCATACAATAATTGTGTAGTTAATGAGAACCTACAAACTGGCTTATTCTTCACTGAGAGGGTGGTCAAACACTGAAACTGGCTACCTAGAGGAGTGGTTGATGCCCTAAGCCTCTCAAGAGTTAAGAGGCACTTAGACAATGCCCTTAACTTGCTTTAGTTTTTGGTTAGCCCAGAAGTGCCCAGGCAGCAGGACTTCATGGTCATTTTATGTCCCTTCCAACTGGAATATTCTGTTCCAATAATGAATGCTGTAGCATGGACATACAGCAAGAAATTCTCTATTTCAAGATTATGACAATCTCAGAAGATGAGAATTTTCTGTGAACTTTTACTGTCCTTGGAGCAGCACCCAACACCCAGGACTGAATTTAAAGCTCCACATGAGAACAAAATGATCAGTTTGAGGTCTCGACATGACCACAGTCACCATTGCATCTGAATACCTGACAGCCACATGGTAATTTATCCTCTCAAATCCATGGGAGATGAACTCTTTCAGAATGTGGAATCCAAAGGACAAATCTCTAAAACCAAACTCTCCTGCTTTAGTCAGGGCAGGGAAAAATGACAGTATCCTGTCTTGCAGCTCTTATGGTGCTTTCACTGCCTGAAGAAACTCAGACAAAAAGCCAATATATATTTTGTGTCCTTAGACTAAGAATTACAGTTTGCACCAGTAGAAGTATGAGAGATCACTGTTAAACCTGCCACCTCCATGGAGAAGAGCCCCAGTGCTGGAGCACATGGAAGCTGTGACTGTAATCTGCCCTGCACAGAGCTGTAGCTGCTGATGTCCCAAAGGCAGGACACAGCCATTGTCCAGCACAAGTGATTCAATCTTGAAGTCTGCCTTCCCAGCTGTCCCCATCTCCCTTCCTTACCTTGGTAAAATACTGCTGGTAAATACATGCTGATTTCAACAGAGAGCTCACAAGCTTAACTGATCACAGTGAGCAAAGGCGTTTTATC
This sequence comes from Brachypodius melanocephalos, assembly GCA_013398615.1. Lineage (NCBI taxonomy): Eukaryota > Metazoa > Chordata > Aves > Passeriformes > Pycnonotidae > Brachypodius > Brachypodius melanocephalos. Next base: position 2,473,198 of record VZSR01000514.1, read on the forward strand.
GTCAGCTTATCTTGCAGCTTCTTGTGCCTTTTCTAGCCCCTAACACCAGACAGACATACCTCTGCTCAAAGCTGGTATGTGCTACTGAAATGCAAATAAATGAGCAGGCCACTATGAGGGAAGGAAAGAGTTAGTTTTCCATTCTGAATATTGACTTATTTGAGAGTCTGATGTATTTGAAATCAATTTTTTAAAATATATTTAAAGGGCTCTCTTTTATAAAGGGACTTTGTAATGATGTGGAAAATTCACAGCTCCCAACATCAAGCCGTGGGTGGAGGGAGTCTGGAGTATGAATTAAAAATAATGTGGTTGTTAGCAGAAATTAGCGACACCAATTTAATTCACACTCCCCTCCCTCCTCAAATAATCACCCTGTGAACAGAGGTGGTTTATGGAGCCCTCTGGAAAATGTTCCTCATGGCCTCCATTCCGGACCCAAAATAAAATACATTACATGGCAGCAAATACTTCACCAGGGTGCTGCTCTCTCTTCCCCCAACCCACGCCTCCCATTTGTTGCTAATTAAATGAAACAGCAGGTGCTTAGACCACAAGCACAGCAGGGCTGGAGCGAGTGCAGTGATTAAACCCCCCGGAATGTCTTCTTGGAGAGCTGCATCTTTCCAGGGACTGGACTCTGGGAGGAAAGATGAGATTAGAGGCAAGGGCTGGGTCAGCCTTTGGCTGTGAGCTCCAGGATCAGAGGGTGCTTTCGAAGGACGCCGGATCACGGGAAACACATCAGGTCTCTGAGTGAGGAGCTGGTGCCTCTGTTTTGCCAAGCCACCTTCCCAGAATCCCTGCTACACACAACAGAGCTGCTCTGCCTCTGGGCTGGAGACATCTCCTTTCTCACCCAGCTAAGAACCATCACAACAATGCAGAGCAGCCTGCCCCATACCAAGGCATGTCTGGGCACCTCAAATCTTCAAGCAAAGATTAGCAATGCAGTCCCTGAGGCAGGAAGCCATCCCAGCCTAGCCCTGGGTGAGGCTAGGGAATGGATACATCACAAGCCAAAGTGTCAGAGCTGGCCAGGCTGTGTCTGAACACATGACATGCTAACACAGGTCATGCTAATGAGATGTTCCTAGTTGCCACCCAGAGCAAAAGCCTGCAAGCCCAGAGAACAATTTTGTAAGAGTAACTCACTCTTTGGGATGTGTCCTTACCCCATGACTCCGGGCACATCCATTTACCTGCTGCCTCTGTGCTGCAGTCTCATCCCCAAGGTACTCTGGGGACACAGCATGGACTGAATCCCTCCTAGTTCCTTCACGTGAAAAAGAATTATTCTTGCAGCCACCAATGCCATCACCAAGTTTCACCTCCTGAGACCACAAATCAAGCACAACAAAAGGCAAATGCTATTCTGTTATTGACAGGGCAGACACAGTGCTGGTAAGAAATGGATAGGTGTGGAGCAAGGGGCATTGAGGGGCAGCCAGAGCCGAGCAGCCCATCAAACCAGCTCTTCCTGCATCCTGCTCTGGGGCCTCCTTGTTTTGCCCCAGAGAAATCTTTGCCCTGCTCACCATGCATTCCACCAACAGCCACATCTCCCTCCCATCCCAGCCTGCCAGTCTCACCCAGGTGACTTCCCGTGGAGACAAGACAGGATAACAGTAATCACCCAAAGGCCACCAGTGTGTCCGAACTCAGGGGGACCCTAAACCAGTTACCAACTGGGATAACATGGTACAAGCTTAGAAATAAATTCCTCATCCCTTCTACAAATTCCATTTCCAGCCACAAGACTCCATGGGACCAGGACACGATCCCAAGAACGAAAAGCACTATTTATATTTCTGCTGAGCACTTCATTTCTGTTTGGTCACTCTGCTGATGTTTCACTTCTTCACCAAACCCTGTCAGAAATGGCTGGGGGCTCAGGGGCAGGAGAGGGAACGTGGTCATTACGGTCTGGCTTAGCTACTGTAATACAGCTAAACATTTGGCTCTGTTAAAAACACTCCAAGCCAAAGACTTCAAAGCATTTTACAAACCTTAATGAATAAACTTTCTCCAGGAGGGCTGATTATAGCCCCCATTTTATGGCTGGATATTTCCAGATAACCTTCCTGCCACACCAGAAGTTCCCCCCTCCTTCTTTCACACCACAGACTCCAAGCTCCTAATTACACAAAAAAACCCATTTCCACATTAAGGCAATGAAATATATTTTGACCTAAGAGTGGAACAGGATTCAGCGTGAGGTTTCCTAATAACAACAGGCAGGAACTGACAGCCCTAGTGCTCCCGCAGCTCACAGCACATCCCTGCTCAGCTGGATAATCCAGGGCTCTCTCACCCAGAACCAACCTGAAACTTTGTAGGACTCCTTTCTACTTTGGAAGCACCTTTTGCAAACTTCTCCCTTTACATAAGAATAGCCAGGGACCACCTTCATGGAGCACATCACTTGCTCCATCTACCTTATTCCCAGAATCCAATGGCAAATGAATCTCTACCACCTCCTGAAGCACCAAAAGCTAAATCCTGCCCTTATGTGAAAGCAACCAGCACCCTCTAACCCTCAGCACAGTAACACAATGAGCATTGCACAAGGCAACAGAGGGTTTTGCAAAGCTGCACCAACAGTTACCAACACACCAAAAAACTACAGACAACCTGGACTTGTTACAAGCATGCAGGTGTTCCTCATGTGCCATCCCACAACGTACTTGTTCACCAGGAAGACACATGCCATTTTTGTTTAAGCAGCAGCTCATCGCTGTAGTGACCAGGAAAAGCCTGGACTTGGATGAAAAACATTCCCAGACAACAGAGAGGCCACGGCATTCCAAACTCACTGGCCTGTCAAAAGCCAGAGATTAGGGTAAATGGAAAAGTCTGTGAATTATTTTTTTGGTGCTGGTGGATAAGGTGTATTCCCTTCTAAGATAAAACTTTGATCATTAAACTCAACCTAGTCCTTTGAAATATTTTTTTCTCTATTATCATTTTACTTAGTCCTTTCCTGGTTTTCTTTCTAATTTCTTCCCGTTTGGCATTTTCCCCTCTCTTTCACAGTGTTTTCGTGGTTTGTCCTTCACCTCTCTCAAAACACCTGGCTGAAGCAAGTCTCACTGGTTTTCTTAACACACCCTTTAAAAAACAAATGCATCAAGACCCAGACACATGGCTCTGATGTTACCTCTGTTTGCAAAAGCACCATTAAATCGATTAGAATCTGCCCTTGACTGACCTGGTGAATCAGAGGCACCCCTGCATCAACATTGATGCCTCAAAAATGGCTTTAATAGAGAGCTCTGCTTGTACTGCAGAATTACAGAAATTGTCTTAAACACACTGTGATGTTTTTCTGAGTCTCTGCTTAATCTTTTGTGAGCTCGTTCACAGCTCCTGCCATCAAGAGCTTGTCAACAACTTGCTGAAGTACAAACCTCATCACTGGACTTCAACTCCCTGCACTGCTGCCTTTGGACCCTCAGAGGGTCCTAGGTAGGACAGCATAATAAAACCTTAGTTATGCTCACTTGTGCAGGTCAATGCTTAAAGACAGATGTGGACTCAGCAGGCTGCCAGCCAGGCCAGTGCCAAAGGATCTGATGCACTGTCAGAATCCAAGTCCTTCCTTTCCTGCACAGATCTTGACAGACCAGGACTCTCCTTCTAAATGAAAAAGCAAAATGTGGAGAGCAAAGCCCTCAGCTTGGCTGAATGCTATTCAAACAGGGCACTCAAGAAGGAGTGTGCAGAGAGCTGTGCTCCCCCCAGAGCATCACTATTCCCGCTTTTTGCGTGATTTCACCACGTGTCTGCTCAGCTCTGTGGGTTTCACTGCCCTGACCGCTCCACTTCAATGCTTCCCCTGAAAGGAGGGAAGTGGAAATTGCAAAAGGCAGTTCTGCAGTGGGAATACTTGCATTCGCACGAGACATGACGCTGCTGTGGTTGCAGAAAAGGAGAATCATGCTGTGACTCGAGGCAAGCAGGAAGGGAATAGGGGCAAACAAACTCTTGACTTCATGCTGCATACATTGATGATGGAAAGATCAGTCATTTAGATGCTATGGGGAAGAAGCAAATAGCACCCAGTGCTCATAAATCAGGCTGGGGTAAGCCTGATCAGGAGCCTTCCCTATGGCAGGCAGGTCTGCACACAGTCCACAGTGGAAGAGGTGCCAGTGGATGCTTTTCTGTGTCCTGTAAGCAAACCATGGTGTGACAGGACCAAGAGCTACTGCTCCTTCCAGACAGGGCCTTCCCACATCTGAGCCTGTCAGAGCAGAAAGCCAGGAGGGGCGAGGTGACACGGAAAAGAGCCCTGACAGAGCCCTGCATAAACCTTCCATTACGGCTGGGCAATTTTCTATTTGCACTTAAATGCAATAATGTAAATAAACTCCCCGTAACCCTTCCAGGGCTATTTAGGACGCTTGCGAAAACAACCGGCTCCTCTCATCGCGAGCCAAGGGATGCGAACACAACAGGCACTTCTCATCTTGGGTCTCCACACACTTAATGAAAGTGAAGGATTGTGTTCCCTGCACAAAAGAGGAATTGTGTTTCGGGGCTGGGGGTGTGAACTCTGTGCAATTTTCTGGCAGTATAAATAATTGAAAGCTGTGTACCATTAAGGCAGAGCGACAACGCAGTGGAATGGGGTGGGATTGTCATGCCCGAACTTTCGGGGCTTCTGTGCTTCAGTGAAAAAATAGCCACGGAAAAATCCCACCAAGGAATTTCATTTTCGCACAGATGTTCCAGAAAAAAAAAGTAAAAAGGCTGATCTTGATCTCTAGTAAGAGGAAATATGCTAATAAAGTGGCACTTGGAGAATTTGCTGCCTGTGTGCGGCCAGCAGCCCCTGAGCTGGTCCCACAGCCAAACCACTCTCCTGTGTTTTATTGTTCCAGCAAACAAAACCTGGAACAAGGGTAGCAAACAAGTGGGCTGCTCCCAAGGCTGAGCTTTAAGTCCTGCTGTGGAGATCTATGAGGAGAGCTTCCAACACCAAAATAATAGAGATGGAGGAGGGATAACACAGAAGGTATACACTGTGCCTTTACACACTCTGATAAAGAAAGGCTTTCAGCCCAGTTTTTATCATGATTCTGCATAATCCCTTGTATGAGATACTGTCCAGGCACACAACCAGCACATCTGGGCCCCATACCGAAGCTTTCCACCATGGTTCAGAATTTTTGGAAATTTCAGGCATGTTTTTAGATTTCCATTAGCACCACAACCTTGCAGGGACTCATGCTCCTGATACGTTGGATTTTTAACATGTAAAGCAACCAACAGCTATGAAAATAGGTCTGAGCCCTCCACAGCTGATATAAGTCAATTCAGTTCATTAGGAAGAACTTGTTGCTTTTCCTCTCTGTGGCTGTATCCAGGACAGCCCTTCCCATAGCACAGGTCCTCCAACATCCTCACAGCCTCCAAGCCAGTGATAAGTGGGAGACGTAGGTACTGATGGTAAGAACAACTTACACAAACCAAAATTCCAGAAAGCAAGGGAATAATTCCAGAAAATAACACTTTTGACCGATTTCACTGATTGCTCTGCCTGCTAGAGGCAGACAGTGTACACTTAAAAGGACACAGCTAAGAAGTCAACCACCCCTTTTTTATGGGCCCAATACTTCATAAAGAAACCCAAACAAACAAAACTCATTTGCCCAACTACATATAGAGCCCAGACCTCTGAGACAGAGTGGCATGGGTATCATCTCTGGTCCTGCCTTGCTGCTGTCACACACTGAGGAGTTGGTTAAGCCACCACCTCACTTCCTAAGGTCACTGGCCAGAGAGGTGGACTGGTGCTGAGCAGCAAATATTTCCCTGCAGGAGATTCCCATGCTGCAGATTAGGGGCAATATTCAATTGTCAGCTTTATGCTCCAACAGAACCCAAGTGAAGAAGTAGAAAGGGGAGAGTTCCCATAGGCTGGGTCACCTTCTCAGCTGCAGGTTCTTTGCCATGGTCATTCAATGCACCTCTATTGTAGGTTGGCAGGCACTTGGCCATTTCCTCATCACTGCCCTCATCTTCGTCTGACGTGTAAAGTCTCTTTAAAAACAAATACTGGAAGCTGAACAGATTGTTTTGCCAAGCAAACATTTAAATAATGATGGAAATTAGAACTATAAACAATTCCATTTATTCACTGAACACAAAGATACTGCCCCAAGCCAGCTGGGGTATCCTAAGGCACTGAGGGCTAGAAGGACAAATGGCATTTAGATAGATTTAAGTCAGTGGAGACAACCATTCTCAGCTCAATAACCATGTCAGCTATTACTTTTTTCCCAGGGGCATCTCAATTCCCCTGGGAAGGCCTGTTACAAGCTTGCTGCTGGGTTATTTTCCTGAGAGCAGGCATTGAGGGGGTCTCTCCTACTGAAAGCCAAGTCTTGCAAGCGTGGCTGCACCAAGAGCTCCAGCACAGCTGCTAAAACACAGGAGGCACAGTCAGCCCTCACAGACAGTGCAGGGCTCCTCCTGGAAATCTGGTTTTCTACATCCCCTGCAAACCTTGCACTGCAAGTCTCTCCATGTCTGACATAACAGCAGCAAACAACTGGCCTGTGTTTACTCAGAAGAAAGGATGTGCCATTTCTCCCCAAGGAGCCAGCACTGACCTTTGGGAACAGACGTGTTGACAGACCCATGTTCAGATTTCCTCTGAATTTTCTCAGTCTTGTTTCAGTTTCAATAATGCTCTTAAGGAAGCTGTTTATAAATGAAACCCTACAGCTGTTGCAGTAACTCCATCCCCACATTTCCAAGATTATCAGGGATGTCCCTGAAGCCAAGCAATGGGTCTGAACATGATGGGTCAGATATGGAGCCAGGCCTTTTGTCTGGAGAAGGATTTCACAGCAGCTCTCAACATCTCCAGCAGGGCCAAGATCCTGAGGCCAGCACTCCACAACCAAGGGAATGGGAACAGGACATCCCTTGATCCTTGTAACCCAGACCATGCCAGCCAAGGCCAGCACAGCCCAGAGCAGAGGGAGGCTCATGCAGAGCCCAGCAGGAGAAACACCAATTTCACTGTGCACTTGCACCACAGTCTGATGCAGCGACATCAGCAACAGTTCCACCCCTGCCCCATTCAACCCCACCTTTTCCTCCAGGTTTCCTGCCTGTTTCCTTAGGCACCCTCAGATGCTCACACATGCAGCCCAACAGAAACACTCACTGAGCTCGTCAGAGGCTGGGAATCCTTTCAACACAAACCTCCCACGCTGCGAGAGGGGCAAGCTGCATCTCGTGTGGAGCCACAGCAGCAGCCCTCCCTCCCTCCCTTCCCTTCCCACAGTGCCAGCCAGGGGCTCCACAGAGGTGGCACCTCCAGAAGAGAGGGTGACCCATTGCAGAGTGACCCTGCTGCTCTGCATGGCTGGGAAGGGCAGTGGCTGACTGCTCATCCTGCTAAAGAGGGCTGCTGGGTTGAGGGTTGGGAGGCAGCACTTTCAAACACAGGAGAACACTTGCCCCATTGCATTCTTACCTACACTCTTCATCACTGCTAAGCTTAGTGCATGCTTGAGCTTGTCCATTTACCACTCCTGCAGAGCTAAGAGCATGAACAACATGAAATATCAGAGGCCCTATAAAAACAATCATTGCTGAGTTAGACTGCACTGGACCACCAGAATTAGGGCTGTAGGTCTCCACCTGGGCAATTAACCCAGACTAACTACTGGAGTGAATATACACAATTCCATCAGAATCACAGAATTCTCTCTTTGCTCTGCCACAGAAAGTCTGCATGCCAAAGCCACCAGGTCCTGTTTCAAATCAGAGTGACCCAGTGAAATCCAGGGTGCTCAGGCACGTGGCACAGTTACAACCAACTGGGCATGAGAGTGGACACTACCCTGTTTGATACAGCTTGGGATAATGGAGAAAGGGATATTGTTACAGAATAGTGTAACAGGAGAAGGATCAATAGCAGCAGGGTTCATGTGAACTCCAGTCTGAGGAAGAAAAGCACAGATACACATTGCAATGACTGGTTTTTGTACCACCATTTTTGTTCAGTGTCATCTTCAATGCTCCATTACTCCATTTCAGCACTATAAACAATCAGGATTACCCTAGCAATAACTAATGAAGCTCTTAATGTTTTATCATCAGGATGTAAACAACTTACATGCCTTTCCTCTTCCTAATAAAATTCTTCATAGTCTTTACATTTTTAATGTTCTAATTGGCTGCTAGTGAGTTCCTCTTTCTGTGCCACTTTGAAGAAAACCTGCTTAGATCAGCAAACCACATTAAGCAGATAATATTTTGCTGATACACAGAGCCAGTGCTTGAACAGAGCCGTGTTTATTTGCCTTTTCAATATTGTGACACTTCAGGCACCTCCTTGCAGCCAAACCGCCTGTGTGTGTCATTGTGTGGAGAGGCTGAGATCTGCCTACCTCACATTCCTGCTGTGGATGCTGTTTGGCTCCTGCACAGCCAAACACACAATGTGGGATCCTGGCACGCTGCTACATCCAGCTGCTGTGTTTTGCCTCGGAGAAAGCTGCATTACACCTGTTGTGAGAAAGGATCCTCCCCCAGCTCTGCACACAGAGACCCACCCTCACAGCACAGAGGGTCTGGTCCCTCTGCTGAGGTGCTTGCTGGTCCTGTTTATGCTCTGACTGAGCAGTACAGGCATGGAATCAGAGGAGAACACTTGGAGTCACTGGATAACATGCAGCAGATGACCACTGGTAATTGAAGCTGAGAGACAAGGCACAGATCCTTGCTCCATTTTCCCTGCTCACTTTGCTGGGGAGGGGGTTTCTCAGCAGTAAAAAGCCCAAGGTGGTACTGGGCAACTGGGCAGTGCAAGGATGATATGGGGAGAAGGGGAAGACACTTGCCAGCTGCAAACTTTGTGGTTGTTTTCCAGCCCAGCATGGTCACTGGGAAGGGTGAGAGCCATCTGCATCTCCACACTTCACCTTATGCTTTGGGCAATTATTTATGCACACACTGCAAATCCCCATTCTGCTAACATACTCCAAAAGCACTTTCCAGCAAGAAAAACACGGGCCTTACATCTGTAGATGTCTTTTACTGCACAGTGGAAATGCCAGGAGTTATCCCTGCTATCCCAATAAAGGAATGTCCTTTCTCAGCTCCTTTGGGGACAGCAGCAGCATCACTGAACTATCACCTCAGGACAGGATTCTGCAACCACCACCAGCAAATCCATCGATGACGGAAGACCTCAAACAGCATCCAGGGAACATGCCCCAGGGAGCCACCAGCCTGTCACAGGGGTCACCACTACTGACAGGTGATCACAACATCACTCTCCTCACACTCCTCTGTTCTGCACTGCAGGCAAGTGCAAGAAAACATTCAAAATATTACATTAGGAGGTAGCTTTGACCCCACGTGGTGCTCAGGTGCAAATGTCTCCCCAGGGTGAAAGACAACAGATAACTGGATTTGACAAGCAATTTATAGTAATGCTTTCATCTATGCAGAGTTAATTCGATCTTTTCAATCCTATTTACTGAAACACCGGCACCCACATGTATTCTGCTGCCATCATTTGACCCTTGCTCAGGAGCAGATGTGACTTGCTTGCACAATTAAATGATGCAGCAATGCCCTAATTTAATTTAAAATCAGTGTTTACAGCGAAGCAGCACAGGGCAGACCCTTGGCTTGCTGCTTTGGGTTCTGTGTGCTGTACTTCTTACACCTTTGTGGGGCAAACAAATCCTATGCTATGACCAGCCTTACTGCCCTATTACTAAACTTAAAAACAACCTGACTCGCAATTCAAGCATATGCAGTGCTGAAACAGCACAGCCAAACTCTCCTCAGATTTGAATCCTTGGGACAGAACAGCCTCTTACAGTCTACAGTGCTTAATAGAATTTGAAAAGAAGTATTTTTTAAAATGCAGTTTCTACTAATGCTACAGCTCTCAAAACCACTGAGCCATTTCCCACAGAGACAGGCATTTGGGGAAGGGTGGGCTCTTTTTTAAAGAGACATGAAAATGGAGTAGTGAGATTAATTATCTTATTCCTCCCTCCTTGCTCCTGGGCAGCCCCCTGGGTTTCCCCATGGGTCCTATCCAGTGTCACTGTCAATGCCAGCCACTGCAGCCCTGATTAAGTCATCACAAGTCAGCCCTTGTTCCTCCACTTCCAGTCAAGAGCAAATGAGACACGTGCAGGCTTCAGAAGCCCTGAAGTGCAGCCCTGTCGTTGACACAGCAGGGTGAGTGGAGTTGGCACAGACCTGTGGACTCCAGCTGTTTTGGACATGAGTGGTGCCCGTGAGTTGGCTGAGCATTACTCCCTGAGAATTTGCTTGGTTTTCTCCTAGAAGTGCCACATGGGGATAAGCAGGGACATTATCAAAGTCGATTGATTATGCGAAGACCACCTTGCCATGCATGGTATCAGATTGCAAATCCCACGTTCAACTGATGCTAGGTTGGAAGTTCAAGCTTCCAGCAAAAATCTGGAAAGCACGAGTGATCCCAAGACTTGGAGCTAATTTCTCTTTGAGCAAGAATCTCTGCACATCAAGCCATAGGTTTCCCAAAATGCAAGGGTTACCCAAAGTCCCCCTTAGTGTTCATTTGCTTTTCCAACTCTCTTTGCAGGCTTCATTAGAGCTGGAAATACAAATTTCTATTCAAGACCCAAAGCAGTTTCCTTTGCTTCACCTAAGAGATGCTCAGGCATAATCAAAAATCCAGAAAGAGTAATCGGAGGAGATAAAGAATCACCTATCACCTTTGGGAGTCCAAAAGCACGTTATGGCAGCCTGAGCACACAGGGCCTTGTCCCCTATCTCACAGCTGGGAAACTGAGGCACAGATGGACACAGTGCCATAGGACAGAGACACGGCAGGACTGTGGAAATCCCAAGTGAAGACCTCAATGTCTGTAACTCTGCACCTCCCACTGCGAGAGCTAAAGAGGCTGTTGGAGAGGGCTGTCACTGCTCATGCAGTGTTGGCCCTGACAGAGTTCCCTGGGAGGGAATAGGGTTAAAGAAGGGAATTTTGTTACTTTCTTGTCGTATTTTCTCGTGGGGGGAGAAGCGTCATGCAAGCAGGCGTTTTCCACTGGCTAGGCCCCCTTGCACTTATCAATGGGACCTTTCAGGACTCACTCCCTGATTGAGACATCATTTCCTGTCCAACACACTAACCCCATTGATAACTCCACACTTGATGGGAACTTTTCAAACCTACCAGGAAAGGCCAGGAGACCCAGAACAACATATACATGAAAACAGAATTGAGGTGAAAAGAGAAAGAAGAGAGAAAAAGAAAGAAACAGTTTTGGCCACAATTTGCAGGCTGACAACAAATGTTTGTGACTAGGGAGCTGTGCATCTTTAGCAGGTACAGCAGACAAAAAGATGCTGACATACTCCTACAGCAGTGCAGGCCTGGCACTTCAGCCCAGTTAGAAATGGAGATGAGCACAAGAGGAAGCTTAAGAACATCCCTCTCTTATCTTCTTGCCCCACAGCAAACAGAAAGTAGGACTGGCTGTAGAAATAGTCACATTTCACCCAAAAGGCCAGGAGACCATAATAACTGATACAGCTTACAAAACAGCCTAGAGGCTTCAGGTTTCCATGTACCAGAAATGAAACATAACGAGGAGCATAGATGAAACTGGAGCTTTTTAAGATACCCCAAACAAAACCCCTTTTTTCCTAACTTATCATGTGAAAAGGCTCGGTGTTACTTTACAGGACACAGCACAGTCAGCTACCTCCTCAATACTGACCATGAGGACTCACTTGATATTGTAACCTCAGCCCAGCTCCAAACACAAGCTCCAGTCCAAAAATCAACCTTTCCCCCAAAGTTCAAGAGTCTCTCAAACCACAGCTTTTCTTTTTACCCCAGGCAATTAGTTTTGCTGCCAACAAAGCTGCAATGACACAAAAATATCAGTGGATCTGGATTATTGTACAGAACACCATCCCCCAAAGCTCCCCCTACCCATGCAGGCACCTGGGAGCACTACCAGAAATGAAGCAGCTGATTCCTGATTTCAGACTTTGGTCAGCAGCTATCCAGCAAGAAAGCTTTTGATGAATTCTAAACATACAGGCACAGAATAGAGCAAAGGAGCTGTACAAAACAGCAGGAGCCAGGACACTGGCTGGCTAGGTAGATTGTTGGGAAGAGAGACTGAAAGTTTCCACTGCAATCTCCATTACTGAGCTTCTGTGGGAGTGTGCAAATGCTCCGTTGTTTTCAGTTACTTGGGTAAGTAGTTTCTGGGGGCCCAACATGTAGCACTCTCTCTGTTTTAAGTGCCTCTGAAGTATTTAAAATTAGATCTCCTCTTTAATAGGAACCATTCATGAAAATGTCAGCTTTAAATGTCTTTACAGTGCAAGTTACTCACTGTGAGCACACCACCCACTTATCTTATACCCTACAAGGGCACAGTCTGAAAAGTTTCAAGATCATGACATGTAACAGACCAAACAAGCACAAAGCCTTATTTAAAGGCACTATTAACCCAGCTAGAAACATGACTAGAAGCATGAGTAGAAATAATATTTTATGTTAGACAGGGCAGACTTACCTGCAGGTCAAAGAACTTGCTGTATCTCCGGTAGATGATCTGGGAAGTCAGGTCAGACCATGTTACGTTGATGATATAGACCTGTTCAGGGAAAAGAAAACACAAATCAGCCTGGGCCACAAAGCACAGGATACATGCAAAGGCAGAACAGTCAGCATAGATGAATTTCAGATCTCACTGGCTGTTCTTGCTCACAGTGAGGAATATAGCCCTGGGAGCAGGACTAGCCTAAATTAAAGCCTGTTCCACCCTTCAACCGAAATCTTGGGGGAGTACTCAGTGCTCTCCCACACATCCCCATCAGCAGCTCCCACCGGCTTTGCTCTCCCTGGGATAAAAGCTCTAATTGAGCCACGCCACATTTTCTGGTCTGTGGTAGCACACCTTGCCTTCTATCCTCTTTGGAGGGTCTCAGGGCCAGCTACAGGCATGGCTGGGAGAGTTATTCTACCCTTGAAGCAACAGCTCATCATGGGGTGCTGATCCCCAGCCCCACACTCCAGGTTGTCTTTGTATATGGAGATGTGGCTGTCACCCATCCCAAGCAAGGAGTGGCTCTGGTTCAACAGGAAATTCAAAGGAAACGCAGCTCCACAGGTGTTGTGGAATCACAGCCATGCAACACAGTTGCTTATTCACACCCATATGAGTGTGACAGACACCCAACCCTGCCATGGCACACAGCTCTTGCTGAGTCACATCAGAGCACTTGGCACCTTTGGCACCCACTGGAAGGTGATGTAAATCCGGACAGTCAGAGCGACACTGCTTCCTTGCATTGATGGAAACAGCAACAGAAGCCTGGAATAAGCCCAGGATTTCCCTTGTCCAACCCTAGTCCACCCCCAAAATAATCCTCTTCCAGAAATACCTTTTTGCCAGAAGCTGTGATAAAAAATGATTTGCATGCAAACGCATACAACACACACACACACACAAACTTGTACATATACATATAAATACACACACAAACACCACAAAAATGCTTCCTTTTGACCCTAGTACCTCCAAAATATTTTTTTAAAAATTAAAAATGGGCCAGGTTCTGCTCTCTCATACACCTGCCCTCAGGCCAATGCTAGTCCTGCTGCCTTGATGACAGATCTGCAACAAGACTTCAGCAAACACAGGATGGAGCTATCAAGGGTGACCACACAACATCAATATAATGAAAATCACAGCTAGGACACCTCCTGGGCCTTTAAAGCAATTTCCAGGTTTCACATATGGACTAAGATAACAATCTGGCAGAGGAAACAGGAAAGAATTTCCTCCTCCCTCAGCCACAGCACTGCAGCAGGAGCTCTCCCTTTTGCTATGGATGCAGAAGTGAAGCTCTCTGTCTCCAGCAATGGGGGATGGATAAGCATCACACTCTTCTCCATCTCCCCCAAGACACCAGACCATCTTCCAAGCTACTGATTCAATTGCTTCTGTACTTCTACCAATAAAAATTATTGCATGAAAATCCAAGAAGGGGTGTTGAATATTGGGGTTAACAACACTTTTCCAAGGACCACCAATGGATTTTTTTTTCCTTCTTCTTTCCCAGTAGGAGAGGTATCCTCCCAGAAACCACAGAGATCCTGCAGCCATACTTTCCTCTCTGCTTGTTACAACCACATTCAGTCCCCAAGGCAGTCTGCATCCCATCTCCTGCAGCCCGGTTTCATGGCATTCAATAACTGCAGATGCTAAGCACAGGCTGTTAAGGAGATCTGGGGCCTTTCTCACGATTGTGTCAAACATTTCTGCTCTTCCCACCAGGGCAGAGACCATCAAGGCTGGCAAAGTGAAAACTGCCCAGGGGTAAGAGCCTGACTCTCAGCAAACCCAGATTACTCTGCTGCATCTCATAATTCTCCTGGAAAACCAAACCACCCGACCTCCTTCCTGCAATGCCACATACACAGGGGTGACATCAGCACTGCCCTGCTGCATGGAGGAGAGATAAGCCTTTGTAACATGAAGATTTCAGGCCCCCTTTAAAGATCTTGCCCACACAGTCAAGGCAGAGGAGTCAGAGCCTGGGAAGGAAGCCGCTGTTGCCAATTTTCAGGCTGGCCACACTACACTGAAGAATATTTTTCCATGTGTTTGTTGTGGGAAAAAAAAAGTTTGTAGCTTCACTCTGAGCTAATTCACACACAAATATTTCTACTCATTCTCTATCCAACAGCTACTTTCAGATGGAAAACCCATTCAATTAAAAACAGATCTTGACAGATGGGAGCTGAATAGGATCCAAAAGCAACTTCAGATACTGTAATTCTGGCCCTGAGTTCTCACAAAGGGGATGAGACAGGAGGAGTAACATATTGCACATGTAAATAAAGATTATAGTTTTTCTTTCATTATACATTTTTTTCTTCAGAAACTAGAAACAAAACACATATGCCACAGACATCCAGGCACTTAGTATTTCATGGCACTCCAGGCTTCCCTGTGCTACTCTTCAGAACCCACAAAAAACTGTGAGTTCCTGAAATTTTTAACAGCCTACAAGTCTGCTTGATCAAAATTTAATTCAGGCAGAAGCCAATCCTGCTTCAAGATTCCAGTTTGATGGTGCAGTAAGTGGCACAACACCTCCATGACACAAGAAGGAGCAGAGTTGGGTGCACAGGGATATTCTGGGCAAGAGGTTGGATTTATCTGGTGCAGGGAACAAGTGTAGGAGCAGCACCCCACTGCATGATCCAGATACATCCCCAGACCTGAAATTCAGGCTCTGTGGGAATGAAGCTGCCACTGACTTCAGTCAAGCCAGGATTTTGCTGCACATTTAGGACAGCAATTTAATCTTTTTGAGTCTAAGGTCTCCCCAAGCTCAGTAAGTGATGGATGGGGCAGCATGCAGATACACTGACTTCTATTTCATGAAAAGATTACAGCAGAAGCAAGAAAAGCCTTTAATCATAACCTGGTTCTATGTGAAGTGGGAAACCAGTGGGCTCAAAATCTGCTTGGTGGGAGACAGGTGCAAAACCTAAAACAGCTATCCATCTTTTTTGCTTGCTTGCCCGAATCAAATTGCTTCCCAAAAGCCACCATTTAAAATAATGGGATTTGGCTGAAAAAGATTTGTAAAATGCCAGATTATAAATGTAAGGTCTAGAGGTTTCAGAAGCCTTAGATATCACATTTCTCTCCCTCAGAGATCTGAGTTTGAAAGTTATTTGCTTCTGCTGCCTTGGTCAGATGCATAAGCTTTTCATGAGCAGTGAACATCACACATCAACTTACCTCACTGTTTTTTGGTGGTTTTTTTTTTTGTTTTTGTTTTTTTTGGTTTTTTTTTGTTTTTGTTTTTGTTTTGTTTTGTTTTTTGTTTTGTTTTTCTCAGATCTTAAAATGGGTTGCTGTGAAAGTGATCAACAATATCCCAAAAGAGAGGGAGAAAAGCAGTCCTGGGGGAGCCCAGGGTCATGTAAATGCAATGAGACAAGGAGGCAGCAGGAAATATTGGATAAATAGGGAGAGTCATCCCACGCTCGAACACCCAGCAGAGCCAGCATCGCTCTCACAGCTGCCTGCAGAGCCAAGGGAAGGCTCTCTGTGGCACCCAGCAACTCCCCAAAACTGAGCCACACAAGCCACCACTCCAACATGCAGCTGGCCCTGCCCACAAGAGAATCCCAGCTCCTTGGCACATCCTGTCTTGATAAAAGAAGATAAAATCAAAGTCTTGACGCAAGCTCTTTCATTTAAGTGCAGTGTTTTCCTACGCACAACTAAACTGTAATTGAGATTCCAAATGACTACAGTAATTAATTACTAAAGGCAAAAAGACCTGCTTTATGTATCTGCCATGTTTATAATCATAAAGGAGTCAAAACGCAGATGCTATTCAAATGCTTCACCTTAAAATTCCTTAACAAAAGCTCCTTAACAATGAACGAAAATTGAAGTACAAATGACAAACAACTCACTGCACAATCACTGGGTGCTCCAGCCGCTAAGAATGTTCATGTTTTAATCTCCCAAGTCCAGTTTTTTTAATCTATTATTGTATTTAAAAATAAACCCTTCTTCAGAGAAACAAGAAGCAGGCCTTTAAGGATTGTAGAATATTAATCAAGAACTGAGCTTGATACGTAATTCTTGATATTCATGGCTTATGAAAGAAGGTGCAGGGTGCCAGGGGGATTTTATCAGCTGCTAATTACTATTGTTTAATTCTAGCTCCGGGAAACTTCTTCTTTACCCATCACAGAGCAGAAAATGTACTATAAACTGAAGTCATTGCTCTCCCTTTAGTGCTTACACAAGCAATGAGGAGAGATGACTTCCTACTGCAAAAACATCCACTCTAACGTCACTGGGCATGACCTTATCATTGACTGTCTTGTTTTCAATGGAAAATGTCCAGTTCTAGACAGCACAAACCCCAAAGGTAACAAATTCAGGTTTGTTACCTTTGATGGATTTTTCAATTTTTTTTTTAGAGGCTAATGTCTTCTTGTGTACAGCCAGATGAGTTGGAGTGGAAGACAAATGTCTGAAACTGGTAGTCTGATGAGACCAAGATAAGAACATACACAAATACAAGAGCTACTGACAAAGGGAAGATTGAAAAGCAGAAACCAGAAATATCCCTGCACACGTAAGAGAGGGTGTTGTTAACCTCTAATAAATAATTACAGTAAATACCAGCTATTAAGAGAGTTCTGTGAATGCAAAAGACAACATTATGGTGCAGTTTGTATGCAGATACCATCACAATATTCCCTTTTATCCTGGAAAACATCAGCTTCTTCAAAGACTCCTATTAAAGTGTTGTATGTTTGTCCTCCTATGAATCAGGTTTGAGTTGGAAAAGATACACCTTCTCCCCTGTATTCAGATGTTATCACCACCTGTGAGCTGGAAGCTTTCCATCAGCACAGCTCAATGCTCCCTGGTCCACTTCCATGCAAAGTCAACTTAGCTCCTGCAAGGCTTGCAGCAATTTCAGCTGCTTCATTTACCTGCTGGGGTTTGCATTAAGACAACTTAAACTGCAGTAAAGTCAACATACATCTGTGCCCTAAATTACCAGAGTACAGCCACTGCACCAACTCACTGTTTGCATAACCATTTTAACATCAAAGATGTGCTGATGAGCACAAATTGGTGCTGGCCCAGATCCAGATTTGAAGTCATATCAGCCTAGAGACAGCAACTTTGATACCCACAGGACCAAAGCAGCAAAGCTGTTCAGCATCCTGATGCGGTTTGGTTGATTTTAGGTATCTTCTTCCACCCCATAAGACACTGGCACCAGTAGCTGGGGTTTCCCCAGGATGAGGGGCCCTAATGTCCTCAATTTCTGCCCTATACAAGAGCCAGCATGGCAACAGGAAGAGTGGAATGCTCCAGGAATAAGCACGGAGAATGTAAGCCCTTCTCACGCTCACATCACCTGTGCCTTCACTTGGCTTCAATCACATCTGACTCTGGATTCAGTGAACACAGCACAGGCTTCTTGCCCAGCTCACTAGCATCCAAAAGGCTCTAAAAAGCACTGTGAGACCTGGGAAATTCCCACAGAGATGAAGTCAGACCCTCATCCCCAAGCCATCGCTGGTGCCGTGCAATGAGGTCACCTTTCAGCACGGCAGTCTCCGAGGTACCGCAGCTCAGCCGGGGCAGAGCGAGTCTCAAACCCACTCCAGAGCTGTTCTCACTCCAGGATTTTGAAGACTGAGCTGAGAAACAGAGATGAGACTTGGAAGAAATATGAGACCCAGGGAGCCCCAGACAGGAAAGGTCCTTGCAGGGTGGCTGCTGCCAGGGCAGGATGCCTCAGAGCAGTCCCAAGGAGGGGGGGACGCGGGCTGCACCTGGGTCTGGCTTTCTCAGGCACCAGATGTGGTTTCACGGACACCCCTCTACCCAGCTCGTGTTTCCATTACCAATGGGGAAAATGTAACTGAGAAAAAGCCAAAATGACCCAGGGGTCTCATGGACAAATGTTGCACGTACCTAAGTCTTGGAAGCAAAGCAGAGTTACAGTATGCTGGGAGAGAGTAAACTGAACAGCTCTAGCATTTGCCAGTTCTCATCTGTGAGCAGCTGACACAGGCAACTAAAGAGGACATAGCAATTCCAGTTTCCATCATAATTTGCAAGCTAATTTACAGTCAAAATAAACATACAAGTGAGGGGAAGGAAAAAAATCAGGGAGAGGGGGATACAAGAGTTTTCCTTTCTCCACTGATTTCTTTTGTGGATCTTGTTTCATCTCTAAACTACAGTGTAAAAGGATTAGTGCTGCCTCTATTTTCAGCCACATCACACCAAATCTGTTCTGAGTACACAAAAATAAACTCCTATTCTAGTTCCTAATCTAGTCATATTCTCAAGACTCAGACTAGGTCCATTCTAGTTTAGAAAGCCACACCACTACTGCAACCTATGGGCACAGATCTTCCTCTTGGTGGAGCAGTAACCAGGGTGAAAACTGTTTCTCTTTGCCAAATCCCAGTACTTAAAAACAAATGAGAATAGCAAACAAGTGCCTCAAGCCAGCCAGCAGACATCCCTGGAACACAGGAAGAGGAGCTCATTTGAGTATGGAGGCACCTGGCTGGATGATTTTGCTGGTTTCCTAGCTTCAGGGGGACAGACCAGACACTGAGCAGGATTGTGTCTGAATGATGAATCCAGCTCGTCGTGTTTACACAGGCAGAATAAGACAGCACTGAGCCTCCCATATTTTTCTCATGCACTGTTGAGGTTTTAAAGCCCACAGCTCAAATTCTGACTTAGTCTCAACTTCACCCCTCAGGTTTTTGGCATTTGCCAACTTGAGTTTCTAAACACTGTCTTCAGGCCTTTCCAGCATCTTCCTGCTAAGAAATGCTAAGTTGTCCCACACAGTCAGAGCAATAAGGCGAAAGCAGAAAACCTCCCTGCTGTATTTCTCTGCACAGCCATGCAAATGACCATGAGAGGTATAAAAAGGTAAAAAGCAGAACCTGCACCATTTGTGGCAGTAACTTGACCAGAGAGCTGCAGAACTGGAACAGCTGGGAGCCCTGCAGCCTAGTTACAAACCACCTCCAAGCCTCTTGCCACGCTTGTTTGATTACTTCATTTAAACTCATTCTTGGGGGGTGTGTGAGCAGAATATGATGTGTCTGATTCTTGCAGACATGCCTTATCTGTGCTGCATTAACAGGGTTTTGTTTGCTTTTAACTGATATCCTGGGTCATGTCAAAGACCTGTCAAGGCTGCCTTAACTCCAGCAGATCCAACAACTACAGCTTATGGAAAGAGAAAAAGAAACAGGACTAGTAAGACTGGTCACTTCTCCACTACTACTTCCCATCTTCTGGAAGCAGATCAGCAGCTTCCCTGCAAGGGGAGGAGACAAAGGAAGTGGACAACATCCACCCTTTACATTTACATGTGTGCATGAGGGACAGGGAGCATCTGTGGGGAGCACAATGTGGACTCATTCCAGTTTTCAGTCTGTCTCAATCCACCTGCATTTACTTTCCACATGTGATGGAACTATTTGTGAAGCAGAATAACCACAAGACTCAGTTTCTGCTGTTTAAAAGTTATTAGAAATTAGTTATTTTCTAATAACCTGCTGTTCAGGTTATTAGAAAACAGAACATCTAAGCCTATAGAGCATTAGAATCTTAGAGTGAGAAATGTAAAATGGAAACAAGAACATACAGGCTCTCTGTGAAACCTGCCTCCCTCGTGGCCTTCTCATATACCCTACATAGGTCTGAAGAGTCTGTCTAAGGCAAGCAAACAAAAATAATACAGCTGCACTTGGAGGTAAAGATTTTTCAGCTTACTGCCTCTTAAATCTGGATGCCATCTGACTTATGAACTATTTTAACTCAGTGCTTGTGTCCTTCTCCTCAGCAGATGGTTGGTGTTTCATGACAACTGTAAAATATGAGCATGTCCTGGTGGAAGAAGAGAATCTCCGTTCAAGAAAAGAGAATTAGAAAAAGAAACAATCAACAGACAAAATAGATTGTTGAATTTTAAATCCTCCAAGTTTCACTGACCAATTTTGAATACAGGAATTACATTGATTTCACTAAACAGGGAGACTGATTTGCAATTGAAGTTGTTCTGAAATGAAACATATCACCCCCAAAGACTACAGCTTAATGTGGAAATCCTCAGTGCCAGTGCTGGATGGGGAAGTGAGGTAGAGGTTCCTCTAAGCCCATCACTTCTCAGCTCCTACATCATCATGCCAGTTGCAAGGAAAAGGATGGACACCAAAGTGAAAAAGCCCTTTTAAAAAATTACTTTCCAATATGAAATGACTTAATTCCTCTGCTCTTCTTCTCCACAAAGGAACAAATATTAAAAACTGACTAAAAATTGGCTTCATCCTCCTTCGACTGAAATGAGTTTTAACAAGAAAGTATTGAGGCAGATATGAGCATTTGAAAATCAATGTTAGTTTATAACACATCTTGCAATCTTCAGCTGTAAGAGATCACTCTGCTGACATCAGTGATGATGATCATTCAGATGAGGGCAATGCTTGTATATTAAATCCAATCCTGGTCCAAATGGGAACAACCTGCATCTGATTTTAACTGCCATTATAGAAACATTAGACTCACAGAAGCCAACAGGAAGAGTTTAATTCCCTTCATGGTGCTGGACCAAACCTCACATGAAAGCAAGATTGGTAAAGTATCAGAAGGATACTGCCAAATCAAAGAGGCTTATGAGAGAAGCAGCTGAATTAATTTTGGCACAAGAGGAATTGACTTGAGGGATGTTCAAAATAGGACAAGTAGAGCTCTGCTCGTATTTCAAGTAAAGGGATCTTTGTCATCGAGTGCTCTGGGGCTAGGGATACAGGAATAGCTTGGTCAAATGAGAACTAACAAAAACTTGCTTCCTACTCTTAAGTGCATCGAGATTGACAAGACACACAGAGACAAAATACGACCTGGAGATTGCTGTTTTCCACATAACACCAGGTCTGCACCGAGTTATTTGTGCCTGGGGGAGGACAAGGGCCCTTGTGCATGGTACCAGCAGGCCTGGCCTGATGCATTTCCCCAGCTGTGGAGCTCAGGCACAGCGCTGGAGCATTCACAGCACACATGGTGCTGCCCAGCCCATTCCACACACAGTCCCAGAGTGGATCTGCTGTAGCTACAGACCCTCACTTGCACGAGTGCTCCCTGTCCAGTCTGACTTGCAGTCACAGAGAGGCATTGTTGCTACAACCCAGCCTCCCTTTTGGCTCCCGACATCCAGGATTCCTGCTCTGCAGCAACACTTGCATGTAGTTTATATTAGCATGCAAATCTTCCGGCTTTGATTTGTAACCTTACGTATGACCCCCAGATGCAGCGCTGGAAAAGCAAAGCAAGGGCCTGGGAAAATGAGCAAAACTCCTCCAGGCCCTTCCAGAACAATGACAAAGCTCTGGGACATTCTTAGTCCAAATAATGGAAATCTCCTGGGATTTTGCCATAGAATAGTAGGATTTTTTTTCTTCTCATTTGGAGTAGAGGGAAACAAAAAGTTCATGTAAACCAAGAGACCCTCAGATTCACAAAGCCAGACCTGAGGGGCACAGAACGTTAAGTGTGAAGAAAAAAACCAACTCTGAAACAAACTCTTCTAGTTTCTATCCTATTTGTGCAACTACGTTTTTCATGCGTGACTAAAGGATAAAACTTGAGGTGAAATCAATGTCAAACAGCAGAGCATTCCAGAATTGCCAGCATCACACACTGACAGATCATAGGATGGTGTGGATTGGAAGGGATATTGAAGATGATCTAGTTGCAACCCCTTGCCATGGGCAGGGAAACTGTATTTTCATTTTAAATGCAAAATGATACAAGAGCAACTGAAAAAATGAGCTATCCTCAAAATATAAACACCATTCTACAAAAGTTCAATGCACATAGATCTTTAATTATACCACATGACTGTATCTATATATATCTATGAAAATATAAAAGAATGAATGTACTTGTTCTCTACAGAACAATCCTGACAATGTAAAACCAATTCCTGGAAAAAAAGGGAACAAATTTCCACAGCCCCAGAACGATGCAATGCTGAAGTCACTGGAAAAATGTCTTTCACTGTAGTGACCCTTGACTTCAGACTTTAGAGAAATACATGTTTCTTGTGGGGAGAAGAGCGAAAGAAGAAAATGATTTTGTGTCCTAGTCTTGCAAACAATGTCTCAATTGCACTGAAAAATGCCTAAGAGGCAAACATGGAGCACCCTCCTTATTCCAACCCTCATCCCCCAGCCTTCTGGCCAAACCAGGAAAACTGATGGAAGAGTCCTGTGCAGAATGGATTCCTTCCCGGCAGGGCACTCAATTAAACACAAAATTACCTTCTTCCTGTGGACCTTCAGGGTTTTCAGGAAGATACTGTGCCAAATCCTCACACCCTCAATCACTGCCTCTTTGCTAAGTTGAACTATTGTCTCTGCCCTTTCCTTCCCTCCTACTCTTCTCACAATCATCCTCCTTTTCCCTCCTTTTCCCACGCTTGGCTTCCTGCCTTCCCACTTGCAGGAACACCCTCTCCCATCCCAGCCACGCAGGAACATGACAGGCAGCACAAACCCATCTCTCCCCAGCTCTGCAGTTGCACCCTGGGCCACACACAAGCAGAGGGACACCCAGCCATCCTCAGGGCTCCCAGACCTCCTTCATCCAGCACAGCAGGAGGGGCGAGCATTGCTCTGCCCTGCCGGGATGCAGAGATGGCAGAGAGGCTTTTTCAACCTGGAGCAATACCATGCTTTGGGTATTTCTGCTCAAAATGTCACTCGCTTCAAACCCTGTAAATATAAGGATCCAGCGGTAGGAAAAGCTGTTTGACTGCTGGGCACAGGGATGGCTGCTGGACAGGACAGTCACAATGTCTTCACTCCCAGCTGAGGAACCAGGAGATGAGTCTCCAGGCTGTACTGCAGCCAGAGGAGAAAGCTGTCCTACACTGCCCACCAACCCAGGCTACTCCTCTGCAGTTTGTACATGAGGTACAAAGGAGACAGGCCCCTAAAAGAATGCAAAATCAGGGGAGGTGGTGATCATCAGCAGTTGTAACCATACTGCCAAAGGACCTGATCACCAAATCCAGCCCCATACCTGGCACAAGACACCACCTGAGCTCCTGCTGTAAGCTTGGACCATTTCAGTGTAGGGGTGAAGAACACTCCCAGGGATTTTCAGTCACTCTCAGCTGGGCTTTGTCACTTGCACAGCTTCTCCCCATAAAAAACTCCACATCTTCTCTGGAGATGTGCACTGCTGCTTGGCGATGCAGCTTCTGTCAGAGATGCCAGGGGTGGCAGTGGCTACACTAATTCCTTCTTGTTTCACAGCTCAGGCACAAGCCTCACATACCCTGGGAATTACTTATTTTTTGAAGAAGGATATGTGGCTGCAAGTCAGCATGTATCCCATTAGAAATAAGCTTTTTAGGGCCATGCCCATATTATATGTTCTATCAAAATCACTAATAAAACATGAATCAGCAAAATTACTCATAAGTTTACATTTCTGTCAAATTCAGGGCTTACAGTGCTTTAGAACAATAAACAAACCTCTTCCTTTCACTCCCCAAGCCTGAATGTTCTCCCACTCTTAGCCACTTAAAGGGAATTATGAATGTTGCACAGACAGAAACTCTATTAAATCTGCTGAAGTGTCCACTCAAAGCTCAGAGAGATCACTGTCTGTAACAGCAGGCTTTCAAGAACTAATACAGCTGCACTCAACACATCAGCATCTGGAGACAGCAAGAATTTGCTAGGCAGAATTGGGAGAAAAGGGCCTGGTTTTATGCAACCCTACACTGGGGTCTCAAACTGCTCACGCTACTCACCTCAGATCCTTGTCTAGGTGGGTGGCAAGGGCACACATCCACCTCCAGAGGTGCCTCTCCCTCTGCCTGCAGGAAGAGACAAATCCAGGCAGACAGCTAATGTCTACAAGGCTGAAGTTAAGGTGGATGTACAGTAAGGAAATGCCTACATGGTGCAGAGATGCCCAAACTGACACTGGCCTGTGTCTCCTCCGGGATGCAGCACTATCAGTCCATGGTGGTCAACAAAGCAGCTTGGCTGAGTGTGCTCACTCACACAGAGCCCCAAATCTTTGCTGGGCACATGTGCTCTGGCCCAGCATCACTGATAGTGATGTAACACTTCCACGTGCTTGAGCCTTTAAAAAAAATGAGGATTTGACTCCAATCCTCATTCAAAAGGCTCTAAGTTTTTAACCTGGGTCCCCAGAGTGATTCTAAATTCTAATTTATGAAGCGCTAAACAGGAAGGAGCCAGAGGCACCACTATAATTTACCAGAGGCAGATATGCAAAGTGGAGGGAGAGACAAGCCCTGCAGCCATCTCCATGCAGAGATCTCTGCTCCAGGGCTGGCTGGCCAGGGGGCAAGCTGAGCCAAAATCACTCACCCTCGTGTGCAGGGCATGAAGCAGTCGGCTGAAAGCCACAAAACGCAGGAGGTGTGAATTACAGCATCTTAACTCACACCCTGAAGTGTCTTATTGCAAAAGGGCTCTGGGCAGAGGTAGGACTTTTTATTTCCAATGTTGTAATTCCCCTGTTTCTTCTCTCTCCCCCACAACCGCCCCTCCAGTAGAGGTACATCCAAAGAGGATCAAATCTCACCCTCCTCAGCCCTGTGAAATGCAAGCAAAACTAGCAAGACTTGGCCCACTGTGCCTTTTCTTAAGGCTTCAGTAATATTAAACAAATACTCTTTAAATACAAAACACTTGTTGCCTTGGAACAACTCAAAGATGGATGTAAAATCACTGGATCCACAGATGGGTGCTATGGGTGGGCTCTGCTGAAAGGGAAAGCATCCCGAGCTCTAACAGAATGTCTCCCTTTCCATCTGCTTCCATGCACCCCTCTGTGGCAGGAACAGAGGGGCTGCCCCGAGTGCACAGGAACGTCTCAGGTTCAGGGCCCCATTCTCTGTTTGCAGGCTGCTGATGGGAGATGGCTCTCCCCCTGCACACTCACAAATCCTTGCCCACACACCAGCAGATGTAGCAAATGTGAGGCCTGCCCTCAGCAATTCCCACCAGCTCCAGGATTTGCCCTGGTCTGCCTCAGGAATAAGGAATGGACATCCTGGATGTCAGCTAGGTGGAGCAGCAGAGTGATTCACCACTGCAGGGGCTAGGAGGATAGATTCCAAAAAAAAAAGGGGAAAAAGAGAAAAATAAAATCTGGGGCAAAAATCTGCTCCCAGGTCAACAAAATTCCACTGGAAGCAGCAAATATGGAGTAAGTGTTCCACAAGGCATCCCAAATCCTGTCTGACACAGCCACTGTGGCTGCCCTCACTTGACAGAAGAGACAAAGCTGGACAAAATGATGGCAGGAGCTCTACCAGACGAGAAAGCCACAGGCTTGGGTGCCAGAGAGACACCACCAGGCTCCCACAGTCTGTCCTCCCTGTTAACCATCCAAATTGTTCTTGAGGATAAGCAAAGGAGGCCAGTTGGAGAACAGACTGGTAGTTTTAGTGGAGGATAACCACCAGCCCTGAGACATGGCTGACCACAGGGCAAAACCACAGCCCCATCAGCATTCTCCAGGAGTGTGTCAGAAAGCCCAGGACTGCCCTGGATGGGATTGATAAGAGTACAGCTTGGGCTGCATGGCTGTGTCCCATGTCTGTGCTCCAGAGGACACGATTTCTGCTCCCCCAGCTGCCTGTGAGGCTTCTCCACCAGTAACACAAAGACAGCCAAAAAGTTCCTCAAGGGTTGTAAATAAGGAGGCACACCTCACCTGATGGTGAGATTTTTCCTGCTTTTCATGGTCACAAAAAATCCCTTTTCTGAATATTGAGATGAGTGATTTGCTTTGGTCCCATGGATAAATGTCATCTCCTCAGGAGAGGAAATCTTCCTAGAAAGTGTAGGGCAGAGACTGAACAGCCTGTGGAGATTACAGTAGCAATTCCTTGGAGACTCAGCCTACCAGGGCACTGAAGGACATGGTAAACTTCAAGAAAGGGCCTTAATCCCAGAGATTTCAATGGGATTTAAGCCTGCACTTAACTCTTGTCACTGATTTGCAGCCTGTGACTGTCAAGGTCTTCCTCTCTGTCTCTTTGTCCCAACAAGTGACAAATTACAGTGTCTGGATTTCTACAACTATTGATTTGAGGGTTCTTTGAAAATCCTAATTTGCTGAGTATCATCCTTTTACTATAACTCTGGGCTTTCCCAAAAGCAGTCCATGCAGCTGGTCTACAACCCCAACCCACAACGCTTTTCCAGCCTTGCAGAGATGAGCAGGAACCCTCCAGCCCAACATCTCCACAACTCCAGCACACATGAACTGTTCCAATACTCTAATTTCACACATCAGTCACAACCTGCCAACTTTCAGCTGGACATGACTGAATCCTCTCCATGCTGGCTCACTTCTTGCCACAGCTGCAGCAGCCTACACATGCTTCCAACCCTTGTTAAACCACACTAGCTGTGGATGCCACACTGACAGTAGTGGAGCCTGGGAGGGATCTGAAGCAGCCCCTTCATGGTGGCAAGAATGCCAAGCCATGACTGCAGTCACTCAGCAGAGCCAGGACCCTGTGGAGAGGCTGCCACATGGCTTTGGTCTGTCAGCTGTGCTGCCTCTTAGCTTGAAACCACCAGGAGCCACAGTCGGCAAGCATGTCACCAGCTCCCCAAGTCAGCAAATCACTATCACAGCGAGAAATCACAGAAAACAGAAAAATATCACACTTCTAGCCCCACTGCAGTCCCACAGATTGAAGAAGCAGGACAGGCAAAGCAGGCTGAAATTTTTTTCAGGAGTTCAGAGAAATCCCATCTGTGGGAAAGTGGTACTAATTCCCATCTGCAGATGTGGCCACTCAAACAGGTCCACCAGCACACTTGGAAATACCTGAGGGGCTGACTGGAGACCCAGCTACCTTCTCACTGACATGGGAGCCCTCCTTAGCTCAAAAACCAACTCCAAAACAGCACTGAACTACAAATATCCTTGGCACGGTAAATTGTCAAAGCGTGATTTAAAAGTGAGCTCCGAAGTGAGGGAGCTCAGCCAACCCCTGCATCTGGCCACAATATTGAGAGTCAATCCCACAGTTAACAACCTCAAACTCCATCGAGGTGAGACATTAAAAAACAACTCAAATAATATCCCAGCCATGTCACTTTATTCTTTTTTTCCCTTGAAAGGACATCTGGCATGCAAGCCTTGGGTTTTCCCTCATCCCAGAAAAACCAACAGCCATATTTTCCAGAGGTCTCTTTTCCCTACCCAGGGAGTGGAAGGGATGCAGTCAGTTAATGCATGGCTCCTAACATTTTTCCAGAGAGCTGGTTGGACTCCCATTCCCTTCTCCCATGGAGGAACACAGCTGCTATAATCAGCCTGTAGCTGAGAAGGGGCTCAAAATACCATTCCTGTCACTGCCACATAAAAATCAGCAGCTGACAGTGACAGATTGCAATGAACTCACAACCCCCTTTAAGAAGGTAAAGCATCTGTCTTATCTCACATAGAAAAACCCTCCAGAAACAAGTGTCTCAGATGGACATATCTATCTATAGTAACAGCCTGTAGATCTGTTCCTAAAACTAACTCAAGCAAAGCTTCCTCCACGTCCAGGCTCTTGCATGTACCTTTGTAACTCCTACAGAAAAGCAATTTCAGGACTGCTCTGGTGAAGCAAACACTGATTTCAATTGCACAGTGTGAGAGATGCAGCTCTTGTGCTCCCAACAACTGTTCTATCCTAGCAGGCAACAAACCTGGTAACAGCGGAAAATATTTGTGCAGCCTCTCCTGTTTTTAGGTTGACACGAGCTGAAATTCTCTTCCAGCTTCATGTTCTTGTGAATTTTTTCAGCTGCCAAGAAACCATCTTTTCACCAGAAGGAACTGTGGAAATGGGCTTGGATACCTATCACAGCTCCAGCAACCTGAGCAAACTTCTCAAGACAAAACCAGGTAGGACTCAGACCAAGCCAAACAGCAAAAAGACTTTAGCTCCTACCCTCAAGTGAGCACACAGCCAAGGGCCACTGATGCCAGTGGGATGGATGTGAGGATGGAGCTCATGAGAGGCCCAGTCTGAACTGTGAAACACTGAAGAGTTGTTACCCAAACATTAGAACATGGCCTTAAAAAGATCCACAGTGTTTCCAGAGGAAAACTGGATTGAAGCTACATGACTGAAAGGGAGCCTTGTTTGGAAGATCCAACCCAAGAACCAACTCAACCTTGTCACTGGCCTGAAGCTGAGGGGATGGCATCTGGAGGTGAGGGGAGTAGGAGAGGCTTTTCCAACAAGGGAAGAAAAGCTTTTCAAGAAAATCTTGTGCTCTGGTTTTAAAGACCCATGAAACAGGAGGTGAAATGCAGAGGGAATTCACAAGCTTGAGAATACCAGTACCTGCACACACACCTGGGACATGTAAACTTGACAATGCCAGACACAAGACAGAAGAAAAAAGTGTTTTGGAGGCAATGGGTTTTTTTTCCAGGAAAAAAGAGCAACATGGCTATAAAATAATGCATTTTCATACCAAGTTTATGTAAATCCTTGTGCTATAGGCAGTGCTGGCCTGCTGACTGCCAAGCTGGCTACTGTGTTTCTCTTCAGTCTGTGATACTTATTTGATTGGCAAGGTACTATTCCAGAGCTATAAAACCCTCCTGGAACATTCTTCCAATAAACCAAATTTCTTTTCTTAATAATCATTTTATTTGACTAATTATTAGCAGCACTTGGAACAAAACAGACAGCACAGGCAGAATCCAAGAGGATTCAGTCCCTGCCCAGCAGCTGTTTATGCTGAGGAGGACCAGGACTGAGGTCTCCATCTCAGCTCCTCATCCTGGACAGCAGAATAAGCAGAAGTCTACTGGGGGCATGCTAAGGAGCTGTCTGCTCTAGAGAATGATGGATTCCCAAGGTAAACAACATTATGTCCTACCTTGGCTTAGGAAGGATGCTCTCTTGGGTGCTTGCCTTCAAGGAGTAGCCCTGTCTATCCACACCAGCACAGGTAATTTTGCTCTTACAGGGTGCAACATCCCTCTGCAATAAAGAAATTGCCCTTTGGCAGGAATGGGGAAGAGTAGTAGCTGTACTTTCCCTATACAAAGCAAATAAAAAGTATATTCCTTGCATTTATCTATTAGCAACTGAAGATATAATCTGGATGCTGTACCTGGGAGACTGAACTGCTCTGCAGCCCATAGGGAAGCAGCATGGTCCAGCTGAACCCAGATAAAATCCATTCTAGGGGCACTCTAGAGCAGAGATTAAAATTCAGGAGTTGGAATGCAGTTATTCACAGAAATGAAGAGGGAACAGCTTTGTGAAGCAAGAATCATGGGCACATTTATATTTAAATTCACAACTAATGTGGGGGCCATGTTGCTGAAATGCAGCAGTGCAGTGCACCCCATGCAACCAAAGCTGCCCCTCCCAGCAGCAGAATAAACTCCCTGGAGTCTCTCTGTGGCAATCTCAAGTCCTGTGGGATATTCCTGTGAGCTATAAAAAGCCTGCTGACTCGCTGGCATGGGGGCACAGCTCAGTCACGCACAGGGATTTTCTCTTGGAACACTTCTGGTCTCACTGCAGGCACACAGAGCCCCCCAGCCCAGGGGGAACAGGATATCCAAATGCTCCAGAAAGTTCAAACACCAGGCACGTCTGGTGGGGAGACAGCACAGCCTTCAGCACCCCGGGCAAGGAGGGGCTCCCAGGCCCCAGCTCACATCCAACCCCATCCCCTCTCCCACAGTGCCTGGGGCACTATTTCCACTGAACCCCTGTGTGTCCACAGACCCAGGTTCGAGGCCCAGAGCAAAGGCAATCCTGGGATGAACCTGCCCTGCACAGCGTGCAGAGGGAACAGAGTTGTCCCCAGAACATGGAATGTGAGGTTTAAAATAATCTTGGGGGGGCAGGCAGGGGGAAAGGACAATATCCTGAAGCATAAAACCACGATAAGCACATTGGTTTTGCAGTTGCTCGAATATAAAGCCAAGCCCTGGAGCTCTGCCAGCCAGTCAGTATTTTTACGACTGTATCAAAGCACATGATAAAACCAAAAAGCTTAAGGGTCAAACTCAGTGCTGGGATTAGTAACCAGCTGAAGTGAAGAGCATGATACCAGGTCTGAACAGCATCCTCTGATCACTTAAAAAACGTCTGTTTTCTTACACAGGCAGCAGTCATGCCTGAAACCTGTGTGCCAAATTCCTCTCCTTCAGCCCGTTCAGGTGCGGTGCGCTTTGTGCAAAATCTCTAAACCATCCCCACCAACAAGCACCAGCAGAGCCTGCAGCTGTCTCGAGTCACATACATCACCCAGCAGAGCAGAGTGTCCAGGCCCTTCCCTACTCGCTATTTGAGTCCTCTAATGCAGAGTCTTGCCCCTCTCAGGACTGCCCCGCACAGCAGTGGAATATTTCCAAATATCCCTGCATTAGGCACTAATGGTGTGACACGCTCACAGGTGAAGCCTGCAAGCATCAGGAGAAGAGCAGGGCTCCCTTCTGAGTAGACCTCAAGCTCTTACAAGGAGGACTAGATATTTTTAATTTATTCAGAATAAGGAATCAACCGACTTGTGCTAAGGGATTTAACAGAAGAAGCTGCTGCATCAGAGATTCTGAAAGACCAAAGGGTCCTTTCATGTTAGATCAGAAACTGTAGGTTGAGAAGGAGAATTCATTGCAGAGCAGGAGATCCCAGCCCACGGAAACTGTGTCCATGACTGCCAGCAGCCGAGACTGAAGGAGCACTCTGGAGCCCTGCTCAGCCTGTGGCTGCTTTCCCAAAAACCAGCACGGTCACTGCAGAGTTCCAAGATGGTTATAACACCTGGGTGCTACTTGCTGGCACTGCTGCAGCTCAGAGAACAAAGAGTCTGCAGCAGCTCTGAGCTGAGACGCCTGGAATTCAAACCCATCAGAGACACCTTCTCACCCTGTGGGTATCAGCACTCTGTGCCTCCCTCACCTTTGTCCTGATAAGGCGTGAGCTGTGAGAGGGATGGGCACTGGGGTGGTGGCATGTGGCAGGAGCTGAATGGATCCAGCAGGATCATGGTGCCACATTCCCCCACTGCAGCCTCCTCCTGCATGGCCACGGAGCCAGGGCATCCACCAGAGACATTAACTTGCAGCTAAATTTCTCTTTCATCAAAAGAGACAGGAGGCTTCCCCATCGAATGATCTTCAAGGGTGAATTTTAATGTAATAGATCAGAGAGAAGCTTAAAGCTTGGGTTGTTTGCTTTAACCACTGGATGGCTTGGTTATTTTGTCCACTGGTTAGGCTTCCTTTTATGTTACACATAGAGATAATTTTTTTCTTTTCTAGGACAAAACTAGGAGTGAAATCCTTTCAAAAAAGCTTTTTAACTAAATAAAATTACTAATTTATGGCATTCAGCATTTTTCAACAGTTCTTTTAGTTTCTGCACAAGATGCAGTATTTTGTTCCAGAGGATGAAAATTCAAATAAAAGCCTTTTTCTACCTTTCAGCAGGAAAAATATCCTTTTTTATTGAGCATTAACAGCAATGACAATTCTCAAGTTTGTGTTATTTCACTAAAACAAAAGTTAGAAATACTCAGTTCTAGCCGGTTGCTTCCACTGCAGACAGAAGCTCTCTTACAACAGGAATTAAGGACAATTTGGGGACTACATATGCACAATGGAGGCTTTTGGTAACACGTCATTGTGACCGATTTGCACACAATGCCAAAATTACAGCTGGAGGAAAGCACTGAGGGAGGAAACGACTGTGAACAGAAAAAGTCTGGTCTCCCTTATTCAAGCTATTTACCACCCATCACTTCTGTCTGTAAGCTCTGACTTTATTTCACACAAGCTGACTAAAAGCTCTCATCCTACAAAGTGCTGAGCGTGCTCTACTCCCACACACTTCTCTCCATCATCAAGGCTGGATTTGGGGCTGCAACTCAGCCCCAAAAACACAACGAGATGGCACCAAACATCACTTCTAGATTGCCTTGGGCAAGCTGTAATTTTGATTAAAGAAGAATTTCTAGCTCCCCCAAGCAGTCTCAGCTCCCACTCAAATTTTTCTTTTGATCTATCAGCCCCCTTCATCAGATTTTTAAAGAGTTAACGGTGTTGTCTTCCCTCCTTCCTGACACTGTCTGACCTGTGAGGCTTGGCTGGGGCCACACTCAAAGAAGATCATACAATAATATGCCTTTTCTGATGCAATGTGTCTCTGGGAGAGACGATGGGGTTGTGTCGTGCCTTTGCACAAAAGCAGAGAGCAATTCTGGGGAAGAAAATGCAAAGAGGAGCTTTCTTTCCAGGAATAAATCAACAACCTGTCACAAACAGCATATGCAACAATTTCCTTGTTTACAGCTACAACTTGTCTGATGAAGCAATTAAAAACAAAAAACCACCAAGATTTTTTGACCTTCTTCCTTATCTGAAACTGGTATCAGCAGGAAGAACACAGGTCTGACCACAGTTCAAAAAGGAGGTATAGCCTTACCCCAGAATCTACTTTAAATATCCTCCATACCTAGCAAATCACAAGGCTGCTTTAACACATGACTCCAGAACCCTGGTGTCACTGCTGTCACATCCCCAGCCAAGGACAAGCTGGGCAGGGAACAGAACTAAACTTGCCAGTACTGTCTCTCTTTCTGACTGCACAGATCCACCCTAGAGAGGCACCTGGCATTTGCTAAGCTGAAAACAGTGACGGAGATGGAAACATGCCCCTATATCCCCCAAAACTGAAGCAGGGGAAAGACAAGGAAAACACAAAAGCTTGCATCAAGCTAAAAAATACCATTGGCCACCTTGGCCTTCAGAATTAAGGTAATTCTGAAACTGATTTTAAAAGGATAGGGGGGAAAAAATGAGGGAGAAAAACCTCAGGTGATGATTGATTTGCCAACAGCAGTGTGCAGCAAGGGTGAAGACAGAAGCCATGTCTCCTGATACTTGAGTCACTGTGAGAGATGTTTCACCACAGCTTTTTCCCCTGAGAAACTGCTCTCACTGAAGCTGCAGTTCAAATATCCCTCACTTCAAGGGGCTGAAATTTCAAAGCAGATGAGCCCTTCCATGAAACCCCATCTTCATGTTGTTCTCCTTGCTGCCTGAAGGAGATGATACTGCTCCTACCTTAACAGGGGACATTAACAAACCAAAGACACTGGTTTTGAACCAGTTTCATGTGCCCACAGCACACCGAACTCTGGAAAAGCCAACATATTTTGGCTTGCTGGCCCAGCTGCAAGCTTTGAGCACAGAGTTCTGGTTCTGTGGACCGGTTTGTGTGTCCTGGGGAAAGAAGGACTGTAATACCTTAGTGACATAGGGACAGACAGCGCTGACACTCACAGACAGGCAGATCCCAGCCAGCTTTAAAGGGGCAGGGCAGATAATGCAAACCCCAACATCCAGGATGAGAAATTAAACAAATTTAAATTAAAAATTAAACAAGCTCCGTGCTGTCCCGGTTACACAAACCAAGGGCTACAGGCAGGTCCAGTACACCTGCACAAGGTCCTGTGATGGCACAGTCCTGCTTGCTTTGTAAGAAAAAAAGTAGGGAGAACAAGTAGGAAAAAAAAAAAAAAAGGCAGATTATTCTTTCTCATGTTTACTATGATGATTTTTAATGCTTAGCATTCACAAAGTGAGATGTGAAAGTCCAGAAAGCTGCTTAAGGTCACCACACAAATGTGCCAAGGCAGAGACCCCTGAACCTGAGGGATACACTGAATTATTGTCCATGCAGGACTATGGAGTTTGTAGCAGGTGCACTGCAGAAGAAGGCAAGCTATAAAGAAATGGCCCTCAGGCAGACACCTTTGCACTGCAGTCCCATCCTCCCATCTAAAACAGAGGAGAAAACAGCACTGACCTTTGGAATTGTTCTGATGAAAGAGCCAGGGTATGTGCTGAAGCTGACTCTTACTTCTTGCTAAGTCTTATTCTGAATGTAAAATTAAACAGCTCATTTTAAAAGCAATAAAATGATTCCCACTCCAGAACACAGCTCTCAGGGGGAAAAAGAGTTTGCAATTTCAGCAGGGCAAGGCACGAGATGGTCTGTTAATTACCAAAGGAAAGGCAGCTGGTTCAGTTCCTGCTATCTTAATCATTTTCCTCTCTTTGATGTCTTGATCACATCTTTTGAACAACACGCTGGAAGCATAACACTGCAGAGAACACTTATTTTCATAATGAAAGGGAAATATTTTGCTCCATGCATAATATTTGGCTATCCTGATAGGCTGCACTGATAGGGCTTCATATATTGTGTTTTCAAACTAATGCTGAGTTTAAAAGGCCTGCAGGGCAGTGCAAGGCTTCTATCAAATGATAAATACGTAACTGGTGTACGTGTCCAGCATCCTTTAAAGTGATATCAAATGGTTTCTAATAAGAAAGATGCAAGCACCCAAAACTTTCTTGTCCTAAAGGCATAAAAAGGAAGTTTACTTGTTTCTCATTTTAGTTTTCAAAGTTAAAATTTCTAGGCCATATGAAAATGACATTAATCCTTTGCACAGTGTGACAGCACATCCACTGTTGCAGAGAATACATAATCAGAAACTCTCTCCCACTTCCCACAGACACCAGTGATGGCCAAAAATCTGGAGCAAGCACACAGTTTTGAAAGCTGCCAAGAACAGGATGGAGTTCTGTGAGAGTTGCAGTGATGTATAGAAAATATATTTGCATGTTCCTTCACACAGTGCTATAGTAACAGGAAAAGCTGGAGGATGACCCAGCTACATGTACATGGCACCAAATTCCTCGAGAGGCAGCTGGCCATGAGCACTGGGACAGCAGCTTGCTACAGCTGCCTGAAGTTAGGTCTTTCCTTAATAAATGGGCCCCATTCAATGTGGGCTGAGATTCAATTTATCCTAACCGTAAATTGGAATCTGAAGTCAAGAGGGATATCCCCAACAGGCTGCACACCAGAGTTAGAGGAGCATGCAGGAGAAATCACTAAAAAGATGTTCAGAGACTGGACCTGGGCAGAAAGTTCAGGGTTATGGCAAAACCTCAGCCTTTGCTCTAATTCTCTATGTACAATCTGAGTCTTGATATTACAGGTTACACTGAATCTATCTAAACAAAACCTAGCTGCAGAGAAGTGACTTCAGGATGCAGACTTTAGGCACAACACCCATTTCCTCATCTTTTCACTTGAAACTAAACCAGATGTTTTTATATTTGCGTGTGTGACCTCTACACTTAACAATGCAGACTCTGGTCAAATTTGCTGAAACAGTGAGCAAAGCTATGGTTAAACTACTTGCTATATGCAAGAACACTTTGAACATCATGTGTGTCACAGAGACTGGTGAGTCACAGGCACAACCACTGAGGGGATCATATCTGCTTCGAGCTGCAGCTGGCCAGATGTGGGAGGCAGCTGGTCACTGCTCACCATGGCCTGCTGCTGCCCCTTCCCTCCTGTGGCTACCATCACCACCACACATTGCCAGAAGGACCAGGTGTGCCACCCCTTCAAAGTACAGAAGGGGAAAACCCTACAGGAAATGGGCTCCAGTTAATCCCCACAGGTTTGGGAGGAGGGAGGATCTGTGGGAGGATGTGACCTGTGGTTGGGAGAGCTGGGAGAGATGACACTTTACCCCAGCACAGGATAGCATCCCTGACCACAGCTCCTGCCCTCCAACCAACATCAGAGCCTCTCTTCCAAAAAAGGAAATAATTTGGGACTCTTTTGGCTCTCTGAATTGGCTAGCCACAAGTCTCAGAGAAGCACCAAGGCAAAGAGGTTGCAGGGAACGGGATCCAGGCTGCCCCTGGCTCAGCAGCACTGTCACCCTACACAGCAGGAGCCTGACTGGCTCTGGGACCCAGGCCCATCTGGTGCTCTGGTGGGAGCTGCATGGGGTATCAGAAAAGGGGATGTACACCCCCAGACACACAGTAACAACCTGGAGCCACTCACACCACTGGGATATGGGAAAGAACAGGGACACAAACACCCTCCCAAACACCCCTGTCCTTGTATTTGCCCCACTGCAAGAGCAGCTTCCAAAAGCTACTCACTTTTCATATTCAAAAGAACCTTTCTATTCCACATTAGGGTGCTGCAGAGGCAGACACAGTCTGAGGACAGCCCAAACGCCAGCCCAGGTTCCTGCCCAAGTGACAGAGGCCTCCCATGCTCTGCTCCTTTCTCCAGTGAGGTCCAAGGAGTGGAGAAAGGCAGGGATCAGCATTAATGGCAGCCAGGCCAGGGGGAGGCAGGGGAAGGCACAGCCTGGGGATGAGCCACACTCACCCTGCCCTTAGAGGAACGGTGGGCAGACAAGGCCATGGTGCTCCAGTGTCCTCCTTGCCAGAGCAAAGGGACACACACCCCCCTCAGCCACAGGTTCATCCCCTAATTTAGCACTGCATAGAGCAGAATTCTACTCAGCCAGTTTCCAAAAATAAAAAATAGACTGAATTTTTTTGCTGTTCCTACATTCACAGAGCCAGCAAGGGTCTGCTCCCTGCCTCGGTGCTGTCCCCTGACAGCTGAGCCACCCAGGGGCTGGGATGTGCCAAAAAAGCCCCCACGGCTGCAAGGCCAGCTGAGAGCCCCCAAGAAACTGAGCCAGGGCATTCTGCAAAAATGGCAGGAACAGTTGCTGCAGCAACTTCAATTTCTTGCCCCAACACATACAACTCTTCCCCCAGCACAGGACAGCCCAAGTAATTTCTATCAGCAGGGGTTTGTGCTATCTAGGGAATACTGGGCATGCAGCTGAATTCTGATTTTAAAATTCATATTTATTAGGAAATCACATTTCTAGTGGGTTAATGATATATTTCACTAGAGGAGTTTTAGGGCATCCTAAGGAATACTACTGTATCTCTAAATAAGATTGAAAGACACTTAGTGTGTTTGTAATCTGGCGTATTTTCAGCTACAGTAATGATAATAGTTTTTATATCCTGTTTCTCCTCCTGCCAACATGAAGGAAAACTCTTACAGTCTAAGACAACAGCAACTAACACAGGATAATAAAACCACAGGTTGTAGAAATACAAAGACACTCAAAATAAATCAAATTAGAAGACTTAATTTGAGAGAGGGAGGCATCTCACCTCACGTTGTGATAACAGGTTCTCTTACTGGCAAATCCATAGCACTCCACGGCCAGAATCATCACTAGCATGTTACTTTACAACGATCTATTAAACCAGAACAGAAATGAAAAGATTTCCCCACCACAAAACACAGCAAAGCAGTGGGAGTTGCAAAAGAGGCCTTTGATTCACCCTTAATTCACCAGATGAATCATTTCATATTGAGCAAACATCAAACCACAATGAAGAGATACAACCAAAACCTCTCAATCCCTGAAGCCACTTCAGTTGGCTCACTCAACCACGCACCATTGATCACACACATTAACAAAGTGCTATGATTTACCTTATTACACGCATTAATTAATTCATGGCATCTTTGCATAACCCTTGACCTGCACTGCAAGACCATTTGACTCAGTTTATCTACAAAGAAAGCAAGTTTGCTCTGCCATGTATTTGAGCAGACTGAGTTTGAGGCAGGGTGAGTACTCCACTACTCATGCACTGTTACTTATTAAGTTGCAGTAAATGGCCCATGAGATTTAAACAGAGATCAAAGAGAGACCAAATCCTGCCCCGACAATTTTGGCAACAGCATTTCTTTGCAAGATCAGTTTTGAGCATGTGGAGTCAAAATCATTATTATAGTTCACTGCTCAAGCATGAGGAAACCTCAATTCCTCTGCCCAGCAAACCTCCATGGACCCAAGGAGGAATTCAGATGTGGCAGAGTTACCTGGTGAGAGTCAATTGGTTTTCTTTCTCATCTGCACACTCCCAATGAAAGAGAACTAACCAATTTTTGAAAAATCACTTCAGAGGAAAAACTTCAGAGGAAAGAGTTTTGCAATAAATGTTCTTAATTTTAATCCCCTTTGTATAATCTTTAAGTATTAGGGTAACAAAAAGTCTAGTAGAAGCCAGAGTAGCACTGCTGAGTGTTAGCCTCTCTTTATCTAAGATGAGTGACAGCTGTTGGCAGCCCCCCCAGCCCAACTCCTGCTAATCCCCATCTGCCAATGAGGCAATATGACCTCAGGAAACAGGCCCAGTATCTTGGCACGTTATCATTAACGTTGTCCCACCTTCCTGCTTTCCAATTCCTTTCTGTGCCTTCACAGACACATCTCTGGGGAGGCTGGAGAGGGAGCCAGGCATCTGCTGTTTGGCCCAGGTGCTTGTAGCTGCACCTGACACAACGTGGCTCATTCTACACTCCAGGGTCCCAACCATGCAACTGCCCAGGAGATGCTTTTTTGCCTCCTGACTGGTCAGTGCAGAGTGCTGACCCCATTCCTCAGGCCAGCAGCTAAAACGAAGAGCTCCTTGATGTGTTCAGCAATCACCTAAACCACTACTAAGGACAGTGCTTGTTCTTGCCCCAGAACATATTCAAGCAGCCAGAGCAGCAGTGGAAAACCAGAGTCACACCTGATACTGGCCAGGACCAGCTGAAGGGATGCTGGTGTGGGCAGCTCAAAATCTTCCAGAAACAGCGCAGGTACTCACCATCTCCTGAGAAAAGAGTCTCAGACAGGCCTACAAAACCCCAAATAAATCCCACATCCACTCTCTTGGGGCCACTCTTTCCTAAGATCTGCTCACTGACAACAGGCAAGTTGTGCCAGGCCTCCCACCTTGCAGGAA
>VZSR01000514.1:2512566-2550083 GCA_013398615.1 Brachypodius melanocephalos
CCCCCACTCCACAGATCCAGACCATTTCCATGCAGGACTGCATGGGTTTCACCAGGGGTGTATGAGTGTCTCACAAGTCTTGGAGAAGCAGTGAGCTGGAAGCACAAAGCATCACTGCACTCTCGCCAGCCCTGGTTTCTCCCCACCACCCATCTTTATTCTCTCTACACATGAACCCTTTTAACAGAAATTTCTCTGCACGTTTTTCCTCCACTGAATAGTGAATTTAAGTCCAAGAAAGCCTATGTTACTTCTACCAGCACTTCTGAAACAGACCACAAAGATCAGTGTGAAAACTGCCTTAAAACATAAGGGAATATGTTCCCTTCTGCGTTTCCCAAAGAAAACAGCCTCTAAGACAGAGTTCAACATCTGAAGGGCAAATGAGTCTCAGGCTGCTTTGATGAAATAGGCTGCAGCCACCCTAAAGCTTCCTTAGTTCAGCGACACATCTTTTAGGACTGATTTGTTAAAAAAAGAGGCACTGAGCGTGCCAGAGAGGACACTGAGCAATCTTCATGTCAGGTCCTGGGAATGTTCCCCAGCACAGGGGGATGGAGACACACCAGCCAGGAGGATAGTTGGCCAAACAGCCAGGGTCAAGGACAGCTTTGGACAAGGAGCTTAGTACTTTGGAATAGGGTCAGCACCCAGCTTTGAAAAGGGGACAGCTTCAAGTGACACTAAATTTAATGGCAGTAGAACTGTAAGACTCACGAGGACTGAAACCCCAGGGGTTGCTATGGCCTTTTCTTTACCTCAGAGATAAATGCCAAAAATATTAAAAAAACAGTAGATATGGAAGCTGAAAAGAGAGTGTGTTTGTCTGAAACATCTCAGCATCATTTCTGGTTCACCAGCATCACAAACCAGCCTACAAAGGAGCTTGCTGATAATCACCCCAGCTATCACTGCCAATACACGTAAGATGTGGCACATCATCCCTGTGTCTGCCAGCACTATTCCAAATGTGACCCTGGCTCCCTTCCCCCAGCACTGAGAAACTCTTGTTATGTTTGGCTCCCTCCTTGTCCTCCCTTCACAAAACCAGCACGCTTCCACAGCGTCAATCTGGAATTATTTACTGTTGTTGAAGCTCAGACAGAAACCGCAGGCCTCCTCTCCTCTCACCCAAGCAGGGCATGCAGAGGTTGTCCAAGTGAGAGGGGCTTCACCCAAGTGCTCCAGCAACTCTGCCAAGAGTGTCACCAGGCAACCTGCTGCCCCCTAAAACCATGCCCTTCTCTCCCACGCCATTCCCAAACCTGCTGAAAACCAATTTATCGGTGCTATCAGAACGTTAAATAGACACCATCTGCTTAAAATTACCTTCATTAAAGCTAATGTGAGAACAAAATCAGCCACATTTTCTCTCCTCTGCTTTTGTAAGCAGAGTGTCACTTGCAAGCCTTTGGGACCAGCTCTGAAACTCCCTGAATGGAGGAAAATCAAACAGTGAAAGAACTGCAAGACACAGGCATCATCCCTCACATTGACACAGCACACAGCTCATGGATGTGGCAGGCCCAGGAGAACATCCACTCCAAATCACACCTGGCTACATCTGGAAAACCACCCCATCAAGGTCAAACCTTCTCTTGGCAGCGGCATCTGGCCCTGCCAACACCAGCAAGGCTGTGCCCAGCAATGCGAATAACCCAGCACACCGAGCTGCTGCCACTGCCTGGGCTGAACAGCTCACCTGTATTCACTCTGCAGTGACTGCAAGAAGTGTGAGGCAGGAAAAGCTGCTCGATCTCTGCCTTTGAGGGTGGAGGCCAGAGCAGCTTGGCAAAATGAAGGCTAAGAAGGAACATGAATATTCTGTAGAAAGTAGTGGAGAGAAGCGAGACGGGAGGTCAAACCAAACAGAAGAAACCTGTTTATGCAAAAGGACAAAATTGGTGTGAGAACAGAATGCTTGTGAAATAAAAGGTCTGCACTGGAAGTCATTAACCATCAGAAGAAATTTGGAGCTTCCAATCAAGCCAACCCAATCACCCTGAAGGTTCTTACATGGGAATGCAATATGCTAGTACATCATTAATGACCTAGATCTGTCCCAGGTCTGTGTTCTATAGTTCCATGACCCACGCAGTACTTTCAGCCATAAAAACCACATTTTTTTTCCATCAGCCCATATTATCCACCAGTCTCATGACAGCCCTGAGAAGGCACTTCAGCAGGAGACAGACATAGTGCTGCAAACACAATGCTCTCCCTGTCAGATCTGCCCACCTTGCAGAGAGGTGCTGATGTACAGAGTGTCGGGGGACCCTTGGATGAAAGGCATTAGATAAGCACAAAGCCTGAATATATATTAATAGTAATAGCAGACATGGTATCTCTAACAAAATAAACTGCCACTTGACCCAAGGCTGGGAAACAGTGATCTGCCAGGCCCAGATGTGCAACACTAGCCCATAAACATGTGATGGGGTCCAGAAAGAAGTGCATGGAGCAAAGGAGGGAGCTGGAAGTGATGATGGGAGGGTTGGATCCTCACAGCATGCACTGTGCTTCCTGACTTCATCTGGTGAGGGCTCCTCTCACTGCTACGAACAACATAAAGCAAGGCTCAGCAGGTTGAGCTACTGCCATACACCTCAGGGACATCTGGGAAGGCATCAGAAGATACAGGATGGGCCAGAATGAAGCTGTATCTAAGCTCAGCATCATGTTTTTAATAAACTTATATGGCAACTGCTTAACAGGAGCACAGAGAACTCAGTTTGCTTTGTCTTAAACAGCTGGCAGGTAACAGACTTTCCCACCCAAACATATGACTTGATTGCTGTGTTTAATAGCAGTCTTTACCCCAGAAATTTGTCAATTCCTTGTTTGAACCACTTGTCCTTTCAGCCTTAGTATCACTTGTCAACAAAGTGTTAAAAACCTAATTATGTAAATAAAATTTAATTTTATTCCACGTCATATCTGAGAATGCTGTAATTCCTCACTATTGTCAAGAGCCTGAACCTTTTCATCATTTACCCATGCCTGTATCAGAAAAATTCATGCTCTGCATTCAGATGAATCTCTCTCTCTCCTCTTTTCTCTGCTTCTACTCTACTTCAGCTGATGTGGGATATGATTTCTAACAGGTTTGGTATGAGAAAAAACAGAGTGTTCCCAGCCCCAGAAAGACCAAGCAGAGATACAGATGGGAGACTTGTCTGTTTTAAGCAGATTAGATCCTGACCACTGAAGGTAACTTCACAAATCTTTTCTTTCATATCCTTCACAGAAACAGCTGGAAATAAGTCTAGAAGCAAAACAAGGAACAAGAGTTACAAGAATATTATAAATGGTTTCATTTGATCGGTGCGGAGTGTTATTTCTGAAAGCTATGGAAGTTAATTTATAATGTTAGCAATTTGACAACCAGTCTTTTTAGTAGGAACTCAGCTATTGTGTTTTGAAACAAACAGGATCTAGCATGGGCAGGACCTTGCCTGTGACTATGACTTGGCTATTATTTTATCAACTAGAAGCAAGGCTGGGCTGCAAAACCCTTCACCTTGTTTTACATGTAGAATCCAAGAGTTTGTCTTGGCTAACATAACCTGAAGATCAAGGTTTACAAACCAAGGCATTTTTGCTAAGCAGGTACAGGAGCCCCATCTGACACAAATTTGTTGGAAAGTGCTACCCACAACTGCCAGACCCTACACATTTCCCACAAACCATCATAGCTTTTTGATGGATACAGAGACCAGAACATGGGCAACAGTGGGGAAAAAGCCTGGGAACTCAGATAAAGCCCCAAAGTGAATGGACACTTGCTGATGACAGCACTGCAGCATTGGCTTTGGTGCTTGGCTGCTGGTAAAACAATGACATAATGCTGTGTTTACTAGCAGGGAAATCTGAGGGTTGGAAATGGATCTGTAAAAAAACCACTAACACGTTTTTTTGACAAGCCAACAGATTAACATCTATTGTCACTGGGGCAAGGCCAAACTCCACTGGATATGGTCCAGGAGTTTGATGTCACCGAGAGGCTCACAAGGACGTCAGCTGAAGAGTGTTCCCATGTCATCTCAGCATTTACTGCAGAGCTACTGCCTGAAGCCACCACTGCTTTCTGTTTAACCCTTTCTGTCACAGCCTACAGTAGGGAACATATTGGTCTTTTGGCAATAGAAGTTTGACCCAGATCTGCTACAGCTCATGTTAACCAGATGCAGAAGTTTGATAAAGGGCCAGGCAGCACAGGCTGCTGGCAGATAAAACACATTTGACTGTCAGACCTTTACTAGTACTAATTAAACTCTCCTTTTCTACAAATGGACATGATTTCTTCACTTGACTCCTTAGGATCTTTTCAAGATACCTGTGAACCAAATCACATGGCCAGTTGCACCCTCAACCTCCTCTGAGTCAAAGTCTTTATCATAACCCAGCCAACGCCTCTCACACACAGTGAAACAACAGCCAAAAAGTTAGCTCCACACAGGATCCCAACAAAGGATACCTGGAAGCCCATAAATGCCAGTGCCTGGTGGAGAACAACACTCATATCAGAGGAATCAGGTCCCTGATGGCTCAGAATCACTGTAGGTCCCACAAAGCCCTTGGCACACAGGGAAAGTGTTGGGTCACCTTTCCTCGGGAATGGTAAAAACATCAGTGCCATGATCTCAGTCCTCCACAGACCCTCAAATCCCAAAGGAAGGATCTGGTGATTGCCCATAAGATGCTCTTCAGTCCAGCACTACTGCATTTGGCAGAGCACCTAAAACTCCAGAATTAAGACAATGGGAAATAACCCCATGCTGTAGGTAGTGTTAGAGCTTGCCAGAAGGAGAAGAAAAAATTGGAGGAATAAAGGAGTATTCTTAGTATTCTGGGCAGGACTGTGGCATCAGCTCTAATGGAACCAATTACAAACCTCTCCTTTCCACCTCATTTCTTTGACCATGCTTTCCTCTTGCTGCAATGCAGAGCAGTACAGAAGTCAAAACAAAGCAAAGCACACGTGTGCACACACAAAGATCTCACATCAAAACCCCAATCCCTACCAAACACCTGCACGCTGCCTTAACGTAACAAGAGAAGAATTCTGTAAAACAGCAACCCCAATGGTCATTCTGGCCAACACCAGGGCACTCAGATAGACAGTCTTTCAGCTGAAGGGGAGGTAGAAAACCCAACACCATCAGGAGGGAGGCCAAGGGGCTGAGCAGCAGTGCCTTGCTCCCATCCCCAGCTGTGAGTCCTCAGTCCCAGCTCCCTTGGGCCAGAGCTCCACTTATTTCAAACCAGG
Source organism: Brachypodius melanocephalos (assembly GCA_013398615.1). Classification (NCBI taxonomy): domain Eukaryota; kingdom Metazoa; phylum Chordata; class Aves; order Passeriformes; family Pycnonotidae; genus Brachypodius; species Brachypodius melanocephalos. The sequence goes on from VZSR01000514.1 coordinate 2,517,836, forward strand.
AGATCCCTCCAAGACAGCAGTGCCTCACACACCTGTACACAGTGACCCTCCAGTGCCACCAGCAAATTGCCTTTGCTGTTCAAAAGGCCACTGTGTCCTTACAGCCAGAGGACAGAGGGAGGTTTAAGGACAGATGGATGAACTCTCCTGCACAGACCATGCCTGCAGTCTCCAAGAGTTGTTACCCATGGAAAATTCACTGGCAATATTTTTAGTTTAAATGGAACTATTTATACTGGGGATGTCTGTATTAAAGGATGAAATGCAAGCTACAGCTGCCCAGCTCAGGAACAGGTGGAAAGCTGCTTCTTCAAAACAGTCCAGAGTTTTGACACAGACTGCTACAATCACAAAGACAGCAGCAAAAGTTTAAACAGAAAATTTCTTCTTGAACAATAACAGCCAGAACACTCCTCCATATGCTTCAAGTGAGAGTATTCCAGAGGCTGGCTCCTGCACTAGATTCCTTTTGAGTAAAACATCCTGGGTTGTCTTTATAAAACACTTTTTTGCTGAAAGGTCAGAAGAAAACTTAGCTGAATTCAGGAAAAAAAAAAAGAAAAAATAACATGTTTAACAATAACTTGTTAATAACATCTAGGGCATGTAAAACACATAAGGTACAGGATTGCTACCTTCTGGTACATGGAAAACCAGTATGAATGTTCCTCTAGAACCAGTCCCTTTTTATTCTCCTCTAACAGTATCTTGTTATTAACTGAAAACAAGCAGGCTTTTCATTAATAAAAAGCCATATTACCATCAGTGCTGCTTCAAGGATTCTAGACAGTTTCACCTGATATAGACATATTTATAAAACACACACACACAGAACTTCCTTCCTATCGCTGGCTTTCCTCTGTCCCATCCCAGAAGCCAACTCCAGAGCCTGTTTTAATCCCACTGAGGAAAATGCTGAACTGTCTTCCTGTGACATGCCTGGGAGATGGGAGGAGGGGCATGCACTTAATCTGCTCTCTGTGGCTTTCTTCCAGAAAAATACTTCACATATCCTTGTTTGTTTGTTTTTAAATTCTAAGTGATTTTAATGCCAGTGAAAGTTGCTGGAGTGATAGTTCTGGGAAACTGCAGGCCTCCCACTTGGGCATTAGCAGGGGCAGTGCCAGCTGCCCTCATTCTGCAGAAGACCAGAAGCTCAGCTCCCTCTTCTACCATCCACCACAGGAAAAACCATCCCTCAGCTCAGGCTGCTCCAGATGAGGCAGGTGTCAAAGCATCAAATTTTCAGGCAAAGGAAATATTACTGAGCTCAGAGCAGCAAAGCACTTGCAGGGCATGGGAACTGAAAAACACTTCAAACTGATTTTCAAAATATTTTACTTGGGGTCAGAGGGGTTTGTGGCTGGCTTGCACCTCCTGGAGAGGGGAAAATCAGGAATAACCTTCTAGACACAAAAAAATATATGCATGAGTTAATGTATAAATAACAAATAACCTCAGTCAAAGAGAAGGAAAATATCACAGGATGCTGAGAGAGCAACTAGAAATCTCATCTTCACAGAGTTAGGAAAGCAGTAATTGAGATGTTTTCTGCTGCATCAAGCCCCCGAGGGTACAAGAATGCTTGGAAAGAAGATTTCACCTGTGCCAGAGAGCTTTTCTGACAGGTAATGCAAGGACACCAGAGAGATATCAGACAGCAGCAGCCAGCAGCCTACTGCCAAGGGCTATCCAGAAAGACCATACTCCAGGCTTCACCTCAAATACTTCCACACACCCTGGGACTCCAAGACAGGGAGCAAAGCCCATGGGGAACAGCCTCAGAGCTGACAAGCATGGCTGGCATCCTGGATGCGTGTGTTCCTCAGAGGGGAATGTAGCTCCTCTGTCATCCCATTCTCTGCCATGTGGGCTGAGCACTGTCAGGGAAGCGATGGCCTCGCTCCCATTCCTGGATAACCTGACCTGACCTTGGGCATCCCACACCTCTGCTCCCAGGGGCAGCCCTGACCCTACAGGAGGATGACCCAAAACTTGGGGGTTCCAAAACTGATGCCAGCAGTCAGCCCTGAGGTGACACCTGCAGCTTTACACTTTATAAAAGGTGAGTAAATCCTGTTGGCTTTGCAGCAGAGCACACTGAGATCCAGAGAGCCTGATGGCCACACTGGTTAAAGGCTCTGATTCCACACTGCACAATGTCCTGTGTGTATCACACTGGACGGTTGTTCAAACCTTTCTGGGTCATTTATGAACTTCAAGCATTACAGTTTGCATTTATAGACATGTCCTGGAGAGTGGAGAACCACACTTCCAGTATTTCTGGGGCAGCTTGGAAGACGTCTGTAAAGGAGACAGGATGGCAGTGTGGAGCTCCTGTTTGAACACAGCTAGGGTTAGTAGGGATTTGGCATGTTTCTCCCTATGAACAGAGATAGGGGTGTTTTCCTTGTAAACAAGTTTGCATCAAGCCTATAAAACCATGGTACTGACTACTGAGAGCATCAGAGCCCAGTGCATCCCTGCCTTTAGCCAGCGTGGTTTATAGGAAAAACAAAACACACCCCATTGGTCAGAGAAACAGTGCCAGCAACGTATCAAAACATTATTACTGCCAGTCAGGCTTCAAACACGGCATGTGTGGGACCACACACGCATTTATGGACACTTAGAGTCCATGAATATTTTATTCTATCCAGTGAGTCAACTCTAACAAACTGAAGAAGTTGCATCATAACAACACAGGATTGCAGCCTTATTGTGAAGCCATGGTACACCCAGAGCAGTCAGTGTCTGCTACGAGCAATTCAGAATCCACTGCAGCAAACCAGTGCAACATGGGATATTCTGAAGGAGACACAAAGCTGGGGATGTGTACTCTGACCACAAAAGCAGAATGCTCCCAGCCCAAGGGCTTGGTTGGTTACCTGCACATTGAGCTCCTCTTCCAAAAACTGGGATAAGAAGTTTTGTCAAAACCAAAAAGCATGAGAGCACCAATTAACACCATCACCACACTCAAACACTTAGAAGTACTACAATGAATAGAGTATTTCTGTGCTCTACCTTCACCCCAGGGTAACGTAAAGGTTGTTATCCTTCCTCATGCCCATTTTTTTGCAGCAAGGCCTAAATGCTGACCAGACAGTAGCTTGGGTTACCTCCGTGCCCAGACAATCACCTGCTCAGCTGGTTGAGGATGCCTCACTGCTCCCACCTGCCTCTCCCTGTGTGTCATCACCTGTCCCTAACAACCCAGAGCAGACACCATCTTCCAGGTCTGTCTGCACATGTTTTAGTGCAAAAGCATCCTTGCTTTGTAATAAATGCTCTTATGCGTTCCAACCCTTGTTCCACATTTATAAATACATACAACTGGAATATAACTGACATCTAGTGAATGTGAGCTTGAAGGAGTAAATTATTATTATTATTGCTTTATATTTATCTCAAAGGTGGAGCAAAGAGTAAGAGCACTAAAGTGGAAAGACTCTAACTAAGCTGAAAGATATTCCACTTTAAAATCCTTTCAGGTGAAGAAAATCACCTGGTTTCCTTTTGCTTTACTCCCCACACCCCAAATGTGATGATGTCCCTGCCCAGAAGAGAACAACAAACAGATCCTGGAGACTGAATTTTTGCTTTTAAAGTAAAGACAAAGGAAAATGCACGACATTAAAAAACTTAGTAATGACAAACTTCTCATTGAAAGTTTCAATAAAGCCTCTCTAGAGGTGTGAACCAAAGCCCAGGAAAGTTACTAGGAGGGTTTTTTCCGTCAACTTGACTGTATTTGGCTTTGACACTACCTGATTAAACAGCGGACACCACCAATTTCAAACAGTGTGCTACTGTGCTGCTCCCTGCCTTCTCCATGCAATATTTACACAGCAAGCTCCAGGCGAGGTGTCTGCTCTGGCTCCATGAAAGCACTCAGCCTCACAATGTCACACAACACACAGGGCTGCCAGCCCCTCTCAGGATCCTGTGCTCTTCCCCGTGCTTTCTGGGGACCAGTTCCCTTTGCGTGAGCAGGCACAGATCGAGAGGATACAGCACGAAAAAGGAAGATCAAAAAAAGGAAAACCATTTCACATTAGAAGGTCCAGCTGCTTCCTCCCAAAAGGCTAAATTAGAGAGCTTGTACGTCACCTCCTGCCTCAGGTAGGGTCACATTGAATCCCTCTTCCTGTTTAATCCATATAAAATGGGAAATGGGTTTTGAGGAAGACAATGATTGAAAGCTAGAGTAGTATTTTTTCAGATTGTGTACTTTTTATCAGGTAATTGCAAGACTGCTTTGAAAGCCAAAGAAAATAACATAAAACGCTACACACACTTCACAGATGGCTTTGGGTCAACCACTTAACTTTTTGCCTCATGTCCCCAGTGAGGATACCAGCACATATCCTACCTTGCAGGGACAGGAAGAGGCAATGCCTTGGAGCTGGCTCTCTAAGGGCTAAGGGTGTGAGTGAGATGAACAGACAAGCTTCTTTGGGATGCAAGAAGTCTGGGCTCCCTTTCCTATTCTAACAATTGCTTCCTTAGGATGTCTGTACACCTCTCTCTCCATGATTTGGTGTCTCAGTTCCTCTCTCTTTTAACTCACAGCAGTGAGACTGGTGTAATTTTGACTACAACCCATCAAGCTGAATTGAACCAGTGGGCTCCAGCACCCACACACTGACCCCAGGCAGGGCTCTTGTGAGGCCAGAGGTCACTTGCAGCTGTCAGCAGCCAAAAGCATTTGTGCTGTCTCTTAGGACATCATCTCCCTGGCAACCAAGTCCCAGTGAAAGTCAATAGGAGCATCTTCATAATTTTTAAAATGAAACTTGGAGGCTTTGGAGCTATTGCCCCCAGCTCATGGACTTGCTAAAAGCTTTTCCCTGAACTTTCATTTGGCTGCCCTCCCAGCACACTCAACCACAGGGGAGCCAGTGCAAGCAGCCTGCTGTGACATAAAGCCTCCAGATTATTTCATCCTGCCCTGACCACCACAAATCAGGACAACTACCTTGTCTCTCTATTAATGGGTAATCTATTCCAAAGGCTGGAGACAGCCATTTGCTTTGGAAACTGTTGAATTTAGACACTACTATCTCTTGGCTGAATGTTACCAGCCCAAAGCTCTGCTGGAAGGAAGAACTGGGAGTGCTCCTTGATTTGCTGGGCTCCCTGACTGCATTGAAGCAGCCTTGAGTTGCACTGCACAACTCATCTCATGAGCCAAGCAGGGGGAATGCAGCTCCTTCTCCCAGGGCAGCAATTCCTTATCCAAGGTATACTAACACAGGAATGAAGATCATTTCCACTAAACCATGTCCAGACTCTCCCCATCAGTGCTGGCCACTGTATAACCAGCAGATTGAACAAAGAGAATAAAGCCAGGAAGATGCCTGATAGCGTCAGTGTCGCTCGAGTCTGAGCAGTAAAAGCAGAAGCAGCCAAGAAACAAGGAGCAGGGCTTGATCCTAGCAGTACAAGATTTTTCTTCAAAGCATGCTGACATTTTACAACAGGTCATTTGTGACAATCACACTCACATTCTCCTGGGAGCAGTGCTGAAACCCTACACAGCAGAACTCAATCCCTTAAAAGTCAGCAATGCCAGTACCCTGAGGAGGTTAGCAACCATATCCATGCAGCAGAGACACTCCTACAAGAGATCTTGAGGCATTCAGAGGTGCCATTAGGAAACAATTACCCTGGGGAGGAACTGGGACAGTATACAGGCATCTTAGATGACTGAAATCAGCAATGCAGCTCAGCCTAACTGGAAGGAGGCAGAGCAGCCACTTGTAAGCAAGAGCATTTTACCTCACTTCTGTGCTGGACAAAGCTGAAAAACACACAAAGCCCAACTGCAACAGGAGAAGAGCAGTGCTGAAAGAGAAAATCTCTACTGATGTATCCATCCCTGCCCTTGGGATAACACAGGCACACTTAAGAGACCTCAGAAATGACCTCAAGCATATAAATGTCTGGTGAGATAATGCATATCAGTAACTGCTCAGTCCCCAGCAGAAAATCAAGTGGTAAGTGAGGGGGGTGGGGGATCCTGTTCATCTGGCTTCTAATGAATGTTTGCCATCACCCAGGTCTGGAAAGCAGTCAACAGGTGAAGGTGCTAACCCAATCTCATCTCCCTGGGAGCAAGATCAAGCACATCTGGTAGGCAGAGGCTCCCTGCAGGGCTGCTAAAGGAGACAGACATTTGGATAAAAGGGTAAGCTGTCTGCCTAAAGATAACCTGGGAGTAGAGAGAGGGGGGGAGGTGTCCTCTTTAAGCCCCACAATGGATGGCTGAAGCAGACAAGCATCAACAATGGATCCTTCTAAATACAGAATGCACTTTTGGTTTGGGACCATTTCATGCTTAGTTCAGACAATCACAATTTCAGTCCAAAAGCCAGAGAAGCTACCCCATAAACAGATCAAACCTCATCAACTGCAAAAAGAGAGTTTCTGACTGTTTAACGCTTAGCAGGGGCCAGAAAAGAGATTTGGCTTTTGCTACCAGCTTTTTCTCTTCAGAATGATTAACTGGCACCTTCAACCATTAACTGCATTGTCCTAATCAACCCAGCTTCACTGCAGCACTGCTCAGCCAATGTTTGACCCCTATTGCATCAGGGGTCTTTCCAACAAACCCAGACTTGACCTTCCTGACATTGTTCTTGTTAAAAGAAAAGGAAAGGGGGAAAGCAAGGAGATTTAACAATTTTAAAGTATTATCAAGTGCAAATCAATTTTTTAAAGATCATCAGTATGGAGAAAGAGGATATTAATTTGGAAAGTCAAAAGCTCTAAGAGCAGCAGTAGCTTGTGTTGGGGATATACCACATACAAGAGGCATGTGGTCATTGATCCAACCTTCTGTTTATCCTTTCACATGCTGCCAGCCAGGGCCCCCTGCTAGCCAGGTGGTGTTCTGCTACCCAGTTGCTGACAGGGATGCAGAGGAAAGCACTGCAGACTTCTTCCCTAGTAAGGATTTCTCAGAAGAGTACAGAGAGCTGGCTGGGTTCCTATCAAGTAGCACTGGAGCCAAGATTTTAATCCATTCCCAGAGGCAGAGCTCTATTCAACTACCAGTGAGGTATTAAACTCTTCAGAAGTTGCACACACAGGATCAGAGCAGAGGATATGTAAAGCTGTCTTTTTTCTTTAACTTTCTTGAGTCAAGGCTACAAAAGCTGTGCTCATGTCATGAAAGACACCTGCTCCAGGCAATGATTCCTGGCAGCTAAGCCAAGCAGTGCAGGGGCTTCTGTGCTACTCACATTTAGCCCTCTCCACGTGCTCACAATGCCTAAGGTGTGCCTTCATCTCGCCAGGTTCCACTATGGTCCTGAAAGATCACAATTAAAAGGAGATAGAGTCATGTTAAAACACCTGCAGTACTCAGGTCACCATCCACCAGAGAAACACACGGTTAATCTGATGCCAAGACACGTTTGCATGGCCTGAAGGCTTGGCATGAAGACATTCACGGATGCTGGAGATAGAAAAGCTTTTTGATATTTCAAAGCCACATAGGGCAAAGAGCAAAAAGCTTTGCACTCTCCAAACTATCCACAGACAATGAAGAGAACTAAATCTTATGTGATTAATTAATATTATATTAATATTATTAATAATTAATATTATATTACGCTTATATTAATCTTAGAAGAAAATAGCGTTTCATGTCAAAAAAAAGAGCACAGAACCAAAGTAACAGCAACCAATGGGTCAGACCCAGGGAATTAAATTCTTTGAAAGCATGGGCTCACCCTCAGTGCCTTACTCCAGCCAAAGCCAGATGACCCCATTTCCTCATTAAGGAAAAAAAAAAAAGTGTTTTACAGGCAAACACAAGAAATATTTTCTTTCAAATCCTGTAAACACAGGGTTTAAATTCTTGGTTTTTGGTCATTTTCCAGCAAACAAGAACAGTGTCAGTTTGTCTAGGCAGTCCAAGAGACTGGAAGAAATTGGAATATCTTGGAAAATATTGTTACCAGTTCTTTTGTATATTTTGGTGCTTGGCAGATGTACTTCTCTGATGCTGAATTGCCACCACCTTTCATGTGAGATAACACCCTGCAGCTGTGTCAGCCACAGTCCACAGCAGAGCCTGCAAAAACTAAAGCCTATCCCACCTGGAAGCAGTGAGTGCATAATAGACTGAACACACAGGTCCAGCTGCAACCTGAGAGGATATAAGACCTAAAACTTCCAGCCCTATGAATCGGACACAAGATGCTTAATTCCATGGTAGATGAGAGCTTCAGCTTTTCAAGTCTGCATCTCCCAGCAACACAGTGCCCTCTAGCCTTAAACTGGATTATGGTTTAAACCTCAGAGGAAAAAGCTCAGTGATATGTAACACTAATATAAAGGTTTAAGTCCAATCTTTGGCCTTATCTTTTCAACAATCCATTCAGCTGCTGATCAGCTCTGGAGAAATCTGGCAGACACACAATGCCAGGAAACACAGTACACTCAGAGCAATTTCACACCAGATGCAATAGCCCCTCAGGCTTTTCCTCACCAAAGCTGGAAGATTTACCTTCTCTGTAGACAAAATCCAACTTTCTGTGTTTTAAATACATGTTGTATCTTGAGAAACAGTTAAAGGATTTGGTGCAACTAAAACCCAGAAACAGCCATAGAGAGAAGAAGAGATACTGCTCTACTTAGGTGGAGAGGGAAAAGCTACTGACTTTATGCTGCAAACTCCTTCAGGCAAAGACATCTCCACATGACAGGCTGCAACACAGGAGTCCGGGAAAATTGTTAAAAACTCTCCTCTAATGCTGTGCTATTGGCAGGAAGGTGTGAAAGGAAGAAGGTGAAAGAGAGATAAAAGAGATCCAAACCCTGAGTCTGGCTGGGTAAGCATGCAGACAGGCTGCCCCCTCAATAAAGGTCTGAATGTAACTTAGGGGTGAGAAGGAGCAAAGATGCGCTCAGCACCGCCGGCTGCCCGATGCCCCGCCGCAGCCGAACCTTGCTCCGCTCCCCACCGAGCACCCTGGCCAGGACGGGGACAGCCTGGAGACCCGGGAGATCTACCCCATCCTGCCCTGGGACTAGCGAGGGAGAAGAGGAAGGAAACTTCAGAATGGTAACATTGAAACGAGCCAAGAACCAAACGGGGTGAAAGAGGGTGAGGAAGAAGAGCCGCACCTCCACAGCAAGAGGCCAAGAGGCGTCCCGCCGGCGCCTCACCTGGGGCCGGCATCTCACCCACACAGTGGCGAGGGACGGCTCCGGGCACCGCTCGGACACGGCTCCGGGCACCGCTCGGACACGGCTCCGGGCACCGCTCGGACACGGCTCCGGGCACCGCTCGGACACGGCTCCGGGCACCGCTCGGACACGGCTCAGGGCACCGCTCCGGGCACGGCTCGGGGCACCGCTCCGGGCACGGCTCCGGGCACCGCTCCGCGCCCGTCCCGTCCCCCCGCCACACGTGGGCACGCCCGCGTCCCGCCTCGCCCCGCGGGCACTCACGTAGTGCTTCGAGGGGTTCCTCCGCTTCTCCACGTCCACCACGTTGGCGTCCAGCACGCTGTAGGACAGCATCTTGGCGCACCCCGGCGGGGCTCCGCCGCTCCCTGCCGGCGCTGGCAGCACCCTCCACCGCGCTGCCCGCCGCGGCGATGCCGGGCGACAGGCAAGGGAGGATGCCCCGCTGCCGGCTCCGCCCCTGCCGCGGCGGCGGCGGCGGCACCCCGCTCACAGCAGCCCAGCCCAGCCCGGCTGCGCGCCTTGCCCGCTGCCCCGGGGCTGCGCGGCCACTGCAGCGGCGGCGGGAGGGGCCGGGCCGGCGGCTCCGCCCTCGGGTGGCCCCGGAGGGCTGTGGCGGGACGGGGCGGGAGGGGACGGAGCCACCGCCCCCCAGTGCCGGAGAGCGCGGGCGGCTGCCCACAGGAGCCCCGCTCCCTCACGGAGCGCCCTCAGGCCCGGGCAGAGCCCCCGCTCTCTGCTGAGACACCGCAAGGAGAGAAGCGGCGGTGGCCCGGGGCAGACAGGGGAAGCGCGGGATGCCCTGGGGCCCTCCATCACTGCAGAAAGGTCCGAAATACCCTCCCGCAGCGGCCAAGGCCACGCCGGAAACCCGCGAGTGAAGGGCCGAGCCCGCTCCCACCAGGCTCCAGCTGGAGCTCAAGGCCGGCCACTGTTGGGAAGGTCCGCGCTGCCCTGTCCTTCAGGGACACACGGGAATCACAGCTGGAGGAAGGTTGCACAGATCCTCTGTTACGAGGGCTTTTAGAGCTATAGACCTATTTCAGCTCTTTGTATATACATGCACAGGTAAATGTGTATAATCTTCCTCAGTCTCACTCCAAGAAGAGTTTGCCCCAGAAATTTCAGGTGGTTTTTTAAAATTTCTTTTCAATAATCCATCATTACTTTGCATATGATTATTTTAAAATTACATCAGAAACGGGAACTTCAATATGATCTTCCAGCCCTCAGCTTGTTTTATGACATTCATTAGCTATTCACCAAATTAACTGAAGTTACTAAGACCTCTCCTTCCTCTGAAGTCTCTTGAAGAGCAGTCTGTGCAGATTTTCCCGTAAGATTCCATGGTGCTGCTGACGGCTCAAGACCTGCCAGCCCAGGAGTGTAAAGAGGACCAGCTCCTGGCAAAATAAACTTCTCATTTACAGTCAGAACAGTCCACCTCAATGTGATTTCCTTTGACGTGCTCTAGGCACAATTTCTGAATCAGAACTTTTACAATATTACTGGCCCTGAAACAATAATCATGAGACAGACACCAGAGTCACAAAGCCTTAGGTATTTGGGCCAGAAGGCTGGCGTTAAAAAGTGGCTGTTTTCAAAACATAGCAGGTTTCCACAACTAGCTTAAGGGAGGGGGAAAAAAACAAAACAAAAAACAAAACAAAACAAAACCCCCTAAAACAAAACAAAACAAAAAACCAGCAGGAGCAGCCCCATCAGTGCACAAGGTACCAGCTACTGCCAGGTGGGAACCAGGTATCTGCTGGCATAGTGACAAGGACAGATGCTCTGAGCCAGGCTTCTCTTCCCTCCTCAGCTAATACCAAAATAAATGACCTGATATAAAACGCTAAAATCCCAGCATCCCACTCCAGGAGGTGCACAGGTATATGAGACAAGGAGGGCGACAGAGGGGAAAACTTCATGTACCCACTTCCATTGGCACTTTGGAGGCTTGTCTTATCTTCTTCAAGGTACCCCCTTCTTTGAGGGACTTCCCACCTCTAATCCTCATGCATGACACAAGGCAGAAGAACAACTATTTACATTAGAAACCTGTGCTGTTTAGACTGGCCAAGAAGTCTCTGGTGTGCAGAGCAAACAAAGATTCTTTCTTCAAAACGCAAATATTCAAATAACCCATTGATAAAAATATTCCTGATGTGGCCAGTCTTGGATGCCTCTTCCTTGTGAACCATTATCAATATTCATCACACATTCCATCCCCTTCTATCACCCTGTCAAAAAGTTAAAAAAAAAAGTGTCTCCTCCATTGTTGAAAATGCTCAGGGTTTGTTTTAAACAGCTTTCAAAACATGTCATTGTGAGGGAGAGACAAAATACACCGTTCTCCAAACACCCTGCCTCATCCTTTCTGACATTGTTACTAATTGGCATCTTTTTACTGATACTCTTCTCATCTGCTCCTGTAAGGAGGGAGCTTCTATTTTCAACCAAACCTGAGACGGGTGCCTTGGGGTTTGTGCTCCTTTGGTGTCTGTACCAAAGGGTCTTTGCTGTCTTCTTTCATGGCATCTGGTCCACTGTTCACCTTCCCTCTATTCAAGACAATTTCATTCTCCTCTGCTCACCCATCCCACCTGTGAAGCCTCTGTACCTCTGTCCCCCTCCTCCTCCATTATCTGACAGATTTGTTCTCACGCCACCTCCTGCTCTCCTTCATTGCTTGCTGCATCTGTCCATGCATGCAGGAAAAATGTGTTGCCAGGGGCATGGATAGTTCTTTTAAAACATGTACAACACCCAGTCTAGTGGGAGTCTCATCTCCAAATATTGCAAAGCTGGCAGAAAAATAACCAAAACCCCTTACAATGCTGCAGGCTTGGGAAAATCTGCTCCTGTCTGAGGCAGCAGCTGGGAAATTGAAGCTGACAGCACTTCCCAGCCTTGTGTTGGAGAGCCGGGCTCCGGCTGCTGGGGCTGGATGAAAGCAAGCCTGGGGACACAGTGAGGAGCACGGCAGGGTGGGTGCCTGCCTGGCCCCACCTGCAGAACAGCCTGTACCTGACCAGGGCCATGAACACCAGGCTGAGACACTGTGAATTTGTAGGAAAATAACTAACTCTGGAGATTTTAGTGCTAAAACTCCTAGTATTTACTTTTTTCTTTTTTCTTAAAACACCCTTTACTGAAATCCTGTCATTGCATGGGAATATCCCCGCTATTATAACAATTCAAACACATATATTAATATAAGCATTAACTGCTGATTTAATAATTCACTTTCAAAGACTCAGGCTTCTGATAAAATTCACCTGAGGAACACCCCAGGAAATTCAGCTTCTGAGGACTGAAACAAACCAGCTACTTTTAAAAGCTTTTTTCTACTCTTTTTCTAGGTGGTATTTGGGCAAAGATTCTTCTTTCACTTTTTTTTGAACAAGCAGGTAATCACATTAGCCTCACAGACCTAGTGCAGCTACAGCCCGGCAGCCTGGACTCTGCTCCAATTACAGTAAAAGCTGATGCGTGACAGAATGTCTGTGTGTGATGTTGTCAGAGCTGGAGCATGACTTGAGTTTTCATATTTCAAGAGGACTCTGTCATGCTGGGAAATTTTTTTGTAAATAAGCATTTGAGTTGTAAATTGAAAACACTTGGATCGTTAAATCAGTGAGAAAATAAAACAAGGGACAAGCTTTTCTGTGCTCCATTAGGGCCATTTTTAATGCCTCTTATTAATTCATGGCATGTCACTGTAGATAGGTGACTGCCCCTGAATGTTAACCATGCTGGGGTCTAACAGCCCTGTCTGTGGTGGCTGGAGTTGTTGTTAAAGATGGTTTTCCTCTCTGTTTTGTGGCTGGGCAGCCAGGTGGAACACGGTGTTTTCCTGTCCCACTGTAACTGAAGAGACTCTAACGGTGCTCAGCACCCTGGGGGAGAAGTAAAATGCCATGAGCTCAGCCCCTTGGGGGAAGGGGAACTGTGCAGTGCTGTGCATGACAGATTAGCCACACAACTCATTACTGGCAACTGGAGTTGCATGCATAATCTGCTAGACATGGTACTAGAGATGTGCCCCTTAGGGTTTTATTGGCTCTGATGTGCAACAGCACAACACAGAGCCTTTGTTACACTCCCATCTCAGCTTTTGTACTTACAAAACCTCAGCTTCTTAAAAAGGCTGCTTTTCATGCAGTCCTTCCACTTCAGTATTTCAACATACACAGCTTTTGATAGGAATGACAGGAATGGTAGAGCCTGTCTGGCATTCAAATCTCAAACTCTGAAAAAAAGAATGGTGTGATCTTTTTTTTTCTTATTTTTTTAAAAGCCAACTGTATTTCATCTTCTTGGGAGATTACTGCTCTTTGAATGAAATTCACTCTGGAAATAAATAAGCCCAGCTAATATGGTGGAAGGCAGCTGAAGGAACCAGCAGCAATGCAAGGCCCCCCTCCTCTAGCACAGAATCTTCGTGCCCCTTCCCCTCCCAGCCTCCTCAGCAGAGAGTGCTGTTGTGTCAGCCCCTCTCTGCAATCCAGTATAATGGAAAAACCAAAATAATTATTTCTTCTGCAGGCAGTGCACATGGTTTTCCAACGGCATAACAGCTTTTACTTACATTATGAAAGAGCTGCTTCACCCTCTGGACTTAAATTATAGATTATCCTTTCCTCCAAGCAGCTATTTTACAGTTTAACCCTTTCATGACTAACATTATTTTTTAGTCCTCTCTTAGCAGTTGTGGGTGAAGGATTTCCCACTGTGGTGTGTGCCTTGCACAGTGTTTGGGGTGGTAGCAGCACATTGCACACTGCTTTTCATCCATGTACACCTTGTACTTTTCCATTTTTACAGAGGCTTTGTAAATATCTCTTGCAGGGCTTAAAAAAATAAAGCAAGCCCAAGCCACACTTTTCTTTATTTATGATATACATATCAGGCTTACGTTTGAGACAGCTGAAGTTTACCAAACTGATCACAGGTTTGAATTGGGATTCCTCAGGTTTCTTCCTGGATACTATCCCTGACTTCAGCATGCTCACTGTTCTCAAAATAGCACATTTTGAGACTGCTTTCTGCCTTATCCTCTGCAAAAAATGTGGTAATCTCCGTTCCTGAAAATATGTGCTTGTTAAAATAAAGTCAGTCTAGGAAGTAATAGTCTTTCTTTGCATTTTCTTCCCATGTTACCTCTATGTATACATAGAGGACATACACGGACACCAAGATTTAAAATTTCCACCAACCCCTTTCGAAATTTGAATTTCTTTGTTCACTATTTTTACTCATTCAACCCTTTCTGAAACCAAACAGTAATTTTATTTGGCTGCACAGTCCCTAGAGAAAGTGGAAGAATTTATCTGCCAATACTCAGACCAGAAAACATTTGACTGACAGACTGTGAACTATAAAAATGTACAAATAAAACCTTATGAAAAGCTGCTCATGGAACAGCAGTTTGAACACAGGTGATGAGCACACAAGCTCATCTGTAATATCCAACCTCTACCACTGAGCAGTGGAGTGCATTAATTTTTTGTTTTGTTACCTTCATGCAAAACCAAAGTGGTTTTCCCAATTGAGAGACATCTGTAGGAAGAGCACTTTCGGATTTTCTCAACAGCAACCTCATCCCACGGGTAGACACAAAGAGTTTGGTTTTTTCTCCAGTCATTAGACTGGGGTTAGACTTCGCAGGGCAATAGTGAAGATGCTTGAAAAATAAAATGCCCTGTAGGATGTTAATTGCTTGCAACAAGAAATGAGATCATCCCAAAACAAAAAATGCCCTATGAAAAACACAATTACAGTTTCTCTAGCAGGGCCTGACACAGGTGTGCTTTTCAGCTTGGAGTAGTGGACACACCATCCACATAATTCCAGGAGCTTATTTGGATCCAGATGGGTTGGCCTGGCCATGCAGCACAAGGAACGCAAGCCTAAAGAACCATTTCACTAATGGACTCTTTCTCAGCCACTTTTTTGGTGGCTGAGGCACACAAACCACCTGTGGCACAAGGGCAGCTTTACCTTCAGGATCATTCTCATCAGTTCATGACAACATCTATGTGACAATTACATCATCCTGAACATTTTGGTCCTCAAAGGCATATCATAACATCTAACTTTGAGCACCCAAGGCATTGGTCTTTTAGGAAGGACAAGATACTCTGCAGAACAGACCTGTTCAAGGATAGTGTAAGGAAGGCAGAGGAAGAGCATATAAATACTGCTGTGCTCTATGTAAATTTGCCCAGCTGTTTATGCAAAATGTTCTCTTACTCCATTTTTCCTGACCTCATTTCCTTCTCTGCTTTCTAATTGCAGAAAATAAAACAGTACAAGTCCTTGCTTTCATTACATGCACACCTGCTGCCTGTTCTGAAACAGATGTCCACAGCATCATTAGGCAATTATTTCTTTAGCCTTTTTGAGTAGGACCCATTTCAAACATCTTTGTGTTATATCCTCCTCCTTCAGCTTTCTCTGTATTTCTCATCCTTTCCTACATTCAGGGTTCCAACAAAAACTCTTCTGTATATCAGTTTGCTCTTGTTATGTTTGTCCTGGATCACTGTACTCACAAGAGCACAGAGACCATAACTTCTTTGAATCAGGAATTAAGTTCAAGAGATTTTATTGGGGAAAAAAAGACAAGGTGAGGACAGAAAACAATGAGAGATTAGTCAGCAGTGTAGGCAGTAGTTCAGAACACCAGCTGGCTTGTTACAGCTCAGAGGCTTTTTTGTGGACAATATAGCAAAGAAGAGTTTTACATGAACCCAAGGACAGCCCCAAACTCTCAAAGCAAACGACCAATACTGTCAACAAGAAAAAAACCCAGCCCCAAGCACTCTTTGTACCACCTTTGTTCCTTGCCAAGAAGAGCACATGTTAAAATCTGTTAGGCCTGCAGGACTTGCAGGACTCCATTGTTGGGGAAGAGATTTGAGGGAATAGATTCCTCCCTCCTATTTCCAAATATCACTGTACTATTTGGCTGAAGTCTCCTGGGAAGAACCATGAACTTTCCAGGCCAATAACAGGCTTGGCACATACTGCATTTAATCATGCTGGTTGCTATGCAGTGACATACATTTGCTATTTATCTTACCTTGTTTCCAGCAGAGCAATGTGAAGGTGGCAGAGAGCTCCAGTTCTAGCTGGTAGGGAAGGAGTGTGCTTTCTTCCAGTGAATAACAAAAAAGCAAGCTAAAACAAGAGCTGTAGGATATGTTGTGCCAGGTTAATAGACACTGGAGTGTTCAGTAGTTAACACTTACTGAAAATCGTTCCTTTAGGTTATTTCTTTACTGGCAAATTCCTGGCTGTGTTATTCTCAGGCAATCTTGTTTAATCTGAGCTGGTTTCAACTTGTACATTGCTGACTAGATTAGTATAGCCTCCATTGCACATTAAAAGATATTAGTGGAAATGGGCTGGTGGCATCATTAACAATCAGCTGCTCAGCTTTGTACCCCAATGCAGCTTTACCAGATTTTAATGGATTTGTAGTTTGCCATCATGACTGCTTTAGGGCAATCTCTGTGAGGAAACTTCTGCAAAAACAGTCCAGTCATTTCTTAAAAGAGCACTTGCAGAACAAGTACTTCTTGTGGCAGCTTAAGTTACAGGAACAGGTTCTTTGGGATTGTCCCTGTGTGGTTTCTTCGGTGTTGTCTGATTTTCTTCCTTCCCTTTGATGGAGGCACTCATTTGGGCTTCCCTGTTCTATGAGTGCATCCATTTACTAAAAATGTGCCAGACCTTAACAATTCAGGGTCCTTCACATCTCTTAACTAGCCAAAGTCACTTGGGGTGGTGGGACAGAGGTTGACAAATGCCCAGACACACAGTATAATCACATCAGAATAGAGTCACAATTTCTCAGAAAAAAAACAGGCTAAAAAAAGACACAGTAACTGGGAGACACACAGGCTAGAAGTCCAATTAACTTTACAGATCACGTCTGCAATGAGATCTGCAAGGACATGAAAGTGGCAGGGAGAGGCAGATAGCTTCTATCAGGGGTGTGACTCCTGCTTGTTCAGGTTTGGGCAAGACACGACTTTAATTTTTTTACTTATTTTTTTTTGTACTTGGATACCTGCAAAAAACCCCACCACTAGAATATTTAGGGTGCTACTGAATCTTCAGGAGGGTGGGGTGGAAAGAGCATTGTTTTCCTGAAATTGCAGCTCTTTCCTGCTGCAAACTATACCGGGGAGAAAGTTGCCTCTTCTGGTGCCTAGACAAGGAGCAAAGGATACCCTGCTCGAATCAACAGGCTGTGAACAGTGCCAGGTCAGTTAGGCAAGGGGATTATTCTGAAAGTTTCAACTGCCAGATGTTGACAAGGATATTTGAGTTAGGAAAGATAAAGGGAACAAAATAGAGGAAGGGATTTTGACAGGATCTGTGACTGTGAATGAAGTGAAGGGCCCAAGAAACGAGTCAGAGGGGAGAGTGGAGTTCAGGAATAGATGAAAGAAATTAGGGGGAAAGTCTCTGTGCCTGGCAGGATATATTGCTGGGAATGAAACCCAAGATCCCTGGCTCAGCATTTCCCTGCTGCCCACAAGGATCCACAAAAATGTTGCTGTAATGCTGCGACTCCTGGAGGATGGTAACCAATTATTGTAACTATTCTTTTATCTTTGTGGCTGAACTTTTTTTTGCTGTAGCCTGGAGGGTTGGGGCAGGAGGACTGGAGACTGTGCTGAAAGACAGCAATAAAGAACATAGCACTGTACTGACAGGAAGTTTCAAAATTCAGGGTGCCCATGGGATCTGAACTTGCTCCCCTCCCATTTAGAGGTAAGTATAAAGATACAAATCTTTGCTAGGCACATCTTTTCCCCACAGGATCAGCTTACTCTCAAAGTAAACCAAACTGCATTTCTTTGACAAACAGATTTCCAGTACTTTGTCTCGTAATTCTCCGTGTGGCTCCATGCCTCGCTGGCTGCTCATTGATGAATTCCCACTTTGAATAATGAATTAGCAACTCCTATTTATGGTGTTCATCACGGGAATACACAAGTATACACAGATCCAAAACAGTCACAGCTTTTAGTCATGTAGCCAATATTTAACTTGGTCATTTATTATTTTGAAAGTAAAGCTTCATTTCCCAGACAAGTTGTGTAAAATGCATGTAAGATGCAAATTTAAAATCCAAAGATTTCAGAACAAGAATACTCAGAACTCATTTATATGGATTTCTATTTTTATGAAGTCATCTAAGAAGTCATAAGAGGAAATAGGATTCCAGGAAAAATATGATACAAATAAAAACAGAGAGACCATCATTGCCTCATAGGCCTTGGAGAGCAAGACAAGACAAGCAAATCAATATGCATGGAAAGACAGGCATAGAAATAAAAAGCTATTAGTACTAATAGAAGAGCAACTTTTTCTAAGTCCCACTCCAGCATCTATCCATTCACTCTCTCCCACACAGCCATAGAGTTCTTCTCTAATAGCTCCCATAGAGCTTTTAATGACCAGGATTACAAAAAAATTGAGGCTTATACCCTACACAGGGAGTTGTATTATCCCCAATTTACAAAAGGGGGAAACTGAGGTGTGAAGCAACCTCATCTCTTCTCTCACATAAGCAGAGGGCAGGGACTCGAGGTACAGCTGTTCCTTTGTTTCCTCACCAGAAAAGCAATCACCATGCATTTTGCTAGAATAGAATATTGAGGTTCTTAGGTAATTTGTGTTCTCAGGTGCTGCATTTCTATGGAAACTTACCTTTTTAAGGTAACATAGAAATGCTGACTGCTTTTAAAAATTCCATTTTCCTTACCTACCTTTTACTGGCGTAACTGTTGCTATGGAAACTGGAGCTGGCCATGAAGCAGTTCTACAACATGAATTCTCACTTGTCAGTTTTACATTAAAGTGCCACCTTCTAAGTCCTTTAATAAACCAGTAATAATTGTGTTGCCTAATGAGTTTTCAAATTAAACAAAACAAGAAAGCATGCTTTCACTGAATGCTCTGCACAATATTTCTTAGGTGTGGTCTAAGAATTTTAACAGTGTGCATGATATGACTCTGTTGGTTAAGGATATGATCTTTAAACAGAGAGACAGTTTATTTGCAGTAAAAGCCCTAGTGTGTGTAGTTCGACTTACATAAAGGTGACTTATACCAACATGGGTATGTCTAGACTGCTGTCACAGAAGCACACTGTAGAGATACTGAGTGAATGGGTAAATCAGCCCACAGTGAGCTCTGTGCTCCCACAGCTCCTTGGGGTGCTGCTGTGCAGGCATTTGCATCTTGTGTTCCCTGTAGGTGCAAGAGGGAATGCTCTCGACCAGAGTAAGTGTTAGCCTGGGCTGGGTGGCTACTGTGGAAAAAAGAAAACATGCAAGCTTAAGACACAACTATTCTGTAGAGAGAGTCAGAATCTGTGTAGCTTCAATCTAGGCTCCTCCATTAACTTTATCTTAACCTTTCATTCTTGTAAAAACTATAGGCTCCCTTGTGTTTATTCATCTTACTTCCCTGAGACAACTCATCTGAGAAAAATCCCTTTTTCCTGTTCTTGGGGAACAAACACCATGAGAACACACCCTCCATCACAACAGTCAAGCACTCCCAGCAAGAATCAACTTAAAAACTTCCAGGGACAGGTTCTTTCCAGAATAACTTACCTGTGTTTCCTGAGATAAGTTCCTTCCACCTCATCTCCAAGGCTTTGCAGTTGTTCAGTGCTTTTGAACTGCAACAGGGACAGGACTGATGCAGATACAAGTGTCTGTCCTTTCTACCTCCAAGCACAGAAAATCAGTGGACAGGGATTTTAGGCAAACTTTACACAAAGAAACACGTCTGAAACACAGTAAGTGCAGCCTCAGAGTTGGAGGCAACAGAATTTGCACGTGTAACTTTACAAACTGCAAAGCCTGAAGATGTAATCCTATTTTGGTATGAATTTATTTTAAAGAGATCCTAAAGAGCAACATGATCTCCAAACGCTCTTTTTCTCCTCAAACTCATCCAGCCCACACAGCCAGCTGTCATCCTCAGGAGAACCAGGGTCTTTCTTCTAACTTAAGAGAGGAGATCACCTTTCCCACTGAGCTAGCACTGTTCCTTTAACCCTTTCCCAGCAAAATAAGTGTCTGCTAATACAGAACATTTCAAGAAAACGGCCAAGACAGTTTCTTAAATTAGACGCCATGCTCTTTCAAATGGTCTGAAACACCTCATATTTTCCTTTAAAATATCATCAAATTCATGCCAAATAAGCAACTTAACCATATGTACTGCTTGATTGTGGGCAATTCCTGAAATGAATTTGAATTTAGGAATCAATATTCCGTGCTACTTCTTCCATAGATAGCCTTGTTTTTAAGTATCACTTCAAACTGATCAACAATCTGAGCAAGAATTTAAAAAAGCAAATCTCCCCAGTGGCCAACCAGATCTTCTCATAGGCATAAATTAAAGTTTCAGTTCCTCTCAGTACCACTTCACTCAGAATCTGCCTTCTTTCCCTGATTTACAGAGATATTCAGGGTGTGGGGAGGGAGTGGGGAACAAACACTCTACAACTCTGCCTTAATCCCCTTCTATTTCCTTCTGCACAGGTACATCCTTTCAGCACCAGTTCAGGGCCCATATTAAGATCTGACTAGAAGGTACCTGACTCAGAGCAGAGCAGCAGCAATGTGAGGAAGAGGGAAATCTGTGAGGAAACCAACTACTGAGCCCAGCAGCAAGTACGGAATACACAGCAAATGAATGATTCATACATAGTTCTCTACTATGAACAAACTTACCATCTCTCTAAGGCCAGAGTTTTCCATGGGCCTCTGAATGCAAATGCCAAACATTTTGTCATGTCTTTCTCTTAGCCTATATCTCACTGCAGCCAGGGCTTGGAGTGAGGCAGATAATATAACAAACTAGAGAGCTGGCACACATGGGGCTATACTCACTGGCTTTCCTCATGCATATGGTTTATTTTTCCCTGCTATGTCAATCCTTATAGGGCTTTACCACTACAGCTGCCTCCTGGGAGTCTGCTATTTCAACTGTTAAAGGGAAGGTGCAGAGGAAAGAAGGATAAATTCAATCTTTTGTACTCTTTTCAAGTTAAAGGTCTCACCTCCACACCATAAATTAAGCAGATTAATTAAACAGACAAGCTGCTGCAGCAGTAAGCCCTCTCTAAGGATAAATATTGAACAACTTTGCTTTTTAACTGTTGCACATAACAGAGTTACAATTATTCCAGATCAAACATATTGCATGGTAACCTTCTTTTGGCCAATGTTGTTTCATCTATGCCTTGTGTTCTTCTGCAAGCACAGATGTGGGCAGTATTTTACCACAAAAATGACAAAGAATAAAAGACACAAAAGGCAACAGGCAGAGGAGATTACTGTGGGTCTCAATGGCTTCTGTATTTTCTTTTCCGAAGCATCTAATTTATGTTTTACCATTTGTGATGTAGGAAGCAACTGAAACAGCAAACATTAGCTGATTCTGAGAATTCTGGTCTGAAGAGAAACTGCAACAACAGGCACCGGTAGCACAGATGGGAATGCAGAGGAACGCAGACATGCTTGACAGCCAGTGGGCAAGGCTGCAGGATGGGGAAGGGATGCAGGACCCCATTCCTGAATATTACTTTACAGAGAATGGTGAGGATTCTTTAGTAGTGGGAAAGCTGTCCAGATTGAGGAATACATATTCACAGACAAAGATGCACCAGCACTGCCAGGAAGGACATAACAAATCCTTCTGTTTGTGTGTCCTTTCTCTAGGTGGTACAAAGTTCACATAAAATGAAAGATCCACAGATATTACCATATGAAAGCTTGCAAGATCAGCCTTTAAGCCAGAAAAATATCTCTGGAGACAACCACTGGTGTAACCAGTGAACTTTAGGAGTGACTTTTCTTTAGGCCCACTGGATGCAGGTGTGAGGATGGTTGTCTCATCCTACTCCAAGGAAAGAGCACAGTTTCTTTTCCAGTTCCCCTGCTAGATTAGAATGTCCAGAATCAGTTTGATACCACTTTCACCAGGAATAGCAAGGAAGTCAGCAAGAATATTAAAACAAGTATTTAAACAATTTCTCTGAAGCTGGACAAAAATAGCATTTGGAAAATCAAAAGGCTCGTTTTTATCCACAATCTAGATCATCTAGACAGCTATCTATACAGTTTCTCACAGTCTCTCAACCTCTCTTTCTTATCTTTTCTCTTTAAAATACCATAAAATATCCTTCCATTGTGCTGACAACATCACTGTTACTCTCCAGCAGTTCCAAGACACGGTGCATCACCACTTCAGGCAGAGAGGGGTAGTAGCTCTGCCGAACACAGCTCAGGACATGAAGGAAATGGCAGCCCTTTTTGGCATCTGCAGAAAAAAGGAAAATCCAGCCAGGCATGGAAGAAATATTTCAGTCTAACTGTCTCTTTTGAACTATCATAATACAGATCAATCGTGAAAAAACCCAGAGCCCTAGATACTGAAACAGACACGTGTGTATTTAGAAGAAAGAGATCCTGTCTGTGCCTACAGTTCTCCAATTATCAACTGCTCCCAGTGACTTCTCTGGGAAGTGTCAGGGCTGTAACAGTACTAATGAGGGTGATAGATAACTGAGTCTTGCCAACTCTTAACATACAAGGCTCAGTACAGCTTGATGAGGAGTTTAATAATGTAAGGGTACCTTCAATGTCCACCAGTGCAGGCCGTCAATTTTTGCAACTTCAGAAGGAACCAAATGAAAGTCATTTTACTGAGACCCAAGTTCACAACCCTCTAGCTCAGCAGGGATGTGCGTGGCCAGGGCCTGGAACCGCTGGCCCAACGCTGGCATCTTGTGGAAGAATTGCTGCACTGCAACTGTGTTCACCTCACAGTGCTATCCCATCCCTATCCTGCGGACCACTCAGACAATTACGGGAGTAGAAAGTCACGGAACCATCAGTATCAGATTTTATCTCCCTTTAAGTGGAATTCGCCCTGCAATGTACAAGAGAACAGAAGTTTAAAATAACCCCCTTTGCTAGGGGCAAGCACAGAGGTCCTTCATGGTTGCATGCATCTACTCTGTGCCAGGTGGTGGAGCATTGTTTGAAGCTGTCTCAGTCATCATTTCCTCCATCACACCCTGTAACCCACTGATCATCAGTGCTGCAAACTCCCAGTCCCCCAGGTGCTGAAGTCCACAACATATTTCTCTGCAGCAGCTGACAATGCAAAACAGACATAAATCAGATATATCAGCATGAATTATTTTCCTTCTCCTTAGCTCACGTGATGCAAGGCAAGTTTGATAAAGGTACTGAGAAACTGCCATGGGCCAGGGAGGGCCCTATATTTTGTTGGGTTTTTGGTTTTTTTAGTTAATTCCCTACTCTAGAATCTGTCGAGCCCCAGAGCTGCCTTAGAACCTGCTGAGAAAAGTCACTGGTAGATAGTGGTAAATAAACAGCTCAGCCTAATTCTGATTAAGCTGTGAATCAGGCAGAAATACTTCCTCTGAAATTTCCAGCATGATAAGAAGACCTTTGTGGCCAATAGGCAAAAATGTTTCCACTACCCTGGGAGAGATAACTGCAGAGAACAGAACAATGCCTCTACCTGGTCATAGTGACTGTTGTTGCAAACAAAATGGGTAGCTGCACTTTGTATTTGTCATAAGTTTGTCATAAAGGCAGATTGCCCATCCCTGCTCTAGAGTAACTTAAATCTCAATGAATTACATTAATGACTCAAGCGTTACCTAACAGCACAATGTGTACTTTTCCCCTAGATGCTGGTAGAAAATGGCACTTTGGGGTAGCTGCAGGTCTGTGCAATGAGTAAGTAACCCCAAAACACTCCTGTCCCTCTTCCACTGACATCCTAGGTTCTTGCTTTTGTCCAGCAGCTGAGGGAAGCTCGGCTATGATTGACTGTCCTGCCTGATAACCAACATCAGAGGGGACAGAGTTACAGAACAACTACCATTTGCCCACTGCAGACATCTCATACAGGGTACATTCTGACATATTAAATATAACTTCAAGTGGTTCTGGGTTTTGTTCTACCATCAGCCTGACCTAAGCCTAAAATTTATAAAACAGAGAAACAGAGCAAATATATAAAACAGAGAAACAAACAAACCAAAACCCAAATCCATTTTGCAGTTCAGTCTGGAGTCAAAATGTGCTATCTGGCCATATTAAGTTTCTAGATGGACCCATAGTGGTCTCTCATGAGTGCATTTAAGATCAGGGATTACAAGTGGAGCCAAGCACAAGGATTGTAATGTAGGAATATTACAGATCAGGGCTTGTGCAGCTCTGACTAGGCACGCAAGATTTTTTTTAAATTTGTACAATAGTTTCAGACAGCTGGGTTGGGCCTGGGAACGTGTCACAACTACAGCAATGGGGAAAGGCGTTGCCTGGAAAACTGGCAGAGAAGTAACTCATTGGAGAGAAGAGTTTGATTTATCATAAATCATCTTTCTTGTCATGGAAGATTACTATTACTCTTGGAGGAAAACGGGTAGGAATTTCTTGCGACAAACAAGCAGAAGCCCTAGAGGTGAATGGATGCCCAGGTCCTTGTTTCCTCCCCGGGAGGCAGGCGGGCGGCTGGGACCGCGCCCCGGCCAGCAGAGGGGGACCGGCAGCCGCGCTGAGCTCCGCGCTCTTGCGTCATCCACGGACAGCAAACACCCGCCGTGCCCCGCTGGTTTCGATTGAAGCTTCTTGGCTTTGCTTCTACTGCCAATGACTAGGACATTGAAATGGTCCTTCTGGAAACAGCAAAGGGACACTGACCTGGAAATTGTCCTCCTTACAGCGGGAAAATAAGTAGGGAGAAAGCTTCAAGGAAAACAAGAGGGTTTGTAAAACAGTTGCTAATTTTAAACTGCTTATTATGGAAAACATGGCTTTGAGGACTCTTCAAAGTTTTTTCTGTGACTGATCTACAAATTGCTCTCTGCTGTTGACTTTCCTGGCCGAAAGAACTTCCCAACTTCTGGATGGATCACAGACTACTTTTAACAGTGTGACAATGCATAGGAAGGGAACAAACAGGAGGCAGTCACTCAGAGCCTCTGTCAACTGTCTAGAGGTTCTGGCCTTAATAGTGACATAGCTATAGAGAAAAAGCAGGTTACCAGGAGAACTGGCTGATGTATAAAGTGAGCAAAGGAATTATTTGACTCTTAGAGAAATGATGTTTGTATTTGTTAATTGAATAAAAGATGATAAAACAATCTGATACAGTACTTTGTTGCACTGAAACACTCTCAGGCAAACAAGCCCACATTAACCTGCCTGCCCAGTAGTAATCTCTTCTCCCAAGACCTTGTCTACAATTGTACCATTTCTTAAGAGACAGTTAAAACTCAAACTCGATATTGCCTCACTTAGCCTTTTTTTCACTTCAGGATAACCATCATACTCCAGGTCCTACAAGTGCTATTGTAGGTATGCTAGTATAGGGATATGAGCAGTTTAAGATTTTATGCCTTATGTTCCAGTCAGTCATTTATTCTGTACTAAAGCACATTCTATCGCACAAATAGCTGCACTCCAGCAGCAAGTGATCCCTGCTGATACATTCTATCCCATGAACGCAAAGACACTCTGTAGCAATGTACCCGTGTAATTAGCACACATTCAAGTCAAGCACAAGTTACCATTCTGGCAATAAGACACAACAGTTTGAGGGACAGGGATAACTCAGAAGCCACCTGAGGCACATTATCTGAAAAGAAATAGACTTTGTTTGACTGAAATCCTTAACTACAAAGCAAGTTTTATTGTTGGCTTAAAGGAGGCAGGAATTTCACCTTTCTGCAGGGTCACTTTTGTGTCAACTCCCCTGTAGAAACTGAACCAGCAAGATTTGCTACTTCTCCAGAGTGCAAAGCAACACCTTGCTAGGTGGTGGCCTGACTTCACATTTGGTTCCTCCCAAAATCCAAGTATTCTCAAAAGATATAGATCTAAGATAATGGCTGTTTATTTCAGATCAGAGAGGTTTGCTTCCTGCTGGGCACACCTGCTCTGTTCCTGCACTCCTGCTTTTAGCTATACTGATTAGCTACACCAGCAACAGCTCTGAGTTCGAGGGTGAGGACAAGCAGCATATCCAATCCAGCAGGAGGAGGAGATATTGTCATCAGTATATCAGCACCAGCTCATCAGAGCTTGATCCCTCTACTACTTACGCCTGGGTTTTCGACAGTCTTCTTTAATCACATCAAGGGTCACTTTAAACAGCTCCTTATCATGGTCAGTCACCTGAAGAAAAAAGAAATTGGCCTTGCTGTTGAAAAACAATCCAATGCCATGGTGTGTTCTAAACCAACACTGTCACAATTACACTCTGCATTTTATGCTGCCTCCAAGACTAATAATGAACGTCAAATCTTCACGCAATATTTTTACTACTATTAGCAGCACCCATGAGTTAGGTGAAGAACATGAAACAACTAAGTTTGACCCAAAGGAGGGTGACTGACTCAGCAGAACAGCAAGCCTGAACCCACTTCAATAAGGAGAACTGCCCCAGGATTCAGTGAGCTCAGATGGATCAGAGCAGTTTGGCAGCCCAGTGAACACAGACAGAACTTTGAACAACTCAGTGGGGGATACAGAAGTACAACCAACAGTGAAGTAAGCTGCAGAAAAGACTTTTGAGTAAACTGAGAGCACCTGGATATCCAGCTTCTCTTTCTGAAACATTTCTACTATTTCTGCAATATTTTTACTGTTTTTACTGATTATGAAAGTCATACCACTGAACTTGTTTGCAACTACAGCTCAGTTCCTTACATAGTATAAGTCCTTGGAGTTGCTAGGTTTCTGGAAAACTACTCCTTTTTCTAGTAGCATCTTTATTGCTTCCTTAAAAAAGTTGTGAATCCTTTTGGAACTGGTATTACTTTTTGACTTCACCTGGATGGGAAGAAAAGAATGAAGCAGATGGTGAGAAAAATCTCAGCTCAACCAAAGTTACCGGCAAAAGCTCCAGATGCCTTGAAGAAGATGACTTTAAAGTGAATTTTGTTACACATTTTTCTTCATTTATTAAGTCACAAATCATATCTGTTACATATGAAATAACCAATATCTCTGAGCTTTAAACAAAACCCAAACACCAGAAGCTTGCACCATTTTTAAGGAACCACAATCTCTAAACTGCCTTCTTTGTGATTAGCAGCTATTTGGTGATGTACCAAGAACTCTTTTTTTGGAATAGACTTGTGATGTTTGCAGATCATTTAACTTTTTTGTTAATCAAGCTTTGTTCGCTTTCTGAATTTTCCTGGTAATAAGGGTAGGAAGGTAGGAAAATCAGTATTTTGTAAGGTGATGCTCAGGAGAAATCCAAGTGCTGAGGACTGGATTCCCATCTCCTGATTTCAGGGAAAGGAGAAAACTGACAAAACCAGTACTTGTTTCTTGCCCGCCTTGCTTCCAAATTTTTACAAACATTCTGGTCATGCTCTCAGGAGCTTCTCCACAGCCTAATGAAGTGAAAGGATAAAGAGCATGCAAGAAATTAAGACAAGTATGTGAAATAAGGAAACGAAGGATTCAGTTTTGATGGTAGGTGGGAAATTAGTTTCTTGTGAAAGGAGAACAATGTGTCTGGAAGTCCATAACTGAGGTTATTTAGAACACAGGGTTCTGTGTTTGGGACAAATCTAACAGAGTAGAAGGAAGGAAGGGGAGGGAAAAAAAAAAAAAAAAAACAAACACAGGGAAAAGCAGGGTTTGTTTGGAAGTAGAGCAGAGCTAAGAGAGTGGAATGACAGCTAGGGAAGTAGAAGGAAATAATTAGTGGTGGAGAAGGGAAAGTATGGGTAGATAAGAGCAAGACTATGATTTACTCTTCTCCATCTCCATCTGTCCTACTGTGTCCTTCAATCTCCCATTTATCTACACAGACTGCCTCAGCTCCCCAGTTGCTGTTTTCTCATCCGTTGGGAGCATACTGCGCTCCCTGTGGTTTTCTTTGAGAAGGGAGCTAAACTGCTTCCCACAAACCACCATGTGATAACTAGAACCATACCAGAGCAACCAGAGCAAGATTTGCCAAGCCATTCCTTCAACTGTCACCATAAATGCTCCCACCCTGTTCTGAACAAAAATATCAGACTTCTGATATCCTACTTCACTCATCAGAAGCAGCTCAGAAGCCTTGGGAGTGAAGCAGGCAATCACCATGAACTAGATAGAATGTACATGAATATGCAAAATGGACACCACAGGAGCAAAGGAAGAATATCTTTTCACAAAACATTCATTCAATCCATTTGTAGTTCTCAAGTGACTCTCCAACAGCCTGGAAGCTGATGTATCTAACCGGGAATAATTTGGAGATCCAAAGGGGGTATTGGTGTTAGCATGCATCATGAGTTTCTCCCTCCTGTTCCTCCAGATAACCCTCAGGATTTCAACAGGCCATAATCACATCTCTCTGTTCCACAACAGCTAACTCTCTTTTTCCTCTCAAATCACCAGTAAAAATAATTGCTGAATACTTCAAGATAATTAACCCAGAACAATGGCTCTTATTCTCAGTTCAGTTTTCTCTGTTTCAGACTGAAGGATTCAGTGCCTGAACCTTGTCTGTCCTCCTGTCCGCCACAGCCATCAATCTAGATAACAACAGACTCTACTTCTAATTACAATCTTTGCCATACATCTGGACACCATTCCAGTCACAGCATTAATACCACTATGGTATTTCTCTTCATTGTGCCACTTCTGATGAACTGAAGAAACAACCATAAAACGCAGGAAGGATTAAGTGAAGAGTGAGTACTTGCTCACAGAAAAGCAGATTCTCAGAGCCATATGTAAAATGAAGAGACTCTGCCTCTCACTCAAATGCAGTAATAAATCCTCAAGAATGTAAGAAATTGCTAGCAAAGCAACCAACTCAAGACTCTGATCAATTTTTAATGTGAAAGGAAACATTTGGGGAGAAAAAAAGATAAAAATATTTCCAAAGAAGCACAATAATTATTCTGTTTGGCTTACCACTGAAATCCTGTCAGAAAAGGGAGATAATTAAAAACAGACTCTGTGTGAACTGACACACAGCTCAGCCTGGATGTATACTGAAACAGAATCACTAAGAATGCAAGTCAAGGCATTGACAGAGTGAAAGCAGTGAGGCCTTATAATAAGTAAGCAGCTGCTACATATCAGCACTCTCTCATATGTGCTGCAGAATCCACAGAAAAGGGCTTCATAGCAGAGGGACTGTTTCTGGAAAACAAATTAGGGCTGCTGTCCACTTTAATAATACCATATAATATATTAATACATTAATACAATAATATTATATATCATTGGTGTTTAATAGTACCCTAAAATGACAGGAAAAATTTGTGTTTTTTTCCTAGTGTGCTCTAGAACATGCTTCCTCCTCTCCATTCCTCTGGGTAAAGCCACAACTAAGTTTCTTTGTCAACAGTCTAAAATTGCTTAGTCTGCTCTTTTGGTCCACCCAAAATAACTCCAGCATCTCATCCTGCAAATTCACAAGTCAATAGAACTTCTCCCCAGTCCCTCTTACAATGTTCACACCTCCTTTTGCAAAGTTCCCCCCTTGGGCATGCCTTGGTTTCATGGTGGACCATTTCAGTTTCTCTGAAGCAGTAACAGCAGGGTCTTCCCCTTCTCTTCCAAATCTGGTCCTTTTCAAATAAATTAAGCTGCACATCCAAACATAGGAGCATTCAATCAGTCATCCCTTTTGCAAAACACATCATGTGCGTGTGTGTCTGTGTGTCCCCTGAGACAAAAGTAGCTATTAAATAATACTTTTACTATCATTACCCACACTCCCAAGACCAGCCAAGGGCTCTGTAGCAAAGCCAACGGAAGAATCTGTGTATCCAGAATTAATCAATATTGGTACTTTAATTAATATATTCCATCTGATAGGCTTCACACAGCTTAATGGGCTGGTGCTGTGCAACCAGTTATTCTCAGATCTTAAAAACGAGACAAATTCTCTGTACAATCAATAATAGGTCAAAGAAATGAAGTGGTACAGGAATTAGTGAGTCTGTTCAAAACACTGGAACTATGTAACCTTTGACTCATAATGAATCACACCCTGATGGTGTTAGTTTCCTGGTATAACCACACATGTGATTCTACTCATGGAATCAGTCTTTGCAGTTTTTCTTGTAATGTTTAATCCTGGGCTTAGGCAGGTGACAATTTTAGTAATAGTGATCCTGGACATGTTAGTCCTGAAGTCCTATAATAAGCTTTGCAATATACATACTTTAAGCAGTGGTGAAGCTTCCTTGAGAGGCAGAAAAACAAGGACACTGCATCAAGAACTTATAGTGAACTGTGTTACACCTACAGTACAATGTACAGGGTAGACACAGACTGTGAACAACACTGTAAAACTTCCTGCTTTAACTACTTCTCGTTGGTGACCTTGAGATAATATTCAAATCAAGAGAAGTACAAACAGCACACTCTGGAAAGCACAACTCAAGTTACGTGCCCAAGCCAGTGACATTCACAAACTGGAATGGTAGCACTAAAATAGCACACACTATAGCTTATGCATGGCAGAAGGGCAGAAATATTGTTAATCAAGATTGGCTGCTTTAAAGCATTTAATTCAGCTGAGAAATTGGATGGACTCACTTAACATGTAGCTTTCTCTAAAAAAGGAACCAAAGGGTTGTCCACTTGCCCAGCATAATTGCCTACATCCAGCAAGTACACTCTGGAGGTTCTCTAAGCACAAAATTACTTTCTCTTATTTTACTTATAATCTTCCCTCTGGTACCCACGCCCCCCACCCAGCCTCAAAAGTTTTAAGGGATATGGAAAAGGCTACACCTTAGGGATAGATGGGGCACTGGTTATGCAAATTAAAGCTCCAGTGGCTTTAAAACTCATAAAGATTTTTTAATGTAGTTAAATTCTCTTCCTCATCATCTGTAGACTATAAAATTAAATTTTTGCTAGTATATGTCTGAGAAGAAATTTTAGTTCTACCAGGTGGATGTGCTAGAGGGGCATTTATTCAGGAGAGGCAGAAGACTTCACTGCCAGGGAGGCATCAGGGCTGGAACGAGGTATGGACTGGTAGGATGTGTATGGGATGTGGACAGGGCTCAGCTACACAGTAATGCTGAAAAGGAACACAGAGATGCTGCCTACCTCAAACTACCCCAGCTAACTCCTTCCATCTTCACCCTCTGCTCCACTCTACTGCAGTGACTCCACTGCAGCTCATCACCTCCCTGGAGAAAATACTCCATGGGAACACACCCTCCCTCTGTGATGAACACCATGCAAGTACTTTAGATGTTGGGGAAGAGATGAAGGGGGTGCACCACCCCTTCTACGAACACAGGGAAAGGAAGAGAAGAGAAAGCAACTTGTGCTCTAGAACACTGGAATCAGAATAAAAAATTACCTATACATCCAAATAACTCATCCTTTTACATCCAGGAAAAGTGCAAGAAGTGAACAAGTGTGTATATCGTGGCATAGCCTAATTAGCTGAGTCGCCTCTGTAGCTCCTGCCTTGCCAAACAGGCTCAAAATAACATTGTTCCACATCAGCAGCACCATTGATCCTCTTGCTTTGAGGGCAGTGCTAAACAAAAGCTTACTGAAGAGAAAAGAAAGGAAGAGGGACAGAAATCAGATCTATTACACTTTTGTGGATAGAACTGGGTACTTGACCCTTTGCCAAGTATGAAAAGTGACACCTTCTACAGACAGAGTAGAGGAACAAGGAAATACGTTTCCAGAGCACTACTAGGCACTCCTCTTAAGGCATTCATGCCACTTGACAACTGCAGGTCCTTTCTTATGCAAGAACATATAACCTTCTCTGCAAGAAATTAATAGTAAAAGACAATAAGGAGAACTGCAATTTCTAAATAAGCATCTATGTGCCGAAATTCCTGGGACATATACTCACATCCTTGCACCAGGGTCAGAAGCAACTATTAATTATTATGATAGCTCTTCATAATTTTTAACAACACTGATGCTACCTTTTTTTTTTTTTTTTT
>VZSR01000514.1:2550154-2709711 GCA_013398615.1 Brachypodius melanocephalos
TTTTTTTTTTTTTTGGTCTTTCTATGCTTTTTCTGCACCAGTTCCTACTTTAAATGGCTTTATAAACTATTTATCTTTGCCTTTCTATAAATGCTGATACATTTAAGTTTCCAGTATTGGACACTATGGCCACTACTTATTTTAATGTAAAATGTTTGGGAACCTTTAATACTATTCCAGCTAGTTTAGAAAGTACCAGGTGCCATGTTGGATAATCTACTAGCAAACTTTTCTGTCTAAAATGAGAACATGCTCATTGCATATAATAGCAATGTTAGTGCTAATACACATATTTGTTTTAAAGCAAACCGGAAAAAATGCCTTAAATGAAAACAAAACAAAAAAACCACCCCAACCCAGCTATCAAGAACAGCTCTCAGCATCAGTTCAACAAGGCCAACAAGAAAAGAGCTACTTTTCATTATTATTTGACCTCATCTTCGAAAGACTGGCTTTTTGTCATTTTGTTTGGGTTTCTTAAGGATTAAACAAACATTAGAAGTCGACATAACATAGCACTTAACATTACAGTGCACATCAAAATCAGGGTGAAAATGACTGCCAGGGATTTATTTCTCTATAGAAAACCAAAAAGTAAACAAATCACAACACTCCAGCTTGAGTTTCAATTGCTATTGCTTTCATGGTAGAAGATGTAACTGTAAGCTTTGCAGAAATTTATCACTTCATACCAGTTGTGAATCTGGTTTGTAATTTATCCAACCAATACCGAGTAATATAAAATCATTTTACAAAATGAGTTTTGTTCTGTTTCCCATTCTGCAGCTGATCAAGAGGTTACTAACTCATTGGAAAGTTTCTTAATAGCTTGGTTACACGCAATTGCCTGTAAACTGATTTCAATATAATCCCACCTTCTCATCCTTTCCATCATGGCCTTTCACAATTAGGGACTTCCAGTGGGAGAAACATGTAGCAGGGAGCACTGTTCATCTGCTCATCATAACCTGCTGTTGAAAGCTGCATCTCTATTAATATATTGAGCTTCAAATGAGAAACAAGACAAAGATTTTGTGCTCCCTTCTCCTGGTCAGATTCAGGATCTCAAACCTTTGCCCCAAAGAACTCAAGCACCTTAAAGGGATCTCTTTTTCTGACACTGCTACTAATTACAAATCTAAATGAAGTAGTGACTCTTGCAGGCTGTAAGATTGTTCAGCCCTAACACAAGATTACCCCTAATAACAGAATGTTCTTACATTACTTTTTTCAGCCCAGTTTTATATGTCTGAAGTGATGAGTCTTCCTCAAGCTCTGTAAATAATTCATGTGTAAAGCTAAAGCACCAGTGGTTTTTGAATCCTCTGAAGACACAAGTCTCTTATCTGTTTATGCTTTAAAAAAGTACACAGTATTATTTCCCCCCCACTAAAAGCCTGGAACAGGTACATTCACTCACCTCTTGACAGCTGGGGCTGGGTAGATGCACACCAGCCAGAGACACCAAAGAATCAACTGTCTCCAACTCCTGCTGGTAAAAGGTCTGAATTTTGTTTTCTAATAGAAAGCCTTGCACTTTCTCATGCAGCATATGGATTGAGAAATTCTGACCCTCCAAGCCACTACAAGGATACACAGAATATGTCAAAAGGCAAGAAATGGGTTTTAGAACAATTATATAAAGTCAGTCCACTAAACTGGTTTCAAAGGCCAAAGGATGTTTTGCTGTCCTTAAAGAATTTTAATTTAAATCCTTAATTAAAACAGACCATTTTTATAAACATAAATGTTCAACTGTTCTTCTTCAACCATTTGCTGTTACAGTTTTGTGAATTTAAGATCTGCAGTCTCTGAAACAGCACTACATGCACCAGGCCTCCCAATAAGCACCCAGCTATCCTGAAGCTGAGTATAGAAATGGGTGTTTGACTCAATTTATTGAGGTTATGTATTTGTCATTTGACAATGACAAAGGCAGGAGAGCATTTCTGTGGAATAGCTCCTTAACCTTACACATAAAAAAACATCAGGCAAGGATATTTCTCCATCCTCTCTGCTGACCTCAGCCCCAAATCTTGCTCTAAATCCCATTTTTTTTTCACTAGATGGAAGAGGTCTGTACACCGTATCTTACTTTCTTCCTAATATTCACTCTAGCTCAGCGTTACATTTTTTTCCTCAGATTATGGACATGTATCTCATCTGTATGAATCACCAATTATTTGGGAGAAAAGTAGTCTGCTACTGTAATTTAATGCAGACTAAATCACAGTCAGGCCCTGTTCTATTTTTTTCCAGAGTTATTACAACAACAAGTAAACAATCATAATATCCCATACTTTGCCCCAGGAGCAGTTCTGGATACTGCATTTACCTCTGCGTTTCCTCAGGGCCTTTGAAAGGTTTATCATAAACTTCTCTATAGAGACAGGGGAGCTCCAGCATTCTTGAGATCTGGACATCACACACGGGATCATCCACTTTATCTGGAGAGGCAATGACAACATGTAGATCTGGCCAGGACTGCCATACAATTTTTTAAGCAAGAAAACCTGAGGCAGCACAACAGAGCTTCACAGCCACTATTAAATTGGCAAAATTTGTTCACTGTGGTTTTTATAAAAATAAACCACAAAGGCCAATCCCTTTTTTACAGTTTACAAGGAGGTGAAATGGCCTGTTGTGGTGCATTACAGATTATGCTTTTTTCTGACAATTTATTTAACCAGAATTTATGATCTCTATTTTACCTTTCAGCAGTCTTTATCCATTAAATGAAATTAACACATAGTAAGGAGCTTTATTTGGGCCAAGGTGAAAGCAATTTAGAGGCTATTTGAATTGCATAGCTCTCTTTGGTATTATTACCAACCCATGAATGGGTTGTATATACTCATAAATCTTCTGTCTGGAAAGGAGGGCTGAACTCTCTTGCAAATTTAAGCTAAAGCTGAAAAATCTAGACTTTTTATCTGACTTACACAGGGTTTTTAAAAGACAGGTTTTTCTTCACTAAAGAAATAATTTCAGTGTTATCTCTGAAAGATCTCACTGGGGAAAACCAACTCTTACACAACAGCACAGACACGGAACTGAGAAGAAGTTATGTAACTGGAAGCTCCCAGAGCATAAACCGTGGGCTGCAGAGCCCTGCTGCTCAAAGAGCTGTCAGACACAGAGGCAGCACCTGCATGC
Organism: Brachypodius melanocephalos; assembly: GCA_013398615.1. Classification (NCBI taxonomy): domain Eukaryota; kingdom Metazoa; phylum Chordata; class Aves; order Passeriformes; family Pycnonotidae; genus Brachypodius; species Brachypodius melanocephalos. The sequence continues at coordinate 2,553,311 of VZSR01000514.1, forward strand.
AGATCTGAGCCTGAGGAACACTTCTCCCTCATTCTGCAGAGCCAGGGAGCTTAGGAGAAGCGAGGCTTCGGTGGGACACTGCCCATATGCTGCTGCCTGCATATGGAATGGACTGGACAGGCTGTGACAAACAGCAGCCACTTCTCCAAAGCCCTCAGTGCCCTTGCTGAAGTGGGACACAGAAGGCCACCAGCTCCCTTCCCACGGGCTTTGGCTGCTCTACTTCAACACAGAGAAATCTGAAGAGCAAATCACTCTTGCAGACACCCAGCCACAGTATCTGCACAGTATTCTTGTACACATGGTAATTAGCTTTTACAGTTTTTCCAGGAATGCCTCGTTCACAGGCAATCTAATCTCACACATTACATAGTGTGTCTTCCAACCTTATGCTGCTACAGCTGAAATAAAAATATACAGATGAAAATCCTTAGAAAAATTAGATGCCAGAAAATAAATTGGAAAATATTCAATTAATTACATACAGCTCAGATATTTTCACAGATTCAGACATCTTAGTTACATATATCACAGAGTCATAACACTCACATAAACATGAAGCTTGAATTTCTCTTTGTTGCCTATAGGTTCGGATGTGACCTCTGACCCTGACAACATCTCCAATCTCCACCTTGGTTTTCTGGCTTACTGTTTCTTGGAGTTTCTTCATCTGTTCAAACACACTGAGACTGCTGGGCGTGCTTAGATGACCTGCAAGAAATGAGGGAAAGGGAATCAGGCTCTAAAGTCAATGCATTAATTGTCCTTTTGCATTCATCCACCTAAGCACTACAGGAGTCATATTACTAAAAAAAGGGTAAGGTCCCAGGCACCATGTGTCCTGGGTAGCAAAACTTCTGGGTGCCAAAGTTAGTTTACTGTAATATATTTATTTAAATTGTTCACCTGGGGAAAACATAAAAGGATGAAGATACTGATTTACCACTGAAAATGTCATAGATGGGTTGCAAAATTGAAACAGAAACTTGAAATGGTTGTTTTCATTTTTTGATTTTGTCATGTTAAGATGGACGAGGGGAAAAGAAAAGTCAGCTGAACATTTTATATAAAAGAGGAATGAGTCATCTGAGGTGGGGCCAAAGCATTCACGCGATGCAATTTGATGTCTATGCTGGGGTGAATAGAACTGAGGTGAATGCTACTTGACAGAACTTCAAGTTTACATAACACAATTTTGTAGGACAGTAATCCTTCATAACTAAAAACCTGATTAATGCTCCAAGTATCCCTGATCACAATTACAAAAGGCTGGAAGAAAGTTTCCTGTGCCCCCTAAGAGCTTTCTTCAGCAGGTACAAATGAATGAACTGCCATTCTTAGCATAGTGTCCATCCAAGCACTGCTGACGTATGTGTAAAATAAGAATACAAGGCTGAAAATCATTCTTGGCCCTCATTCTATTTCAAGCAGTTTTTCATGCAATTTCTTTTAATGCATCTAAGTTCCTCATTTAAGTTCCTCAAAACGGATTTGATTGCATGTCTCTTTTTGTTCTTTTTTTTTCTTTTTTTTTTTTTTTTTTGAGAGCTGTGCCAGATCATCACCTCTCCAAAGTCAGGGCTGTCTTCTACATTCCAGTTGGGACCGTTTGTACCACCCGTCATATGATTGTTAAATATAAGTATGAATTATCTGTCTGTATAAATGGGCTTGCTCCACAGACATCAGAGTTTTTAACTTTTACATCAAGCTTTCCTTTCTCCATTCTATTAATATGCATCCCTAACACTGCAGATGACACTGGTAAGATTTATTTCAGTAGGATTTGATCAACTCCACATTAGGGTTGTCAATCCACTACATGGGCTTCCACAAAGATCCAACGTAGAAAGAATTATGTACTTTGATCTACAAGAAACAGTGGGAGAAAAAGCAAAGAGACAGCCAGACACTGGTGAGTTGTTCTGTTAGTGAGTGCAATAATACATTCATTTCAAATGCACAATTACTGCACATTTAGGACTTGGCCAAACTGTAACAGACTGCTGGCATCCTCCCACTGTGTTTGAAGCTACTTTCAAGTTCATTGCTGACAGTGTCTCTATGAGCAGGAGTATATGAACACAAACAAAGCAAGGATAAATCCTGAAACCATAATCACAAGGGCAAGTCAACGGACTGACTTTGGAAACAGAAGTTGTGGCACATTTCCAGCCTAGCTCCTTACTAGATGAAGTCACAGAAAGAACCTTAACAGGCAAATTCTCTGAACAATGTCACAGCATAGAACTGAAATATCATATTATTCAAATAAGGAAAAGGCAGGGACAGGACATAATGTAATGATTTTATTGGCATCACCCTTGAACACAACACAAAAGCGAATAGAAAATTCCCAAAATGGCACAGGCAGAATGATGTGGCAGTTTGAAATTTAGGAAAAAAAAAAAAAAAGTGGAACAGTTGAATTTGCTCTCCTGCAAGTTTGATCACTTCCAAAATTATTTAAGGTAGACATAAGTAAAAACATACAGTCAAAAGAGGACTTGTTTATTTGATAAATTACCTGATAAAGGTGTTTCTGCTACCACGGGATTTTTCCAGAAGACACAATTTATAACTCCAGTACTATCATCCACTGCAAAAAAAATTGCAAGAATTACAGACTAGAAAAGCAGGCAGTCATGTTCCAAGAAGTGAAGATACATAAATATGTAGGGAGATAACTGCCAAGGATATCTCATTCCCACTGGTTTGGAAGGTAAAGTGTGTGTCCAAACTCTGCTTGCATATCTGAAATAATTTCCACAGTTGTTTCAGACATGAAAGCAGCTCAACACCAGATGTGCTTATGTGCATAGTCAGCAAAGTAACAGGTATATTCTCAAAGTAAGATCATACATGAACTTAAATTACGAGGCTTCAGTACATATATTGGATACTGATGGGGCTTCAATCTCATTGACAAGGTCAGGAGAAGAATTACTGTTGAAGGCTGAAGTCAGACAAATTAAAACAGGAAACCAGGCACAAACCACAGAAGCATTACCTGTTACAGTGAGAAAAGAGCACTGCAACATTTGAGGATACAAGCATGAGAATAAACCAGGAGTGCAGCAACGCTGGTTTCCATGCCAATATCATGGTCAAAGTATGCTGGTCTTTCCAATATAAGATGATGTCCAGGGAGGAGAAAGGCAGCTCCTCTAGGCAGGGAGGACAGAAGACAGTACATGCTTGTGGTTCTGCTTTAAGCCAGGAATTCCCAATTTAAAGTGTAGGTGCTAGTGGCATGCATGCCACTTCCGCTGCTGAAAAGGCTCAACACCTTATCCTGAGCACGGAGCTGCTTTTCCTGTTTTGCCAGTGTCCAGTGAAAATAAGTTTGACGATTTCTGCTCCAGGCACTGCATTGTAGATGACAGCAGGCAAAGACAAAACTCAAATCAAACTAAAATCTGTCAGAAGAATCAATGTGTTGTTCATCAAGGGACTGTATACAGATGGCCTGTGCAACAAACTCTAAATAGAAAGGCTCTAAATGTCTCTCAAGGATCATCCAGCCAATGCACCTTGCTTCTTGAATGTAACATCTCCAAGATTGAGATTCCACTCCTCACAAATGGAAACCTGCAATTTTCTTCTGCTCCTTAAACCAGGTCCATGACTAAAAAAGTAACAGCAATGTTTACCATACAGGTGCTAATTGGTACCTGCAGTCATTTCCTCTGGAAACCATAGCATCAAAGCAAAATGCCTTTGCATTGTCTCACGTGTTTTAAAACAATCTCCCTGTTTGGGGGGTTTAATTTCAAATCATTGTCTTGCCTTACTGTTTCCAAGCAGTTCAGCTGCACATTCCTAGTAGCAAACTTACAGCACTCATAAGACGCAGGCAATTCCAAATTCCATCACAAATTTATGCTCCTCTCCACTATCTCTGTTTTGAGCTGCTGTGTCTGCAACTATTTCAGCAGCTTTAATTTTATACCAGAGCGCAGATAACGATCTGCTGGTAGGATTTCCTCTCCTTGGTACAGACAGACAGCAACTATTTTAGTAGGAGTCAGAACCCTCATAAACCATGCCAAGCCATCCATGCAAGCCAGCAATGGCAACAAGAAGCAGGGCAGATGACATTTCACTCTTGCATTCCCACAGTTTCTAGATGTTCCAGCTTGCACCAGCCGAGACAGACTGGCTTCCTAAGAAAGGCTTGGAAACAAACCAAATAAGACTGAAGGATTAGGAGGCCAGACTCCTCCTCCTCAATGTAACAGCTGAAAACTGAGTCCTGGAGAGACTGACCCGTACTTCACCACACAAGGAATCTGGTAGCAGAGCAAGGTTCTGAAACAGAGTTTTGCAATTTCATAGATAAAAGCTCTGAACAAAAAGACAAGTAACTCCTGAAGTGCAGATGAATGAGAACTCTTGCAATTGTATTCTAATTAGACAACAGAATGTTTATCTATTCTGAATGCACTCAAGTGGTCTACAAACTTTTGAAAACTTCCTGTGCTCCCTGTGCCGCCCTTCCTCATCTCTTTGGATTTAAACTTTTGTTTATTTGGATTTTTTGTGAGTTTACTTTTTGTTTGTTGGGGGGTTTTTTTCCTGTTTTTTTTTTTTTTGTTTGGCTTTGGTTTCTTTGATTCTTGCTTAATTATTTGAGGTGTAGCTCAAAGCTACCATTAAATGAGATAATTGTGTAAATTTTTATTTCTTTAACACAAAAAGGGTATGGCTCTTGTCAGGCCTGCAGGAACCTACTGAGATGTTGGTGAATTTTTTTTTTTTTATTTGACTTCAGCCTTTCAAGACAACTTTGGAATACAAAGAAAATCACATGTGATGTTTAGTTTTGTTAAAAAGGAAAGGGGAAAAAAGACGTCAGAAAGGTGCATTAGGCAAACTATAAGCTTGATCAAACCTATGTTTTAATTAGATATCTTACTCCTAACTTATCATAATAATTGCAAGAAACAATAAAATCAAAGTGTCAAAATCAGATATTACACAGCATGTCATTTTTATTTTTTAAGCCAGGAAAGAGTAAATTAACTCTTCTTTGCAGTTATAATTTTGCCATCAGTTCTGGCTGTAGAGTTTTCAGCAGAGGACCTAGGATTCTTTAAAGTGAATGATGTGTATTCTGAGGCAGATAGGAAATGAGGGGGGAGGATCACAGCAGGGACACAAAGACATTTCAGTTCCCTATCAGAAGGAAAGTACAAAGGGGGAATTGCTTTGTAAGTCATTTTTAAGCAGATGGAAAGTGAGCAAGTCCTGAGCAGTGTGTGGCACTCCAACTGATGCAACCTCTGTGACTCACCAGAGCCTGTTGAGCTGAGAGATGCAAGAAGTTACAAGCAGGAAACTGTCTAAGAAGTTACAATTTTGCGCTGGAAGCCTCAGCCTGCCTGAAAGGGAGGGCAGGCTGGGGAGGGGCACCCTGGCAGGTAGCCTAAAAACTCAAACCAGGAACTGCTGGAACAAAGAGTGGAGTTGGATGTGAAAGGACAGCAGGAAGCCAAGCTTACTGTGAGCTGCACTTGAAGTTCGGCTGATCTAAGGCCTTAATTCCACTACTCTGCAGTTTCTTTCTATTTCTATTCCTCCACTTTCTGCCCCAGTCAAACATTTTCAACAGGTTTAGTTGTTAAACGGATGCTGAGAGCAGCATGGAAAACCCTTATCCATAGAATGGGTTTTGTCTAGGTCATTTTGATTCTGTCTTCCTCTGCTCCCATGAAGTGATAAATGCATTTGCACTCAATGCCACTCTGCAGCAGTTTGGTGCTGGGGAACCTGGGACGTGGTTAATTCATCAGCTGTATCTTCACAGTATTCCCGAGGGTCAGGGAACTGCAATTTTACAAGCGAGGGAATTGGGAAGGACAGGCACCCTGTGATTCACCTCCACCAGGTGAAAACCCATGGCAGAGGAAGACAATGGCCAAAAGGGCTTCAATAGGATCTGTGCACTTGGCTCCCCCTTCCTACTGTGAGGTAACCTTCCCCCCACCTTTTGAAACTTGCCACATCACCACTGCTCCACTCTGCTTTTTCTCCAGATGTAAAATACAGCTGAACAAAATGACAATCAGATGTTTCCATGTTAATAAAATTGAATACTGGGAAAAGCAATACAGAGGAGAGAACTCACAGCTGGTGCTGGCAAGGACTGGTACTACAATGCTTGGGTTCATTTGTTAAGATTCTTGTGCACCTAAAGATATACAAGCTCCTGACTGCTATTAGAAGTTGGTTCCAAGACATGACAAGACATACAAAAAGTCAGAAGAGATTTCCAAGGTTCAAATATGGAAGAAGTGATTTCCCATTTGTGGGCACTGTTAAATACATTTGCATTTGACCAAAGGGACTGCAAATAGGAGAGGAAGGTGGTACAATCCAGTGACAAAGCAACAACTAAGATTAAGATTTGCTACATGACCCCAAATGAATCAGTTACTCTGTGCTGAGTATGCTCTGTTTTTGAAGTGGAGATAAACACTGGCTTCCCTACATTTGCCAAGTAATCTCAGCTGTAGATATACATTATATTAGGAGAAGAGTACATTTGTTTCAAGAATACACAATGAGCAAATAAGGAACCCTTTCAGTTCTAACAGTAACTAAGACAAAAGGCTGATAATTGCAAGAAGGAAGAAAGAAAGACATTTTCCTTACCTCCACAATTATAAAAGGCATCTCGCTCCTTTGTTTGAACCACTGTCCCAACAACATCCACCTGTCTTATTGGATGTCCATTATAAAAGAAGATACCTAGACACAAAACATGCTTGATTAGCCTAACTGTTTCTTTCAACACTCTACCCTACATAGTCACATTTGTCAGCAAAAAACCCATACTTTCTTATATATTTAATATATCTTAAATTATTCAGTGCCTACACAGGAAAAATCCCCTGTATCACTGAAGACTAGGAACACTGAAAGGAGAAAGTATCAACTGTACTTAGGATACCAAAAGCTTGTTTCTGTAGAGTGTCAGAATCCTATTAACCTCTTGTTTTCCTGCATGTTTGGATCTGAAAAACAGTTTGTTTGCTGCAGGCATTAGGAGGTTTTTGTTTGTTTTGTTGTTTCATTTGGGTTTTTGTTTTGCTTTTCTTTGCTGTTTGGTTTGGGTTTTTTTTTACATCTTCATAAGGCTTCAGAATAAATAATAGAACACAAAGGAAGCAGTTTGAGCTCCTCACAATGCAGCTGTTCCTGATTAAGGCAGAGCCTCCGAAAGGAAAACTAACATAATTCTGTCTTTCATTTCTGGAAGAACAGGAGCCGTGGGGGCAGGGGGAGAGCAAGAGCCCGCTCAGACTGCAGAGTACACTACTGCAGTCATTGTGGACTGCATCCTGAACTTCAGTTTCTGAAAACACACGTTCTAAAAACATCCCTTCAAAGCTATTTTTGTGCATCTATAAAGATAACTTAAATAACTCTTAGAAACATGGCCAGGAAACAGTGAGAAATCACAGCCCAGTGGACTCTGACAGCACTGAGGTTGCCTCGCTCTGTAATCCCTTTCAAGAGAGTGACAAATGTTGTTAACAAACACTAATGTAAACATCATACACTGAGGCTTCACAGTCCACCAGCAGGGGGAAAATAGGGCAATAAGCTCCAAATATACCCTGGGCTGGCTAGTTTTCAGTGATTGTGCTTTCTTCAGTTTTCAAATACTCCTGCTTTACTGAAATAAGCCATCTGGGATGTTCAATAACTGTCTTCTGAAAACTAGATAACTCCAGGGACTCAGAAGGGAACATTTGGCTCCATACACCGTGGCAAGTGTTGTTCTTACAAAGGGAAACACAGCAGCAAGGGAGTCAGAAAAATGTTCTGTATAAAAAAACCACCCTAAATCCAAAATCCAAAAATAACTTGTCCTACATAGCTAGCAGCCTTAAATGAGCCTGGAATTAACTTTGTTCACACAAGACAGAGAGAATACACAAAAGTTTCAGAAGAAATCAGAGGTGATCAGCCAAGCAGCTCATAAGCAGGAATTCTGCTCATAAAAATCCACTGCAATGTTTTGAGGATGTATCTATTATCTCAGATCTGGCTATACTAATCATGCAGTCACTGGTCAGGTCTGTCCACTTGTCTCTCATCTCATTTACCAGGGCACAAATAAACACTGCTACAGAAACCCCCAGTGGAGATGCTCCCAGTGTTTGTAGTCATTCACTGAATCTTACAACATCTCTGTAAAAGGTCTGGGCTAGTTTCAGGGTAAGTCTGTGGAGCAGAGAATCCAAGCGCCTCATTATGCAAACAAGCAACATGTTATTATGTGTGTTTCCCAGGTAGTAAGCTGAGTTTTGGCAGATGACAGAGACCAAATAAAACTGGTTCTCTCCATCCCTGTAAGTTCACCAGAGCTCCACCCTTACTCTTGGAGAAACTACCCAAATTAATTCAAAGAATGAAATTATATTTAACCTATTAAAAGTTGTTGGACTTGATGACTTCAAGGTGTAAATTACTCCTCCTGCCAGTTTATTTGTTCAAATTAAGTCCATATTTATAGCAATAAATATATACTAAATATTTGAAGCTGTGGACAAACACATTCAGTGAGGTTCCCAATACCCCAGTAATTAACACACAGAGCAAAATGCCATTACCACAACAGCCACAGCAGTGCCACAGGGGCCTATAGATACAGAGCTCTCTAGGGCAAGTGCTGGTCATGTCTGTACCAGCATTACTGTGCTCTTTGCCATTCCTTTAATTATTATTACCTCCTTTTATGCTCTTTGTAGCTTCCCTTGCTTGTTGATAAGCTGTCACAAAGCAGTGGTGCATGATAACTCTGAGAAAAGCTCATTTCCATGATGTGATCATGTGTTACAACTGAGTTTGACACCCACTCTCATTGCAAGGCTGCTAAGACAACACAATTGCTGTTTTTATCTGGGAGGTTTTCCAGCCTTCTCATCACCATTTATAGCAGCAGAGTAACTGGCCAGGTTTACTGCTTCCCTCTGTGTTAAGGGATTAGTCACTGTGGCATCAAATACTAATGCTTAAAAGTGGAAAGAAAAAACTCGTTAGGTCATTCAGTCCATTTCCTCAGGGCCAATACAAGACCATTTTGTACAGTAAATTCCTGGCAATCTGTACAGTCAGGATATAAACAATCCCAGAGAAGGGCATCCCACCTTTTTCCTGGGAAGGCTGTGCCTCGGTCTAACAGATGTCATCCCAGGGATGTTTTTCCTGACATTCAGTCTGTGTTTCTTTCCATTCTTCCTAGTTACAACTTTTTGTTTTGCACTCATTCATTCTTAATTACCATTACTTAATGACTGATTTATAGCCAACCATATACTTAGCTTCAGCTGGTCTTTAAAAGCCCATTAAAGGCAGGAAGCATTGACAACAAACACCTACATTCTTCCTTCCCCAAAAGGTATTAATTTTAGTGTTTTTGTTGTGCTATCATTGGTTGCCAACCAATAAGACACACTGAAAAATGTCTGGTTTGGTATATATACAGCACCAGGAGAATGAACAAAATTCAGGATGTTGGTTCTAGGAAATTTCATTCCATTTGAAGTTTGGTTTAGAAAATGATACAGGATTGCAAGGAAGTTTAAATGTGCAGAGTGCCAGATACACAGGAAGTGGAGAAAGCTCAAATGTACCAACTGTAAAGGCTGATATCTTGACATGACATATACCACCTCCTTAGGATCATATTAGGAAAAAAAACAAAGGTAATAACAAAACTGAAAAAGTTCCTGAAGCAGAAGCCAACTTAGTTAAGTAAAAGAACAGGAAGAGAAGTAAGAAGAGAAATTCAGGTAATCTGGAGGTTAAAAAAAAGAGCAGGACTGTATTTTCTAGGACTGTTCCTGCTATCATGAAATGTTTGTTGCTGTTTATAAGGTTAATCATTCTGAATACATTTTCACATGTGTGTGTACTAATGTTCAAGTCCAAACCACAATCTAATTCTGCTGGCATTGAATTGTGTTGCATTTTGTTTGAAAACAATTAAAATATCTGTAACTGATGAAGAAGTGTTTTTACCAGAAACATTTCCTACACCAGTACTACTAGAAGACATTTATAATACAGTTTTAAAAGGCCTCTAAATAAAACTTCCTGTGGGACTAACATCAACAACAGTCTGTAGGCTAATTATTGCAATAGATTTAAGACGAAAGTCTCCCACCATGTTAAATAACAAAGATAGATAGACAGACAAACTGATAGACTGGTATTTGTGGTTTGTAAAGTCCTTATGTACATAAAAATGCTTGCAAGAAGAGAAAAAAAACCCCTGCCAGTCCTTAATTTCTCCAAAAATAGCACTGCTGCTATCTTTGCTGTTAAAGAAAACTGAAGAAGAATAACAGAACCTACAAGGCAAAGCATATTCAAAGATGCATTCAGGGGTACTTAGTCTCTGTGGACAGAAAGAAATAAAAATAAAAAACCTCCCAAAAATAAAACATCAAAACCAAATCAAAGATATAGACTGTGCTTAGGGCTTATTGCTTTTCCTCATTAATTCTAAGTTCTTTGGGCTCCTCCCTGATGATCTTGCACCTTGTCAAGCTTCAGCTGGGAGTAATGAACCCTTCCACAGCAGAAGACACACTGCAGTCTATTTAAAGTCTGTGTAGTGAAAACAGCAATTGAAGGTCAGAGCTGTGCTGCTTCAGCCAAAGCTCACATGTGGGTGACACTGCAGACCAGCAGGGCACAGACTGCAAGGCAGACAGCTGTGGGGCAGGGTCCAGCATGGAGACCAGAATTTACAAAAAGGTTGTTCCAATGTATGAAGAATGTCATGTATCTATCATATCTAGAAATTAAGGAGACAAAACCTCAAAACTTGTATCTGTTTTATAATGTATTAATACCCACAGGAAAAAGCAAAATCACACATCCAGCCATGAAATCAACTGTCAAAATTTTCCAAAAAACGTAGACAGTGGGGAGATGACAATACATATGGCCAGAAAGGACCAGAAATTTGTAGAATTAACTCTCTGAGAATATAACAAGCACTACCACACTGATGAAATACAACATTACCTTAACATAAAAGAGGTTCTGAGAAGAAAGAAAAGTCATTTTAACAAATAAATTTTATTTTTCATATACATTTCACATACAAACTGTTGTCCTTAGAACTGTTAAAAGATACTAACATCACTTAGCTTAAGCATATGGAATACTACCTTACTGATGTTCATGAAGTATTCTTCAATCCCTTGATAAACAGCACAACATAAATCAATTACAATACTGTGTGTATCATAATCAGCACATATAAATACATACCTGGCACCTGTTTAGACTCTCTCATTTCTGTAATATCTTTAATATAGAGTCTTGCAAATGCAGAAAATACAGGATCTATCCCCCAGTGCAGAGAAGGCATCTCTTCTTCATACTTCTTGGATTCAGACTGCATCCAAAACCTGTGAACACAAAAGGACCTGTAATTGTTTTCGACACAGGTGAAGAGCTGTCCACAAATGCGCCACCCAAATGAAAAAAAGCCCCATGAGTTTACACACAATAACACAGCAGAGCTGAGGATGAGACACTGGAGTTTATCTAATGTTATATTTATCTATCAATATTTCATGCGTTGCCACATGAAATATTCATTTGTTTGAAGTACTGAGAACCCAGCAACAGCATTTCCCCCAGTAACTTCAAATGAATTAGAATTTCAGAATTTTCCTCTCCAAATCCATAAATAGAGAACTAAAGTCAACATTTGTTTAAAAGAGCAGACTTGTGAGATCCTAAGTGGTTACTTTCTCTACAGATGATTATTATGCCCCCCATCATTCTCTTCCCCTCCCACAATATATTCTTCTCATTGTTCGTCCTGTGCTTTATTGCGGAGCTGAGAAAGGATGACTTTATTTAAAACAAAAGCAGCCACCCCTTCTTTATTTTGGGCATGTAGTCTCCACTACTTTGAAACTGTTACTTTCCCCTTTTACCCTTTCAGATTTCACAGTTTAATGCCTGCCATGTTCTGCCATTACCGATCCAATTCTCTGCTTATCACAGTGTCGATGTCAAAAACCCCAGCAATTCCATTCAGGAAGATCCTCATAAAGATTTGGAAGCTGAAAATATTTTCTTCCAGCTTCTCCTGTATGGACAGGAACATTGTTCCTGTAAGGCTTTCCAGGTAACCTTCCAGTGGGTGTCAGCCCCTTGCAGCTCTGAGTCAAAGGAGCTAAGTGGACTGATTTTGAATAGTGTGTGATAGGGCTGAGATTTGGCAGCTCTGGTCTCCTGAGAGGAAGCAGCTCCCAGTGATCTCTGCAGCTTGGGAGAAGCATTGGTAGCTACTGACATAGAGACAACACACCATGAACATCATGATAGCACCTTGTCTCACTGAGAAACTACCGAGCTTGGATTCTGCATGGTTTCTGTTCTAATGCTTAAACTTTACTTTGAGGCAAGGGAAAAGAAAAAGGGTGTAGCACAACAAGCCAGAGTGTTGCTGACATCTACCCTATACCGTGTACAGAACTGCAGTTGATAATTTGATTCCTGTACAACTTTTTTTAAAATTTTACTTAGGTAAAAAAAAGTCAGTGTTATTTACCTCTCCTTGGACTGGTCATTCCTTTGGTGAAATATTGAAAACAGATTTGAAATGTTGAATTGACATTTAAAATATCTGATTTAGTCAGTTCCAGCAGTAACTTCACCATTGAGTAACAAACCTAATTAGTTTTGTTTACACCTGCATTCATGTCTCGCTCCCCACTACAGAAAGCTCTTCCCAACCTCTCCTTTTTGCACCTGCAAGATCTACTCAAAAATGTCACACCATTCCTTTCTCACTCAACTCTCCCCATGAAGAACCCTTTTTCTACTGCTGAATTGAAACACTGCTCAATAGAAATTTAGAAATTAGCTGTTAAGTGTATGATCCTAACACAAGCTGCTATTCCTCCATATGGCAGTTCTTTAGATACTTGCTACAGTCTATGTCAAATTTAGACCATAAAGTTTCTCAGGAGAATAAATGGTTTGAACCTGTATTTTACTTGGCATGCTCATTTTCTCACCAAAATTAGTCTCTTCATCTCTTTTTGCTTGCAGTCTCTAGTACAAAGTTATATTCCTTTCTGCTTCATGCCCCCCAATTTACTCTGTGTGGTTAACAAAGCCTGTCACAGCTCAGCACCTGTTTTTCCTCCTAGACAGACAGCAGACCAAGATAACCAGCCAAAAAGAGACAATCAGATAACAAGTCTGTCTAACCTTTTGTATTTTGGGTAAACAGACACTCCTTGGGGCAAAAAGCAGAAGTCACCCCTGCACATGTGTGCATCTGTGGTGAAATCAATGAAGCAGCTCCACTGGAGATTAAAAATATCTGTAGTTTTGGCATATTATAGCCATTTGTCCAGCCTGAAGCCCAAATGTTAATAGATCAAGTCCAAGCCACACTTCTACCTTAAATGAAGCATCTCCCCAAAATTTTTTACTGCTTCCCTGTTCTGAAGGGAGAAATTTCTGCAGCAAAAGCTCTTTCTATCTTAGAAACTACTAGGAGTTAAATCTCAAATTCTGAAGCTTCCTTCTCACTCCCAGGCCTTGTTACAGCTCCTCACTGGAGATATTTACACCCATCATATGTCTTTATCTAGAGACTACTCTGCTTGGTTCAAGCCTGCTACAGACACAAAATGTATGAATCTTACAGATCTGGCAAAGATTCCTTGACAAAAACTAAATCATGCACTATGAAGGCATCACAGGATTCCTTGAAGTCCACAGCACAAAGCTGCTGAAGTCCTGAGTTACACACATTCCATGCACACCAGGCTGGGACAGTGAAACTGTACCCCAGCCTCCCACTCACTTTCAGCAATGTCTGACAGGCACATGAAGGCATTCTGCACAGCAGCCAAAGCCTGCCCTGGCCTCTTCACAGCCCCAAGAGCTCTCCCAATCCCTGACACCACCCAAAACCAAGCTTATTTTCTTCCTTCCCTCCCAAGTGGCCAACTTGGTAGCTACATTTGAACAGTGGCCTATTTGAAGCCAAAAGTTTGTGGTCAGTTGGAAAGAAAAGACATTTAGTGCCTACTGGATATACTGCTTGCCTCCAACTCTGCTAGTACCAGTCCATTCTTCTCAGCAGTTGCCTTTCTGCTCCTAAAGCAAATCAAGATACAAACTATTTCCAAAGTATCTGTTCAGTGAGTTTCCAAGCTTGTTTCAGGTGGATTGAGAGTATTAAAACACATAATTCCTACAAGGCTGACAAAACTCTTCCAGTCATTTATCTTTTGATATATAATAGTATCTTCCTGTAACTTTTTCTTAAGTTGGCACAGGAAGCCTCTCAATCCCGGGGTTAATTAATGAGTCATCCTGGCAAAAGTGGAACTTTCCATTATGCTACAAGTGTTTTCAGCTCTTAACTGGTACCATTGGTGATATGCTATCAGCAAGGAAGATAAGAACTGCCCTGTACTGTGATGATCCAAGGAGCAAATAGGGGCATTGTGGAGACGCACAACGTTATAATCAATGAGAACCAGACAGCAAACAATAGACAATTCTGAACAGATACTATTTCTACAAATGTTTAAGGATTAAACTGGCTTTTGCTGGGAGATGGTGATCAGGCTTAGCAATATAAACAACACAGAGTCCTAGCAAAAGGTCATTCCTTTCTGCATTTTGTTTTAAGTGCAGTGTAAGGACTTCAGGGTTGCTGTAGTGCAAGGAATTCAATCCTATTACAGGAGAAAAAAGGCAACAGAAGCACCTACTCCACAAGTTCATTAGACAGAAGATATCTGAATTCTATTTTTAACTTTAGAAAAAGGCTATGAAGGCATAATCAAAACCAAAAAAAGAATTAAGTTCTTCTTGGGAAAATAAACTGTTTGAACAGCAAAAATCTAAAGTTTACATAGTAGGTATCTAGATACAAATAAACAAGAAGCCTCAGTTTGAGATTATTCTAACATATCAAAATAGGGCTGTCTCTTCCACCCACTGCTATCAATGTTAGCTTCCTGACTCTACTAAGAAGTCAGTCAAGTTCATAATCCCCAGAGGTACCTGGTGAGCTCACCAAGGTATTATCCTAGAAGGGGAAAGCAAGGAAAATTGGCACCCTTCCCAACCATTCCACCCCCAAATGCATTTTCTTTCTTCCCTCCTAAGCAGCCTACCTGGTAGCCTTGTCTCAATAGTTTCCTATTTAACACCCTATTGATTTATTCAATAGAATCAGCCTTGGCCAATAAATTTCTTGGCTCATATTCTTGTGCCACTATGTACCTTTTCCAAAAACGCTAAACCATCTTCTTCCAATCCCAGTGCAATTGAAACCTCAAAGAAGAGTATCTGTTTTAATGTTTCTTGTTGTCTTTTCTCCAAATTTGATTAACAACCAAAGCTCTTGGAGAAAATTGCCTTAGCTTGAGAATAATCATTTTGAGCCAAGAAAATGTGTCTTGCCAGCAGCTGTCTGCAACTGCTCTGCAAGTGTAGGCACACTGCTGCAAAAACTCTTTCTCAAGTTAGCTGTGAATCAGAAACAGGGAATTTATACACTAATACAGGCAACTTAAACATCCTACCAGGCTTTCACTCTTCTCCAAAAGCTGCCACTACCACGCTAGCACTGACAATTTACACTGGAAACAGCTCTTAAACTGTTGGAGTTGCCAACCCAGTGCATTAAAACAACTTTAAAGTCACCACTGGCTTACTTGAACAAATCAGGCCAGAAACTGTGGCTGTCAAAAACTGCTCCATAGGCCAGCCATTCCTGCCACAGACAAAGCAACTTGTGCAAAGAGGAGCAGAGTCAACAGCTGGGTTTTGTAACACCCTCTGTCATCTGAATTGAAATCATCTGTGTCTGAGTCAACACCCTATGTGACAAATGACTATTATTCAACTCTTCATGATCAGCAGAGGCAATTCCAGCACGGTACAGTCAAACCCACCATTTTTCAGGAAATGTTTTTAATTACCTACAGCCACATACAACATTTTAAATTAAAACCAAATAAACCTATACAAGTAAATCTTACTGAACTGGGAAGTAAAGCTTTTGGTTACAGTTCATATGGAAGATCCTAGACATGAAACTCACCCATAGGTTTTTAAAAAATTCATAATTAAAAGAAAGTTTCCAGCACCAGTGACAAGATGTACACCATCATGGAGACTAAAACATGTTACTGAAAGGCAAAAAAAAAGGCTCCTGGAAAACAGCTGTTGGAAAACTATCAAATAGTAAGGTAAGGTCAGTTTGGATCCACCTCCTACCCAGATACTCTATTACAAATCTAGATGGGGCAAGCACTTCCAGTCTTTCATAATAAACCACCTTCTGCTTCTGTCATGTTAAATCCTGTCAGTTTTGATGCTACATGCCATGTAGTTCTTACATGTAAGTTCAATTCTAATTTAAAGACATAGTTTCAAAACAAAATTAAGAAATCTAGAACTCCTCTGAACTTCCAGAAGTTTAGCACTTCCTGAAATTTTACTTGTAGAAGGGTTTAACATTTGTCTAAACTGTTCAGATAACAATTTAGCAAAAGAAAGAATTACAATTTTTTTTTCTTAAAGATATTCCTTGAAATTTTAAACATCATATGTCTTTTAATTACATTTGTTTCTATTATAATACATTTCCCTGGCAAGTGAAGTGTAAGACGAGAGGCCCATCACTGCAACCTTTAACCAGTGGGGAATCTAACAACCCCAAAAGGCATTGCTCACAAATGCCCATAAAGCAGGATAGATGTAGGGGCAAAAAAGCCTTGTTTTATCAATAAACTGACATGGCTGTTATGTAACAGTCTTCCAGTGGATTAATGTCACCAGGTCATAACCTGTGTTTCCCTCCCTGTGATTTTACCTTTCCACAGCAGTGCCTGGAAAACCTGGATAGGTGCATGTGGCTGCAGGAAACCAAACAAACTGGCTTCTCCAACATCCTCAGTCTTGGAAGGAATGGGGACAAAGCTTACAGTCTTAGATTTCCTCCTTTTGGCATTGAAACTTGTTTTATATGCAAGCTAAACCTTGTAACAAGGTTTTGGCACTCAGTTTTCCAAAAGCATGGTTCTGAAAAACTAACAGGGAAGGGTGTAACAAAATAAACAATAGAAGTAGCTCTTTCTGATCGCTGTCTCATGCATTAGATAGAATTTCCCATGGATCAAGAAATCAGCCAACCACTCAGACCAGTAAACTAGCTCTGTGTATGTATTTCTCATGGCCACCTGTAAGCTTACCAGAAATAAGGTAGTAGGCACTCAGTACTGATATTCAGAAAAGCTTCACTTCCTATGTGTTCTTTCAAGCTATTGGATAATCACACTGAAGTGCCTTCTTCAACTAATTCTCTAACCTGTCTCAAGCGAGGGCAGGGGGAAGCCTATGAGGATGATTAACTCTCTCTGAAAGCTCTTAATCACCCACAGTGCTGCCAGAATGAGCTGAGCTGCAGAAAAGACATTCTTTCACTGGGAGAGAAGATTCTCAGTTATTAGTGCAAATTAAAAACAAACAAAAGTAAAAATAAATTACTCCTTATAAATAGTAAGTTTCTTGCTTGGAAGAACAGCAGTATGAAAGCTTTGATAGCATGAGAATTCCAATCAGACTGTTGGAAAAGGAAATTTTTTTGACAGATGCTTTTAATTGGGAGGTGATGCTGCCCCTCTGCTCAGCCTGGTGAGGCCAAATCTGGAGTTCTGTGTCCAGTTCTGGGCTCCACAGTACAGGAAAGACACAGAGCTCCTGGAGAGCATCCAGCAGATGATTAAGGGACTGGAGCATCTTTCAAATAAGGAAAGTCTGAGAGAGCTGAGCCTGGTCAGCCTGGAGAAGAGACACCTAAAAGGGGACCTTGTCAATGCCTCTAAGTGTCTGAAAGGAAGGTGTCAAGATGATGGATCCAGCCTCTGCTTGGTGGTGTCAGGCAATAGGACAAGAGGCAATGGGCAGAAGGTGATGCACAGGAAGTTCCACCTGAGCATGAGGAAGAACTTCTGTGCTATGTGGGTGAACGTGCACTAGAACAGGTTGCTCAGAAAGGATGTGGAGTCTCCCTCACTGGAGACATTCCAGAACCATCTAGACAGAATCCACAGTAATTTGGTCTAGGGGATCCTGCTTGAGCAGGAGGTTGGACTCTTCTTAATGATTCTGTAAGTTATTCATACAAAACAAAGAAATCAACTAACAGAGAAAAGAGAATAAAACCTAATTCAGCCCATTTTAAGGCAACACAGTTTGCTTTCCTACTTTGTTTAAGCAGTGTAACGTAGATTTACTGTCACTTCCTGAATAAACATTTTCAGATTTCAAAAATTAGCATAGAAGTGACAAGCATTGGCTTTTAGCTTTCTGAGGCTACTGTGCCTGTGAACTCCACAAGTTTGACTCAATTTCTAGAGGCAAATAATCCTGCCCATTTCCCTCCCTCCCCTTTTAACTGGTTTATGCATCTGGTCTAAATCAGAACAGCCTCTGGAATAAGTCAGAATTTGCATGAAAATTCATAGGACTACAGAGCACTCCATCACAACCTGAGACTTCAAAATAATTAACCTTTGATTTGGTCTAGGCACACAGTCGTGATTTGAATTTTTTAAAATATTCCTAACACATACCAAAGCTTTAGATTATGACAGACCTCCTTAATGTTCTGAAATGAATGTGCATTTTATTTTGCTGTGAAAGTGAACCTTTTAACTGTATCAGAACACTGTGACTGTGCATGGAACATGGTGTCAAATAGCCACGTTGTTGATAGATACAGAGTAACTCAAATAAGAATAATTTTGAAATCTCAGTTCCATCTAGAACCATCATAAACGTTGTAAGAATACCTAAAGGCTGAGATGTCTTACTTGGAGTGCTTTTGGAAGATCGAGACCTAATTGTTACTCTTCTTTGAAAGATTAATAAAGTTAGCTTGGCACTGATCTTTGATTCTAGTACAGCTATATTTGTTGTTTGGTCTATGTTATTCCAGAAAATTTTTTTCACCTTCAAATAAAGACTCACAGCACTTCCGGTCTAAAGGCTCTTCTTGTAGAGAAATGTTTAAACATTCCAAAAGTCAAATCTGTGCAAAATGTAAGGTGTGGGGGGAAGCATTGAGCCCATACAGTATAACAGAATTATCTGCTTTACTGGGAGAAGTTTGAAGAACAAAGTAAAAACTTTGAACATAAGAACAAAGCTTTTGTTATGCTTTTCTAATGCTCCTCACACAGGTCCTCTGAGCCACGATCTAGGAAAAGTATCAAAAGGGTGAGTGTTTTGTATCAAAAATGGTACAATTCCCAGCCTGCTACTCTGAATTTCTTTTGCAACTGGGCCTTCTTTCTGAGGACCAGGGCTTTTACTCCTGAAATCAAGCACAGGATTTCTTAGTTGTACCCAGGCTGCTCTGAAAAGTTTTAGAAATACCAAAGGTGTATATGTATTTCTCAGTTCCTTAAGACAAATTATAGTGCACACTCCTTTACACTGTGAATAATCTGAAGAGTACGTTCTTCTCAGCTAAGGAAAGATGGCTCACAATAATTCCTCTTCAACTGCTAAACTATTATAACCTGCTAAAAATCCAGAGATTGCCCTTTATTAACCTTTGATTTAAGCAATTTTTGTAACTCTCTAAGGGTATTCTGAAATAATGAATAATTTACCAATGCTTCATCTGAGGTCTGTCTGAATATCATCACTGAGAGCTGTCACAGATCAACCCCAAAGTGTGCAGGAAGGAACACCTGTCCTGCAACATGAGGATCTTCAGTAACTCCCCTCCCTGTGGAGAAAAAGCAGCCAGGCTTGTTTGTTAGTAATGATTCTGGCCCATCTTTAACAACTTGTTCCAAACCCCATCGAAAGGCACTAAATGGACAGAACATTATTTAGATTCTTGAAAGAAAATACCTCCCTGATGACTGTGGCTATAACTTCTTCCATGAATCACTGTCACAGCTAACATGACAAAGTCATTACTATTTCCGAATTCCTGGTATGTAAAGAAATCAACAGCCTTTTATAAACTAATTTAAGTGACTCCTTAATTGCATTTGAATTTCAATAAATGCTATTTCCTACCTCATGCTCTGAAAGGAAGTCACTCCTGTATACTCTATCCAGAAAGATACATTAGTGCTCAGTCAGAAGCCACAGGAATTATTTTTCATGTAGGTAATTTTATTTTCTGCTACAATTCAGTTCATGTAATGTAATGGGCTTTTTTGGTTTAATCCATAAATATTGTACAGTATACTATAAAACATAATCTTGAGGATTAGCTATTAAAGATCCCTCCTGTCAAAAAAATAAACATTTCAGGGCACTTGAGATAAAAAGTCCATCACATCACAATACTTTGTTTTGTCATAAGCAAGTGCTAGTGCCCAAAGTTTGCACAGACTATTTTCGGACACACAATAGCTGCTGTGTGCCTTAACAATTGACATATTATTGTAGCTCCACTCATTGCTGCTGTACCAAGATGAGATCCTAGAAAACCAAATTCTACTTTACAACACAGTGAACTACTTTTTGCCTCATTTTCTAGGGAAAAAGAGAATGTTGCACCCACAGAAACTATTAAAACATGGTTGTAATGCAAAAATAACATTATGCAATGAAAAACTCAGCTGTTTTTCTCAGTAAAATAAATTAATATTTTAAAGTCTAAATTTACATTAACAAACAGTTGGTATCTCACATTCTGTATGTTATTTCCCCTTTTTCCTAGTAGACATATCTCCAGTATTATCTCTTTTTGGGATATTACTAGAAAATCAATAGTCTTTGGTGTTATCATTTTGTCAGATTTTCCTTTATTATGTGTGCAGGAAATGTTCCCTTTTTATCAGAATGGTATATTTTTAATAGTAATTGTAGAAGACATCATAAACTTCCTGGTTATGCTTACCAAATAACCAGGATTGGGTCTGATGGCTGGCCAGCCATAAAAGAAAACAGATTAAAGAATAATTCATTTTCATATTACAGAACAAGTTCTTTGGTCCCAAGATTCCAGAGCTGATCAGGATCACAAGAGAACACAAAGTCCATTCTGGAAAAAAAAAGCTCCTGGGAAACAGTGAAAGAATATCAGGATTTGCAGAAAGAAAAGCAGCAATACACGCAGGGTTTCTGTGCCAGTATTGACTGAGAGCAATACTGAGGTGCAAAGCTATCTTTATCCCTTAATAAATTTCTAATCCTAGCTACTATGTGAACTAATGCAAATTTGAAAGCCACAAACAAAAAGAGCAAATCAGCTCGTGACTGCTACGCAAGAGGAAAAGGTCTAATTACCATCTTAGACCTTTGGAGGAAAGGCAACCACGGTGCAGCATTTGCAAGACATGCTTTCATGTGACTTAACTAAAGCTTCTAACATCCATCAGATAGAGAGGGCTCCACAAGTTTTAAATAATTTGCTTTGTGTTCACGTACAGTTTTGATCAAATAAATCTTGTTTCAAATGAAATATAACCTCAAATTATGAAAATGGTTAGAAGGAATACAGCATTATAATTAAGAGCAGTGGTATTTAAAAGATATTATTATTTTAAAAAGTGTTTGAGATTGACTTAGTCTTGTGTGGTCCTGTGAAAGATTGTTACAGTCATCACAATATGGGGAGAACTTCTACTAAACTAACTACTGTATGAAAAAAAAAATGCAACTATCCACCAGTGCAGCTCATTATTTTAATATTAACTGAAAATTCCTATGAAAGGAGCTATTTGAGTAAATACAAACCAAAAGGCATGCAGCCTTCTTGGAAAGCTTTATCATGAGGATCTGAAGTTCTGAATTGCATTAGTCAGTTAATCAAAGAGAATCTGCTATATAAGTTTCAAGTTGTTGACATGTTCCATTAACTCTGAGGTTTGCTTCTCACTCCCTTACAAAGATACATGACTATTTCTAAATATCAGAAATGACCAGTGGCATTCTGGCCTTTATCAGAAACAGTGTGGCCACAGGACCAGGACTGCAATCTTCCTCCTGCACTGGGTTAACTAGAGTGATCTGGAAGCTACATTGGTGCTTAGAACTGAAATGAGCCCAATACAGCACAAAACAATAACTTTGGGAACAGATCAGAGGAGAAACGGCAGAGCCTATGAAAAAATGCCACCACATAACTGGAAAATATCAATAGAAACACAGGGTACATCGATTGAAGAAAACGAAAAGAACAGTGCTGAGTGCCAAAGGTGACAGACAGATTAAGACGGATGAAACAAGAATTACACTTCAGATTTAACCACAAACAAGCCACCTGTGACCTTACAGCAGTTCAATGAGCTCAATCACCAGAAAATCACCATTTTGGAGATCAGTGAAAGTGTGGGTGGACAGAAAGTCGAGACATTATAAAAATATACCATTAAATATTTTGAAGGAACTGCAGGTAGAATGTAGGACTGCAGTGAAAGGGCAATATGTGAATAATACATTTCAAATTACATTTCTAAAGTGTTTACTTTCAATTAAGAGAAATTGGAGCAGTTTAAAAGAAACAACTTAAAGAGGGAGTGAGGAACAGTGGCAAGTGTAAGTGATTGAGTCAATGAGAAAGGATGGTGATGTCAAGCAGCAGAAAGTATAAAGGAGACTTCTAATTCACAAAGAGATGAAAAGGATTGTCATAAAGAGTTTGCAGCTATTTTAAGCCAGTGTATTTGATGCACAATCAAGATAGTTCTTTAACATCTTTAACGTCTTCCTTTGACATTTAAAGGAAGCAATGAATTTTCAAAAAGCATTGCTTTAAATTCCTAAAGGAGAAATTTTAATATAATTCACTTTTACCTTTTTATCCTTACCATCTGGAAACATTTAGTTGCTAAAAACTCCTGCTATCAGGAACAAAACAAACCACACACACAAAATCTAGACTTCATACAGCCTCCTCCTCCAAACCAGGAAGTCACAGCAAATTGGGAAGAGTTTGCTACTAGCACTTAACCTTCATCTTACAGAATTTATTTTCAGGATTGAGTTGCAAGCTGTAACTCCAGAGTGAAAGAATAAGGGAAAAAATAAGACAGAGTCACAGTTTTTCTTTTCACATTTTCTGGTTTTATCTTGAATTACTTGTTCAAGAGTAAGAATGAAAAAGTTAAAACGCAAAACCTTATCACCAGATTAATTGCTTCTTTCTTGTGCCAGACTTTCATCTTGTGTTTTCAATGTTATATGAATTAAAAGCTCCGTGGAACAGTAAGACTCTGTTTATACAAGTGTAAAGCAACACACATGCAGTACCTGCAACATTCATTCATTGGTAGGATGGCACAAACGTTCTGCTCTGAGCCAGCCTCTTTTGTCACACACAAACTGACACAGGACAGAGATGCTGGGTGTGAACCCGGCACAGCCCAACATTTATCAATAGAGCTGAGGCAGAACCAGGCCCTGCTATCCCAGCCCAGAACTGCCAGCTCAACTTGTTCACATATAACTTCTGAAATTTCTTTTAGTTTTGCATTTTTTCCAATTATTTCAAACTCTAACATTCACACAGAAACATCCTCTGCCCCCTCTCCATTGCCATTAACCCTGAGGCTGGCTGTGGCTTTTTGATTCCTTTTTTCCCTCATCCTCTATCAACCAGTCAGTTTAAATAAATCTACAGAAATTAGTCCCAAAGCACTTTTTATCCAACAGAAAGCAAGTTAAAATCAAAATATTAAATTAAAAATATTAACAAAATTATTAGTTAACCCATCATTGTATTTTAATATCCAAATCAAAGCTATCATCCAACTTGCAGGGGCAAAAAAATATAGAGAGGAAAAAGAAATTGAACTTGACAAATTAAAACATGAGAAGCTAAATTGCTGCTGGTAACACTCTATTATTGTATTTAACTCAAACTATCTGAATGAAACTTGCATATGAAATTAATAGGTGGAGCCAGCCAGACAGATCACAAGAAGAGAAAACAGCTCCTTTGGATTGGAGTTGTTTCTTGTTTTTGCCCTCATACACTTAAGCAGTCTTGGTTCTAACAACTTCCTTAACAGTTTTACTTTTTGTGGCCAAGCTGTCAGTACAAGAAACCCATAAAGCCCAATATCATTTTTGAAAAACAAACGCTGATTATTACAACAAATCAGTAGAGCAAGAGTACTTGAAAGACTCTCTATTCATAGGGCAGGACTATGCGTGAAACTGATTTTATACAGTTTAAAGAAACGGACTCATGACAGAACGCTGTTGTCCGATTCATAAATGCTTTGTGTCAGGGGCATCTCAATGCCTCATTATTAATACTGAACTTATACACGGACTACCCTCCTTATATAGCCAACTATTGTCACAACAATAAAATGGTCTGGGGAATGATGCACACCAGAGGCTTGATCTCCAGAAACTCATCATTGCAGCTTAAGTTAATGGCAATTGCAGGCACTCAGGTTCATACGAGGATAGGGCATTACACGATTTTCCCTGGGTGTTTGTCTCACTGTCAGATGTCTCCGAGGTCTCAGCATCGCCTCAGCTGCTGCTGGATCGACTTCCTGCCTGTCACAACCCAAACTCTGTCCCTATGTCTGCTAATTGCCCCTAATCCAAGCAACGGGAACGCCTCTTGCTTTCAAGTGAGGAAACGCCCCACATTTGGCGGCATGTACACAACACAACTATTAAAATACAATTATACTTCAGGGTGAGGAAGGAATCACTTGTGGGAAGAGAAGGTTATGAGATAAGGAAATTCAGGCCTGTCCCAGTGATTAGTTAAGATACCGAAGATACCAAACGGGCAGCACAAGAACATCACACCCTGCTATGACAGAAGATAAACCAGTAGCAGGTCTAGGGACAGCACCGAACCGCAAACAAAAGTCTCCCAACATCGTCTTTTGCTATCAACACTTTCCTCAGAGCTCCACGTCCAAACCGAAGCCCCCCAGGAGGCACCACCTGCCCACACAGCGCTCCTGACACACAGAGGGAGCCCCTCATGGCCCTTCGGCTCCCGCAGCGGGACTGGGGACTCAGGGCACCCAGCCAGCACTGAGGGGAAGCTGTCCCCCGCCTAGGGAACATCACCCTGTGCCACAGGGCTGGGGACACCCTTCCTGCAAGGGATAGCGGAGCGGCAGGGAGAGGCGCGGGGTGTCCTCCGGATTCAGAGGAAAAAGGGTGCCTCTACCACACGCCCCTCCCGTAACGGCACACAGCGGACTAAAGGGAAACAGGACAGAGGAAGGGACGAATCCTCGATCCCCCCCAGTGCTGCCGTCCTGCTCTGAGGTAAGGGGGGAGGGCAGGGCGCCCCCTCCATCTTGAGCCCGACACGGACTTACCCGCCCGGAGCCTCCGCGCGCTCCTATTGGCTGGGGCCGCCGCGGCCGCGTCACGTGGTCAGGACAAGCCCCGCCTCTTCCCTCGCCTGCACCGGGCCCGAGCCGTTGGCGGGGGAGGGTCGCGCGCGTGCTGCCGGTGCGGCGCGTGCGCACGCGCGGGGGAAACAGGGCAGCGGTGGGGGCGCGCGCTGCTGCGCGTGCGCCGGCGGCGGAGCGGCAGGAGGGGCGCGAGGCGGTTCCGGGAGCGCGGGAAGAGGGGCGGGAGCGCGGGGCGCACGCGCCGGCGGCGGGCGGGAGCGAGGGCGGAGGGGGCGGGGGTGCCGCTGGTGCCGCCCCGCAGGAAGCGGAGCCGCCCGGGCCCCGCTCCGCGACAGGGCGAGGGAGCGAGCGAGTGAGAGAGAGGCCGGCAGCGAAGCGTCATTTTCCGCCGTTGTGCCACCCCGGGACGCTCCTCCGCGAGGACACCGGCCGGGAGCCTGGAGCGGTGCAGTCTCCGCCCCTCCCTGCATCCACCCCGTCCTGCGAGGCGGGACGTGACTGCTCCCCGCTGCCCGGCGCGGGGCGGCTGCCCTCTCCCAGCGGAGCCGTGACCCCTCCAGCTCCGCCGCCCGTCCCGAGGAGGGAGCCTGGCACTTGTTGCTGCCGCGATGGTGACCGGCCCGGCCGAATAGGGACCGCCGAGCCCGTCGGGAAGAGCAGCGCCGAGCCCGGCCCGGTACGGGGCATCGCGGGGTGTTGTCTCCTCGCAGCGCCCGGCGGTGACGGCGCTTCCCGGGCGACACCAAGACTTTGGTCTCCGCGTGGGAATCGCGCCCGGCATCACCGCCCTCGCCGGGTGGTCCCGGCCGGCTGAGGGGGCACCGCCGCCCGCCCCATCTCTCGGGTGCAGCCAAAATGTCCTTCTTCAACTTTCGTAAGATCTTCAAGCTGGGCGGCGAGAAGAAGAAGAAACAATACGAACACGTCAAGAGGGATTTGAACCCTGAGGAGTTCTGGGAAATCATAGGAGAGCTGGGCGATGGTGCTTTCGGTAAAGTGTTCAAGGTAAGGGCGGGCAGCGCGGATCGCTTGTGTTGCTCATAGCTGAGAAATGACTCGGAGCGTTGCTTCTGCCTCCAGCGCTGCCTCGGGCTCCCTGTCTGCCGGTTCCCTCACCTCGGGATTCCTGCTGGCAGCGCTGAGTTCGGCAGAACTTGGCTGGGGCGCTGGGCGCTGCGGGGGGACGCGGCCGGAGGCAGAGCGGGGGATCCCGGCGCCTCTTGGCCACGGAGCCTCGTGAAACTAAAGATAGAAAAGACCTATTAGGTCATTGTCCCGCCTTCTGCTCCACCCTGCCCGCTGCTGGATTGCTCACTTCTCTGTGTTTTGGGTTTTTTTTGGGGACTCGTGTACAGTATGCCTCCTAACCTTTCAAGGACTGCATTTTCTTAGATCCAGAGTTCATACTTTTTTTTCTCCCCTGTACTGGAGGAACCCCATGAACAGTAAAACTGACTTCTGTGCCTCGTGTCGTGTACAGAGCCAGGCTGTCGTCGCTTTAATGGGCATTCTCCCATCTTGTTCCACGTGGAGTTGAATTAAATAGCTGTGTTCTTTTAGCTTTTCCTGTGTGGCGGGATTCATGTGCTGGATCTCCTAACTTCTCTCAGTTGTTTGCTCTTTAAATCTTTAAGTGTACTGGTACAAGTAGGGTTTTTAAGGCTGCTTATCTAGAATTTATCAAGCCAAGTAGACTACAATGACATAGATACAACCGTGCTGTTTGACAAGACTTTAGCTTTCAGGCAAATCTTCAGCTATATTGCTTCTTCCAAAAAGGGTGTTAATGCTGCATGTTTGGTGTGCAGATAGGGTGGGAAAAACATCCTGATGGATGAGCATGAGAGTATTGGGAACTGACATGAATTGAAGCTAAGGAGCAGGTTCTGGAGACTGAAAAAATAGCATGAGAGGATGGCATTTACAGTGTTGCTGAGAACTAATTCGGTCAAGAAACATTTATATTTAGAGTACTGCATCTGAGAGTTTATGAAATCTGGGTACTCACGAAACTTGTTCTATTTTTGGTAGAAGTTATTTTAGGTTCTGTTGTACTGTGGTGGTATCACCTGTTTGTAAATTTGAGCAGAAGTACCACAGTAAGTTCAGAATGTTAGGTGAGGTCATTTCACCCAAGGAATTTGTGTCAATATTCTATATTAAGAGCCTCTAGTGTATTTAGATGCTGGTGTAATACACAGTCTAGATGATGGCTCTCATGTCATTACTGAAGATCAGAGTTTTGGAAATTTTTTAAAATGCCTGGGAATATGTCTGAAGTTATTCTATCATAAAGCCTGCTCACCACAAAAACACTTTCGGAGTATTAAAGTTTTAATTTGCACTTCATAGTGGAGTTTTGATTCCCATTTTCTGAATATATGCCTCAGATACAATGCTAAATGTGTTTTCCTCTTCCTCCACGTGCACTTCCCCTCCCATCCTCAGTCCTCCTCTCACTTCATCTGTAGGCATGTCTGTATGAGCAAGAGTAGTTCAGGAAGGTGTCTGAGCAAGGCAGCTGATAAAATTTGCACTTCAGTGTACTCTGTAGACAAACAGGAGAGTGTTTTCCACTTGGATGTAATTTTTCACTTCGAGATTTATTTCTGACTGAAATGACAGGGTTCACTGTTGAAGTTGATCACAGACAGAGTTACACATGTGGTTACTCGTCAAGTTGTTGGAGTTGGCCCTTATGAGAATTAACAGGCAGTACTCCTGGAAAGAAAATCCCATTTTAAAAAAAGAAATAGGTTACTGCATGTGTTCATCAGCATTCTTTTTGTTTCCCTCTAGTTTGAGAAAGAGGTTTACACACAGATACAGACTGTACTTGTGTTCCTGCACCTGAGCATGCTTCCCAAGAAACACTGTGGAAAGCAGGAAGGGTGTGTTATGTTGTTCTTTCATGGATATACACCTGAAATGAGAAGCTGCAGGGATAGACATTCAATTCCTTCTCGAATTTTGAATTCAAAACTGTAAGCCAGAACAAAGCTCTCAAGAATGCTTGAAGACTTTGTCTTTAGGTAATGGAAGTGTGGGGGTTGGGGTTTTCATTTTGTGTAATGGATTTTATTTGCCAACCCCCCATCACCCTAGCATCAGTTACATTTGCCAAAAGTACATTTGCCTTTGATTAAGATCTTAGGATCTGTGTGTGACAGCATTTTGGCAGATGTATGATAAAATAGAATTGCCATATAAATAAGTCTTCGTATACTTTGAATTTCTAAAAAGTAGGTTAGATTGGTTACATGCTATGATTTCCTATAGAGGAATAATTGGTTTAGTTGTGTAACTGATCTTCTGAACAAAATGTCAAATATTTAAATAAAAACTCGAAAACAACTCTAAATGATTCTGACAGTACTGGGAAGCCTCGCTGATTAAATTATTTACTTAAAAATGCTGTCCAGTGCTAATTAATTTTATGTATAGAAGTCTTAAGGGCATTGAAAACTTGTGATCTATTTCCCTTCTTTGCAGTCAAGTACAAGGATCTTGCCTTTTTTTTTTTTTTCAATACTTTAGCCAAATTTCTAGAAGAGCTTATTTCCTTTGAAGCTGTTAGTTGCAGCATTCTAAGGCTTTTTGAATTCTGACAATTCATACATTTGTATTCAAGGACTCCTAAGTAATGTTTAGAAATACTCTGTTTCATCTGCTGTTGCAAGTCTCTTGTGATCAGGGGAGCTGTGTAATTGCAGATCACCGATGGCAAAGGTTTATGGCTGTGTAGGACTTTTATTCTGGCCCTTTTCAGACTCTTCAAAGAGGCCACTTATAGGCTGTTTTCTTTTTGGTCTTGGCTAATGAATAATGGTGTGGTTTTCTGTCCTTTTACAATTTATAGGTCTTTGCAGTGCTTCAGTGTCAGGTGATGGCCCTTGAAGAAAGTTTCGAGTTTGCTGATCATAGAATTTTTTTCCAGTCTCTTCTATGTGCTTTTCATGGGTTATTTAGGATTACTGAGTGGACTGCTAGAGTTCTGACAGATACTGGAGACGCATAATATTAGCACTGGAGGCTGATTTCAACTTTGAATTTTGTCAGACACAGAAAACCCCTAAAACAAAAGAGGGACAGTTTGAAACTGCTCTTGATTTGATCAGGTTAAGTGCCCTGAAAAAACATGAGCTCTTATTGTAAATATAATCAATTTGCTTTAGAAAGTAGTTCTATTATTACATCATGTTGCTGTATTGTGTGTTCTAGTACCCTATTGTGTCAAATCGCAATTCTGTGCACATTGTAAACATTGCTTTAAGGTAGATCAGTGTGTTAATGACTTTCATCAGCTTTAAACTACTTTGTGAATTCCCAGAAGCAAATGTTCAGATGATGTGAAAAAAGACCTTTCAAATGCCTGATGTGATCTGTGGCTCTTTCTTGCTACAGATAAACATCATTAATGAAAATACAGGTATCTTCCTCAGTTAACCTTAAATAAAGTCTTGGGCATATATTTCAGTAAAATTTGCCAGCCTGTTTTGGCAGTAAGATCATTGTACACTCATATAGAGGACTTACATTGCAAGAAGGCATTTTCATAGTGTCTAGTTGTCATCTCTGAGCCCTTTACTAGGGGATATTCCTCCAAGAAATTAATGTACTTTTGGCCATGATTATTATGGGTACCATCTGCACAAATGTACTAATTTTAAGTCTTATGTGGGAACAGATTCTGTAGAGGTAAAACATAATGTGACACTATACAATATAAGACAGAGTATCTCTATATGGTATGTGTATATAGAGATAGTTTATAGTGTATATGTATTTTAATTATTATTAGGGAATCCTTTGGACTTGTCTGGCTTTGAATTTCATTCACACTTTGTTTGAACTGAACTGTTCTGCCCCTTTACAGTATCTCGTTCATTACACTAAATCTAAGACTGTTGGAAGCATTGTGTTTACAAAATTCTTATAGGAGTTCAGAAAATTAAATGAAAGCTTCATATGAAGTTACTAGTGCAAGTTTTCCACCTCTGAGCTTTCTTCTTTAACCAACTGGTGCTTGGTTAAAAAAAAAAATCTGTTTTTTCTTTAGGTTCAGAGAAGAAATCTTGTACAAGCTGATAACCATAATTGTGGTCAACAGCATTACCCAATTGCATTATCTTCTGAAAATTACAGCTACATTAAGTGTTCGTATTTACTCCTATTGGCAGTAGTGGCCAGTACCAGCTCATCTCTGGCTGATCATAGTGGACTTTTGACAGCAGTGTTTCTTCAAGTCAAACAATCGAATGGTGTTGCTTCATTTAAAAGCTTTTGCATCTGTATTTGAAACCATCTTATCTATAATGTACCTGTATGACTTACAGGACAGCTTGGTTTTGCTTTAATGTCTTCTACATCAGGTAGAAACAAATCGATTTTTAAAGTAGTGATTTAGTAAGATTTAATTATATCATTTAATGATTATGTGTTCTTAATTCCTTTTAATGTTTAAATATGAACTGACTGCTGGTAGCTGCTTAGAAGTACTTTTTTGTGTACCACTAACATAATAACTTTTTTAATCCTAGAAAATGCATTAATTAGTCTGACCTATAAACAAATTAAGGACAGAGCAAGGAGAATTTATACTCCCTAACTTCTTTGGTCTTACAGCACATTGTTCTAAATTCCTGCAGTTGGATATTTCAACTTGAAGTTATCCAGATGATAGTAAAGTATCCTGCTGCTTCCTAGAGTGGTTATCTTTTACATCTGTAACCTAGGAATCCCAGGAACAGATTTTGACCACTTGCTTAATATCTAAGCTTGAAGTACAAATAGGCTTTGTTTTTTCTACTCTTTTATCTTTTTACTTATGTGGTGTCATTAGTTCTGCTAATACTTTAGAAGAATTTGGTAGAGCTGTGGAAACTTTGCAGACATTCCTTTATGAATGATATAGTTCCCTGTGGAAGGATGTTGCTTGAGTTTGTCTGAAATCCTGCATGTTTGGTACTAGTTGGAATATAAATTAATATTTGAAAGGTTTCAGTTGAACACGGTGTTTCACGAACAAGTTTCATGTGTGACTGCCGTAAGCCCAGACCTGTAAAGAAGGTGAAAATGTTCTAAATTGAACTTCAATACAGAAGAATGAATCAGTGGTGCAGAACTCCTGGCAATTTTGATTAAAATTGTTTGCTATAACAAACACTTTTCTACTAATTTATTTTCATTCATAATTGACTGTGTAAGTTGACCTCTCATTAAACTGGAGCAGTGAAATGGTGCAGTTGCCCTCAGGAGATCTGAATTAATAATATTCTCTTAAGTGCTATGTTGCTTTGTTTAGCCATTGAGGCATTAGTAGATAGAGGAGATATGAGAGTTGATTTACTCTTGAGAGAGTGATGTATAAGGGGCCAATATGACATTTTAAACAGTTAGACTAAGTAAAAATAGAACTAAAACTTTACTTAAAGCTTACTTTGAACAATAATCTCTGTAAAAGTAGCCTGAGTATTGTAAGGCTGCTGTGAATGATGAAAAAAGATGGATGACAGTTCATAGAAGGCAAACGATTGTAATCTTGCTGATCAGCTTGGTGACTTGCCCTACAATGTTATCTTTATTTTCACACTATTGCAGTTTTAGCCTGATTAGAAGATACCAGATAAGGAAAAGGCAGTATGGCTGTTTTAAACTCTGTGAAATCTCTCCAGGGGAAAGCTTTACAGAGCTCTTTACACCTACTGTCACTCCCGCTAAGTTTTCTGAGGAAATGGTGGTGCCAGAAAGTCATCTGTAAATTGTAGACTGAGATAACTTTCTTGACTGAAATGGCTACTTGTTACTTACTTGGTCTGTAGCAAGGAAATACTCGAAAGGAGCATAGCACGTGTCTCTCACTTTTTGGACATATTTGCATCAGTTGGCTTGAAATCAGCATCACAATGCTTAACTTATGAGTAATGTATTGTCTGTCTGTTGCATTTGGAACTAAAACTGCAGCCAAGTTTGTGGAGGATAATTATAGAATGCTTATGATCAGTTCTTGGTAAGGCAGTCATCTTTTCCGAGGTGTGAGCATAGTAAACTGTTTAAAACTCTATGTAAATAGGAAATATTTTTTGATCCTATTAATGTTTATTAAGTTCCCTTTTATTTTTTTTTCATGTCATGTGATATATCATATTTCTTAGCTGTTTGTGTAACTGTTTGGACTGTGATTTCTTGTCTGGAAAGTAAAATTTCAGATTTCAGGCATGAGCTAAATGTGACTGTTTCAAGTCAAATAAATTACAGAATGAAGCTTCTTTAAGCTGTTCTGACTTGGTGAAATAATTTTTCTCTCAAGTCACATGCAGTCAATTAAATAATTCTGCTATGGGTTTGGGGGGGCTTTTGTTGTTTTTTGGGGTTCAATAATGATTTTGTGGACAATATGGTTAAACCTTTAATCTTTGGCAGAGTCCTACAGAAATACAATCCTCCAAGTGTTGCAGAGCAATAGTTGAAAAGTTTCTTTTGGTAATGACTCAAATTCCAGTTTTGACCACCCTGTAAACAATATATTAGAAATAATTTGCTGGATTTGTGTTTGCAAATATCCCAATCTCTAGTTTGGGATTTCTTTTCATTTTATTTTGTCATTGTTTAAATTGAATGCACTTATGAATTCCATGTTTCATGGCCCATGACCCACATTTTGAGAATCTCCTAAGATTGTAAACATCATTTTCCTTCAATGGCAGTTGCGTCTGTGTTCAAGAGGAGTCTGTAATTAAACTCACTGATTTGAGATTTTAAATACATTCCTTGAGACCCTGGTGGCTGATGTGTCATTTATAAATACTTTTTCAGTCTTTGCTTCTTCGTGCTTCCCCAATAACCTTTAATTATATTCCAATTATACACAGAGTTGACAGATTCATAGTGTCTCACCTCTTTTGGCTATTGTCTTATTTTCCAGTAGCTGCCAAATTACTCAACTATAATGCTTGTGCTATCTTTTCTTTTGATACTGTTTGGATTGTTCCAGTTTTCTGCGTTTAGTGATGGAAAAGCCACGAAATTTGCAGTTAGAAAACAAAGCAGACTGAATTAATAGCACAGAAAGCAGATTGATTTAATAGCAAAGTAAAAAAATGTGATGTTTTATAATTTTTCTCCAAAACCATATAAAATACTTCCCTTATTTAATGACTTTATAACATGATTACAGTACGGAATGCTTGAAAGAAATTTTAAGTCTCAGCTCCATCTCAAATATGTCATGTGGAAACACACTTTCTCCACTCACAAATGGGAAGGATATTTTTTTTAGCGAAAAACAAGACCCAGTACATGTGGAATATGTTTGAAGGATGTCAGGCAATAAAAATTGTCCAAGTAATATTCAATAAAAGTTAGTAAGCTACCTCAAACCACTTTGTAATGGTGTTCATGCTTCAACAGAAAATGAAGGCTTTACTGGAAATGTTCATTTTCCACTGGCATTTTAGATTTTTTATTGAATATTCTCTATATTCATGACACAAACCAACTGAAATATATGCAGTAGGAGGTTTATCTAAAGCAAGAAAAAAAGCAATAAAATGGTAATGTAAGATTCTTTTAATATTTAATTCACCTGCTTTAATTCACCTACCATACTTGGTTTTAGGAGGATATGGTGTTTCTTGAAGGAGTTCTCAATGTATGTAAAAGCAAGTTACAATATTAAAGTTAGAGATTTACCCTTTTTAAAAAACTATTTTGGATTAAGACTGGATTTTTCAGTATTTTATATGAGGTTGCGTGTGTGTATATAGAGAGGTTAATGTAAGGCAGCTAAACGTGAATGGTAATTTGGAAGCTACGAGTGAGACACAAAGTATTTCCTCTCTACTTTGCGTGTTTATATTTTTTAGCCATTTTCTAGTTAGATGATTGCCTGTAGCCTAGAGCAAGAAGTTGCTCAAACATAGACTCATGCTTGAATCAAGTTCTACACAAAATGTATCTTTAAGAATATTCTGACTACCTGAGGCGTGGTATTCTGTGGTAGGATTTTCAAATTTTGCTTGATTTCCTGTGGAGAAGAATGTGAAGAAGTGAAAAAGTAAGACCATACTGTAGCTGTCAAATCAATTTATTGATCAATGTTTGAAATTTGCTTGTTGCTACAGAGGACTGTTACCTTCAAGTGTCCATCCTGAAAATTTGTCTGTTGTTTCAGAAAATTTGAAAATTAAGGATGCCATCATGAATAAATCAATTTTATTATTTTCAGGAAGAATTTTTCTGAAGTTGCAAAAATGCAGTTGTTCAAAATGAGTGGGTGAACAGAAAGTGAAGTTTTTTGTGGGGGAACCATTACCCCAGGACTGAAATTGTGCCTAGATCACAACTGGTTTACTTGCTATGGAAGCGATGGTGAATCCCCATCCTAAGGCAGAACTGGGTTTTAATCTCTCTGATTTAGTAATGAGTTGGGAGAAGACTGTCCCCCTGCTTTCTTCACATCTCTTTGAATGGCATTTTAGATCTGAGACTTCCTTGTTTAAGGAGGACTTTAAGGAACTGGGTTTAATCTCTAGAAATGTTTAGTCATAGATGTGATTCAGAAAGTGTTCTGAGAAACGTTACTGTAACTTTGTCAATGGTAGTGTAATAACTTGGCAAGACTTTTACACATGATTTTATTCTTTCATCTAGTTAAGTAATGATTCTCCTGAAACAGATTGATGCTGTAAAAACAAAGGTTTTCTCTCTAACATATCTAGATGGTGCATTATAGAAGAAAACTTTTCCTTTGTATTTCTAAATAGTATTTTGTCAGGAAAAGAGTTAATAGTTTTGTAATCAAAAGGCAGTAAAACCTTAATGGAGAAATGTCGAGTGCCTCAGCAAAAATTAAAATGTTGCAGCTAACCCTCATCTCCTTCACAACCATTGTCTCAATCAGGATTTATTCAATTCATGTGCTGCCTTTTTTTTATTTTGTGAGGTTCAGTCATGTTCCTGCCCCACCTTCAGCTTTTCCTGTTTGAATTGAAGAGGCCCAACCTTTTCAGTCTGCTTATTATAAGACAACTGCTTGACCCTTTAATAATTTTGATTCTCCTCATTCTCTTACTTGCTTAACTTCTGGGGATGCCACAAGTCTTTCAGTTCACCATTCAGGCCAACAATTCTGGTTTTTATTGCTGGATAACCAAGGATCAGAAGCTCAGGTCTGTACAGCTACAGCACACCGTGAGCTGTGATCATTGTGGGGAAATATAGTCGGAATAGTTTGAACACGAATTATCCTCAAAACAAGCTCAAATCATCCCAGTAATGTGGAGAAATGGATACTCTCAGAGTTAAGTCAAGCTTTTTTACTCTTTCACTCTTTCCAACTAGTTTTTGCTATTAGTGGAGATGTACTAACCAAGTTTAAAGGTAACCTGTCTGCTGTTTTTCATCTCTCTGGGAAGCAAAGCATGAAAGCTTAAAAATCACCATTTACACAATACTGACAAAGTGTTTCCTATTGACAGGGATAGCTGGGGTACCTGACAATGTCTCCTTTGCTCTTGGCTGTAGCAGGAGTTTCAAGTTGTCTCTTGGCAGCAAATATAGATGTTCCAGCCAGCTTAAGAACCCAGTAAGCTGGTTGTTGATTTTGCATGTTGTCTTTGTATAAAAACAAACAAAAAACCCACACACTGGCCTTAGCACCTAAAAGTGAAATATAAAAAGGAGCTCATGTACAGACTTGTTTCCTCTACTGTTTGTGGGGTCTGTTTTGGCGTTTATTGATGCTGTTGTAAATTTGTGGCCTTCAGTGGCCCGACATCACTTTTAGCCAGTGCAATATGAAGAAGATTATTCTGAATCCCTGAAAAGCACTAAAATAATGTGGAACTGTGATATTTACTGAGTGAAACAGTCAACTACACATTGCTGTCCAAAGCCTTGCATTTTGTAAGTACAGGAGTGACACTGAAATGCTGAGTGTCAGGGTCTTACCATGGCTCTTTTCCAGCAGTTTCCGACGGTGCAGCTCTGTGCAGGCAGGGTTCTGGCAGTGCATTGTCCTCCTCACATCCTTCCTTGTGACAGTCCTGGTGCTTGCCAACCCCGTGTTGATCTGGTTCAAGGAACTAAGCCAGGCAAAAGCTGATTGTCCTTGTAATCTTCTTGGCTGCCCAGACCAGCTCACGAGAGGGCCAGACAAGTGACGCTGCTAATGTAGGGGAAAATCGACAGGATAGTGCCAGCGTTGGCTTCAATAGCTATAAAAGGGTGGCATATTAATATTCTGGAGTGGTTAAGGTATGTCAGATGAATGCATTTTGTCAGGGCAAGAGAAAAAATAGGCTCGTTCTTGTTGTAGGAGCCTTTTGGTGTTAGCAGCTATGAATAAAAAGGTATTTGTAGGAAATGCTGGTGGTGTTTCTATCAGCCAGTGGTTCTGCCCCTTAACACCACTGATATCCATGCTAGGTGCATTTTGTTATGTAGGCATGTCTTTAACTTAATCATCGGGTGGTGATTCTTTTTTGTACTTTAGATGTGCTTAATGACTGCTAGAAATGATTGAAAATTTTATTAAACTCCTTATTTGGTACTAAATCTACCTTATATGAGGACAGTGCAGAAACTGAATTGAATTTCAGAGTGAGTAGGGTGTTTTGAAGCAAGAAGTGGCTTTGATAATTTTTCAAAGGGAATGGAATTCTTCATTCCCTCTCACTGTACAAATACACAACAAAAGATAGTCCTCTGCTTCAAAAAGCTTTCAGCCTAATAATAAATTAAAAAAAATAAACATGAGAGAGAGAGAGAGAGAGAAGAAGAATAAAAGAGATGAGGGGGTTTTCCCTTAACAAGACCTCCTCCTAAGAGCCATGCAACATCACTTCTTGGGGTCATGGACAGAATAAAGCTTCCCCAATTCCAAGAAAAGTAACATTGCCACACTGTTATGAGGCAAGAACAGTTCTTCCTCCTGAACATCTTGTATGCTTAACTGTTTAATGTTACTGTGGCTCTCAACAGTTCTGTCAGAGGAAGAACAATGTTCCAACATTATGTGAAAACTGTATATTGATAAAAGTTTTTTAGTTGCAAATGTCTGAGTAAAACAGTAGGTTTTCCTTTGCATATTTTGTGCATTGAGCTTTTCAAAGACTTGAAGGATTTTGTCTTGATTTGTTTGGATTTTTAAAAAATAATTTTATCAAGTAATGCAATTATTCCCGTGGCCATTTGTGTTTATCAGTAGCATTCTAGGTAAATTCTGAACAAATTACACTAATCAGTAAAATGTTAAACAGCAAGTGCATAAAACATGAGAGTTTGAAAAATATCATCATCAGCATGCTTCTAAATTAAAATTTCCTTTGAAATCTTCTGAGAAGTAATAGGATTTGCATTCATATCGTTTCCCAGAGTAGTCTGTTTTCATAATTGGTTAGTTGTTTAAATTCAACAATTAAAAATCCCCAACAAACCAAACAGTTAATCTTAAAGGCAGCATCAGATAGCAGCATATTCCACTACTGTGTTGAATATGAATGAAGTTCATTTACAGAACCCAGGATGCTATTTTTGTGGTACTTGAATAGCCAGTTGTCAAGGAATACCAAATGTTTATTGAGAAGGCTCATTCTCGTCTCTTGAGATTTTGGACTTGCAGCACAAAGGAAGCCAGCTCATCTAAACTGTGTGAGGCACCTTTTTAAATTTAATTTTGTGCTTGTGAGGTGCTGTGTAACTTTAGGGTCGGGATTTACAGCACAAGAGAAACTACTGGCAAGTTATAGACTGTACTAGCATTAAATAGCATATACCAGCAGAGTGAATTTTATAATTAATAAAGTTTATTATGGTAGGACTGACTTGAAAATAACTTGTTTACATTACAGAATGCTGAATGACACCGGCTTAATTGTTGATTTCTTTTTTTGTTGCTGTCTTTGCAGTTGGTTTCTGTTCGATTACCTTAGACATGTGTATGTAAGGAACCAGTGACTCCCTTCTAGAATCCTACATTTTATTAAAAATATATATATTAATGCCATAAATGGAATATGAATTAGTTTCTGTAACGATTTTACTTAAAAGTGAGAGACAATGATGTACAGCTTTTTTAGTTAAAACTTTCTAAGGCTACTCTACTTCTTTCTTTTACTCCTTCCAAAATAGAGGAAGTTTCATTTTAACAGACTAGAGTATGCATGAAGCAACAGAATATATGCTTTGATAGTTATGCAAGAGCTGTTGCCATTTTCAGTGTGGTATACGTGTATTGTCTCATTTCCTTTCCCTATGCTACAAATGTATCTCTTTGGAGAACACTGAATCTTAAACTGCCTATATAGTTTATATTTTCCCCTTAAAACGTTTGAGTATTCTACGTTTAAGTATTCATTTTAGGAGGGCAAAGCATGAAAAGAAGTGATGATGCTTCATTCATCTTGTTTAATTTAATCTTTCCCCTCTGGCTGTTTAGGTGTGCTGATTGTGAAATTTGAATATGGCTCACATTGCAGTATCAAATTATACAGAACGTTTTCTCAAATTGGCCATGTGTTCGAGCTAGTAAGATGTTTACACTTTAAATGACAGTTGAGTTGCATCTGTTATAGGTCATCATTTTCTGCAATAAATACATAAAATAAATTGTCTTAGTGCATGTCTTTTAATGCTTTCCTGCTAGATGAAATGTAGAGTTTTTAATAATACTCTTTACTTTTTTGACAGCAAGTTTTTTTAACTTAATGACTATGCCACATTGCATTTCTATGACTATGTAGTTTCCCTAGTAACATGTCAGAAGGCTTTTGTTGAAGGGTTCTTAAAGCCCAAAGAAGTTGTCATCTTCCTTTCTTTATTATTTTGTTGACTTGTTGATATCCAGTTAGGAAGAACAGAATTTTCCATGCTCAAGTCAGATGCACTGCTTTTTTCTTGTTTGAATGGCTGTGCTGGGTCAGCAAACAGCTGTAGCCATCTTGCATCTGATCTGGCTAAAAAACTCTGGACAGAGCAGATCCCAGTTTTGTTTTATAACTTAACTCTGAAGAATTGTGGGTTGACTGAGGAACTCTATTTAAAAAAAAAAGACAAGAAAAAAAGAGGAGTATAATAGATCTATACTTGTACATCTGTGGATGTACACTAGTCTGCAAAGTGTGAGTAAACAAAATGACTTGGTGCTACATGAAGCCAGAAGACTCAGTGGTGTCTGTGTCTGCAGAAGGCTCCAGAGTGAGCTTTTCCAGCTCCAAATGTCTCCTTGGGAAAAGGAGTTAGCAGAAATAACTGGCTCTGAGCTCCAGTGAACTAAAGCTCGTTACAGATGTTATGTGATTAACAAGCAAGATTATAACAAAAACTTTCCAGGTGAAGGACTTGGAGGTTTTTTAAGTTCTATGTTCAGAGAAATCATAAAATCATCAAAAGCAAATCATGAAATTCTCAGGCTGGCAGTGGGATAATTTTCTGATAAAACAACATTCTGTACACAGCTTCAACTCTGACTTGTTGTTTGTCTTAATCCTTGTGAACAGTTTAAGTTAGTAATTATGGTTTGATTAAAAATTATTTCTTGATAACATTGTTTCTTGGAAGCACTCCTAATTATGTCATTTGGAATAAAGGTGTGTTTATTACTGGAATATGCTGAATTTTAACCTGTAGTCACTGAAATAAATAGATAAGCATTAAGCATTACATTATTTTTTTTTCCTAATGACACAAACTGAATAAATAACCGTAGGATGTTTGTAATCCAAGATGAGGATCCACTGTGTTACTGTCTTCCTGGGAGGTTTTAAGTTAGTTTGGGGCTGACATTGCTGCTGGGCAA
Organism: Brachypodius melanocephalos; assembly: GCA_013398615.1. Taxonomy (NCBI): domain Eukaryota; kingdom Metazoa; phylum Chordata; class Aves; order Passeriformes; family Pycnonotidae; genus Brachypodius; species Brachypodius melanocephalos. The sequence goes on from VZSR01000514.1 coordinate 2,593,505, forward strand.
AACTGAGAACCACTGCCAGCAACTCTTAGTGTCCTCTGCAGGGGAAAGATACTGGCAAAGCAGCTTAGCACTGTGGGGATAAATCTCAATTTGTCACACCTCCCCCTTCTCAAGTTTAGGAGTTGATTGTAATGCAGTATTGTGTGTTTTAATGCTGCTTTAGCAAGTAGGGTGTACAGTTATTGTATCTTAATTTAGGGGGAAAATCCCACACCTCTGATATCACATAATGCTTTAGTTACAAATGTTTTCCCAATATTGTCAGCTGGTTTTCTCTGTTGCTTTTATGAAAGCCATCATACAGCAAGAGAAGGGAAAATAAGATATGTTGTTAGAGAACAGCATAGCTGTTTTCTTCTTGCCAGTATTTAGCAATATTTTTCTTATTTTTTACACTGTGTTTTAAATGTATTTGCTTAAATAAGAGTCATGCTGAAATCTGATATCTTCTCTGTTAAGTTTACTCTAAAGGATTGTTTCAGTTATTTTTGCACATATTTGCCAGTTTGTACACCTCCTGTACTTTTTAAAGATGAATATAAGTATTCCTTCCAATTTCAGTGGCACAAAGCATGTGCAGTCAGGATGGGAGCTCTGCTTAGCTAGTACACAAAATACCACAGAATTAATGAGAATACTTAGCGGGAAACACGAGATTAAACATGAAAATTATATTTCATACCACTCCCAAAAATAACTTGTGGAATCCTCAGAAACCAACTGTGGAGGAAGCAGAAGAACCACAGTAAGTACGAAGTACAAGGATAATGTTAAAAGAGTGAAGTTGTCATGGAAACAGCTCCCAAACGAGCATAGCCACAAAGGCAGCACCAGACCACAGGATCAGAAAGATGCTTCAGCAGTCGGGGTTGAACCCTGGCCTCCACTTCTGTAGGAATAGCATTTGCTTGTAGGAAATAGAGGCACTTTTATCTGTATTTCTATTTCAGGTTGGTTTTTTTTTTCCCTCCCCTGGCATTAAAGAGGGAAACTGAATTTAATGAACTTGTATTTAAGTGGAAGGAACTGTATAGTAGGATAGCTGATACATTGTGCAGACTGGGAAAATGTTTGGCTGATCAGCTGTAGTTCAAGGGTGTATCATCTTCTTTGGGAGATGCTGTTTTTAATTTTCTTTTGAATAGATCTTCTGTAACCATCATTTCAACAAGTTTCAGGAGGTATAACTGAAGTTAGCTGGTTTTTAATTCCTTGGGCCAACCATATCTATTATTGATCAAAAAATTGAAATGATCTCCTTTTTAAAAATTTATTATTACTGCATGTTCAAACATTGTGCTGTGAAGATTCTTGCAAAAAACATCTTCTTTGAAATTACTGACTCATCTTAATTTCCAGAAATCTGTGAAGGTTCCTGTCTTCAACTTGTGATTTATTGTTAAAATTGTGGTTTAATATTGCAAGAGTAGCTATTTGCCCCTGAATTCAAACTGGTACTTTTAATTACATTTTTTTAACATTTAGTGATAGAATTAGTATTTTATTTTATCTGACTAAGGTAGACTTCTTTTCTAAAATACACTGATAAAGAATAAAGAACTGTTCTATGTTTTTGAAAAGCAGTTCGAGCACTTCATACTGGTCAATCATGCAGGACTTTTTTAGTTTCAAAATGTACAGGACAATTTAAAATATGGTATAGAAAAAACAAAAGTCCACTGTAGTTGTTTCAGTAGGCTACACTACTACTTGTATTTGGTAGAGCTGCTAAAATTGAAAATGAGAGCAATTTTCCTTTATTCATATGTTCTAAGAAAGATTGAAATCTCCACTTTGCGGTAGCTCAGAGACAGCTCCTGGCTATGTGTTGTACAAGGCCAACTTTTCAGTGCTGATTACCCAGGCACTGTCAGAAAATTTATGTGGAGCTAGATCTGACAATCCCAGTTTTACACAAAAGTGGGACTTTTTAATGTGGGAAAAACGTATTTTGCTGAATAGGGATGTTTGTATTTTTCCCTTTTTGACAACTGGGATGATCCATGATTATGACTATACATGTAGTTTTGTTGAGAAGAATGAGTCAGAAAGGAAAAAGTTCTTAATTGATTTGTTTTGCTTCCTGCAAAACGTGCAGTGGGTTTATGTAACATCTCACAAGAGATCAGGCATCAGGAGGAAAGGTGATGAACAATTTTCTGTCTTATATATCAGCTTTGTTGCTGGCTGGTTCAACAAGTGGTGAAGGATGTAGTTAACTTTTTTCAGTTGTAAATATTGGTTTAATTTTTAAAGCTGCATTGCAGAAGAGATGCACAGTTGGGAAGGAAGCATTTGCTGGCAATAGGAAACTGAAACAGCTCCTCACAAGCAAGGCTGAAACTTCATATTGGTCATCAGAAGATGAAAGGCTATGTGTTATCTCTGAGCTGTAATCCTATTACTCTGGAGCAGCAGCTCTGCTCTCCCTGCTGTCCAGGGCTGGGAATATGCAACTTCTTGGCCTCCTGCCCAGATAGTAAACTACCTTTTAATATTCTGCTGTCAGTCTCTTCACAAAGCTTCTGCTTCTAGAACTTACATTTAGTTATATGATACCGTGCAAAAATCCAGCATTGTTAGGGAGGAGTCACTAATTTCACATATCTGTAGGCCCTGCTTTTGTGTGGAATGGTTATTCTTCTTTCTTGAGATGTTTTCAGATTTCTGCAATGCTTTTGTGCATTAGATGTACATTGCCAGCATAAGGGATGTAGTTTCAGACAAATTCATTTGCAAGTTATAATTTTCAAGATTATTTATTCTATACAAGCCTGCAACCCATCTCTATTAAAGTATTTATCTTAGAATTAAGTGTGTATTTCTGTGCATTGACAGCTGATGAGACTGTGCCATCCATTGCAAGAACCATGCTGTAAAGTTCAGCTGGTGATTTCCTTGTACATTCTCTCACCTTAAGTTAAAACGTTTGCTGTAGTAACCTTCGGTACATAATCCAAATAGGAGTTTTACTGAAAGGATTGCAATATTTCTGTGTTGTTCCATGTAACAGTCAATAATATCCATGTCATCTTGCATTAGCCAGATCTTGAGGGAATGAGTTATTCCAGTTTGGTTTTCATTTATTATGTATGTATCTTTTCTAAAGATCAAATTTTGTTAATGAATCCTTCTAGCCCTTTCTTCCTTGTCTGCACATAACCATTGAAAATGTCAGTTTGGATTTCTTAGCATAGGACTGAGGTTTAAATCACTTAATCATAGATGGAGAAACAAATGTATTTAAGCAGAGCATTTGGAATAAATTGAATTAGTAGTTGAGAGTCAAAATATAGGAAGAAACTGCTGGGCTACAGCTGCTCAGAAATTCTGCCCTTTCAAAATATGTCCTGTAACATAAATGGCAGGTTGACTTCAAGTGTTGGTGTACCAAATGCAGAATTTCCATGTGCAAATCAAGACTGCCTCTACACAATCATTTTTGCTCTGGCTCTGACCTTTGGAGAATGTTTTGTGGAAAAAGAAAGACTTCAGCCAAAGTTTAGAAAAAACAAACATGCCCACATGAAGTTGCAAGTGCTTTTTGTTCCTTCTAATCCAAAGAGGTTTTTTTTCACTGTACAGTACAGTGATTCATAAATCTTGTGCATGAACAGTAAAATCCTTTCCTACACAGTTCAAAAGAGCACGTTACTTACAGTAAGTCAAATAGATGGGTATTTTTTGTAGAGTGCATTGTGGGGTGGAGATGACTAATGCCTTGTTCAAAAAGAACTTTAAAAGATAGAATCTTTTTTCAGGTGTAATTTGATGTATGCTTAAAATGTTTCCTCAGTCCTCAGAAGCACCCAGTGGAAATCTGCTAATTCTGAAGCTTTTTTCTTTTAAGAGCTGGGAAAAAAATCTGTATCTAGAGCTAAAAATGTTACTATTTTAAGTCACAACAAAGGCAAATATTTGTTTTGTTTATAATTGTTAAGATGCTCATAAAGATAACCACACTGTCTCTATAATAATTCATGGTTTTTAATGAGGTGTTTTAATAGAGCTGCCCCAAGGAGGAAATCATGGAAGCTTCCTTAGAGCAGATTTCTAGTTACTTTAAACAAAAGGAGCTGAGAAAAATCAAAATAAAAAAGTGTTCTGTCAGTAGAAAAAACCAATATATGCTGTAAATGCAGCAAACTCCCGAGCATGTAATCATTCACACTAACTTAGCAATGCCTTTCTTGCTCAAAGGTGAAAACTGAATCTGGAAGCAGTCACGTCTGTTACCTGATGTAGATGATTTTATTTAAACAAAATATTATTGCCATTATATAGTTTGTAAGCAAATTCATGTAAAAGTTAATTTTAGCTTTATTTTTTTTTAAGTATCCCTTAGGGTGCTGTGAAGAGTGTGTGTCCATGCATGCTTCAGAGAAGTACATTTACAGTTAAAATTTGAGTTCTTTAGAAAGCTGCTTTAAAAAAACATTTTTTCTGCACATGTAAAGCTACCAAGTCTAATTCTGTTGTGGTCAGACATTTGTTTCACTTTTTGTGTTTAATTTACAGTGCAGCTCTAGAATAGGAAGGTTGGTTTTTCATTCTTGCTACAAAACATGAAACCAAAACAAATGTTGTTTGCGTTACTAAGCAGACCTTTTCCTTTTTATTATTAGAATGTGTGTTGGAAAAGTTCTCAGTAGTTGGTTTTCAAATCATGTTATACAGATTCCTTATCTTTGTTGTTAAACATGGGAGGGCAAATATTGAGGTTGGGAAGATTTGGTTAGTTTTTGTTTTGGAAAGAATATTGAGATAAAAAGAAATGTAATGGAAAACCTTTACCCTCAACATGAGATGAATCAGCCGGGGCTACTCTTTAAAGTGTGTTTTGCTGTTACTGCTGTTTTACTGAATGTTAATATAAATGTTTATCTTTAAATATTTTATTATCTTTTGCCACGCTGAGAGAATTATTTATAGCTGTGCAAGTAATAATATTTAGACTTTTAAAATTATTCTTAAGAATTCTTACTTGCTGTCTGATACCAACTTTTGTCTGATAGTGGTATAAAGTCATTAGGTGACATAGTTCAGGTTTTGGGATTTTTGCTGTGTCCTATCCTGGAATCATCCCTAATAGGTTTGGGGCCATGCACAACCCACACCTGTAGAGACAGGATGAACCACCTTGTGATGCTTCACATCAGAAGTTGGAATTGCCCTTGTAGGTCGTTGTCTGTTACTGCTTTGGAGAGAGCCTGTGTCCCTCCTTGCCTTTCAATTTCATTTGAATGTCAAAAACTCAATGGAGTAAATGTAGCTTCATGGTCCTCACATACAATGGGTGAAGTAGACTTCAGTTGTGCACTTCCTTTATTCAGGGGTAACCACTGGAAATGTCACTACTTGACAAAACAGTGTTTTTATGATGGCTTGAGCAAAATACACCTTCTTATTTAAAGCTTGCTGCAGCTTGGAATTGAACATTCCTTCAAACATAATCTGAGAGAATTGTTAAGAGACTGTATTTTTTTTTTTGTGATTAGATTTCAGCAGTGTTCTGTTAATAAGTAGAATTTCCTGGTTTCTGATATGTTTTGCTATTGAAATAAGTCACCTGACTTGTCTGTAATTTCTTACATTTGAAAAAAGCCAAAGGACATTTAAATGCACAGCAGAAATGCCGTGTCTTTTCCTTAGGTACCCAAAGTCTTGTTTTCCCTTTGCTTGTTTGACTCATTCTGTAGTTGTCCATAGCACTGCAGCAGCACCAGCTCCCTGGTGTGCAGGTGAGCAGTGAAGTAGAGGCTGGCAGCATTTGCAGTGTGCAGGTGAGCAGTGAAGTAGAGGCTGGCAGCATTTGCAGTGTGCAGGTGAGCAGTGAAGTAGAGGCTGGCAGCATTTGCAGTGCCCCAGCTTCCAGGAGCCCCATCCGTGGGAGTCCTCCCAGGCTGCTGAAGCAAAGGAAGCAAAATGCCCAGACAAAGTAATGCTGGCTTGGCAGCTCTTTGGGCTGGGAGCGTGCATACAGCCCCTGGCTGAAGGGGAACAACCTGCTGGTTCCTGCGGGAGGATTTGGTTCTCTGCATGGCTTTGGGAACAGCGGTGCTGCCACAACGTGGGGAGAGTCAGAAGGGCAGAAGGAGCTGGAGGCTCCTTTGTACTCTTTGCCGCTTGTTAATAGATGGTGTTGGAGGAGCAGCACAAAACTTCATCTTAGTAAGGCAGCAATTATCCTGAGCTGTTGATGATGGTTTAAAGAATGTGATGAGAATTAAGTATTTTTACATTCTTGTCTTTCATTGTTTCTTGGCCTTGAGAAAAGTTATTAAACCATTTTTCTGCTAGATTTTATCTCCTCTTAATATGCAGGTGTTCTCTTCTTGTAGAGGAGGAAACCAGAGGCAAGAAAATTGTACAGGAGTGTCAAGAGAGTTGCTTTATTTGTGGGGTTTTTTTGCTGGTGCCAGTTTTCCTGTGAAATTCATGTATATTTTTGCTATGACTTTTCTTTTACAGGCTCAGAACAAAGAAACAAAAGTTCTGGCTGCTGCAAAGGTGATAGATACTAAATCAGAAGAAGAACTTGAAGATTACATGGTGGAGATTGATATTTTAGCATCCTGTGATCATCCTAATATTGTCAAGCTCCTAGATGCTTTCTACTATGAAAACAATCTGTGGGTAGGTATTTTTCCTTTTCTAAATGCTTTTTTTCTTACTTCAAAAGGTTATTGAAATTACACTTTTTTCTTTATCAAAATATTACTTGTCAGATTTCATCTGGGTTTCTACTGTTGGGATAACTCCTCCGTTTCAAAACTAATTTGTAAATTGTGAGTATGACTTAGGAAACTCACTGCAGAATTGTGCTACCCTGAGTCATTTGGTCAGGGGTTTGGATCCAAAATGTGGAAATTAGCAGTTCATTTTGTGTATTGAGAGAGTTCTCAGCTGGTGCTTATTTGTAACAGCAGGACTCAGATTTCAATTACATTAGCAGGATTTTAAGTGAGATTAAGAATCCACACCTGAAAAATAAATAATATGCTGAAAAGGTCAGCCTGTGAAGTACATACTTTAGATGCCAGCAAGTTCATTGGCACTCCAAAGAAGGACAGTTTACCAGGACCTGAACCATAATTAATTTACTTAAACCCTGAGTATTTGTACCTTGACGTGCAGAGCGTATGTGGGACTGCACATCTCTGCTGTGCCATGTCCTGGGCGTTTGCTCTGATAGCTTTAGCTGTGACAAAACACTTTGTAATCCAATGCAATATTTATAGGTGCTTTTGGAATGGTACAAAGAATACTCGGGTTAGGGATTTTTTAAAGAATTTATACTTCAAAAAATACCTAAAACACGTAAAAGATTTCCTGGGAGTCTTACAAATAAACTTCATCCCTTGAGCAAATGGTGGAAGTGCAATACTATGTTTCCTGATGAACATTTGTTTTGCTAAGCTCAAAACTTGGTAATCTCAGTTCAGAGTAAAATATTATATAAAACAGTGGAATAGTGAAAAAATTCCTATGCATAAAGGTCAGCCTGAAAGCAAGTAGGCATAGAGGCACAATATGAAACTGAGTGGGTAGGCTTCACTGGCAGAATAAAGATAGAAGTAAACACTTTGAAAATAAAATTGGAGCTACATAGTTACAGTGAAATGCAGGGGCTTGAAAGCCACGAAGATAATGATGTGGTAAACAAACAGAATTTAGTAGGGGCAAAAAAGAGAAGAAAAACAGTTGGACATTAAATACACTTTTCCAAGATTAGAAACATGATTTCTCTAGCAAAGAGATCTTTGTCAGACCAAGCTACAAATTTTAGAGAAATAAATTCTTTATGTCCAATTTCCCATACTTACCTACTTGGCACACAGAAGAATGTAAATGGAATAATGTTTACAGGATTTACAAAGAATTGCATTATATGATACATTAGTTGGTACTGTTTTTGTGGGGGATTAATTGCAATAATAAATTTGAAGGATATGTGACATAAGTGTTATGGTACAAGGTATACTTTGAGGTTTCCTCTTTTATGGGCAATTATACGCTGATTTTAAAATCACTCTACAGAAAAAAAAAAAAAGATACTATTTCCAAGTGTATTGACTGTTGAGATTCTGACAACAAATACTTCTTGTCAGAAGAAATACTCAGACAGAAGATTATAATTTATAATATTTAAAGTTCAAATTAAAGGAAAAGCAACACATAAGGAACAGTGAAGTATCAGTCTTGAATGAGATTTCCTCTTTCTTACTCTCCTCATTCTCTTTGTGTCCCCTCTTTCTCCTTTGTATATATTCTTTCTGATCTTCATAGCAGCATAGTTTGTGCTCAAAATAATTGCAGTATATTTTTGTTTCAAATGGAAACTCAGAACTGGGGATGGACTTATTCTGGTATTATTACATTCTGGGATAAAGGCCTTGAAGTATTGTAGGCATGAAGGAAAATGAAGGAAAATGAATGTAAACATCTGAATCTCATAATTTTATGTAGCTTTAAAGAGTATTTTTCTGTATTTTCATCTCATCTGAAACAATATAGGAGATAGCATCAGCAACTGGAAAATCATTTAGGTCTTGGACTTTTCAGTCAGAGAGATTATAGTATAGAAGCAGAGCTTAATAACCGAGAAATGAGTTTGCAGGGATTATGTAAATCACATTATGAGGAGTAGGTTTAAGCTGACTGTGTCATTATGTTTTATAAGTTTTATTATGCTGTTTTATAGTTGGATTAAAACTTTTGTCTGAGGGTCTTGAGGCCTTTTTCAAATAAATTGCTTGAGCAGCACAGTTCTGCTTTTAGCTGGGTGATAATTCCAGTATTTTGCAGGTTAGTAAAATAATTTGTTGGGGCCAAATAGTCTGAAACTCTGATCTCCCAATAATGCTCCCTTAATCAATGATTCAGTTCAGTGGAACTATTTAATTTCTAATTTCTGTATTTTTGTATTTGTTTATATACAGATCCTGATTGAATTTTGTGCAGGAGGAGCAGTAGATGCAGTAATGCTGGGTAACTAAGTTGTTTCAATAATCCTAATACCTTAAAATGATAATATATACTGTAAGACTTGTTTCATATGTATATTGTTTTGATATGCAAATATTTATGTAATTGGTGTGCTGTATGTTTTGAATCTTGGGGTTTAAAAATTAGTATTTACACCTGTATCTTTCATTTTTAAAGTGCTTATTTACTTTTCTAGGCACATTTTTGTCTCAATCCTTTAGGTGAAAGCAAAGTATTGTTCTCTGCTTGTGGAGCTCTCTGTTCTTATAATTTGTATGAGCCCTTTTCAGCATCTCATTCTTCCCCTTCCACTGCCACCTTCCAAATGACAGTGTGATAATTCTTTGTATTGCATCTACATTAAAGTTAAAGGAGTTTCTGTGCTTATTCCTAAATTAAGTGAAGGTTAATACCAGTAAGTAAAAGATCTGGTCTTTAGCATCTCTGTGTACCAGACAAAAGAACCAGTCTGTAAACTATGTAGCTTTTTCACAGTTCAGATAGGTAGGTATACATAATTCATAATGAAAAGGGGGTTGGGTTCAAGGAATAAAATCTTTACTGGAAGGAGTGAATATTTTAAGATAGAATTTTTTTTCTGACATGTGATGCTTAGAATCTGTCAGATTAATTAGTTTTCCCATATATTATTACAGCGTTTGCTATGAACATGTAACGTAAAATGCAGAAATGTTGTGATTATTTCTGTCTCTCTCTTGTAGAGCTTGAAAGGCCATTAACAGAGCCACAGATCAAAGTGGTGTGCAGGCAGACGCTGGAAGCTCTGAACTACTTGCATGAGAATAAGATCATCCACAGAGATCTAAAAGCTGGCAATATTCTTTTCACATTAGATGGAGACATTAAACTAGGTAAGCATGCTGCAGATTAAACTCTTTCCTGGAACTTGGCATGGTCTTTTAATTGTATTTTCCTTAAGCTGTAGTTTGTCAGAGTTCAATATTTACCTACTGAAATACCAATCTAACAATGAGAGGCTTTTCAGAAGCAAATGGTTTGGTACTATCAAGGAAGAAAAAGAAAAAAGCTTGAGCAAATATCCTGACCATACTTGTCACAGCTTTCATACTTCAAAATCAGCATAGGAAGTGATCATAGGTCTTACTGTTTCTTAGTATAAAGTTGCTGATTATACTTACCTTTACTGTGATAACATCAGAACTTCCCTTTGAAGTTTTAAGTTTGGAAAGGGAACATTCTTCACAATCACCATAAAGCAGTACCTTGTACTGTTGTCTCTTCCTTTGTGAGGGAGATAATAATCTTAATTACCCAGCTTAGTTCTTCCATGCCTTTTTCAATTGTTTGTTGCACTGACATTAAGTCTGTCTACAACAAAATTAATACAGTTTACTATTATTGATTTCTGGGTTTTTTTAATCTCAGTTTAAGCAATCATCCACATTTTTAGTCTGATGAGGATTCTTCCATGCAGAACTGACAAAAGGCTGCTGGTGGTGAATAGCATCCCTTCATTCAGCCAGGAAAGAGCAGGAATTATCTGGATCCCCTTTGTTTCGGGGTAAAATGTGTATACGCTGTCAGCCTTTACAGTGGCTCTACCCATGGTGTAGTTCCATGACATCTCTGCCCACACTCAGGTTTCAAAGCCTTCCCTGCATGGTGTGTGATCAGTTGTATTTCTTTGGATACATGGAGGGCAAAGGTAAGGAGAATAAGAATATTGCCACATGGAACTGGGGCTCTAAATTTGCAGCCTTGATACGGACTTTCCTTTGAAATGTGAGCAAGATATGTCCAAATTCAGAAATATTTCTCCTGCCTAACCTGTATTGATGGCAGTCTCAGCAGGGTACTGTGCACCTTCTCTGTTAGGAAACTGAGAATGTTTAAGATCCTGCTTTGCTGTATCGATCAGTTCAGTGTGATTGTGCTTTTCCATGGATCCCTGTTGTACAAGATTATTGTGTACACACAATCCTTGCATCTGGCTTTCTTCTAGTCTGCAGAGTACATGTAACTTTACTGGTGTAGCTTTTCTCTGAAGCCTTGAACATTTAGTGATGCACTCGGGGTCATAGGCCTGGTGTTTAAATGTAATAGAACCACTGTCTCAGCTTCCTGGCACTGCTGTGAAAGAAACCACAGATCATAGCAGGAGTCTCATGGTCAGAGAATCATTTGTTCCAGTTCATTTCCTCACATGACCTGGCTTCTCCTCATACAGACTTGGAACTATTTTAAGATTTAGTCAAGCTTAGCTGGTACACAGCACCTTGCAGGCTGTCAAGATACTACTTAACAGTTCAGGCCACAGGGAGATTTCTTCCACACGTGCATTGGGTGATGCATTCAGGTTTGCTAATTAGGATTGCTAAAAAAACCCCTCAATTTAGGTATGAAAAATGTACATCATCCTTTAAAGGAGCATTTTACTCCTTATAAACTACTTGTATTTCGATTCTGTTATACAAAGAAATGGGTAATTCCTTGTTTTAAACATGTGAACAGCAAGTAAGTTTCTTTTATTGCATTTTATTTTTATATGGATATGAGTTTTATTATTTCAAAATCTGTAGTCCCTCAAAATTTCAATTTTATGCCTTTGAACTGACAGATTTTGGTCCTGTTTTTTTTTTTTTCCCAAGCAAAATTTGACTTCTCACGTATTGAGCCCATCAAGTAATTTTGTACAGATTAAAGATGCCAACATATGGCTTTATCCCTTTGCTCTAATCTCTAGATCTTCATTATGTCTGTTATAAGCATATAACACTTAAGTGTCTTCTTTTCTTAAGTGACAGATACAGTGCTTTATAGACAACTAATTGCAAAGAGGTAAAATTGGGGTTTTTTGGTTAGATGTTACATGAAAAGTACATATGCAAACTTTCAGGTATTAATTATAAAATGAAAAATCACGTGGAAAGAAATCTGTAAGATGGAAGGGAAGTGTAACTTCATGAAAATTTGAGTCCTGAAATTAAAAATTGAATGAGTTGTTGAATTAATGAGATTGTCGATGCCATGTTTGATGAATACAGACTTCAGATGCTAAAGAAATTAATTTCTAATTAAAATAAAATTTCTATTTAAAATAGTGCACTTTTTCCTGCAGTAAATACATATTTTGTTTTTGTCCAATACAGCCTAACAGTAGCATTGTGATTTGGGGGTTTGTTTAGAAATGCAGAATAAGTTTTATTTAAGATTTTTTATTATAAATGCTATAAAACCTTGGCACTTGACTATCAGAACACAAATATTTTTATCTCACTTTGAAGTTTTAACACTGAAGAATGTTTGCTCTGGAATATATACCATTTTAAAAGACAATTGTAAAGTAAAAACAATACAGTATGCTTTCCACCACCCTGTTAATAGCATTTTACTGTTTGCTTTAAGCGGATTTTGGAGTATCAGCTAAAAATACCAGAACAATACAAAGAAGAGACTCCTTTATTGGTACACCATATTGGTAAGTGCACTCTTTTGCTGACTTTTTAGTATGAACTAGTATCTTAATACTACTTTTAGTTTGATATTACAAGCTTGATAAATACTGTGTAAATATACTGATGGTTTAATGTGCTTCTAGCAATGCTTCAGCGAATGTCTGTGTTTAGAACTGTTCTCTGAACAGATCAAAAAGCATTTTTTCATCTAGAACTTTGTGTCTCTTTTTGCAGGATGGCTCCAGAAGTAGTGATGTGTGAGACCTCTAAAGACAGGCCATACGATTACAAGGCTGATATCTGGTCTCTGGGCATTACTTTAATAGAAATGGCTCAAATAGAGCCACCTCACCATGAACTGAATCCCATGCGAGTGCTGCTGAAAATTGCAAAATCTGATCCACCCACGTTGGCACAGCCTTCAAAATGGTTTGTATTTTATTGGCAGCTTTCCCACCCCAGTGTAAGGCATTCCAAGTCATTTGTTTGCTCAACTTGATGAGCACAGCCCTGTTGACCTTTGTGGTGTAGCTTTATGCATTAAGGGCAGGTCCATACAATCCCAGTATATGTTTGTACATGTGTGTATACATATATATGTCTTCTCACACCATTTGAACTTTTTTTGGTCATAGTTCTGTATAGAATAGCTTTTATACAGATGTATTTTACAGGTTTTGCCTTAAAATGTATGTGAAATAGCTTTTTAACAAATGTAATAACAGATCTGAAGGCCATCTAAAAAAGATTGAGTGAAAGGAAATGAAAGCGTTTTTATACTAAGAAAATATTTTAAAAAGCCATTATCTATTTGGTCAGTTTAATGTCTTCACATGATTCAGTTAGTGATATAGTAGATGAGGTGTACTAATAGTCCAGAGCAAAAAGTAAATTCTTCTGATAATGGACAAACCTTTTAAAGATTGTATTTGTGCTGCATTTGTCTTGGCATTCCTGTATTCCCTTTGTGTTTTCCTGTATCAATAGCAGGAGTTGGAGTTGCAGTGTAGATTCATGTGAACCTAAAGAATATTTCCATTTCTGTATGCTAGTCTGATGTTAAGATAGAAGAACAACCAGTGCCTGTTTGCTTGTTGTGTAGGTCATCAGATTTTAAAGATTTTCTGAAGAAATGTTTGGAAAAGAACGTAGATGCAAGGTGGAGTGCAACTCAACTTCTACAGGTAGGAAGAGAATTGTTCAGAACTATTGTTTAAAGGCAAGCATATTTTGTATTTTTGTAAAAGCAGAGTGGTATTATATTAACTACTTAAATATTTTAAAATTAGGTATTTGCCCACAATCTATTTTTAAAATTAATCCTTATTTGGTAAAATTGGATTCAATGATACCAAGCGCAGATCAGGTTATTAGTTTAACATATTTTGCTGTAATATAACTAATTACTTCATATAATTAATTATACTTTGATACTTACAATGGATGAAGGAGTAGTTTACGTCTGTGGCCAGTTGCTGACAGGTGTTTTAAAAGCTTTAGTGCTCAGCCCTCCTCTGTAATGCTGTCACTGCAGAACAGCTGAACAGGAATAGATGTGACCAGGTACATTTGGTTGTGTTTAACGTCAGCACCCATTTGCTTTATCCACAATCCACCTGGCATATGCTGAATAGATTTAAGCAGCAGGGGCAAGCAGAGAAAGAAGATTCAGGCAGTAGGGGAGGAACAGGTACCTGCTTGCTCTTAAAGAAAAGGGTAGAATTATAGTTCATGTTAGGAAAAGTTGTTGGAAAGACAAAGCACATTTTTTTTCTAGAAAGTATATTTTCTAGATCAAGCTTGTCAAGAAATAATTTAACTGTGGAGCTGAAATGAAACCTAATTCCAAGAAAAATAACCTTTTCAAAAATCTTTCTACTTCTATTCTTTGGATTGTGAAAAAGGTCAGTATAAATGAATCATTTGTATTTTTAGCAAGTTTGTTAGACTGATTACACAGTATATTTGAATACAAATGTTTTGATTTTGAGACTTCTGCAGAAAAAACACATTGGAACAGTTGTGTTAATTGTGAATCTTCAAATGTGAGGCAACCAAAGTAACACTTCTCTGAAGTTATATTTCTTTCAGGTTATGATTTTCCCACTGTTTACTATGAAGGCACCAGTTCATATTGTGCTTTGTTTGTTTGTTTGTTTTCACAAGCATCCATTTGTTACTGTTACTTCAAATAAACCAATAAGAGAATTGATTGCAGAAGCTAAGGCTGAAGTTACAGAAGAAGTTGAAGATGGTAAAGATGAGGATGAAGAAGAAGAAACAGAAAATTCTCTGGTCAGTTTAAAATTTACTTTTTTTAATATGCTGCCACAGTTTCCCGTGGAGAATTCAGTTCCAGTTGTATTGGCCCAACTTTGACATCAAATCTTCTAGGAATAACGTCATAAACATACTTTAAACTTACTACAAAATAGGTAGCCAGCAATTTCAAAATTAGCATATGTGAACTCCTTAAAAACTATTAATAAATAATAACTAATAAAGACTAATAAATATATATTTTTTTTATAATGTACCTGTGATATTTTAAAAAGGAGATACTGAGTTTTAAACACTCCTGGGAGATTAAACTTCTAGAACAATTACACAAAGAAATATTTTAAATGCGATTTTGACTTAAAAGGAATTGTCTTCTGTATGCTTGGGAAATCCTTAATGTAGGGAATGTACAATCAAACCTGTGCTTGCTGCAACAGCTAACCTAGGATGTTCCCTATGGCAAATCAGAAGCCTGATCTGCAAATCACAGGGTTCTAGCAGTAAATAGAGACAGGCAGATATCACAATCACTTTGAAGAGTGAAAGGGCAATTGTGGTTAAAATGGTGCTTTATTACTATATTCTTTTGGATGTCTCTATGGAATCTGATAACATTTATTCATATTCTGGCAGTGGCAGTTTCTACAGTGAGGTAACTGTTTCTGTTCTAGTTCTCTACTGCCACTTAATCAGATCTGCTGGAGGTTTTCACCATTTTAATGGGGTTTCAACATGATTAAAACCAGATGAAAAGGTTTCAGGCATTTTTAGCAAAGAACACAAAGTGAATCAGAAGAAGGTGTGAATATTGCATTTTATCAGTGCTGCACTAACTAAAGCTACAGTTTCTTCCTTGCCCAGCTGGCCCAAAGTTAATCCAACTGTAGCTGAGACTGTTGAGGAGCTGAAGTGATTAAAAAAATAAAGGAATGTGAAAAGAAAAAGACCTTTGAAGAGTAGCTGATGACCATGATCTTTTTCCCTTGATCACAGTGAAACTTTCTCTTCAGAGCCTGTCTGCAGTTCATGTGCTTGTTCTGTGATAGTCCAAGTGAAGGACTCTGAGGTTATCAAATTGATGTAACTGCATGGGAATACAAATATTGACCTCTCTTCACTTACTCTTCCATAAAACTATGCTTTGATTAAGTTACAAAATGATTGAATGTTTTTCTTGCTTTAATTTTTTAGCAGTTACCTGCAGAGAAACGTGCATCCTCCGACCTTAGTATTGCCAGCTCTGAAGAGGATAAACTTTCACAGAATGCTTCTGCCCTAGAATCTCTCTCTGAGAAAACAGAAAGTAATGCCATTGAGGACAAAACAACTGGAGATGAATCTGAGGACATTAAATTTAGGAAACCAGCTGATAACATACATGATACTCCTGTTAGTGATGTGAAAGTGCAGAATGGTTCTTTGCCAGCTGGTGAAGATGAGCAAGGCAAAATGGTGCCAGCAGAAAAGCATACAGAAAGTCTGGAAAAAATGTATGAGGATAAAGAACCCCAGAAAGGAGGTAAAGAACTTGATGATGTGGAAATAAAGAATGAACCTAACTTAAAAATAGAGAAAGAAAATTCCTTGGCAGATGGACAGACAGATGACAAACTGAAAGTAGTACCTGTAACTGAAGATAGGGTGGAAACTGAAGAGGGCATTTCTAAGGAAACTGGTGAAAAAGAAGAGGAGAAGAGAATGGATCTCTTGGATGGTGAGGAAGAAAAGGTCCCTGCAGAAAATAGAGATACAGAGCAAAAGGAAGATAAAGGTGAAGCTCAGAAAGAGGCAGTAATAGATACCACTACAGAAACTCTGCCTAATGCTGCAGTTAAAGTGTCTGATGCAGAAAAGGAATTAATAAAGCATGGAACTGACAACATTAAGGAGATAGGTGCTATTGCTGAAGCACCCATCAGTGATGGGGATAAAATACCTGAGCTGGAGGATAAGCCAGTGGAAAGTCAGGCTAAGCAGGTCCATGAGATAATCAGCTCTGAAGAAACTCCATCAGAAAGCCAAGATAAAGTGATCGAAGTAGACAAGAAACTGGCAGAAAGTGAAAATGAGGATATCAGTAATATAAACAGCACAGAGGAAACAAAGATCAAAGACTCTGGAAGAGACATCGTAGACCAGAAGGCATTAGAGAACAAACCTGAGGATATCCCTGATAAACTGGTGGATAACCTGACTGATATGGACCAAAATTCAGGAGAGCGTGGGCCTGAGAATAAGCAAGAAAACAACACTCAGGTTGACAAAGAACATCTGGCAGTTACCTCTGATGAAATAATGAAGAATAAGCTTCAAGATGCTGTCAGTGACCAAGCTGATGACTCTGAAGTCACTCCAGTCCCCAGTATTAGTATCAGCACTGAAGAAAATGAGAAGGTCAAAACAGATAATCAAGGCAATACTGAGGCTTTACAGCAACTGGAATCTGAGAATTTGAAAGAAAATGATGCGGATTCAGGCACTGGTTCTACAGCTGATAACAGCAGCATTGATTTGAACTTGTCCATTTCTAGTTTCCTTAGTAAAAACAAAGAGACAGGATCAATATCTTTACAGGTAAGTGTAAGCATATATTTTTTTAATATAAAATCTCATGTGAGTGGAACCCTGAAATTATCTCCAAGTGTAACCTTTGCTACAAAGAAAAGTATTGAGGGAGAAACCAGTATGGTGCTTTGTAGAACCCAAAATATTCTAAATTGCACAGTACAACAATATCTGGATTATGTGCATTTATACTAATTAGCTTCTTACTGTATTGCATAATTGTATAACCTGTGTAACACAGCAAATGTAACAATATTAAACATGAAGGTTTGTGAATGGTCGTAGATCAGAGCTCATATTCAAGAAGACTAGCTAAATGCACAGAATTCTTGTTCAATGGGAAAAATCTCTTGGAACATCTAATCTTACACTGAATTCCTGTCACTTCCATCTTCTATCTCTGTTTGGATTTGGGAGACCCAAGGCAGACATTCTACTGGATTTGTTTATTTCAATCAGTGTTCTCCTGTGGTTATACTGTGTCCATTCAGTTGTGTCACTATGAATGAGCTTACTAGGAGGAAGCAAATTCCAGACTGTGAACTTTATTTGTAATCTTTGTGTTAATATTTAGCCATGTTAGCCATATTAATAATTTAGCCATCTTAGGGTAGTAACTGTGTAACGTGGGCTTGAATGGAGGAAAAACAAACCTAGAAAGACAACCAAACAGAAAAATCATGGATTGGCATAGCTGTGCTGAACATAAGGATGTTTGCAGTTGCCCTGACACAATGGAGATGGTGCAGTTTCAGCTGGGGTTCCTCTCTTCTTGCAATGAAACAACAGCAGCTCTGACAACTGAGACTTCTCCAGTTGTCAGCAAGATCATTCATTATATAATTTTTGGCTAATATATATCAATAAAAAAATAAACTCACTTGTTTATGTCCAAAGCAGGAGGAAGTAGGTGAGTAAGTTATCCTGTTTCAGAACTGGTTTTTGGAATTAAATACCTGTTGGTGACTGAGGAAGTCATGGTCAAAAGCAAACAAAAACGCAGCTGTCTTCAGCTCTTGAAAATAAAACTGCATCAGTTCTCCTCAGAGTTTCTGGCTTTATTTTTTTTTCTTCTGATGCTTCAGATAATCAATATTTTCAGTTTTTCTTTCTTTGCTAGAAAGTTTCAGTTTATTGGAATTTTAAAAATTCTTACTCAATTAGTAAGACACCTGGTAAGCAAGAAGGCCTTTTGATTACTGTATAGAAGACATTCCCAGAAATACTTGATTTAATTCAATATTAAGAAAAAGGGGAGAAAAGAATATAACCTAAAGAAATACGTAATAACTTACCAATGCTTAATTTAGGAAACTAGAAGGCAGAAGAAAACGTTAAAGAAAACTCGAAAGTTTGTCGTTGATGGAGTAGAAGTGAGTGTAACCACATCAAAAATAGTTACTGAAAATGATTCAAAAAGTGAAGAAATGCGATTTCTACGGTAAGTGTTTCTAAAAGTAAAATTTTCAGGAGGTTAGCAGCTGATATTTTTTTTCTTTGAATAAAACAAGGGGCCTAATGATCTTATGTCAGTTATATTTGGGGATTAATTTGCATTTTTTAGAAGCGAATGTAAAGTCTTTCTTATTAAGACAATCAGTTCAAAATTAGTTTTACTGGGTCCAAATTGTCAATGGTCCTTTTTGTCTTTTGCCATTTTCCACTTCTTTCATTTTCCCATCAGTATTAAGTGTTCTTTGTCCTTATTAGACGTCAGGAGCTCAGAGAACTGAGACTTCTTCAGAAAGAGGAGCAGAGAGCCCAACAGCAGCTCAGCAATAAGCTTCTGCAGCAGCGAGAGCAGATGTACAGACGTTTTGAACAGGAAATGACAGTGAGTTTCTGCATTTTGGTGCTCTTAAAATATGGTATCTTGATGGAGTAGGCAGAACAGTGCTAACAGCAATCAGGTGCTTCCTGCCATGATGGCTCTAGCTTAGCCTTCATTCGTAAATAAAAGCCAATATTTTCCATCGTGAGGTGCCCAGGTTGTGCTGGGGCTTGCTGTGCTACAGCATTTCAGTTAACAGGACTCAGCTTTCTAAAAGAAGATGCCACGTTATTTTTACAGAGTAAGAAGCGACAGTATGATCAAGAGATTGAGAACCTGGAGAAGCAGCAGAAGCAGACGATCGAGCGCCTGGAGCAGGAGCACACAAATCGCTTACGGGATGAGGCAAAGCGCATCAAGGCTGAGCAGGAGAAGGAGTTGTCCAAATTCCAGAATGTGCTGAAAAATAAAAAAAAAGAGGTAAGAGATGATGCTAATATGGAAAACAAGGAGTATGGGCATAGCAAACAGTTGAGATTAGGTCTCCCAGAAGCCTTGTCACGCCTGTGCTGTACTGAGGTTTGGAAGTGTTACTACCAGTCAGAATTGTTTCTTTTGTTTAACTACCTAAAGTGAAATACAAACAGCTGACAGGAAGCTTGAGGTATTGGGTTAATCTAGAAAACATTATCAAGTTAGAAGATGTTATTTTTCACAGAATATTTAATAAACTATTTTCTCTCAAGTAATAAATCAAGAAAAGTACTTTGATAAAGACTATGAAAAATATTTGAGATTTCTACTTTAAAAAAACCCCAGCTATAGTTACTTAGTAAACAGTTAACAATACTTAACAAATTAGAATTTCAAAGACAATAACTTCAGATACGTTTCATTTGTGTTAATTTGTTAGGGTTTTTTTAATTGAATGTGTGCTGTAATTGTTTAGAATTTCTTTATATGAAGTGTCAGCAGTAATATCGAATTGGTTTGTTAGCTCAAAAAGGAAAGCCAGGAGAGAGAAGTCTGGATAATCTAAAATCTTTTACAGTTAATTTCATAAATATCATACAGTTAAGGCAAAAAGATTGACACTGACAACTGGTGCAATTAATTTACTTGCCATTGGATTAAGAAAAGGTGATATCTTTCCATATGGATTTTGCATCTTAAAAGCTGTTTTATTTCATTTTGGTTCAGTTGCATAGTGCCCATTTGTATATAAATAGCTGTAGTTTTTGCTCTAATAGTTACTAGTCTCAGAGGTTTCTTTAGAAAGCTGAACTGTCAATGCATAGAATGATCCTGTAGCACAAGTCCTGTAGCATTGAAAAATAAGTTGTATTGAGTTTGAACCGTATGCTCATATGTAAATAACAATTTTTCTTCTTTTGCGGTACCTCTTGCATTTTGAGTCTCTGTCTGTTCACTGGTGATTGGGTCCTACGTGGGAAATTGGGAGAATTTTACATAATGCTCTGAGCTAACAGCAGTTCTTTCATGGACACAGGAATAGCATGTGGTGGTTTGGACTCTGTTTTCTGATGATGCTTCCACTATTAAACAAACAGGCATTTGTCTCTGGGTGCATAGTTTGTGTTTAAAGCTTGAAAAGGCGATGTACAGTTTGAAGGAAAATGCAGCTGCTGCTCTAAAACTATCTGTGTTATATTGGAGTGTACAATGCTACATTTTTGTAATTCTGAAAAACAAAACTCATCAGCAAATTAACAGATTAATAGTCAGTTGATTTAGCCAGGTTATATTTAGAATCTTTCTGCTAATCTTGTCTAATTCACCGTGCACTGAAACACGTTCCACCCCAGCATACGTGTCACAAAAAGTTTCTTGAAAACACTCTTATGTATTGGTGGGTTTTGCTTTAAATTCTTCAGAACCAAACACCTACAACCAAATAATGTTTTGTTTGCTTGTATGATTATTTTGAAATCATAAGCTGTGTAGATGTCATTTATGGTCAGAGACACTAATAATGGCATCTTATAAATCCAGGTTAGAAACTGTGTCAGAAATAGCTGGTTTTCAGTGGAAGTTATTTCAAGCTTCCAACCATTTTCCACAGCTTTATGTGAGGTAACATATTCTATAGTCCTTTTGGCATAGTGATTCAAGAAAATACCACTTTGACAGGTGGTGGCTTTCTTGACTATTGACTCTCCTGGCAGCTGCATGGAAGCACAAGCGAGGCACTGCCATTTCTGAGGGCACTGGGCAGCATTTGCATGCAAAAAGCGCTGGCACATCCCTCCTCTCTGCACTGCTGGCATGCATAAAGCACCTATTGTTCTTTCTCTTTTCATCAAGCTCTTTCACTAAACTAACATCCCTGCCACTGAAGCAATGCATGCTTCCCACTACCTCTAGTGCTTGACCCGCGTGTCCCTATGTTCACAGTAGAGCTTGCTGTGGAGACAAAGTGTTCTTTTTGCCACCTTCTGCATGCTTATATACACTGTAGGTTTTATGTGAAGTGGAGAAAGCACCAAAAGAGCTGAGAAAAGAGCTCATGAAACGCAAGAAAGAGGAGCTTGCACAAAGCCAGCATGCTCAGGTAACAACAGCAGCTTCAAGCTACTAAAATACAAAAGGCAGCAGTATTCACACAGCTTGATGATTTCACTTCTTGTTGTTGTTGAGTGAATATGGAACTTAACTCAAACTAACCCTACGAACTACTCTCTTTCTTTAAGTACTCCAGTGTCACATCTTAGACTTAACTGGGTAGAAATGTAGGAGCAGCAGTTGCCAGGTTTGTACTGACAAGTGTTTTCTGTGCTCTACTGAAAAAGAATGGTATATTTCTACAGCAAGTTTATTTACAGTGCTTTTATGAGTGGTAAGTACTCCATGGGTCCTTCAAATTTTAAAGGTTGTAGTCAGGAGGAAGTTTTGAACTACACAAGTGCAAAGGAAGATGATGTATCTAATATGTGAGCATGAGACATCTTGTTTATAGGAGCAGAACAGATTAGGTAAAATGTTATTTAAATGTCAAAGTGTAGGTGTATGGAAACTTTACAAAACATCTGTGATTTCATGCCTTCAGACTTGCTGCTTTTCTATGGCCAGCTAGAAGGAGGGCTCGTATTTTAGAAAAACACTGCCTTTTTGATGGCCATAGCTTGTACAGAGTGAGTTTGAACCACAGCAGAGCAGGTTTGGATTGAGTAACTTAAAGATTAAATGTTTATGTGAGTGATCTAGTAGAAAATAATAGCAACTTTATTCGATTATGTGTTTAATTTAAGAAGGGATTTCCCAGGACAGAAGGTGATCGAGTTGCAGCACTTTCCCCATAACAAAGATACCTATCTTTAAACTTTTTAAGGAAAAAAAAAATCTAATTTTTCATAGTGTTTGTAGTGACATGATTAATTTCCTTTGCTGCTTTGAATTTGTTGAAGAGAGGTGAAAGAAGATTTTAAACATGAAATATCCTTATTGATAAGTACTATGATAAATACTACAAGGTGCAGCTGTTTAGTTTTAGAATATCTAGAACTTCCATCAGATGTGTGATTAGCCTTGACATTTTAAATGTTTATTACTAACGTACAGCAGATCTAATTTCTTCCTTTTTTAAAGAATAGAAATACATTTTACTATATTATGACACAGAATTACATTGTGTCCCACAGGGTGTTGCTCAGGTTATGATTCAGTCTTTTCAGTTGTCTTCATGTACACTTTTCAACGCACAAATGCAGGATGTAAGTCTTAACGCAACACAGTGAAAATTTATCTTCCTAATTTTCCAAATGTGTGTCTTCTCTTCTGCTTCTGCTCATATGTGCTGATCAATCACTGCTGTCTCCAAACTGGTTAGCACCAGGCTGTGCATTATCCATAGTCAAAAGACCCAAAAGACAGTACCCAGTCTGAGCAAGACACTGAGGGTTCACACGTGCAACATGATATTTGTTCAGCACATGTGAGAAACGTTGTGTGACTTGTATGCTGTGTGTGCAGTGAAACCATGTATGTTAAAGATGTTTGAGTTTATTTTAAGATGATCGTGGGGCATAACCAAGTGGTACTTTGAAAAAGGTTGACTGCCTTGCAGTGTCTGCCTTTCAACCACCCAACACATTTGTTAGTAGCATCAGTGACATTTATTTTGTGTGATACTTGAGTACATATGAGAAGTGGAAAGGCCAGCCTGTTTCCTGAGATTGCCTAGTTTATCTTACAGCACTAGCAGGTATAAAACTTCTTAAGAGTTACTCTGTAGAGAGAGCAGCAATGATATTTAAATGATTAAATGTGTAAAGCTCAAGCATAATCACTTTTTGACCATGGCTACACTAGAACAGCTTTCCCCCACTCCCTCCAAATCAAAAATCTCCCAGCAAATTAAACACTGTGTTAATTATGTGTCTGCACCCTCAGAATATTAAACTTGTAGTCTTTTTATCCTTTTCAGCTATAAAGGGGAAAACCAGTATTTTTTGTCACTCCATAAATTCGGTTAGGTGTGTCTGACTTAATGTACAGACATCACCTTCCAGTTCATTTTGTCCCCTCAGGTCTGTCACTGTCATCTTAATTCACCTCTGGTTTTATGTTACCTGCTTCAGTGTAGCTCTGCTGTCCACTAAGAGACATGAAAGCCTCATCTGTTAATAATTTTTGTGAAGATGAAAACCAGGATTCTTCTGGTCATAATAAAAAGTACTTTCAATGAACATTTGATTCCATTTGTTATGGACTTCAGCAGCCCACCTTGGCTCTGCAAAGACTCTGCCATTGTCTTTTCTTTTGACCTTGATACCGTGCTAGAAGCATCTGATTAAATTTCTTGTTCTTAAGGCGGCTGTGAGAATGTGTGTTTGTGTGTGTGTGTGCATGCTTGCATGCTCATAGCTGTGGTTTTTAATAGCTGCAAAGAAGAAAGGCAGCAGTAGGTCTTGGGGCATGGGAGGGGGACTCAGTGCTGCCTGCTTTTGGGAGCATGATGGGATGTAACAGTGATCCACCTGGGTAATGGGAAGGTGCTGGTGGTAAATCCCTTTGTGAGGAGCCAACTCAGCTCGGGTGTGAGCAGGTTAGGGCCCTGCAGAACCATGGAGTGTCTGCACAGTGGTCCTGCAGAACTCCCAGCCTCAACAGCCCTGCCCTAAAGACAAGATGAGCCACACAGATCTGAAACCCAACTGTGTAAATAAATAGGCTTTAACTAATCACCCAAAGCAGAATAACCATACATACCTTTTATTTCTTACATACATGAATAATTAACCCTTTTTAGAATGAGATCAACTTTACATTGAGTATTGTCTTTGCTAGCTCTGAACCTGCAGTTTATTCTGAGGAGAGACTAGAGATGGAATGAGTTGCAGATAGCTGGCTAGATTGTTACCTTTAGTCTTATTTCTGAGGGTATTATTTAAACATGAATATGCTTTTGCCTACTCTGTACATAGAAAATAGAAAAAGTGGATAATTTGAGAGCCAAGGCACATTAGCTCAAACTTTCATAGATGTATTTGTTTTCATATATAGCTAATGCTGAGAGAACTGGGAGTTTCATTAACATGTAATGTGGTTAGAAGAACCAAATTTAACTTACTTCTATTGGTTTTTACCAGGAGCAGGAGTTTGTGCAGAAACAGCAACAAGAACTGGATGCATCTCTGAAGAAAATAATTCAGCAGCAGAAGACTGAACTGGCCACTATTGAACGAGATTGTCTCAACAACAAACAGCAGCTCATGAGAGGTATCCAGCACCAGGCTCTCTCTTCAAAACAGGCACTGGTGTTTCAGTAAAATAATGGTCTTTCTTCGCTTTATGAAGTCAAAAACCTTCATGACTAATCTACAACTGTAATAAAAACATTTGTTATGAAACAATTGTTTCTAAAATGCACATTTAAGCCACTTCTGAACATACACCTGGGGGCTGGGAACTCTGGGATGGGATTGCAATCCCTGAACCAACCTTTCTCTGTCTTCCAGCTCGTGAAGCTGCATTCTGGGAGCTGGAGGAGCGGCACCTACAGGAGAAACACCAGCTCCTCAAGCAGCAGCTCAAGGATCAGTACTTCATGCAGAGGCACCAGCTGCTTAAGAGGCATGAAAAAGTTAGTGTTGACTTTGACACTTTCTCTTGTGTGTTATAATATCCATTATTTTAATCAAGTAGTGTTAGGATCTCTCCTGGTGCTGCTTGTTTGCACAGGCAAGACCCAGACAAGTACTTTGAAGCTATTACGTGTTCTGTTGAAATTAAAAAAATCTTACTCATCTTACTTAAATACCTTAGTAGTATACAGAAGTACAAATAATGATATTTTCCCTTTTGATTCTTCTTAAAAAAAACCACCAACCAACCACAATATCAATCTTTTACTGTAAAAAATACCAAATTCTGCTTATCCACCAAAACCAATTTTGATTTGTGTTTAAACAAATCTGTTCAGAAGTATATAATCCTGGAATTAAATGAGCAGAATGAACTGGATTAGCTTCTGGACAAGTAGCTGACAACTGTCTCTTTATAGCTAAATCCTTATTTTCCACAAGGCATTTTGGGTTTTATAGAATATACGAAAGCAAATGATTCAATTTCTGAAAACATGAACCAGTAGGGGAGGTGTTTGAGGATCTCTTGGTGATCAGAGTATGAGCAGCCTCCACTGAAGGCTTGTTCTGTCCACTCTAGCTTTTCCCATGTGGGCTGTTGCTTTCCCCAGCTTCTGCAGCAAACTGCCCCTCCACAGCTGTTGCTCAGAAGTTCAGTTACACAAGATGGAGTTTCTCCTTTTAAATAAGAGGCTTTTTAAAAGACAGTGCAGGAGTTGAGTAAGCACTGGTAAAATATATGTGTATTTACATTTATTAGAGAATTTTCTTTGGGTTGGGTAAGATCCAGAGCTCTCTGGAAGAAGCCCCTCCTCCCCCCTGTTACTCCTGGGGCTGGGAGTGGTTTCTACTGAGAGGCACTGACTCCCACAGGGGACTCATTGATGAAAAGAGATGCATGCTGTATAACATCACAATCACTGTGTAACATTTCCACCTGGTTAACATTTCAGGAAACAGAACAAATGCAGAGGTATAATCAACGCCTTATAGAGGAGTTAAAGAACAAGCAAACTCAGGAAAGAGCCAGACTGCCTAAAATCCAGCGAAGTGAAGCAAAGACTCGGATGGCCATGTTTAAGAAAAGTTTAAGGATCAATTCATTTGCCTCTCCAGACCAAGATCGTGAAAAAATTAAGCAGGTAATTAATAAATTAATATTTAACAGTTATAATAGTGTAAATGCTGAATGTGATAAAAATGTGAGGATGGAATAGAGTGCACTCTTATGAGTTTTCAGATGGTACCAAACTGGATTGATGTACTGGATGGGGTCAGAGGAAATCATCCTCCCCTGCTGCTCTGGTGAGTCTCCAGTTCTGCAGCGCTGGGCCCAGTCCTGGGCTGCCCAGTAAAAGTCAGACACGGATTTATTGGAGTGAGTTGTGCAAAGGGCCTTGAAGATGGCTGAGAGACTCAAGTGTCTCGTTACATGAGGAACCACCTGGAGTACCTGGGATGCTTCAGGCTGGAGGAGAATAGGCTCAGGAGGGTCTTATCCATGTGTAGAAATACCCAACAGAGGGAGCAAAGAAGGTGGAGCCAGTCTCTTCCCAGTGGTGCCCAGTGACATGGTGAGAGGCAGCAGCCAAAACTGAAATACAAAAAGTCCAACTTCAACATGAGAAAGTATTTTTTTAGTCTGAAGAAGGTCAAACACTGGACCAGGTTGTCCAAGAGCTTGTAGAGACGCTCAGAACCCAACAGGGCACAATCCTGTGCAGCTTTCTGGTGACCGTGCTTTGAGATCAGGGAGGTTGATCTTTGCAGGTCCCTTCCAACCTCAACTGTTCTGTGATTCTGTGAAACATTTTTAAAGGTGCTTGATTTTTTGTGAGCTTTTGAACTAAAGCTGTAGGTATTCTCATTCTTTAAAAGGGAATGCTGTGCAGAGGTTGAGAGGTTTGCTTTCTAATGGTGCACCACAGTCACAAATCATGGTTTCATATGGTGAGCACTGGAAGGATGAAAAAAGTGAAAAATACGATCTCCTGTAGCTGTTTAACACCAGCCTTAACTAATGCTTGCAGCTGCACTGCTGTGTCACACCTTCAGAGAGAAGTAATTTCACGAGTCTAGAAGTGAAATGTGCTGTGTTTTAAGGAAAAATCAGAGTGCAGACAGAGAAATGGAATTAAAACTGTAGGGCACTTCCTTTGTAAGAATTTTTAAAAGAAAAAGTAGAGAAAATTATTGCTTAAATCTTCTAGAACCGTTCTTCTCAGTATGTGTTCATTCTATTAGATGCAGTTCTTTGACACATGCAAACTTTTATTCAGAGGCACAATATAAATAATCTCTTATTTTTAATTTTAGTTTGCTGTTCAAGAAGAAAAGAGGCAGAAGAATGAGAGATTGGCGCAGCATCAGAAACACGAAAACCAAATGCGGGACCTTCAGTTGCAGTGTGAAGCAAACATCAGGGAACTGCATCAGTTACAGGTTAAAAATAGATGATATTAAATGCCCATTCAGTGAGAAGACTTAGGTTAATACCAGATGCAGGCAAAGCAGAAACATCTTTTCCTTAATTTTTACTGTATAGAGTTTTTCCAACTTTATTTTCAAAGGTCTGGTTTGCCAGATACATATGTTCCCATTAATTAATGAGGAATCATTTTAAATGCAAGAAGAGCATTAAACAGAAGCAGATGATCACTTTTGGAATTATCTGTGAAGTTATCAGGGCTATTACCTGTAGGCAACATTTCCTTTTAACCTGATTTTGCTGGAATGTCATTAATCAGAAGAGAGGTAGGCAGCAGCAGGCATTACTCACAAGAAGTTTGCAGCAATACTGGAATGAGGAGGTTTTTACTAAGTGTTGCCATTTGCATGTGACCTTCTGGAAGGTACTTAAAGGAATTCTCTTCTTGTGATAAGGAGCTCTGATTTGTCTCTTTTGGTATGCATTTTGTAAAAGTTTCTGCTGGATACCAGAGGCCAGGTCTCCTTTTCTGATAAATCAGCTTTTCCCAGTTTCAGGGACATAAGGCAGTTTTAAAGCATTAAATGACCACCTGCTGATAACCTTTGCTTAGAGAAATCGTGCAGTGGCCGATGAAGCTCATTCTGCTCTGTTCACTTTCTTACATCCTGCAAAAACAGTCCCTGGCTGTGCCACTAATGTGCCCCAGTAAATCCCCAAGTACCGTGGGAGCCTTGTGAGAGTTTCAGCTGCAGTAAAATTGAGCAGATTAGGGCTGCTCTGAGCTTTACAAGGAAAACTGGCCCCTTGCTGCACTCATGTCTAGCCAAGTGCTTGTTGTTTGTGTTGCTGTGGTTCTGTACTCTGCATCAGACCCATTTGGTGCTGAAACCCTAAAAACACAACCACTGCCAACTGCTCTTTAAAAAGCGTAGAGACTTGAAGCCAAATAATGGATTGTTTTTTTCTTGTCATGTTTCAAAAGTCATCTGAAAGTGAGGCAGATGCCCAGGTAGCTTACTGAGAGAAATGTGAAGCTGAGGTGTGGTTTGAGCCTTTTCACAGGGCAATTCTGAGGCTTCTTCTGCAACCACATTCATCTATTCTGTAAACTCCATTTATTTGTGTCAGCTCTTAGCACCAAGGGTTGAAATATTTAAAAAAAACCAGCTTCCTTTTAAATGTAATTGGTTTTAATAAATTATACAGACAGTCTTTAAAAAGCAGAGCAGAAATGCTGCCTGACCTTGAAAAGCATCATTAGGCAGTGAACCACAGTTTTGAGTAACACCCTCAGCAGCTGCCTTAATGATGCTCAGCGATGTATTTGGATTTACAAGTGTTTCTTATCTCAATTGGCTCTGATGGAAAGATCAGCTTTTGAAAACGCAGCCTTGTAACATACTTTCATCTTGTAATTATTCACGTCACTATTTACACAGAATAAGCTAATTAGAAAGAATTAGGACAACATATGTCACTGTACAAATGTTGAGTTGCCTAATCTGAATTAGTTTTACACAAGGATTATCTTGTTTTAAGAATGAAAAATGCCATCTACTGGTTGAGCATGAGACTCAGAAGCTAAAAGAGCTGGATGAAGAGCACAGCCAAGAACTGAAGGAATGGAGAGAGAAATTGAGGCCAAGAAAAAAGGTAAATGGGAGCAGTTCATGAATCTGGAAATTATCAAGGGTTTGATCTAGTAAATACACACAGTACGAAAGTGTTGCAGAGGAGGAGAGTCAAGCTGCTGTATGAGGCTGTTGCAGTTCACTGTATAATTAAAAAACATTAAAAAATTGCATAAATGAGCAAAGGGCAGGTGCACCAAAACAGGCTGGGTGTTACCAGCCTCTTTGCAGGTGTGCGGGTTTGCATGGAAAACTTAGCTGGAGGTAAATCTGGGGTTAGGAATTTATTTCAGAAGCCAGTAGGTTACTACAAAAATTGAGTGACGTGTAGCAGACATACAGCTCATGGTAGAGGTTGGTCTTGGGGGATTATTTTATTTTAAAAGGGAACATACTAGAGTTTCACACAGTTCAGATAGATCAGACAAAATGTTTCCACAATAAATGGGTTTCTTGTACTTTGCCTTGTTAATCCTGTGACAATCTGATTTTGGTTTTAGATGCTGGAAGAAGAATTTGCCAGAAAACTGCAGGAACAGGAAGTTTTCTTTAAAATGACTGGAGAATCCGAATGCCTTAATCCTTCAACACAAAGCCGGATTTCCAAATTCTACCCAATCCCCAGCCTTCACTCCACTGGGTCGTAACTCTGGGAACTTCTGTAGGTATTTTTCGTGTTTGGAATTCTCCCTCCCTATGGTCTAACCCGACTTACCCGCGGCGTACGAACATCGGGGACCTCGCCTGTCGTGTTTTCAGTGGAGACAATCAGTGTCAGGAGCGCTTTCTTCACTCCCCTGAACAGAAGAAACAAACCAAGTGTTGGTGTACAATGGTATTGTTAACGTCCTTCAGATGTTTCAAGACTAAGTGGGCTTTTTATCCCAGTCTCTCAAAGTACGTTACCTACGGTTTTGACTTTAAGCCTGAAATATTAATGATGCTCTTTCTCATCACAAAAGAAATGATTTCTCATCTGAACACTTAAACGGTGTAATATTAGTTCAGCTACTGTGTTTTTAAGCATCAGATTTCTCCACGAGAGAATCCCACAATTGAAACTGCCATGAGGGGTTTAAAATTTCATAATGTGAGCAGTGTCTTCATAGCAAGGACTGAAACTAATTACTGAGAACATGCCAGTAATCAGAAAAACAAACCCTTATGTTTAAACACAACTGGCAAAAGCAAAAGCCTTTGCAACTTCTTTCAAAAGAAACCTCTGGCATAAATTAAACTGAGCTGATCTCCATAATGTGTTTTGTCCATTAGTTCCATAATGAAATGGGGTGCTAGTTTAATTAACACAGTGCCTGAAACACTTAGATATGCTGATCCTGGCAACAGGATAAGGTTTTGTCATTTAAAAACACAAAACTCCTTAGCATTGTTATTACTGTACAAAACAAGATTTCTTGCTGCTACTGCCATTTTTGTTGTAAATCCTCACCCTAAAATATTTTGCACTAAAATATGTAAAGGTGAAAGAAATGCTAACTTTAAAATGCACAGTTTATTATTTTCTTTAGCTATTACGTACAGGTGGTTAGTTCTACAAATTGAAAAACTGTAGAATGTATTTTTTAGAAAGCTGTGTGCAAAATGCACGTGGATTCTCTAACTGTACCTGGAATGGGTAGAGCCATTGTTCTGTTCTTACCAAAGCCTGTTCATTTGAACTCCATTGCAGAAGTGGAGCTGGATGGTTGTATTTATAAATAACCATGGCTAAAGTCTGATTTCACTAGAAGTGTTAAGATTCCTTTTTTTTTTTTTTTTTTTTAATTTTAGTCATTTAATTTTAAGGAAAGATTTAAGTTAAATATATAGACAAACTCCTTTATGAAGCTGGGTGTTTTGCTTTTGTGTTGCCACCTACTAACATAGGCAGGTTTTATTTTTCGAGTTCCTAGATGTACCATAAGTTATTTGCCCGACTCATCTGTAGTGGGAAATCTGAACTGTGTCTCCTGTAGCGGGGTAGGGAAATTCAGCTGTATTAGGTCACTGCTGCACTCCATTTGGTGGATAGAGGTTGAGTCGTATCAAGGCAGTGTTATAAGCTGTACTTGGGTATATTGGAGCTCCATTTGTAAAATAGTATTTGCTTTCTGTCTTTTGAGGCCTGACTTTCTCTTATCTCTTTGGGCATCAACTGCATCTGTTTTGTTTTGCTTGCTTGCTTTGACTGGTGCCCACTCCATGGCATTCATTTCATGGGAACAGTGTTGCTGCATGGCAATGAACTCAGAAATTAACATAGGACTTTAATCAGCTGTGGCTGAAACCTTGGATGCTGGAATCCTTGGATGTTGAACCGATACCTTCTCAATGAAGACACTTAATTTACAGCACAGTAAAAAGAAAATTGAAAAATGCATGTTTTAATTTAAATTTTGTAACTTTTTGATAGCATAATTACTTTAATAGCTAGCCTTAATTTCTGGCGTTTTATTATTTTAAATGTGTATTGTGTACTGTTGTAAATTCACACACCATATCTCTAAAATGTTCTCTGTTGCTAAATGCAAAGTTTTTTGAATTGTTTGTTTAGTAGGGAGATAAAAGTCTTTGAAGACCTTTTGCTTTTTAAGCTCCACCTTCATAAATTGACTGTTACTACGATAACATTAAATAATCTTCATCTCTCTTTAGCAGAATTTGTTTGCAATTTCGTATGAAGTAGGCTCAGTGCTTTACCTGGGGAGTAGGCAGAGCAGGCAGATTTCCTCTTCTGGATTATGTCTATGTTCATCCCCATTAAATCCTCACAGGGAAGTGTTAATAATCTTCTCCTTATGTTTTTGGTAGTTTCAGTGATACATTGCTAATATGTATTGGCATTCTGTTTACCTCTGAATCTCTTACATCTTTTATTTGAAGATCCTTTTCACACAGGCCCTGCAATCTGATCTCATTGTAAATTGCACAAATAACTGTAACTGAGCTCTGGGATGAAGGGAGGGATCGAATGTGGCAATGGAAGCCTTGCTCAGGTCTCCAGGTGGGGAGCCCTGGGAAGCACTTTGCAGCCTTGTGAACTGGGCTGAGAATTGATACCAAGCGTGAAAATATGTTTTCTGAGTGATAACAAGAACTAACATGGGTACTTACACATCTAGACTGATAAAATTGGGTTTAAGGATTGCAGAATGTGAGAGAGATTTTGCAGTATTGTATCAGTGTCAGAAAATTCAATTCAAATTAATTTAGTCTCACATAGGCCTAAAAGACATCTCCTGAGATGCGAAATCCAATCTCGGTACTATCTCATGTCACCTCCCTAATGAATGTTAGCAGCACCATCTCCAGGGTGGTGAAGTGTGTTTTCTGCAGCCAAAACAATGTACTTACTTACAAATTCTTACTGTTTGGCAGATCTCATTGTCCCCACACACTCTTCCAATGCTGACCACAAATCAGTATTTGCTCACCATTGTGTTTTACTACACTGTCAGTTCTGTCCACAGGAAAATGAGCAAAGGCAATAAATCCCTGGATTGCAGTGCTGTGTGTGGTTGTTCTCCTGTGTTTACAACTGATCCTCGTGGCAAACCTGCCTGCAGGGCCTCAGCCTCACACCATCTGCTTCCCGAGCTCTGAAAATGCATTTTGGCACTGCTTAGGGCATCCGGGGGATCTGAGGCTAAAGGTCTTCAGGTGCACCTGCTGCCCCTGTTTTTAGGAGATTCTGGCTGAGGAGGGCTTTCAACCCAGGGGAAAATGGGCTGTGGTAGCCCTTGATCTTCTGAAGTTCCAGGAGAACTTTGCTGCTTATTTTATGATGAAGAAAATTCCAGCATTTGATCCTCTCTGATTCCCATAAAACAAATTTTCCTTCTCCAAGCACTCTGCTGTTTCCAGTCTATACAGGAGAACTATAAACAGCATGTAAAAATATGATACTGAAGTTGTTATTCTTATGATTGATTATGTAGGTCCTGATTTGTATACACCTTCTGAAGGAAAACCTTTATTTGAATTGGCACCTGAATTCAAATTCCCTGGTGGCAGGGCTGCACTGTCCTGACCATCAGCATTCAGAGTGATTTTTCGCATCACATTAAAAACTGATGTTCAGTTGGAGCTGTATCCTTTTTTCCAGGTAATCTTTGAAGCTAATGTTTTTTAAAATCACATTTGTGGGTACTCAGTATCTAATCACACAGTTAAAGAAATTATTCTTGTGTTCCAGAGGACTTTATGATAACTCCATTCTACTGAATTCTTTTCCTTAAAAATTGGAAACATAGCACCTTAACTAAGAGCTAAGCAAAACAGCAAAGAAATTGCTTTTGTCCCACCATGTCTTTTGTGACAGCCGTATCACATAGGAAGTTTTAAGATGGTTCTCCAGCTGAAATAATACCTGCCTTGCAAGTGTTTCAAGCTTGCTTTGGTATAGGAAAGGTTCAAATAAGGTGTTTTAAATTCAGGCACTTGGATCCACTTTTAGGCACCCTGATTTTCAATGCTGTTGTGCAGCTGCAGCCCCCAGGACCTCAGAAATACACCGTTGCTGAAAACTGAAATATACAATTAAACTCAGTGCTAGTTGCTTCCACTGATCTACTGCTTCTTGGTTCATCTGCTGTGGGAAAAGGGGCAACTTTGAAGACAGTGACTCTCTGGTTGTTGGAGGAAAGGGCAGGAGGGAGTGTTTAGGACCATTGCTGTGTTGATAAGTTCTATGTTAGCATTCACACTCTGGTGATTTTCCTCAAAATCTGTACTTCTGGATCTCTGAAATTTCTTTGCATTGATGTGTCCATGCAAATTTCCCATTCCCAGACTACTTCTGCCATCTTCACAGCACTTGAAGTAAGATTAGAGAGAATTAACCTTTCTTGTTCAAAGGCAAGCCAAGGCCAGGATGTCCATCATTATTTCTCAGTCTTGTGAAAGATGAGAACAGATAAAGGGAAGGAGAAGACCAATTAAATTATGGTGTTTCTTTTACAGAACTTTTATTTGTTCTGCATCCCCTTTCTACAGCTCAGTCCTTGTGCTTTGTTTCTGTAGCTCCTTTGCACATCTGGCATTTGGAAAACCCCTTAAGCACAGAGGTGCTCAAGCCCAGTCTGTGTGAAGGGGCTCACGTGCTTCCCCTGTACTGAAAGCAGAAGGGAGTGGCTGAGTCCAGGGTTACCCTGATTTAACAAAGTCTTCCACATTTACAATTAGGTGGTGAAGACCCTCTGGTAATGAGAATCAGTCCTGAAATGGTGGAAAGAACAGAAACTAGGAAGGGACGCTGGGTGGCACCTAATGTTGAACTGTCACCCCATTTTCTGTCAGGAAGCCAAGCAGAGCAGGAGCATCCTGTGACAAAACGCGCCTGAGGCGCTGCCAGCCTCGTGTTCTCCCAGCAGGTTGTTGAATGTTTTGTGTTAACTGCAAACCAAGTTATTTTTGCCTTACAGAAAGCAACCAAAAATCATGAGATGGATGAATAATTGGCTAAGAGTCTCTGTACAGCTCGTGGTAGTGAACTTGCAGTAGCAGCCATACAACATTTTTGGGGGTTCTTTTGTCTTGTTTTTCAAAGTAATTTGATTTCATGGCTTTCTGTAGAATATTGTAATAATTCTGCTGTAAATACAATAAAATCACAGTTTGCTGAGATTGCCTCAGTTTTGTTAATGAAAAACTTGCATGAAATACAAGTGATTTGTGCAAGCCTTTGAGTGAATGGGATGATTTACAATGTTTAAAATAACAGTATAAAGGTATTTAATGTTGTGCCATTGTATTTACCACAATACTTCAGACCCATCTCAGGTGCTTCACCCTGCCCCACAACAACCTGCAAGCACAGAACAGCCATCCTGAATAGTTCAGGGATGGGGTTAAAACACACACTTTATTTTGGGCTGTTTACATTAAAGATTATTTTTCACCACTGTTTAAAAAACCAGAAAAAATACAAAAATATTTTTAAAAGATAAACAAATTACGTTTAAAAGTGCTTTGGTTCGGCCCCTGGGTGTGTCTTGTCTCGCTGTGCTGCTATGAACAGGTTCCACTTGGAGTTGGCAGAACTTGTGGAGAGGGAATCCCAGGGCAGTGCAAGCCCAGGGTTTCTTATAGGGCCTTGTGGGCTGCATCTGATCCCTGACAAACCATGCATTTGGTGGGGATAGGATTGTATTCTTTTTTTTCTGCATAGTTGGCAGTTGTTAAAAACCCCAGGTTTTTACATATCTGGGAGTAGTACAAGAAGCCTGGACTGTGTGAGACAGGAAGCCCTTGTCAGCAGAAGGACATCAGCCTGGGAGCCCAGGGGCATGAAGCCAAACATCAGTAACAGGAGCAAACACCCACACTAGGGCCATGCTGGACACACACAAGACATTCAGATCTGAACTATCAACTCTAAGGGGTCAGCTGAGCAGTGAGGATGTTATAGCAGTAAGGCAGTGAAGACTCAGGTTAACTATAGGCTTCTGGGAATGCTGCCCTTTGCAGAACTGAGCTACCTCTTTCCTTAAACACCAACACTTCTTCTTTTTCTTCTGCCAACATACAGTTGTTCACCTGGAGACCAGAAAAATCAAAAGGAGGGTTAGTTGAAAAGACCATGTAAAAAGACAGAAGTTCCAAACCAAAAAATGGGCTGTTTTCCAGCTATTCCCAGGGACAGGCTGGTGCCACTCCCTGACAGTCAAACCCTGCTCTCCAGGGGATGGCACGTGTTCCTACCTTTCTCTCCCTTCTCTCCTTTTGGTCCCCTGTGCCCTTGTCGTCCTGGTGGGCCCATTGGCCCAGGGTCACCTGAAGGAATGAGAAGACCACGTTTGCCCTTGAGCACAGGTGACCCACAGACAGGGACAGGCCAGGGAAAGGGACACCAAGTCAGGACAATGTTTTAGCTGGGATTCTGAAGGTGCCACCTTCAGGGTGAGAGGGTGTGACCTGCAGCAGTGCTGTGACCTGTGTGGTCACGGTGATGCTTCCTGGGCATCACAAAACTGAAGAGGATAAGGATGGCAAGCCTTACCTTTGGGTCCACGATAACCCCTCTCCCCTTTTTCACCGGGTGGCCCCTGGATGGCACCATGTGCTGGAGAGGGAAATGAGAGAGTGAGTGCGTGGGAGAAACCATTGCCCACTCAGAGAAGCTGTGAGTCACACTGAAGGACATTTCTCTCTTGGTTAGAAGGGATTAGACTGACAGCAAGGTTTTTAAACAGGGTTTTGGTCCCAATAAAGTTCCAAGGACAGGCTGTGATGTCATTTCACCAGCGCTGCTCTGTCACTCCTCTGGGTGTCCTGGCTGTCACTAGGGCTAGAGCTAGCCTATGCTCAGGGTGGGGAGTCTGAGAGCAGAGGGAGCAGCTGGCTCATGTTTCTGTCCATGTGCCAGCTCAGCCATGCTAAAATGGGCCACAGAAATTGTAAGCACGGAGGCCTTCAGGGTTTGGGATGAGTCCCACTACAAAATAGTAGGAAAAACTAATGTCCTTTCCAATTATAAGACTGCACTTCCCCAGCAAGGAAGGACCATCCACCTTGTACTCTGCACCTTGACTTTTGCAGTGTGCAAAGGTAAGATCAGTAGGTCTTTGAGAGGCTGGGGAGATCTAACATGCATGAGCCAGAAATGCCAAGTTACATTACTCACTTCTAAAGAAGTCCATGAGGTCTGCAGTGACATTGCCATAGGCTGCAAAGACCTTGCTGATGCCAGGGGGACCAGGAGGGCCTGGGGGACCTGCAGGTCCCTGTGCAGTGTATGACATCAGATCCTGGAGAATACCCCGGCCTGTGGAATTGAAGATGTCATTTGAAAGGAGCTCTGGGAGAACTGTGGCTGCATGCTGAGGCAGAAGGTGTAAGGGAGAGCTGTAGGCAGCAGGAAGGAGAGGGAAGTGAACAGCACGAGCAGGCACAGGGGGTTTGGAGCTGTAGGCTGGGGTAGGGAGGGTCAGGATGAGCAGGCATTGCACTCACTCTGCAGGCTCTCTGACACACGGAGTGCCAGCTCGTTGTAATCCAGGGAACCAGTGAAGGAGCTGCTGTAGGATCTGCTCGACCCTGCTGATCTCCTGTGTGATTCCTCCTCTGTCAGCAGCCCATCAAAAGACCCATCAGTGCCCATGGAAGCATCATAAGTGCCATCACTGCCCACTGAGGCATGGTAAGAGGACATGCTGCTCCTGGAGCTGCCATACGAGCTGCCCGTGCCCAGTGAGCCCCCGAGGGAGCCCTCAGCACCAAGGGATCCTCCATGCAAGTGCTCAGAAGCTCGTAACCCTTGGTATGATGAAGACATAGACCCTGACACAAAGCCACTGTCTCCTTTGGGTCCTGGTGGTCCCCGTGGCCCAGGGGGCCCAGGGGGTCCTGATATGTAGCTTCGAACTTCGTCACCTGCAAAATACAAGGGAGGAACTTCAGCAACACTGGGCTTGACAGGTCCTGTGCTACCACCTGAGACTGGAGTGTGAAGTTCTGTGCCACCAACCATCACAGTGACCCTCACCCAGTGCCATTTTTCAGGCAGCAGGCACATGTCAATCTTGAATTCTACAGATGGCAAGACACCCTCCTTCCCATCTCTCCCACAATTTTGTGTGCCCCATCTTGGGAACATGCCCAATGACTTTGCAGAAGTGTGCACTCCTCAGGCCAATTCCAGCACCTCTGCCAAAAGAGCCATTCTGTGATCAGTTTGCCAAAACTGAGGTGTCTTTGAAAGCCTGCCCTGGATGACTCACCAGGATGAGCTCAGACCATTGCTTCACAGCTAGTTCAGTGCTGCCTTCCAACCCCTCCATTCCCAATGGCTCTGTGGGCAGGTGTTTGCCAAAGAAAACTTTTCCCATGGTAAAACTCTGCTGGTGACCTTACTGGGGACACATGTCCAGCACAGGCCAATTGTAACTACCCAGTGCTTGTCCCTGTTGTCTTCCAACACAGACTTTGGCTTGCAGTGGGACTGAGAGGAGAAAAGCCTACAGCACACTCCTGTAGACCTGGCTGTAGAGGGAAGGTGCTGCTGTAGCCCCAGTTCAGAGAAGGCTCCTACAGGAATGTCTCAGCTGTGGCAGAGCCAGTGACCTACACAAAGTAAAGCATGTCTTGGAATGTGTGCAGGAAGGATGGATGGTGTTCCCTTACTCTTCAGGTACTGGATCAGCTCACTCCTGAACTCGTCGCTGTTGGTGATGTCAGCATAGGACAGGAGGCCAGTTCCAGAGAAACCTGGTGGTCCTGGAGGGCCAGGAGGGCCAGGTGGGCCCTGGGCTCCAGAAAGGGAAGAGTATCCAACATCTTGACGGAGAGAAAGAATTGTTTTCCATCAGTAAGAGGATAAGGAAGTTTAAAGGCTCCAACCCCAACTTCCAGCCCTTTACAGACGACATTGACAAAATTGTTTTCCTTACAGTGACTTTGTTCCCAGTGGGCAGTCACATCCCTGCTAAGTTAAATCTCTGCCTCAGTCCCCCCAGCATCTACAAACAGAATCACCCTGTGAGCTGTGAGAAACACAAGTGCTTTACTTTGAAGGTAGGCAGAGACTTCCTCCAGAGAGGTGCCTGGTGATCCAGGGATCCCTGGAGGTCCTGGGGGCCCTGCAGGACCAGGGGGCCCAACAACACCACTGAATTCAGAGTCTGTAAGACACAAAGGACGAAAAGAAGTCACCCAAACAACCACAACCCTAATGAATGTTCCCTGACAATACAGGTTATGTCAGATACAGCCAAGTAGAAGGGGTTTTTTCCCTCCAGTACTTTCTGGTGCAGCCTTCTTGGTGCACCTCACTTCCCTGCATATAGATGCCACATTGGACAGCTAGGCAATTCCAAAGAGAGTAAAGTCCCTATTTTAAAAATATACTTTTAAGGAGGCATAAGAAATGCTGCCTTTATGCTGCAGAGTTTAGATACAACAAAGGGCTCCTTCATCCCCAACTCCAAGACAGCCCCACTGCTGTTGCTCCTCGCAGGAGCATGGTGATGCAGCTGCAGCCCTCTGTGGGGTGTGCAGGTGCCAGCAGAGGCCTGCAGTGCTGCTAAGGACAAAAGGCCATCAGAGGGTTATTTGTGATGATAGGCAAAAAGGGAAATCCTGTGACTAAGGCTGTAAAAAAGATCCTGGTGCAGGCAGAACCCCATGACAGGGGAGTGATGAAGTTGGCTTACTTCGCAGGTACGCTGTCAGGTCACTGTAAGATATACCAGGTGACCCTGGAGGCCCAGGTGGTCCAGGCAGTCCAATGCTCATCCCAGAACCTGCAAAAGATAGCTAAGATGAAATTTTGTTCCTAAGCTCAATTTTTAACACAGAAAGGATTCATTACTAGTCTGTGGATGGTATCTTTGTTCTCTGCCAAGTTTCTCACAGACCCTGTGAGGAGGACTCTGTACATAGGGATTCACACAATTAGCACTGGAACAGTTTCTACTGACTGACAGCATGAGCTTTGTGCTGGGCTCCCAAAGGAACAGGGGCAAACACACACTAATAAAACCATTACTTGACAAGTAGCTGATAAACCTCCTGGTCAGCTCATCATAATCCAGTGACAGAGATGTTCCATCTCCCCCTGGCCCAGGAGGTCCCGGTGGGCCCCGAGGTCCAATGAGATATTGACGAATTTCTTCCCCTAGAAATGAAAAAAAAGCATCTTTTAAGGCTGTCCAGCTGCTGCACAGACACCAAGTGTGAGGAGTTCCCAGCCCGTGAACTGAGCCCCCACCACCAGGGAAACTCAAAACCTACAGATGTAACACTCCTTTCCTCTCTCTTTTCTGAGTGAATTGTCCTGTATATGGTGCCAGAAACATTTGTGACAAGGCTGAGAACCTCCTATTACAAAGATGGGAGGAGGATGAGAATTTGGATTGCTTAAGGGACCCCTCCAGTGGTCTGTTTATTTCAGGACACCCTGGACAACTTCTTGGGTAAAGGGAAGGAAAAGCAGCTCAGCTGGGAAAGACCATGCTGAGCTTTGTGGCATGTTGGAGCCATTTGGAGCACAGTGCTGGCCAACATCAGCAACACCTTCAGGGACAGCCAAATGATATCCTGGAGATTTACCTGTCAGCCCACAGTAACAGTGTGTGTAGAAAAGAATAGAGAGTTGGGGATCTCCCTCACCTTAAGAATAACAACATAGCAAGGCTATGGGGGGAACACAGAGTGGGGGAGCTGGAAAGTAGAACATTCTGAAGCAGTTGCAGTAACTCCAGTTGCAGACTGGAGAGTGGAAGGGAAAGGCAGATCTCCAGGATGATGGGATGCTTTACCCTCAATCCCACATTTCCCTTCAGGGTCACTTACTTTGCAGCAGGTCCAGAAGTTCTTGGTACAAAAGGGATGTAGTGGATACTGAGCTAGAAAATGACTCATAGCGACCTGAAGAGCCTGTGGAAATGAAAAGGTTTTACATGAGCCAGTATGAGACAGAAGGTGAGGAGGGGTCAGGAAGGAACAAAGGAAAGAATAATTAATTAACTGGTAGAATGGGCTTCTCATGCCCCCAACTATGAAACAGTTGCTATTTCACACATTCTGGTCATCTCCTGATCATCATATACAGCTGTGTGCTCTGTGCACTTCTGGTTGAGATTCCAAAATCTCTGGGAAATTTTGTCTACTTTAGGACGGCCCCAAGCACACAAGACAACCCGCAAATACTTGAGACCACATATACTAAATATAACCACCTCTGTTTGGGTCTTCAGGGTGTCAAAGAGTCTAACAGCAAATGTTTAATATGAGACCTTTTAAACAGCAGCAACTGCTAGTTAATCTAACCATTAAAAAAGGACAAGGCTCAGAGGACACCTCAGTTGTGTGGAGTCCTGGGCCTAGACTGCTGAGGATATTCATCAACTGGTTGGGGTGCTGCTATTTAAGACTTGTTTCTCCTCTAGTTCTCACCTCCTAGGTGCTGCACAAGCTCAGCTGAGGCCATGACTCAGTACAGAGTCTACCAACATGGTACTTACTTGTCATATAGCTCATGACACGTGTAGCCAGCTCTGCATAATCCAGGGTCACCCCATCTGCAGTGGTGATGAGTCCAGGAGGGCCTGGAGGGCCTGGTGGGCCTTGGGCACCAGTCAAATAATGCCTGATGCTGTCACCTACGTAGAAAGCCCAAGATATGCTCACATCACTAAGAGGGAAGACTGACCATATGCACAATTACCAGACCCTCTTCCTCTGACAAAGAACAGGACAACAGAAGGACAGTTCTACAGAGGCCATGGTGGACAACAGCACTTCACAGTATTTAGCAGAAATAAGCCCGAGTAGCAGGGCTGTTGTTTCTAAAAGAAGAGAGACAAGGGCCTAGGGAGCAAAAGAGAGATAGGCATGAAACTGCAGACCCACAGCAAAAATCTCATTATACTCACTCTTCAGGTAGTCAGTGACATACTGCTGAATCTCTTGAGATGAACCTCCACTTGGGCCAGGAGGACCAGGTGGCCCAGGAGGTCCTGGGGGTCCCTGTATCTGTCGGGATCCACCTACAGAAAGCATTGTAAGGAGGAGTGTTTTTGGCACAGTTGCATTAGAGCAAGTGATAGTAAAGTGTACTTGCATTAAGCCCTTCCCACAGGCCTGGATAGAACTTTGGAAATTGAATATGGAGGGGCTCTCCCTGCATCTTTAAACGCAGTATGAGCACGGGCTATTTGGCTGTA
Source organism: Brachypodius melanocephalos (assembly GCA_013398615.1). Lineage (NCBI taxonomy): Eukaryota > Metazoa > Chordata > Aves > Passeriformes > Pycnonotidae > Brachypodius > Brachypodius melanocephalos. Next base: position 2,635,377 of record VZSR01000514.1, read on the forward strand.
TAATGTCTTTAATTAATTCAGCATCTTATAATTCAGCCTGTGCAGGGCTGAGTCCAGAGTCATTCCTGGCTTTGTACAGGCAGACCTGGTGAGTTTGTGCATTAGAATGCAGTGCTGTGCAAAATATTGATGGAGATCATAGAGCTCAAGCTCATTAGTCTAACATCACTGCCCTGCTGCTCCCAATCCCAGACAGCCTGGGCAGCACCAGTTCAAGAACCTGTCCACACAGAGGCAAAACTCTGGCTTAAAGGATTCCCAGTAAGCTGGAAAAAGAAAACTGCCAATTCTTAAATTTTCTGATTTAAGACAAGCTGTGCAAAAAGAGGTTTTGAACGAAAATCCCATCAGCATTAGGTCGGCACCCACACTGGTAAAAGTCAAAGGAGCTTTTTCAAAGCCTCCACCAGGATATCAGCATTACTTCTTAATATTAGAGCAATGATGGTCTGGTCTCTTACCTCGAGATGCTCCTGGGATGCCAGGTGCACCTGGGACACCTGCATCACCTGAAAAAGAGTGAGGGGGACAGACACTTGTAATGGTGTGACTGCATGTTGCATACTTGGTCATGTGAAACAGCTGAGCTACATGTTGTCAGAGAAGCAACTACCCAGCCCTTGCAATGACTGTCTTTAAATGCCAGCTTGTTGGGAAAGAGCATAAGGAAGAGGCCATGGCAGCTTTCCTGAGCTCTCTGCGACCTGGTCAAGTGACTTCTGCTCACAGCAATTCTATTGCTGTGGTCCTGCTTTGCCTGAAAAGGCAGGTGTGAGCACAGCTCTAGTTCCCAAAGCACCAGGTTGTTCCATCCTTTAGTCTCAACCATGCTTAGATGTGTGAGGCCACCCCCCCCCAAAAAAAAGAAGATTTTTAACTTCACCTTTTGGTCCAGGTGGGCCAGGTGGGCCTGGGGGCCCCTGTATGGTGACTCTTTCACCTGCCAGTTGCAGAAAGAGAGTCAGAGATTCACAGCAATAAAGTATGTGGACAAAATCCTGGCTCCACTAAAATTAAGTTTGAATGAATAGGGCAGGATTTTGGCCCAATTTCAGCCCAGGGACAATGAATTCAAAGGAGGAAAGGGGCACAGACTAACCGTGGGAGGAGGAGAAAGCTGAAAGGCCAGGATCCCCTGGTTCTCCTGCATGAGACACATAAATGAAGGAGCAGTCACAGACCCAGGCAAGGCACCCTGAAACCCACTAAGGTCTCCTTACCTGTGAATCCCCGTGGACCTCGTTCACCTGTGAACAGGGGAGCAGAGGAACAGTGTTAGGATTTGCTTTATTCTCATCAGCAACATCCCAGCCCACACTGCAGCATATCATCCTGGCCTTCAATTTGTAGGGGAGAAATGGGTAAAGGGAACAGGTCCATGTTTTCCTTCCAGCTGAGAGCTGAGCTACACTTCACAGGGCCACCTCCTTGCACTGACTTAGTCCACAGTGCATTTTGCAAAAAGGCTGTCCCCTTCAATGGCAAATCTGAAATTCTGAACGTTCTTGAGTAAATTGGGCTTGTGAAGTTGGGATCTGAATACAGCAACTGCCTTGACACCAGTACTGGAGGCTAATAAATTTCTTTGTCAAAGACTGACTTATTATACAGCAGAGAGGAGTTCTACTTAATGACATCTGTGCTAGCTTTCTTACAGAGGAAGACAGGAATTTCTTCCTTCTTTTCAGTTTAAGGTGCTGAGATCCCTCTAGCACTTTGGTGAGGCAGCACGAGATACCCACCTTGGTCTCCCTTCGGGCCTGGTGGTCCTGGTGGTCCTGGTGGGCCTGTGAAGAATGCTTCTGCAATTCAAACAAAGAGACTTCTTCATGACATCCAACAGAACATGAAACAAGGTTTCTCTGGCTCCACTTGGTCCTAGCCATGTATGTGCTCTCTGGAACCCCAACAGGACATTCCCAGGACCAGGTGGCGAAATGAGTGGCAAGAACCTACCTGAGGTGGACCTGGATGATCCTGGTCTCCCAGGTGGGCCTGGAGGTCCTGGCAATCCTTCTCCTAGGCAAAAGAGACACAAAAAGGCTTCAGGAAGCATCAGCCTCAGCAATATAAATAAATGAAGGTAAGAGCTGCTACATCTCTAACCATGGCCTTAGCTTGAGTGTTTCCCAGTGCAGGCTCTTACCACTTCACACATCTATCACTGATAGTTACTTTTCATTATTATTTGCCACCACTGCAGAAAAGGACAGAGAAACTCCTTTGTGGTACTGGGTGCCTATCCCATCACACACTCAACCTGCTCCCTTTTCCTACTGAGCAGAGAGCAAGGAATGTGCTTATGTTCCTGTCACATGTCCTCGCACACCTTCCCTGTTCTGGCTGAGAAAGGGAAATCTGTGTTACAGGATGGGGCATGGGCATATGTCCCTCGTGATAAGAACCTCCCCATCTGTCTGCAGTTGAAAGTTAAGGCTGGACAAGTATGAAGTAAATAGGGAATTGATTGCAGTTGCTTCCTTTGGCAACATGAAAACTTTGAGTGTCTGCCCAAGAAGTATGGCTTTTACTAATTAATACTCTGGCTAGAACCCTCTGCCAAAGCAAATGTTCTTTGTTGGGCAGCATCTTGCTGCAGTGAAACTGTGTTGGTAGGAACCCACTATGCAACATTCTGCTTCTGGCTGTAGGTCTTGGAAAAAGCCTCCCACTTTCCAGTTTGGTTTCAGAGGAACAAGCTCTTACCTGGGGGACCACGAGGTCCAGGGGGTCCCTGCACAGATTCACCTGATGACAAAAGAAACAGGAGTATTAGAGAACATTTACTCAGCAAACTGTATGGCCCAGAAACGTGCCGTGTTGCTTGAGCATTCCTTGCTTATGTGCTGAGCTCTGTATGTTACATACCTGGTGGTCCAGGGGGACCCGGTGGTCCTGCTCGCCCTTGTAAATCTCCCAGCACTGTGCAAAAGAAAAACACAAACAAAAAAATCGTTGCTATGGAGCTACTGCTCTATGGAAACTGTCAATATATTGCTGCTAGAAGCTCTTACAATCAAAGGTGAACTAAGATGGGACCTGGGTGACCTAGGCCCAAGATAAAGCAGAGGAGGGAGACGAGAGATGTGTTTAAGAAGGACATGAAGCAAAATACAGCACTGAGCAGGATATTGGAAACAGGGAGGAGAGTAATGATTGTTGAGAGAAAGAGCAAAGGACTCAAAGACTAAAGAAGGAGGGAAAGAACGTCAAGGAGAGGAAAGATTCTTTAAAAGAAGCAAGTTTTGGAAGAAGAACATAACATAGATGTTATTTAACAAGTAACTGCACTGTGCTATCTTGATTGCACTGTGCGATGTACCTTCACCTCCAAGCAGAGGCACAAACTCAAAGCTCAGTGATGCTGTGATCCAAGACTCCTGAATGGGGAACTGGACAGTACTGAAGCATGGTCTGAATCTATTTGGCCTCATTTGGATGGTGATCAGGCAAGGATCATTTATAATTTTATGCCCTCCTCTACTTTGCTGCAAACTTGCAGAGGTCCCAGGTCCTGGGAATAACCAACTCTAAGTGCATCACACATCTAGTGTTGCACAGAGCAGGAGCTTTTCTTGGGATGCTGTTAAACCATTCTGTTCTTCGCTTATTTTCATCTTAAAATTTTAAAATTTTTACAAAATATTACCTTTTTATCTTAAAATTTATTTGCTCCCCTGTGAAGTCATCCTTTAATTTGAAGAGAGATTATTTCTGTTCCTTTGATTAACATGCCTTTTCAAACTGGTTCTCATCTTACAGATGTTCCTATTGCACAGGGAACTGCCCTGTGTGAACTCAGTGGCTGAAAGATCTCAGCTCTGAGTATCTCCCCCTGTTAGTGGCTGCTCACCAGCCACCATTCCTCAGCTTCCCTGTCTGTGATGTGAGCCTGATGCCATCTGCCTCCTTTTGAAAGGATTTTGGGATGCGCAGATGAGGAGAGCAGAAGAGGTAGCTGGCACTGCAGACACACCACCAAACATACACACACACACACACACACACACACTTGCCCCATGTCACATCGAGAAGAAAGAGTTAGGGGCATCTCCTGGTAGCTGTGAGCAGGCCTTGAGGCTCTGACGCATCTCCAAGCAAAGGAGTGGAAAGGCAGGGCCACTTACTTTGAGATGCTAATGATGAGACTTCTGTTCTGATGGTTTCTATCACAGCTTCACCTGGGGATCCTTTCTCACCTCGAGGACCTTTATCCAGGAAAAAAATAAAAAAGGCAAGAGAAAGGGAGTTATGTAACTGAGAGAGGGTGATATTTTGTACTTACTCCGACAAGAGGTTCAGACTTTTCTTACGAGAACTGGGAGCATGAACTCAGTCCCCAGATCTGAGGGACACTGCATTCAAGTGTGCTATGGTAGTAACTTCCCAGTTTGTTCTAACAGGATCATAGAAAACCAGCTAAGAAAGGTTCTTAGGGGTCAGCTCTGTTCAGGCCCTCCCAAAGAGATGTCTGTCCAACTGGCAGTGCTTTCACAGTGACATTAATCCTAATTTGGCTCTAGTTTGTTCTCCTGCCTTTCAAAATGGCAGGAGGTATCCAGCTGGGCTATATCCCCCATCACAGAAAGGCAACTGCCCTTGAGAAGTGCCATAGAAATAACAGTTCTCAGGAAAAATAGCATAAGAAAAAAAAAGACATTTGCAGCATCTACATTACACTGGCTCTTATCAACCTCTTACCACCCTCCTTCTTCCCTCAGGAAAACAAAAAATTATAAGAAATCTTTACAAGATTAATTAAGCCAAATAATGCAAGAAAATGAACTGAAAGGAAGAAATCTGCTGACAAAAGGGAGAGGGAATGTGCCAGGGGCTTAGAGAATTAGAAATAAAGGATAACTAATGAATTCCTTTCTCTTAAGAAGCATAATCAAAGCCGAAGGAAAACGGTACCTTGCTGTCCAGGGAGACCAGCTGGTCCAACAGGACCTAGTTTCAAATGAAAAAAAAACCCCAAATTTCATTAGATTTTACTGGGTGTATTTGACAATAGCAGAAGAGAATCAATAGGACTTTTGTAGGAACTAGGACTATCAAAAATGTATTTTTCTACACAACTAAATGGAATTGCTATGGGGTATGAATTCATCAATGCCTCATGCATTACTTGAATTTCCATCCCCTGGCAATTAAAATGCTTGGTGCCTCTTGGACTGGGGAAATAAACAGAATGCCACTGACCACAACAGAAAAGGAATGCAAAAGCCCTAAGCCTCCTCTGGCATTCCATACTATAAACTCATGCACAGCCAGTGTGTTTGTGAGAAAGATTTACAAATACTTGAGTGGGAGTTCTGCTGCCTTGAGCTCAAAGCTGAGACTGGAAAACAATCACTTCCTAATTTCAGTAACAGTGCTGGGAGAGGGATTAGACACAAGCCTGCCTTCTTGAGCTGTGAAAGAGCTTGATTCTAGTCCCTGGATTTGACCTATCCCTACTTTGTACTCATCAGAACTCACCTGGAACACCTGGGGGACCAGTGGGGCCAGGGGGGCCTGGGGGACCGGGTGGGCCTGGCAGAGTAACAGTTGATGAGCCCTCTGTAAAACAAACACATAAACAAACACAGACACTTACATTGTACCCATACACATCCAGTGAATGGGTACAAACCTATGCTTAAGGAATCCCACATCTAAGGCATATATATCCTCCCAGCACATGGAGCCCCAGCACAGGCCTGACACACAATCAAGATGAATTGAGGAGGCACAAAAACACCCAGAGAAAAGCCTCCTAAATCAGAAGTGTGACCCCTTACAGCACTACATACCTGCACTTACGACTCTTCCTGGAGCCCCAGGTTCTCCTAAGAAAACAAAGGTACAACAGTTGAGCTTCCTTTTAGGGGGGCGGGTAAGAGCTACAATAAGCTCAATAACATTGTACTATTAAGCATGTGGTTTCTGCTCTTTCTGCTCTTGATCTCTTGTCTGAGAAATCACAGCACTCGAAGGTCGGGGGGAAGCAAGAGAGCTGTGCTAATCCAGAGATGCCCTTTGATCAGCTTTCCAAGCACTACATCTACCAGCTTAGGCAATAGCCTGGATTTATCCGAGGCAGGCACACAGCTTCCACTGCAGTCACCAAGCATCTTATTCACGCTGAGGGCAGAACGGGGCTTCAAAGGTTTGCTCACAGGAGAGCTGCCATGCCCTCACTGCCCTCCGTGTACTCTCAGGGAAACTTTGGCTACCGTGCTTCTCAAACCTTCCCCTCCCAAAGCCACTAGATGCCACTGTGGATCCAGGGATCGGTAGCGGAGCAGCTAATCCTTACTAAAATGAAATCCTTAGAGAGAAAATGAACATTAGGTTAGAAACAAAACTCACCTTTAGCCCCTGGTCGGCCTGGGTTGCCTGGAAGTCCTGATATGAGATAGACAAACAATTTAGAATGGTTAGTGCAAATATTGTTTGCTGTATGTTTTTCAGGTACCCCAGCTGTTTCACTTCTGTGTTTATAGAAGGAGTTCCCTACTCAAGACCCCAGCTTTCAGCCTTTACAAGCAGGTCCCTGAGGACTTTATAAGCAAGTGGAGGAACAGACTGAGTTGGTAGAGCTCCTGGGCTTCCCTGGTCCCACTCCTCCCTTGAATGATGACACTGCTTCTCAGATTTACTTGCAGCTTCTTCTAGGTACTGCTACCTGTCCTGAGGCTCCTGGATGAATTCCCTGATGAACTGTCCCACCCCAACCACCTCTGCTTACAAATGTCACATCCTCTGTTTCCATCCCTATTGCTACATCCTCTCCCTTCTGCTTCTGCCACTGATTAGAAGGACTTTGCAGTGATGCACATGGAACTGAAATGTTATGTTTTAGGGAAAGGCAAAATTTCAACACTCAAAAGCCCCGCATTACTCAAAAATTACACATCTTGAACAAAACCGGTCTCAAAAGCCCAAGGAGAAGCAGAAACCTTGGGATATCACTTTGGAAGCCCTGAGAACCACAGATGGAAAATTACAAGGGTTTTTTTGAGCCCATATCAAAGTGTGTAATTGATAAATTGGAATATGGTGGAAAAGCCTACCTGGCGGTCCTTGGGGTCCTGTAAGACCTGTCAGAAAAAGGCAAAAACTCTTAAGATGTCTAAAAAACTTCATGCGGGAAAAGGATAGACAGGGAGAAAAAGATTACATTTATGTGAAATTATAGCACACAATTCACAAGTGGTGGAAACTGGCCTAGCAACCGGTATGTAAATCAGCTCACAGCAGCTGATATTTGCACTGTGGGCAACTTTGGGGTCATAAAGGGTCCAGATTCTCTGTGTATTTTCCTTTTGTTGCCACCTTAAGAATACAGAGATCCTCTGCCAAACTTAGATTCAAATTAACACTGGAAATAGACAAATAAATCTGTGATCCTGACTGAGCAAAAAGCATTTTTGTTCTCTATATGCTTTTACCTGGCTCTCCAGCATCTCCAGTGGGTCCTGGAGGGCCTCTGGCACCTGGCATTCCCATAAGACCTGGTTCACCTAGGGATATAATCACCATTAACAAGACAGTCACTGACATACAATCTACCAATCCATTCAATCTTGGCTGTCCTGCAGCACTTTCTATCTATTGTATTCTCACAGCCAAGTGTCTGGGATCTCCAGCATCAGTGCCTGGGAGGGGAACATCAATGACAGAAGAGTTCTGTAGAGAGGTAGCTCTGTCACAGTTTTACAGCCTGCTCCATTGTATGTCTCAGTTCCATGTTTACAGGTTGACTCTACAGCTGAGACAGAAGATCCCAGAACAGGAATCTGCTGCCATCTTTCTCCTACCCCTTTTACAAATCAACCTCCTGCCAAATCAGAAAGTATCTGAATTTCTGCCTCAAAGGAATCCCTTACCTTTTTCACCTGGCTGTCCATCACGACCAGCTTTTCCTGTCCAAAGAAAGAGACTGTCAGGGACTTCTGAAACCGTACCACAGTTATCCTGATTTCCTCCAAAGTGGTGCACAGCCCTAAACCTAAGAGTGGCTTTTCATCACACTGCATCTGAAAGAAACCTTGGCTACAGTTACTGAAGATACAGGAAGCATTAACTCAAAACTTAACTGTAGGACATTTTTTCTGAGTGTACAGACTAATCATAGCTGTCTAAAGGAAAGACCTAGGATCACAACAAGCATGATTGCACACCAATGTTGTTTCCTCGTCTGTGCTCACAGAAACACAATCTGGGTGGCAGTGACATTGTCTCACATACAAATACAGCTGCTTTCTGGTACCCACCTGCAGGTCCTTTAGCCCCTGGCTCTCCTGGAGGTCCTGGTATTCCTCTTGAGCCTTGCTCACCTGTAGCAAAATAGTATGAAAATGAAGCAAACAACTCTTGGACAATTCTGTCAGCAATATTTGCTGCTTTGCAACTGAAAACCAGCATTGACAGGATGTTCAGGTCCCAACTGTCTTTGGGCATTAGAAATGCTCAAGTGACATGAATACAGGACACATGAGAGAGGATCTTCCTAAAGCTAAATACAAAGATTGTTACCAAGATTACTGGAATCAAGAGTGAGATCTATTTGTTTATAATTTTGGTGCAAAAATAAAACTCCTATAGCCAGTGACATCATTATAATGTTCCAGAAAGCTAACTGGGAATGGCTGGGTTATATTTTTATTAGGTTGGCTGTTACTGCAGTATTTCAATCCACTGACCTGTCATTCCACGAGAACCTTTCTCACCCTGATCACCTGTGGTACAGAAAAGGGAAGCATTCTGTGAGATTGCTTCATTGTAAAATGTTTCCATCAGAGAAAATAAAGTCTGCTTTCTGACAAGAGCACAGAAGAAAAAGTCAAAGATGGATAAGGGTAAACCCCATGGGCAGTATCCATATCTAAAGGAATCTAAAGAAAATAACCACAAAAGATACTTGGTCAACATACCTTTGGGTCCAGGGGGTCCACTGGCTCCTTTTTCACCTGAAAGATACATGGATGATTGAACAATAGTATTAACAAATCATAAGGGAAAGGCATTTAATGCATCAAGAAAAATCATAAGGGAAATACAGATTCTGTGTTACCAGACAAACTCAAACTGGAAATTCTTTTCATTTAACATAGCTCCATCCACCCAACTTTTTTCCTCTCTTAAGACTGCTCTATTGCCTCTATGTCTCCTGCATTTCTCAGTATTTGCTAGCAATCACTGACTAAGTTTTGTTTTGCCTCCCTTTTCTTCAGTCTTATGCTTTTCTTTGCCCATAGAATCAAAATGTGACATGGTCAGAGAACGTGTGTTGCTCAGAAAAGTGCTAGAAAAGCACCTCAGCTAATGCTGCTTTAATTGCCATGGGGAAGAGAAAGTTACCTTTAGCACCTGGGAGTCCTGCTTCACCTCTAAATCCCTGTAGGCCAGGAGGACCTGCAGAAAAATGAGATGGGGGGGGGTGTCATTCATCCCCCACACCCTAATGCATCACTAAAGCAGAAAAACTGTGAGAAGATGCCATTGTTTTAATTCTCCCCAGTCTCTAGATGCCACAGCACAGGAATGCAGCACTCACCTGGAGGACCCTGTGGGCCTGGAGAACCCATCAGACCTGTAAGGAACATGGATTTTCTTTTAGTAACAGCACAATTAGAAAATGAACAAATTGCTTTTAGTTTGCTCAACAGCATCCACAATCCAACATTTGTTTAGTGGATTGGGATTTCCCCATCCACTAGAAGAGTTTGCATTACTGGCATCCTCAAAACCAGGACAACAAATTTAGAGAACTCAGTCCTTGTGACATTGAGGAAATGTTTTCCACTTAAGTAAAGAGGCATCCATCTTGGCTGAGATGCTGGGATCTGTGCTTCAGACCATTACTTCACTTTTCTGGTTACTGCAGAGCAACACATGTGAAACAGGACAGCAGGGTGCTCATTTAATCCTAACTTCTCTGCTAGGTGCTCTCTTTCCATCTTCACATTTACCTTTTAGGCCAACAGAACCTGGGGGTCCAGGTGGCCCTGGAGGACCCGGCTCACCAACAGCACCTGCAAAATAAGAGCACGAATAGACACAGTAGAATACAGCTGTGATCTCATTTTTCTATCATTCCATCTACTGTTATTCTTTCTCTGGCAAGTGTCATGAATAATCTCCTCATCAGTTCAAAACACCCAAATAGATATGCATCGTCCAAGAAAAGAATATGAGCTCACTAGGCTTTAGCAAGATGAATCCCCTAGCTTTGATGATCTGGATAACACAGAAGAAGATAACCTTCCTAGTAAAGTGATTTTAGTTCTGTCAGACTCATCCGTAAGATCTGGGAAACCAAAGCAATCCTTGTTTACCCATTATAAGTCTAGCAAAAAAATCCTTTAGGCTATATTAATCTATGTTGGGAAATGTCTAGATATGAAATCTGGATTTTAATAGTGAAATCAAATTTCGTCACTGAGGTGTTCTATTAATCAGGACCAAATTCTTGCTTTTGTCCATTTCTGTTTTATCCAACAACAAGACACTTGGTTCCTACCTCTGTCTCCTTTTTCTCCAAATCCAGGTGGTCCCGGCTCCCCTCGAGGCCCTGGTAACCCTTCTCTACCTCTCTGTCCCATGGGACCTTCCATGCCAGGCTCACCTACAGGAAACAAATGCCTTGTAAAACCAGGTGTCTGTGGAAGGGAGGCTTGGGCAAAAGGATCCATGGCTGGCTCCACTGGGGAAGGCAGTGATCACTCCAGGCAGGTGTCTGTATTCCCATGCCATGTGTCTGTCAGTTGTGAAAGACCCACAGCAATGACAGAGATGCTCACCCATGCTTCCTTTCTGTCCTTTTGGTCCTTCTGGTCCTGCATGGCCACTTGGACCAGGAATGCCTGGAAGGAAAACACAGTAAGCATTCAGAGTTCTTGATTATGTACCATAAAAGAATAACTTAGGGGAACCTCAAACCTGGAGAGATTAATTCTATGGGGTAAAGAATATATTACTCATAAGGTGGGTACTTGATCTCTTTAGAAGAACTCAATACATATAAAAGCACAAGAAAGCTGAACCAAGTATTTCTGCAGCTGTAGGACTCTTCCAGTGGTAGACTGGAATCTTCACAACCCCAAATTTAGCATGTACAACTAAGAGGAAGCCTGGCCAAGGTTTTGCCCAAGTCTCTGAGCTGTGTCTGTAGCTCAGCACCAAGGTATTAACCAAGTGACTTAGTCTATGCTAAACATTGACTCTTTAGAGAACCAGCTTGAGCTAAGTCCAAGGAATTTTGCAAAAAGTGCAAAATTTGTTCTTGCCCACAGTAATGTAAGTAAATGTTCTCCCTCAAAGAGGAGTTGAACCATAGCCCACCTGGGACACCAGGAAGTCCTCGGTCACCTGTAGACAGAAACAAAGAGACAGTGGGGAACAAGTCTTCTCTTTTTGTCACTTTGGCTAGCCCTTACCCTCATAAAAAGAAGTTCATGTTCTTGGAATATTTACAAGTTCTAGTGTCTCCAGCAATTGTCTCCCTTGTATTTATGCAAATAATTGAATAATTCACACCATGGAAAACCCTCTGGGCACTGAAGCACTCTGTGATTAAAGCAGGTAGAGCCTGGCTTCAGGAATGACCTTCATCCAGGCAAAAGGAGATTCTAGATTCAAAGTGAGATCTGTTATCTCTTCTACTATGAACTCTAAAATTTTCTTTGACCAGAAAACGAGAGAAAAACCCCAACCTTCAGAACAATATCTGAACTAACAGATAACTTGCATCAGCTTCTGCAAATTCTGGAGTAACGAAAACCCATTTGCTACCCAGGCCCTACAACAGGCTGCCAATCTACCTGAGAAAGCAGGTGACTCCAGACTCACCTTTGGGACCTTGTATTCCCATGTCACCTGAGAAAAGTGGAAAAAAAAGTTAAAAAAAAAAAAATCAAGAGATATCCTACGATTATTCATTCATTTTGTCTTCTAGTTGCTTTCCCACCTTTAATGAAATATGAAGGAGTTATGGCCAAACAGGACATTTCACACTTGAATAGTACAGGATCAGAGCCAATCTGGCCTTTTACACTGGCACAATGCAAGATTGGGGCTCCTGTTGTTCTGTGTGGGATCAGGGTCTCTACAGTTTACATGTCAGGAGCAGGACAGTGATTGTTCCCCTGCACTCAGCACTGGTGAGGCTGCACCTCGAGTGCTGTATTCAGTTCTGGCCCCTCATTACAAGAAGGTCTTGAGGTACTGGAATGAGTCCAGAGAAGGACAACAGAGCTGGTGAAGGGTCTGGAACACAAGTCCTGTGAGGAGTGGCTGAGGAAGCTGGGGGTGTTTAGCCTGGAGCAGAGAAGACTAAGGGGGGATCTTATTGCTCTCTACAACTGCCTGAAAGGAGGGTAGTGAGCTGGGGGGTCAGCCACTTCTTCCAAGTAACAAGGGATAGGACAAGCAGAAATGGCCTCAGGCCGTACCAGGGAAGTTTAGATTGGATATTAGGAAAAATTTCTCCAGCATAAGGGTTATGGAGAATTGGAACAGGCTGCCCAGGGGAAGAGGTTAAGTCACTGTCCCTGGAGGTATTGAAAAGACAGTAGATGCGGCCCCTAGGGAGGTGGTTTAGTGATGGACATGGCAGCGCTACATTATTGGTTGGACTCCATGATCTTCAAAGTCTTTTCCAACCTAAACAATTCTGATTCTTTTTGTGCTAGGACAAACAATCTTTCTCACTGCTAACTGCCCCTTCAAGCAACAACAACCCCAAAACTGTGCATTGCCAGAGCCAAGGAATTGGACAGGGGAAGAGAAGGATGATATAGCTGTACCTTTCTCACCACGTTCTCCTCTCTCGCCTCGAAAGTATCCTGTAATAGGAAATGAAGGAGCTGTTAGAGTGCATTACACAACAGAGTAGCTACTCATTTCAAGAACATGGATCCATCTATTTGGATTTCAGGCTATGGGCAGCACAGCATGGTTTTGTGAGTTTCCTCAGAAAATCTGTTTTCACAAATACATGAAATTTCTAAAGTTGGCTCCACTGTTGTTGGTCTCTTTCCATCATGTGCTAAACAGAAGTAAATCATCTTTCCCTTATAAAAATAGCATGAGAAATAATGTATGAGTTCATTTCTTGACTCTGCTCACCTCGTTCTATTTCCTTATTCAGTCTGCTCTTCACCATCAACCAGACTGACTCCTCATTTTCATATGGGAAGGTCGAGGAGGCTGCGCTACCATGAAGAAAGTCTACTCTTGAAACAGTCTTTTCTATTTTTGAATCCCCTTGGTTAATTGCCAGGAGTCCACCATTGATTTTTTCCAGGTCTTCCACACGAGCTTTCAGCTTTCTCACTTCTTCAGCTGGAATGTTAAAGGAAAATGCTAGGGAACATGCTGCCAGATATGCATGCTTGAAATATCTGATGCTATTGCAGGAACATGGCAACACTGTGTCACGTAGCTACGGCCACTGAGTTTTGCAGAATTCTTTGTATTTTTTTTTTTCCCAGCAGGGATATTTGGAATTTAAATTACAACTTTGGAATCTGTCAGTCTCAGAGCAGTAGACCTCAGATCTCAGGAGCTTTCCTATCCTACTCACCCCACGAATACATTACCCCTCAAAAAAGATTGTATTCCTTATCCATTCTTTCTGTCTATTGGTAATATCTCAGTGGCAAGTCACCATCAAGCTGAATGTTTTCCCCAGTTCTCTGGCTTGGTATCTCTGGTGCTAGGGCTTCTTCCCAGCTTAAACCCTCTGTCCTTCCATACCACTGACCATTTTTTCCTCAGTTATTTCTTACCCAGAGCAATGAGTCCAAAAAGCAATCCAAGGAGAAACAACCAGGCTAGAAGCAAACCCAGGAGCCATTTCCACCAGCTACAGCAGGAACCACAGGGACACCAGGATGGTGCTGATCCAATTGCACCTCCTGCATCACCACTTCGTATTTCTGGAAGAGGGAAGGAGCAATCTCCCAGTTAATGAAGAGTTCCTTGACTTCAGAATTAAGAATGTCTTACAATAAGGACATCGAGATCTGATCCATTATACAAAGGGCTATGGAAAAAATGTTTACACCCCGCTGTGCACATGGTGAGTATAATTCTAGTTCCTATGGAAGCTGGGAACATTATTTCCAAAGGGAATTCAAACAGGGGACAAAAACACTCAGTGCATTTAAAAATAACAGCTGGAAAACATGATCACATAGGGGTAAACTCTTTGTACAGATCTGAGCCATAAATGACAGCAATAGCCAGCGTGGTCTGTCTGAACCCTCTCTTCCCCATAAATCTGTTCCAGTAGTAGGATGCAGCTGGACTGTCAGCTATCTGATTTTCTCTAGTCATATGAAAATACCCCAACTGTCCACTCATCAACACTCAAATCACTGGTACCAATTTCCTGGTAACCTCCTGAACATTCCCTCTGATTCATTGCTCAGAGATCACTCATGTCCCTCAAGAACAATTGCTTTTTTGTATATTGTGCTTTGGTGCTTCTTCCAAAGAAAATCTGAGTTGCATAACCTACCTGCATAAGTATCTTTGTCCCTTTTTGGCATGGATTTCAGCCCTCCTGTTTTAACAACAGTAAAAGAGGTTTTACCAGTCTTTCAGTGCATGACAAAATTTAGACTGTGGGCTTGAAAGGGAAAGGTAGTAATGGAGGCAGAAGGAGAAAGTTCTGTTGCACTTCCACAGGAACAAACTCTTACCATTTGCATCTGATTTTAGGCCAGTATCTGTAGCATAAGATGAGGAAAATCCCTGCTTCTCCTTCTTTAAAGTGTCTTCTACAAAAGATCCTGAAGAGGAACCGAATATAATTATAAACAACGTTACACCAGAAGTTAAACCAGGTCTATCTTCTTTCATTGGTAAAAGGCATATTTTTCTTGGGAAGACACAATAGCTCTGCCTGTTTTTTTTCTCTCAAAGCTCCTGAGCTTTGTGAAATATCCTAAGGCACACTCTGGAGATCCAAATGCAAAAGCCAGACCCAGGTTTCAGCTGATATGGTTAAAAGCTGCCTGCCTGCCAGATGTTCTTGTATGATGTACAAGCCACGTGTAGCGCCCTGAACTTCCCTTATGATCAGTCTCCATCTCTCTGCCCTCAGAATAACCACACGTCCTGAAAAAGGGACATTACCTCCATTAAGCCCAGTGTTAGAAGCACTAAAGACTTTGCCAGTGTCCTTTGTCATGACCAAGAGCTCCATCTCCTTTGCTGGTGCCTGTGCCTTCTCCTTCTCCAGCAGCAGGAACTTGCAGTCTTTGCGCAGAATGTCATCTCCCTGAGAGTTCAAAACAGTTCCTCCTGGAATATTTGTAAAAAATGGTAAAGAGGAGATGAGTGTGGGCCATTGAGTCGATAACTACAAGCCACGTCACTTCTGTTCATTAATACAGGTGGTCACATTGTGATTAGGGTTCCCACTGCAATAACAGCCCGATAAGAGACATACTGGTCACTAAAGGTAACAGGAGATCTGGGCATGTCATTATGCACATTTCTTTGTAGATGTGCATTTCACTAGCAGGGGAGCTCCAGCTGCCAGAAACAAAGAACATCTGGAATTCAATCATATGTAGAAGTGATTTGCTCAATGAGCTCTTTGCTCCACAAACACACTTCCTGTGGAGTCAGAGAAACTCATCCTGAGAGAGATATTCAGGGGTCAGCAGAGCCAGCACAGCTCAAGCTGAGGAGCCCATCAAGCACTGTCAAGTTACTCTGTTAAGCACAAAGCACTCCATATCCTGGGAGCCAGGCAGGGTTAGGAGACACTGAAATGCAGTTTTCTGAGGTTTGGCACAGGTCAAACAAGATTCCAAACTATCACTGTGGTCACTCTTGTGCCACTAGGCATTATGAAGTATGCCTGGAATGGTGTACAAACACGAATTTGCACACAGACACAATATTGAAAGTCAAGATAAACAGAACAGTATTATTCCATTACTCTAGCAGAACCTGGAGTAAACCTTCATTAGAAATGTTATCGTAACTTCTGTGGTCTTTACATCTATTTTTAAGCCTCATCTTTGGGAGTCCTTGGATTACAAGGCAAACCTAGCTTTCTTTACACACACACAAAAAAAAGAAGTCTAATTTATAAGACTTCTCAGAGTTGAAGAAAAGAGTTGGAAAGGATGAATCCTAACTGTTCAAGGACAAAGGGCTTCTCTCATTAAAAAAACATAATCTGATCATGTATAAGACAATTCCTTTATTTTTGAGTGGTTGAAGCTGGTACAAGTGAAAAATGATTTTTAAGAGCAACCTTGAAATGTTTTGGCTTCAAATGAAGTACAGTTTCACACGTGTGCTCTTCTATCCAGATTCCTGCCTGCTGAGCAGAAATAGCTCAGAATTAAGCAATCCAAATTATTGCAGAGATCTGAATCAGACCAGTCAATTTGCTCATTCTTAGATCCTAACTCTCTTTCTTTTCAGAGAGATAGTGGTAGGAGACTCAGCTAGTGACAATTTATGGCCCTGAGTGTCACTCAGCTATGCTGAATCTCTAACTCATTTTTATGATGTGCTTGTACAAGGCCATGCCTAAACACCTGTGAATGGCACACTCACCTGCTGAGGCAGACACACCAGTACTGGCCATGGTGTTACTCTGAGAAGTGTTCTTCATCCCATATGCTGCAAAGAAGAAATACAACAATGACAGAGACGAAGGATAATAAGGGATCTATATACACTAAAGCATTTCAAAAATCTTTTCTCATTCAGCGTTTCTAGGACAACTCAAACAACCAACGGTTTCCCCAACAAGCAAATTTCTAGTGCATCATCACTGGGAGCTGTTCCTGCACATGCAAAGCAGAGGAAATGTTCTTCAATATCCCTTCATATCACACTGTGCCACACAAGAAGATGGTGATGAGGGAGCCTCTGTAAAGATGAACTTTCTGGTCACCACAGAAAAGATGGGAGAAGGAAGCACACATTGGTGACCCTCACACTTTCTCTAGGCTTACTTTGCTGCTGACCTGCAGAGGCTGCTGTAGCATTCTGGGTTGCAGAAGAAGAGCTTGGAGACAGGTTGTTTTGAACTCCAAATACTGCAAAGAGAAACATTGCAATGAGGGTTATAGGAGTGCTGCAGTGCAGGGCTAAAACCCAAATAAAACCAGTGATACAAAAATAATGACCTCTCCCAACAAATTTCGCCAGCTTTCTGGAGGCATCACAGGCCTCACAAAATGTTTTGTAACTTAGTTCACTTTGCTTTATTGTTATTGTTGGCCCAGAACAATAATGGTGACCCTTTTAAAACATTATTTCAAGTTACATTGTGAGGCCACTCTCATGGGTGCATGGACATTTCTGCAGGTGGGGCAAAGAGCTGCTGACACTCAGCTGAGGAATAGGAGAGAAACTGGTACATAGGCATTATTTCACTGTACTTGTGTAGCAGAAATGCAGTGCTGTCAAAGTCTGAAGGGAAGAAAAATCTGACCTGTAGAGGAAGAGCTCAGGCCTGCATTCAGAGTATGATTGCTGGGAGCCAGGTTATTTGGAACACCAAAAACTGCAAAAAGAGGAAGTGGAATGTTATTACTTTTCTCAAATCGTAAATCCAACACCCAAAGGTCAGTGGCACAGTCCCAGAAATTAAGAGTCAACTTGGAAATGCAAGTAATGATAATGCACAAAAATTGCAGAGGAAAAAAAATCTTGAAAATTGTGACAACAACCCACCCTTTTACTGAACTGACAAAGACAAAAAACCCTCTGCCTCAGACAAGGTAAGATCATGTGACAGTGAGAGAAAGAAAAGCTTTTAACAGTATGCTGTCATAAAGCTTCTTGTGTTTTTTCTCTGCAGCTGGGGAATGCAGAATCCCTGGCATTTAGAAATGGGCTTCACCAGATGCAAGAGCACAGAAAATTTACTTATAACATTTTTAGTATATAAGCCATTCTTACAATGGGCCAGGATAATCCAGCATTAATTTGAGTCTAAACTAGTTTTTATGGGGAATGTGAGCTTGACCTCACTGATAAAGACGTCATAAAAATTTATTGACAGTCAGAGAGTCAGGACAATAAATCCCCACAAAGAAGGATTTTCAGATATAGTCAGTGTAGCAGCAGAGAGCACCAAATTACAGAAAACCAGAGAAAATTCAACCATATTCCTTGCCATTTTGATTATTCCATCATTTTTGTTTGTTGTGTGCAAAAAAACCCTGCTTTTGACCCAGTTTCAGGATAGTTTCATCCTTCAAACCTGGGCAATCCAGGGAGCATACCTGATCCTGTGGAGTGAGACATGGCATTGATCAAGGAAGAGCTGTTATGGTATCCACCAAGGGAAGATCCAGCAGGCAGAGTGGAGGACCACATGTATGAAGGGAGGGCAGTATTCAGTATGGTTGTGTCATATGTTCCCGACACTGTAAAAACCCAAAACAGACAAAAGTGGTTTTCATATGAGGCCAGGCCTGTGGCTTAGCATGCACTGCAGGTTTATAGGGTGAACAACTTACATTTCAATTACCCTTGTGGAGTCAACCCAATGACCCCAGGTTAGCATGGCATAACTGACCTCAAATGTCAGCTGATTACAGCCCACACAAGTTTTAACCAATGGAATAAAGATTGACCTGATAGCATGATCATTCACAAAACACCCTGAAGAGATTTCATTGCTCATAGATGTTATGGTACCAGAATAAAGCACCCCAGTCTGCCACTCTATTAATAAATCACTTTGGGCCATGGGATGTATGGTTTTCACTTCCCACATATGTCTCTGATTGGCTCAATCGTGTATTGGACTAAAATTCTGTTTTAGACAGGATTGGAGCTCTGAGTAAGATAAAAGATATTGCTCTTAGATACTGCTGGAAGACAATGTCAGTGTCAATACCACTTCCTCAAGCCCTTTGTGAGGTGTATAAATAACTACAAAAGGTTGTAGTATTTTAAGTACCACTTTGGTTATAGAATAACAGAATCATAAAAATCACAGAATGGTTTGGGATTAAAGAGACCTCAAAGATCATCTTCCAACCTCCTGCCATAAGCAGGGACACCTTCCACTAGACCAAGTTGCTGAAAGTCTCATCCATCCTGGCCTGGAACACTTCCAGGGATGGGGCATCCATAATTTCTCTGGGCGACCTGTGCCTGTGCCTTACCACTCTCAAAGTAAAGAATTTCTTCCTAACATCTGATCTAAGCCTGCCCTCTTTCAGTTTGAAGCCATTCCCTCTTGTCTTGTCATACAGTTCCTGATGAGTTATTATCAAATGGTATAGCTAATAAATCACTCACTGAAATGTTGTCTTCAGTCCTATCTCTGTCTCACTTGGAGATAAGAGATCAAATCACTCTCAGACACATATGCTTAGAGCTCTTATCTCTGCTAGAAACACCTCTGAATTGAAGCTAGTGGCAGAAAGAATGGACTCATTTTTTGGAAATTAGACTAGTCACTAGAAAGATACCCAAGACAGCTCTTGTTATGGCAATACCTGGAGAGTCTTTCAGCATTCTGATCTTTTTTCTGTTACAGGGACACCATGTATTCTTATCTGGATGTTCTTACAAACTACATAACTGAGTAGTTTTTATGACAAATGCTGTTTGGAATGACTGCAACATTGCTAAAGGCCAAGTACCTGACTGAGAGCTCTCAGTGACCATCTTTGTCTCCACCACAGCCTTTTTCGGTATTGGGAGTGTACTGGATGGCGACCGAGTAGGGCTGCAGCTGGCAGATCGACTTCCTTTCAGCAAACGCTTCACATCATCCAACTCTGTCCCTAGAAGGAAAAGCAAGTGTCCAGAGTCACCCAAAAGCCAGTGTTCCATTGATCTCTAATCTTGCTCTGGATCTAAATCATTCAGTGGAATTTATCTGCATGTCTGTTACCTTCTAGGGGTACCACTTAATGACAAAGCTCCAGAGGATGTTTCTGGGACTAAGTACCATTTTACATCTTTGCAAGAGCACCACCTAACTCACAGCATGCTTCCTTGTCCAGAAAGGGGACTCAGATTAATGTTCTTACCAGGAAAAGACATAACCCCAGCAGCAACACCTTCCATCTTATCCCTGATACCCCTGGAATAACTTACATCTGCCAGAGGGAGATGCGCTCTGCAGTCGGACTCGTATTTCACTCTCTGGGAAGATAAAAAGCAGATCATGAATATGGAGAGAGATTCATTTGTGCCCTGGGCTGGGAATGAATCTTTAGGTTGAAGTGAATTCCTTCCTTCTTGCTGTCTATGTTCCACCTTGCTGTCTTGCTGCTTAATTTGAGCAGTACTCATGGCCCATGTGAATTGGTTGCAAATGGGCTTGGGCAACTTTTTGTTTTGGGGTCACACTTTGTTACTTTAAATTTCCTGGGAATTATATTTCACTCATTGCTGGCCTCTGCTGAAGTCAATAATGCTGCTACTGTCAGACAACCAGAAGGTCTAATTATGCAGTCCTCAATCACACTGATGTTCTCACTCATCACAAATATTATTTTTACTGGTCTTCTGAACAAAAAAAATAGACCCAAATGAAGTTTACTAAATGCACAAATTCCCTGCTACTTCTTGGGTAAAACAATGGGCTACATGATTCAGTCTCTTACTATGTGCTGACTTCTCTTTTGGCTCACTGAATGTAACCAGTCCAATTTTCAGCCAACATTCTCACCAGGTACTCAATGCTATTATCTTACTTTTACTGGACCTTTACTGTCCAGCACAAGAAACTACGAAGTTAATGTGATTTTCCTTCCCACAAGCAAAGTGGCCAGCCAGAATATGTGATACATGCTCCTCATGATGAAATCTGACAGTGCATGCACTAGAAAAGAAATACTACCTTGGCGTTCATGTGGAGAAAATGATGGATTGAAATTATTTTCTGAAGTAATATGAGAAGCTGGACCTGATTCTCTGGTGTCTACTTTATTATGCATGGCCTAGTTCTGCTGGGAGCTCGGGTATGTAGTGTTCTAGAGGAGACTGTGATGATCTAAGGCAGAATAATGGGGAATGTGACACTCTCCAGGACAACTGTGCAAGACCATGGTGTGATTTATACCTACTGCTAAAATTAACTTGGATAAAGTAACATTATAGTTTCCTCTTCAAGCAACTGGAAACAGATACTACATCCTTGGAGACCAAGATAATCCTTCTTTCCCCAACACTGTTAATAAATTATTAGAAGAGCTGAATGATTTAAACAATACAGAGCTTCACAGTGAGCTGGCTACACAGACCACAGTAAGTCTGCAATTTCCTCACCATCTCTTTCCTACCAGCACGAGATCATTTCAGGATATGGCTTTATGGTTTGCAAGACGGATCACAGTAGGAGAAGCATGAATGCAATTACTGTAAATATGTCAGAGGCTGGTCCCAGAGCATGGATGGACTAAGGTTATGGTACTGAATCGACAAGATGGAAGACTATGTCCTGTGCCCTCAGACATCCAGGTTTCCAAGTAGATCCTCCTTTCTGACACGGTCTGAATGACCATGACCTTTGCTAAGGTCAATTTTTACACCAAGCTTGTTTAAACAATTGCTTATAGATTCATGGTTCATATCTTAAAGTGGTGTAGAGCCATGTACCTCATCTGACTGCTCTACACGGAAACCGGTGGATGCCAGCTGAAGAATAGGTCTATTTAACACATCTGAATTACGCTAAACTGAAAAAAAGAGGCTTCTCAAAGAACAGCATCACTCACCTCGACTTTGGCTTCTCCCTCTTGTAGCGGCAGATGCTGTGAACAGCAATGAGAGAAAAGCCATATTAGTCTTTACTGCCTGTGACATCTCTGAAAATCAGCACACTGATCATGCTCAGGGTCCTGATACTCAGACAGTAACTCTTCTTGAAGCATAGCTGGGAGAACTGAACCATTAAGAGTTTTTACCTGGCCCCCTTTAGACCATAAGGTATTTTAAAGAATCAGCAGCACCTTTAGCCTTTCTGGACCAGATGTTTCTTTCTATACAATGTTGTTTGTAGACGGCGATGTCCCATTTCAAACGGCCAAAAGGAAGCTAAGAGGCCTGTTGACCCCACTGACCAGTGGTGGATACTGTGAAACCCTGCCTCCTCTGTGAGCCAAAAGGTGACCTGATCATAATGTTTCACTATCTTCACTGAGTCAAATCAGCAGCTCAGAGTTTGGACAGGACAAACTAACACCTGCTGACAATGTTCTGTGTAAATATATCACTTGATAGCCACTTCATTTTTCCATATATACTTAATGAAGTCTAGAAATGAGCTACTGGAAAAGTATATCCAGCAATGACATGAAATCCTAAGAATCTACCAGGACTTTCTTGCTTGCAGCTGTTCTCCCAACTATTCTGGAAGGTGAAGGGAATGCTATGAAGTATCCCACGTCTGTCTTCTGTCCATGTCCTATATCATATAGGGAGCATCACAAAAGCAGCTGAGACTAGCTGATATGCAGTATGCATCCTCTGTTTGAATATGATGAGCTAGAGACCTGACTTTCAGCTGTTAATGTAAATCCCAAATAACTCCTCTGAAGGAGTCTCATGACAGCCTATGCTACCTTAGCATAGGTAGGGCAGGACACAGCAGTGCGCAAAAAGCAATTATGGTCATCAACTCACATGATCTTGCCATAATATTCAGAGGAACAGCTCTAGAAAGGACATACCAAAATCTTTTCTGGGAAACTCAGGAGAAGAGTTGGCACTGGAGCTCCCTGCAAAGAACAGAAAGGTGTTCATTATTACTTTGCACAAGATCATTAAAAGCTTTCAAACTATGTCTTCCTGGCAACTGTTTAATCTCAGTGGGCAGCAAACATTTCCATTTAAAAAAAAAAAAAGAAGAGCTATTCAAGGTTCACACAAAAGAACTACTAATGTCTTTCAACAAATATATGACACAACTCCTTTTAGGAATAAACATTATCTTAGGATAAATAGGACTTAATCATTAAATTGTGTCCCTGATGGCTTATTTCCTAGGAAAACCACAATGGGATTGGGGACAATTTGCACTAATGTGATCTCAGAGTGCACTGCACATTGCCTCCCTTCTGAGGCATGTTCTCATACCTTCATATGTTGCATGGCGGTTGACATAGGTTTTTCTTTCAAATGTTGAGCCAGGTGATTTGGTGAGAGTAGAGCTGGGAGACTGGGCTTGTCTGTAGCTGGAGGTTGACGATGTTGAATTCAATCTACCACTTCCACCTACAGTCAAAACAAAATGCCCTCAGCAAATAGAAGAGAAGCCCTGGCAGTACACTTTGCATGCCCTGGGTGCTTTGTGTTACTATTTTCTGAGCTGGAAAAATTTGCATTGGTGTTTCACAACTAGAGATGGACAAGAACAATATCAGCGTCTAACTCTGGCTGTCATCAGCATTCAGGGTAGAGAGGAGTATCAGTTATCATTGTGGTTTCAAAACAAATCTTGTCAATGATACATATAAAACCAGGTTCTGGCCTAGGGCAATAATGAACCATCTCCCCTGAGCAGGAACAAATCTAGCTCTGCATGATGTTGGATTTTGGTTAGGATACAGATTCACTTGTAAACTCAAGCGTGACATAGGCTACTGGGAGATTGTTAAAGCAAAGTGCTGAAGGATGCAGTTTAGGAGATAATGGAAAGCAGAGTTGAGTCCACTTTCCCACAAAGCAGCTATCCACACTCCCACACAGTCCATTTTCTGGAGAAGCGACTGAGGTATGTATCAGGCCCAAGACAGCCTGGAGGTTATTAGTAGCTGTTATATGCAGACAGAAGAAATAATTTCCTTCCTAATTCACATCAGTGCTGTGGAGAAGGAACTGAGCAGCCATAATTAATGTGTTCATACTCTTGCACAAAATCTAATGCTGGAATATGATCAGGGTGCAGCTCTGTAATAAACTGCAACCTATCTACGCTGATAAGCAAGATCAACCTGGGTATCGCTTACTCATCCCTATAAAAAGTGTGTCCTTTTGATCTCAACAGTGTTTTCGTGCCAACCTTCCCTCTAAAAGGACCTGTTTTGTTCTGTAACTTTTCCATTTAGTTCAGCAGAATAAACTACCATGACAAGTAGGCCTCCATTAGAGGTATTCTGCAAGAAAGTGGGAAAGAAGAGACTACAGGATGCTCTGTGGAACTGCAAGAACTCAGTGTGTCTGAAGTTCAGGTGCTTTTCTCTTCCTCTACACACTAAAAAGAAATCAAAAGAAGAGAGCAATCCTGCATGGTCCTCTGAGTGTGCAGGACTGGGCTCAGTTCTCACACTGGTGTCAGTCCAGACAATTAGACCAACATCTGCACTGGAGTTCTTCACATGTGCCCTTAGGCAGGGTGATTCCACACTCTGGCCTTTAACTGGCAGGTGTCTGTCAGATCTCTTTGGTATGGCTGACTCTCCCATTGAGCTTCCCAAGTGTACTTTACTCCCTTTGGTTTGTCAGCTGCCTTGGAGCGCAGAGAATGTTTTCCAGAAGAAGAGTTATACAGTCAGTCCCACTGAGGACAGAGAAGTGTGCCAGGTACCTGGCTAGGAAGCTTAGTCTTTAGAATCCTTTGTTATGACAATCTAACAGCTGAGAATAGAATGCTGTTAAGAAGAATCCTGGTTTTATGGAGTAGGCAGCACACATTGATTTAGCACGTCCAGAAAACCTGGCAAAGTGTTCAAAGTGCTGAAGCCATGGACACACAAACACAAGAAAGCTTTTTTCTAGGAATTTCTTTAATAATATCCTACCCTCCGCAAGATCAACAAAAAGATTAATCAAAACCGTCTTTAGAACAAAAATGGTCAGAAAGACTGTGATTTGGAAAAACTGAAAGAAGGGAAGATCAGTTACTGAATGACTTAAAAACAGTAGGAACGACATTTTTTGTTGTTGTTTTCCTGAAATTAGGTTTTCCCTGTGGAAAATCAGACTTTTGCCATTTTCTCACCCACTCTCAAACTCAGTTTTAGGGAAGGAATGTCTTTGCTTTGTGTATGTATATGCCACTTCTACTTTCATAAATCCTGTTTTTCTTATCCCTGGCTCACCCTACTTCCCCTGCCTTGAATCCTCAGCCCATTTCTGCTGCCTTTGCTATCTGCTTCCTACTGGGCAAAGCTGTCATTCCTTACTTGAGGTCACATAGCTGCTTCCATGAGTGTACGACCTCTTTTCCACTCCACTCCCTCCATGGGATGATGTTTTGAGCCCGCTGCTGCTCCCTCCTTCTGAAAGAGACGAGCACAAAATGAGACATTCTCTCCAGGAAGGAGACATGAAGAGCAAGGACACTGCAAGAGAAGGCAGGAGGGACCCAAAGCTGTCCACACACTCAATTACAAGTAGAGCTTCATGTTTGGTGAGAGATCAGGGCTGCAGAGAAGTGTCCCGGCAGAGCAGGCAAGCATTCACACTCCACAACAAGGAGGTTTGTAGTCAAGTTTTGCTTCATACACAGACTGAAGGATATTCCTGTTAGCCCTCATCATAAACGAGATGATAATGCAAGTCCTTGCCAACCCAGTTGCAGCAAACTAATTAAGGAAATGGTGGGATAAAGAGTGTGGAGGATTCTTCCCTATTTGGAGCTTTTACTTCTTTGCAGAGGTAGAAATGACCTGTGACCTCTGATGTTACTGAAAAGATTCACTCACTGTTGCCAACTGGGTGAGATGACAGGGAAATAACATACTGCAGCCCCAGTAGTGGAACCTGCAGATCCATCACTTTTGATCCTTGTTCTCAACAGGCAATCATCACTAGAGATCCTATATCTGGACTTAAATTTTGCAGAGTCTGGTCTTCCAGTCTTAGTAGAGTATGTGGCTTTGTTTCTGACAATACCCAGACAGGTCCCCAAATACTACTCCTCTCCAGTAACAAGTATTTTGGGAGAAAGGCATTTCTGAAAATTGCCTTCCTTTGGGTGCAGATCTTTATGCACTGAGACCTGGTGCACCCAGGGATTTATGGAAATAATGGAAATAATGCTGACAAATAAATAGCATGGAGAGGCACAGGACACCAAGCAGAAGCAATGCAATGACTGAGAATTACTTACTGGGTGGCAAGGACGTCAGTCTTGTGGTTACAGTCTCTGTAATAACTAAGAGAAGAAAAGAGTGCAGAATGAATGGCATGTTAATATAGCCAAACTGGATCAATGTTCTATCTAGGCTCCATGCAAAAGCATGACTTGTTCAAAGAAGATTGACTCATTTAAATAAAAGTCCCTTAAGACCACACTGCCTGGGGCTGTAGCTGTAGGCTCATTATCACACAATGCTGTGTTTCTTTGCAGGTCTTTCATAGCTCTGAATAAGAATATTACTGCCATGAAACATTTTTGCTGTACAACATCCTTGTAAAATTTCTGGGCACTTCTGAACCACAGCCATTGCTGTAACAGCAAAGCCCATGGTCAGACACCTTAGTAGCTTCCTACTAGTTGATTCTCAATAAGATCAGTAGAAAATAAACCCATTCTACACAAAGCCACCAGACAATTTCTAGCCCACCCAGGGCATTGATATCAGAGGTAGGAGCAGCATCCCAATGTCTGCAGTACTGGTTAGAAATGCTACCACAGGGCAATCATCTGGTTAAACAATTACGTCATGACACATGTCTCTAAATGTCTGATCTTGGCCCATTCTATTCCTTATTCTGACTTCAACATAGAGACCAGGGCCAGCAGCAGAATTTAATTCTGGGCCTCTGGTCAGCATTTAATCCCTTACAAAAATGGCCATTCACTTCTGCAATTTCTGGGGTAGGATACAAAAATTAAAAATCTCCTCCTTACGTCTTTCAGTAACTTCTGATCCATCTTGCCTCGTTTTCTTTGTTACAGAATCCATATCATTGCCACCTGCAAGGAGAACAGAGGGACCTCACTCACAGCTCAGTGAAGAGTAAGAAATGACAACAGCTTCCCACAAGTCCCACCACTTTGCTCGCTCTGGATGGGGACCAGACTGCCTGGAAGATGTCTGTGCCAGGGAGTTTACAGAGCCCTTCCAGAGCCATATGATTACTACTGATGGACTGCCACTACAACACTGGCTGCTGCACAAGGCAGCAGAGCTGAAACACCAGGAGGGGCTGTAAAGCCAACAGGTGAGATAGAGACAGTTGAAGCAAATCCACTCAGTGATGGAGTTTACACCTGGATTTATATCCAGACTACACTACATTATGATCCCCAGCTCTGCCCCTATAAAGGTTTGATGAAAATCAGTGGATCCAAACACTACTCCCAAACATCTGTTTTGGGAAGGACTCAACAATACAGGATTAACTGTGCAGGCAAAGTTACTCCTAAAGGAGTAAGCTACCTGCACCTTGCCAGTACTGCCAGAAAAACCCCAGCAGATACACTGCTGCTCTGCTAACAGTAATAGTGCATTTTTAGAGTACACTGATGCTAAAGCCACAACACTGACTTTAGCAAAGCAGAAAAAACCCTGGAGGTACCTTTGAACTAGCTATTTTTGGCAGCCAAGAACCTAGGGCAGGAAGCGCTTTATCTTGCTTTAGAGGTAGAGCAGCAACAGTTTGGAGACCCTGTCTGTGGCTTTGGAATCTGATCTACTTTAATGCCAGCTCAGGTTAGTCTACACAGTGATGGAACTGATGCTGTGAATGCTGTGTACACTCTTTTTCATTACTTTGATCCCTCTCTAGTCAAAATTATAATCTCTAACAGAGGTATGACTGTCTGCCAAGGCAGGAATACCACAAAAATACGATTGTGGAAAAGAGACATCATCTAGAAGAGAAAACACTTCTGTCATAAGGAACCACACAATTGCTCACCCCTAGTCTTGCTAAGATAACATTTCATCTTGTGCAGCCACAGACAATGAGAAGGAAGAGATTTTAATTTACACACAAGCTCACCATAGGCCAAAACTCTTCACTGGATTTGAAGTCTCCTCCTTAAAACAGAAGGCCCAGCTGTACCAAGCCCAACATGTTAAGATGCTGAGTCTAAAAAAAGCATTGGGCACAATTCCTCCCAAGTTTTAAAGCTCAGCTTGATGCAGAACCCAAGATCATGTCCCCTCCTTCTGTTAAATTTGAGTTTGATCCTCATGATTCCTTTTCTGCAGCTCCCTTGATGTTAAACTTGACATAAATACTGACACAAGGCAAGATGCAGCAGAGAATCTGCAGGAATATCCAACATTCAGATTCAATTCTGCCTTTAACCAGCTCCCACTATTCCCAGAGCTGGACAGGAACAATTTGAGTGGAGAAGGCACAGTGCCAGCTGAGCCATTTTAGCCTCCCATGATAGACTCACCCACACTTTGCAGTGAACACCACAGTGCCCACAGCCCTCACTCTGCACTGACCCTGACCCTGTACAAACAGCACTGTAAGCGGAGCTCCTGAGGCCACATCCAAGTCCTTACACAACCTGGTGGCAGCAGGATGCTGCTCAACCCTTACAATGCTTGCCAACATTAGGGATTTCCAAGGGATTTTCCAGGGTGTTAATTCCAACATGTATGCAAGACTCAAGTTACATGCATTAGGAGAGTTCCTCCTCCAGCAGGGTAACAGCCCCCTGCAACAGAAGGGTTTCTGGCCATTCACTCCAAGGAAAGGCATTATCTCTGCAACTCTTCCTTACTGCATCAACAGCGGAAGCGTCTTTCAAGCTCTCTCCCTGAAAACAGATGCTGGAAGCTGTAAATGTCAACACTGTTGGCTTCGTCAGTGTTTTTGGCAAGGAGCACAGTTTTGTATTTGGAAACTGCTTTCCTACTGCTTTGTAGCCCCAGAACTCCACTTGCTCTCTGCTATTCGGAGGTGGTGCTAATTATGGATGCTGGAAGAGGCCAGCACCACCATGGAGTGAATGCATCTTCTACATCTTGGCCTTCCCTTGAGAAAGGGAAGTATCTTGTCATGATATCACTTAGGAAAAAAAAATAACAGGTTAAAGTCCATCTTTGAAGCCACACATGCCACAGCCCAGGCCCAGCACAGTGCCTTTGTATGTGTGCTTAGCACATGGATGCCAGCAGACTGACTGTGCTGCATTGCCATTACCTGCCAGACCTGACTCATCTCCCCAGCTGTCTCTGGAGTCATAAAGGCGTAGCTGTGGGCTATGTCTGTGGCGTGGTGAAAGTGCCGTTGAATCAGAGAAGTCATCTGCAGTCATCTCAGAGCAACAAGCAGCATCTTGTGAAGCGGAGTCACTCAAACAGTGCAGGAGGGTAAAACAGCAACACCATGGCCCTTTTACATAAGCTCAGGGGCTGTAGTGTGCTTGTGGCACCCACAGAAACTGAGAACTTGCAGCCATTATTGGCACTAGGAACCAGGAGAGGTGTGGCACTGCCATACTTGTGCAGGCTGCTTCTTCTCTGTACAGCATTGAAAGCAGGATAGTGATAACTGCCCAGCACTGCAAGATGTGCTCAGATCTGTGCTTTCCACAAAAGCCTGACAATGCAGGGTACCTCTTACACCCCTCTTCCACTTCACTGCAGTGCAGCACACTGGCAAGGACAGTAAGCCATTCTGAGATGGGACATTCAATCCCCTCTTATCATTTTATAATCTAGGTAGAGCCACAAGGGTATCCTTTGGTAGAAAAATAAAAGCAAGCACATTTCAGATACTTTTATCCCTCTACAATGTTCTCCCAGTTTTCATCTCACAATGCTGTTGCATTCACAGCACATCCTTTCAGCTCTCTCCTCTCTCCAGAGGTTCCTGCTGTGAGACACTCCCTTAGGAGAAAGAGGCACCTGCAGGTGCTGAGATTAATAATATTTAATGTCAGCAGAACCTTTTGATCATGAGTACTCTGATACTCAGCAGATGCCTCCAAATGATACCACCGACTATGCCTCCCATCATATCACATATCTTTTAGGGTGCCCCTTCCTCTCAACCAAGCCTTTCAGCTGCCACTGGCCTGGAACTGGTTAAAAAATGATCCCTTATCTCTTTTAATCCCACAGAATAGGAATTTGATCTTCTCATTCTGCTCTATAAGGTGTTACTTTCAAGTCATCAAAACCAACACAATCAGAATTGAATAAACCAAATCATACTTCCAAATCTGCTCATTTTGTGGGCTGAAATGATGCAAATGCCAGGGAAGCAGGTTAGACACCCAGCCAAAGCTTGGACATGCTGTAGGAACCAAATTCTGCCCTGCCCACAGCCTGTCCCAGCTTCTTTGACACCAATAAGTGCTCACATTTCAGAGCACAATCAACAGCACTGCCCAGACTTCACTCTGCTTTGCTAGACACCTTCCTTTCAAAAATATGTCCTCACCATCTCTACTTAACTGTGCTACTCAGAAACAAATAGGTCATTCTGACCTGCACAAAATTCTTGGCTCTGGCACAGAAAAGGAGATCAACAATATGGCATTAATGAAAAAAGTTTTTTGCAGAATGGGAAAGATCTGCTGTCACCATTTCACAAATGAAGCAACTAGTCACGGAAAAGTAACTTCCCTAAAGTCGCTCAAACCAGTCTAAAGACAGGCAAGGGAAAATCTTTATGCCACTATGATCAAATTGCTGGACTTGCCAAAGAAAAAGGATTCAAACTGATTCTCAAATCTCACTGCTCTGACTTACTGTGACCAAAACTTCTCATAATCTTCTATGACAAAAATACAGCACAAAATACACGATCAATGAGTCACTGCTGATAACAAACTCACTTTGAGACTATGCAAAGTTTGTCCATGGCAATACAAACTTTCACCTAGAAGCAGTTCTAGGCATTCTCAGGACTAGAGATTTATTCCTTAATATTACACCCTGTACCCATCATCTGAAGCTCCAATTTACAATCACTACTACTCCAGCACATTCCAGATCTGCTTAGTTTTAAAAATAATCAACAGATGATCTGCATTTCACCATGCTGGTGTTCCTTATGGAACAGAGAAAATCAGCTAAACTTTATTTATTTTGCAGTAGTTTCACAAAACGCATTAAAAATGTACCCATAACTTGGCTTCACATTTCGTTTCTCCCAGCAGGTAAACTCCTTTCACTTCAAAAAAGTAGTATTCACTGACAAAGAGAAACCTCAAATTACCCAGCTCTTAAGCAATCCTGTTTTTATATTGTATTCCCCACAGAAAAATGTAACACCTCCTTTATCCTGCCTGAGAAGGCAGCCTTGTTCTTAAAGGAATTTAGAAGACAGAAAATAAAGGATACCTTTTTCTGCCTTTTTTTTTTAGTAATGTAACTTACCTGGAGTTCTTTGGTCACTGAAGTGAAAATGTTTTTTTTCTCCTCAACTGCTTCCCTTCTACCAAAAATTTGTCACCTACACTTTATATCATGTCCTTCCGAAGGTGTGTGGAACATGAGTGATCATCCAAAAATGTTCGCCTCTTCTTAACTTATCCTGTTTTATTCTCGCTCTTCTTTTGCTTTTCTATTCCTGTGCTCTTATACAAGTCCCAACAAAGGCGTGTCGTGGTTTCCTGCCTCACCCTACCCTTCAAATTATCTGACACTCACTGAAAAAAAAAGATCTGCCTCCAGGAATCAAACTTTATTGCAACTAAAAATGCTCCTTCCTATTCGCTCAGGTAAATTAACTACGGAGTTAATAGTTAATTATTAGACAGACAAAGGTATAAAGGCTTATGTCAGGGAACATGAACATGTATAGCAGTACTTTCTGATACATGATCTGAGATCTGTTTGGGATTTCTTTTGCAGGAGATTACATACCACTTGCTTATGCCACTGCAAAGCTGCCTGCAAACTAAGCATATTCTGCTGCTTGCAAATACAACAGGCTGAACTACCAGCTACTACAAACAGATTAAAAACCAACACAAATCAGTGAAGTGTTTTGCCAACCTCACAGATGTTTACCTCTATTCAGAAAACAGCAATCTTAATAAATAAAAATACACCAAATTAAGTAAGAAACAAAATTTCTTGCATGTATACTACCTGCAAACTTCTCACTGCATAGGAACTGAAGCAGAAGGGTAGCCATGGTGGGTTAAAGCAAACCTCCATCCAGCTCAGGACCCTTCTTTCTTACCACAGCTCATTGAACCAGTGCTGGGAACACCAGATAAACAGGACAAGCACATGCAGATATTTTCCTGGTGTACAGAGTCAAAAGCAACAGCACTGCAGTCATTCTTTGACAGATGGTTTTCCATTAGTTTGTTCAATTAGTTTTGAATCTGTACATTTTATATGTACAGTGTCCTACAGCAAAGACTTTTATAGCTTAATCGTACCTTATGTAAAGATTTTTCCTCCTACTGAACATAACAGTGCCATTCAGTGCCCTGTGCTGCTTTGTAAGAATCAGAATTCACCTTGGCTTTTCTCACCCTATACAGATTTTGACAGATTTCCTACTTTCCTGAATAGGAAAGAACTTAACACTTCATGTAGATTTTTGCCCACACCTTTTGAGGAGGTATAGCCTTGTACAATCAAGATGACACCCTATTCTTTTAAGTTCCACACTGGAAATTTCAAAAGGTGTGTAGGGACATGGCTGCTCTACAGCACTGCACTGAACTCCAAAGTCTATGCCCTGTGTTTTTTATGGGGGTCAGGACCCCTCCAGAACTAATCAATGCATCTCCTAAATTCCAGACCTTGTATTTATATTTATCTTTAGACAGAGCATTTATGGAGCATAATTTCTTCCCTGCATGCAGAAAGAATCTATTACTTTGCTTTTGGAACATTAATCAAAGAACACTTAATTGTCTAAACAAGCTGCATGTGGTAATTAAGTCATTAAGAGGTATAGAACTCAGCCTGAGACCTGGTCAAACTGCACTTGGCTTTAAGCCTTGGCCAAAAGGATTAAAGTGGCTTTAGCTTTCTGAACTTCATGCTCCTTGAAAATGACACAAAACTGTCCCTCTTGTCATCAACTGCACCTAAAACCTGCACTTCATTCATCTTATGATAAGTCACTTGAATAGGTGCACTTATTCATCACAATCCAGTGTGTGCTTCAGACACACAAGTTGTTCAAGGAAAAACACCACTGAATGCACTGGGCTATTCTAGCTCTGTAAAATCTATCAGTATGAGGGAGACTTACTGGAACAGCACACAGACTTCACTGGAACAAGTGACAGGACCTGAAATTTACAGACAAAGTTCTTGGGATTGGAGAAATTTCCACCTTCCTCTACCTCTGTCTACCAGTTTTCTTTATGTATAAACAAAATTAAGCCATCACAATATTGATAAAATGAGAAAATTACAGTATTTTAATCCCTGCAATGTTGTGACAAAGATCCTGGTTTAACATTTATTAAGAACAAAGTGCTCAAGGAGCATCTCTTCATAAGACATTTTGCCAACTTCTCACTGGAAAGTTAAAGAAGGTGGAGATAGGCTATAACATGAAGGTGATTTAAAAGCAAACTGAAAAAAAAAATCACATCTTGAGAGCCTCCTGAGAACTGACTTCACATTTAACAGGGACATATAAGACAAGATGAAGTTGAGAGTGCTGCCTGCTGAAACACATTGATTAGTTCACTCAGATCCCTGCTGGGCAAGTGTCAACATCAAGGACATAATTTAGAGAGGTCCTGAGCTGCTTCACCTTTTACTGAAGTCAGTGATTGCCTCAGATACTCAGTCACTGTAAGTCAGGTGTCTACTGGCAGAGTGCAAAGAATTGCAGCAGACCCAGCTTCAGGTCATCAGCTGCCACTCCTGCACTAACACTGGTGTGTGGTCTGGTGGTTACGACAGGGTAGGCACCTCTTGGAGAAACAATCACCATCATCGCATCTGCCATCTGTCCTGCTCAGTTTTGCTTGTAGAAGCCACAGAAATCTGCTGAGGTGGAGACATGCTCCTGTTGGTTGTACCCAGGAATGTTCTATCAGATGCAGAGTTTGCTGGTTTTCCTGCTCCCACAAGAAGAAGAAGCTGCAGAGACACTGAGCTTTCAGTCCATGTCTCAGTCTGGCAGTTAGAGACATCAAATCACAGTTGAAGACGGCACCATTTTCCTGGTGAAAGATGCTCCCAGAGTTTACAGCACCTGATGCTGGCACTGAAAAAGTTGAGAAGATGAGGCAGTACTCTGCACATTCACTGCTCCTGAACGTGTGCTGTGCTAAAGCACATCTGAATTACTTCTTACTCTGCAAGGGGAGTCCAAATATAAAGGTTCTCAAAGCTGAACCAGATTGTTTTGTTGTGACCATTTTCTAAAACTTTAAGGTGTGTTCATGGTTTAGAAGCAGACAAGTTATGATAACTTGTCACCTTCAGCTTCAAAGGAAGCTGTGGAATAACGAATAAGGTGCACATTAGTCTGATAATTCTGTCTTGATTGGCACATAAATTACACAACTCGTGAATCAGTCAAGAAGCTGACTGGAATAGTGCAGGCCCACACAAGGATGATTTGCACAACCAAGAAGAAGCCACACCTATTTCTGTATAGCAACTGTAGTTCCCTCCATGCATTGGTTTTACACAAGGCAGCCAGGCAGTCACTGAACCAACCAGAGCCTCCTGAGTCACACCTTGACTCAATGTCCTGAGTCCATGGTTTGCACATCACTTGGGAAACTCACCATGAGTAACCTCAGGCACGAATAAAAGCCTTATTGGGCTTTTATTCCTTATTGGAATCACCTTATTGGGATCACCTTTTCTGGGGTGCAGGGAGATGAGTAACATCAGGATGCAAAAAAACTTTGCTAACTCTATCTCTCAGGTCCCTGGACACTTCAGTGATCAAGACTCTTGGCTGTTTGTACTCATTAATACAAAGATTGCACAGCTAAGGCCATTGCACAGCTAAGGACTGCCTTTCCTCTCTCCTTCTGGCTTTATATAGCACTCCGCATAGCTTCTCAATGCTTCTCAAAACAATAATTAACAATATTTATAATAAAGTTCATATTATGGACTATTATAAAACACAATTCCTCAACAGTGTAAGACAAACTGAATTGTACTAGCTCAGAGAGGTGGGGCTGGACTGTTCTGCTGGGGCACAGCAACTGTGAGGAAGTGGCTGAAGACTTAGGCTTGCTGCTCTTATTATCACTATGTAGACAGGAGGAGTGGGTCTTTTCAGCAGCTGTAGACAGCTGTGTACCTTTGCTCACAGACAAATCGGTACAGACACCAGGCCCCTGGTGCTGCAATGGTGCTCTGCAATACAACTCCCTAACAGTCACTAGCAAGCAGCCCGGTCCAAGGACTGGGCATGGACATGCGTATTGTCCTATGTGTCTGGGACTGCTCCTGATAATGTAAGTTTTGGTGACAGACAGAGATCCAAACAAAACACACCTGTGACCTCTTAAAGGCCCCCTTGTCCCACATGCTGCTTTTTATGCAAATCAATGCTTGGGCACATTTTATATCTCAGTACAGGTCAGGCTGCACAGTAGGAGTTGGCAGGCAGAGCCAGGAGTTATCACACGTCAGACTTACCTCTAATGGCATCAAGGCTGCGATGTAAACAGATCAGTGTGCAAAGGTGACCTGCTGTCACCTCTCTCTTCCCCCTCTCCACACCCTACCCCACTGTCCCCACAGAAATTAGGGAGCTACGCCAGCTGTCCAGCACACCACAGCATCTGCCATGGAACAGGGCTGTGAAGCAGATGAGCCTGATCACTGCCACTCTGAGGGGTTTCACTGCGAGTTTAAGTGATTTGCATCCATAAGATTCTCCTCCTTTGCAGTGCTGGCACGATGAATAATTCCTTTCACTTTATCCTCTAGGTAAGAGTTGACTGCAACACATGCTGCATAGGGCAGCACAGCTATGAGCTGGACTAAGGCTCTTGTTTGATGCTGGTAGCTATTGCCAATGAACCACTGCCCAATCTGCTTGGTCAAAGGGAACCAGTCCTTGATTATTTTTACTTACCATACAATGCAAGTTGCATTCACAGAATCAAATAATTTCCTGTCCTCTGGCTTTTAAAGAACTCCTGCCTGTTTGAAAGTCCACCTATGAACCCTCAAAACAGTTTTAGCACCAGTGCCTTTTAGACAAAAGCTATGTGTGCTAACCTCACGTATCAAATGTTTCAGGCAGACAGCAAAGGGACACAACCAGTGCCAGATGACCTGGCTGTGGTGCTGCCAACACACAAAGTGGAGAAAAGTCAAAGCAAGATGTTTACAAAAAACCTGGCACCATGGGAAAAAAAACCCAAACAACACAAAACCAAACCCTACCCCCCAAAAAAAAGAAAAAAAAAAAAAAAAAACAAAACAAACCCACTCAAAAAAACCCCCAAAACAACCCCAAAAAACAATCCAAACAAAACACTTTAAAAAAGTCTTTCTGGCAGCTCCAAAGAAAATAAGGTATGATTTGTGAACAGCTCACCAGCATACCCATGGCTGAAATTTCAAGCAATTAATATTTCAAACAAACAATTCTAACAGTTCTACCTGTGCCAGTCCAAAGCCTTCAAGTTTAAGAACCCTTACAAAAAGCAATACAGGGAGAACTGCAGTGCAAACTGCACTGCAAAAATACAGGACCAAAGCTGGAGACAAAAGCTGAACAAAAGCTCTGCTTATCTTAAAGATCTGCCTCAGAAAATTATGGGTGTTGGCAAATAAGCATGATTTCTGTCTGCAATCTTGACAGAAAATTCAAAGCACATATTGGCAAAAAAATCCTGATGAAAAATCTCTGGCAGGCTCAGCTGCAGTTTGTAGCAACTCACCTCCTATATAGAGAGATAGATTCTTGTTAGCATGAAGGCAAATGGAGGGGACGGTGCCTGAAGGGTCTTCGAGAGCAGCTTTCTTTTGCTTTCCCCTCTTCCAGCCCTACAAGTCCTTTTCCCTGCTAAGTTTCCAAGTGTCATTTATGGATCAAGGATTATTTCACAATCCAGGAATCTTTAGTAGTAGAAGTGCCACTGATGCTGTGTCACTCAGGTGAGTTTGTGCACAGAACAAAACTATCTCCTGGAAGTACCTGGGCACTGAGAATAAAATTAAACACAGGATTGTGCATGAAGCTCACAGCTCATACCCAGTCCAAGGAACCTGGCCAAGCACTTGGGATCACTGCTGGGGAATAAGTGAAGAAAGCACTAGGCCTGTTGCTGCAGGGACAGTTGAACTGCAACCTTAGCCTGAAACCTATGACAAAGTAAATCAAAACACTCTGATTTTTTTGTGGAGAAGTAAGAGAAGGTCATCACAGTGGTGAATATAGTCACTTGGAACATACAAACATGTATGCTCACTGTACAGTGATTTAAACCTGTGATTTTCACACTGTACTCTCCAACCCTATGTTAATTAGTGGTTCCTGTGCTGAAGAGGCTTTGAGAAAATGCTTCCTTTAAAACAATTAGATTTTTGACGGAATTGTCAAGCTTAGGCATAAAGTTTCTGAGTGGGGAAAAAAAAGGGGGTTTGTACAAACATGTCAGAACAGATATCCTCTGTATATCCTGGGACGTTCTGGCTATCCCCCACTAAAAATAAGACTGAGGCCATTCTGCAAATTTCCCGAGTCAGACTTTGGATGGAAGGCTGCAGAGTTCTACAAGATTTCTGTTCAGAGATGGTCTCTATCAACATCATCCTTCTTCTTTGCTAGGAAGGTACTTCCTGTGATTAGGCTCTCAAGCATTTCAGGGTGGTGCTCACTTTTCACTGCCAATGTAAACAACAGAATGAAAAGCCCCTGCTGGGCTACTACGGTGTTCCCTCCAAGGGAACATGCTCTGCTCTAAGCCCTGTTTATTGCCACTGATCATTATGGATTCATCATGGATTGGAATTTATCACAGTACAGACTGGTGTTATAATTAGGGATGGGCATTTCAGCTCACACCGGCTTTTTGTTCTCCTGTGTTCTTCACAACCATAAATCAATTTCCAATCTGAGTATTGCAAAACAGTTTTAAAATCAAGAGACTGGTTTCCATTAGCATAAAGCTGGATTTGCCTTGTTTCTGTTGCATTTGTTTAGATCTGCATTAATAACACACAATAAAACAGCAATCTGGACCTTATTTTGGTTCCGAAGGTGACATAGCACTTGCTATAACTGCTTGTGGCAAGAAGGTGTGAGAAACTGCTTTTATTCCTGTTCCTACTGCTATTTATTTGCTGAACTGGTCCTCAGAAAGGCTTGAATCCTTCCTGGCTGCTATCATGCTGCACCTGCTTTTCCTGGGGCACACAGGCTCAACTTGCCATGTGCAGGCTTGCAAAGCCCCAATTTAAATGGCACTCCTTTATTAGAGGATACATTCCAGAGGCATAAAATATTATTATCCGATACACATGACTAGAAGACTGCTGATCTCCTGCAGGACTGCGAGCACAAGATGGGACACGAGACTCGGCAAAATCACTCTCCAAAACACACCTCACGTGGCAGCTGGAAGCTTCAGACATGTTGTCAGTACTGAGCTTGGAGACCCTCCTCTCTCACATTGCAAAAATTACTGAAGTAAAGAATGCTTCAGTCTCACCGAGACAGTAGCTCTCACTTCTTCTGTTGTGTTTTCTGTGGAAACATTCTACAACATTACCAAAATTATGTTTCCAACACTTTTCTACCTCTTCCAGTCCTCAAGAATTCCTCAGTATCCTCCTCAAGATAGAGATATTAACAGTCCTCTTTCTCCTTCTTTCACAAATTTTCTTTACCTTCTCTTTTTAGCAAGTAGTTACGGGTAATTCCCAGGTTTTGTGGTCACAGGAAGGAAGCTGCTATTTCAATTCACATTGTTTTGAAAGAGAGTTGTGTGAATTTTTCAAATTTAGTATTTCAACAGTGCCTGTATTTCCACGGGGAAGTTTATAGGTGTCTTCAATTTTAGGGTCAATTTGTTGTTTACAAAAAGACTCCTTTATATGATGCTTGCAGAAAGCATAGGGGTCTTTCTTTTTTCAGCTGGTCATTAAGAAGTTTGGAGAGAGTAAAGTGCCTACAGTGTGATGCCTGCTCCCTGATGGTTATTCTAGAGATAATACAGATCTTTGATCTGTTCATGAGGAAGATGTCACAGATTGAAATTTGAATCCTTTTTTTTTTCTACATTGGGATTTATTTTTACAATCTGACCCAAAAGGTACAAGGTCTATATTTCTCAAATTCTGCTGTTAAATATGGATTTTTTAAAAAATAGTAATTATTTATCTCTTTCACAGTGTCTTTCACCTGTATCTTGTTGTGTTAAAATAATAGCATTTGTGGACTTCCTTCCATTTTGACATGCAGCTCTTCAACAATCTTGATCAAGTTTCTAATCTACATCCATCAGCCTGGCACAGAATTCCTGACCATACAAATGTTCCTGCAGAAACAGAACAGACCAGATCCACAGAGAACAGTCACAACACAGATTCAATACTTCTCTTCAGAAACCATTTGGAAGAAAACAGATACAAGAGTCAAAATAAGCCAGACCTCACACTTTCTTTTTTGCCTTGACTCTGAGTCAGTTAAGAGCAGACATTTGTAAAAGCTGGAAACTGTGGCTGGAGTCACAATGCAGTTAGAGACAGACCATTTATCAATAGTTAGAATAAGAATAAATATTTGAGCAATATTACAGGAGAAAAAGTCATGGCTTACAGCTCATTAACAAGTGTTTTTCAGTCTTATTTTTTAATGATCTCTCACTTCTTTAATCTAGGACATCTTTTAGTTTGCAGCTTTCTTCTCACGCAGGTTTAAAGCAGTTTTCAGCACCATTCATAGTTATTTTGTTTATGCTCCCATTCTCTCAGAATGGGAAACTCTCCAAGTTTCTCACTTTTCATTAGAGATCATGCTTCTGCAAGCAAATCTCTAGCCAGACACACCTTTGCCATACAAACCACAAGTGATATACTAATTCCAACCCAAACTTGTGTGTTCAAGAATAAACAAAGAGAAAATTTGTGACCCAGAAGAGAACAGATGAGTGCGAGCCCTTTCATATTATTTATTTCTGCCTTGTTAGAACAGAGGTAGATTCCTACGATCATAGAATGGTTTGATTTAAGAGACCTTAAAGACCAACTAGTTCCAGCCCCTCCCACTAGATGAGGTTGCTCAGAACCCCAGCCAACCTGGCCTTGAACACTTCCAGGGATGGGGCATCCACAGCTGCTCTGGGCAACCTGTGCCAGTGCTTCACCACCCTCACAGTAAAGAATTTCTTCCTAACAGCTGATTTAAGCCTGCCCTCATTCAGTTTGAAGCCATTCAGCTCTTGTCCTGTTACTACCTGCAGTTGTCAAAAGTCCCTCTCCAGCTCTTACGGGCTCCCTTCAGGTATTGGAATGCCATAATTAAGGCATCTCAAAG
Source organism: Brachypodius melanocephalos (assembly GCA_013398615.1). Taxonomy (NCBI): domain Eukaryota; kingdom Metazoa; phylum Chordata; class Aves; order Passeriformes; family Pycnonotidae; genus Brachypodius; species Brachypodius melanocephalos. The sequence goes on from VZSR01000514.1 coordinate 2,675,688, forward strand.
CCTTATATTCTCGACCATGCAGTCTTTGGAATATCTACCCATGACTGCTGGTGTAGTAATAGTAAAAAGGGTAGCAATAACAACATAATAATAAGAGCTAATATTACTTCTATAGAAATCATGCAGCTCTTTCATGCATGGCAGTCTTACAGTTTCCTCATGTGTAGTTAGAACTCAGACAATCCTAAGTTGCTGCATCCATCACAATTTACTTAACTGAGCTGTCACTCTTTGCTATGATTAAAGTGACAATGTTAAGGTGACAACTATAGGACCAGCTCTCCAATATGCCAGAGCTGATGGAGATGCTTTTGCTTTCCAACAAGACTCATTGCTGTAGAGCAAGGCAGGAACACTTCTTCATTTTCCCTGCTGACCTCTTTCACTCATTTCTCTTGGTGACCCCAAGCTGGCTAAGGGTCACACTATCTTGCACATAGGGTTTTTCCTGGAATAGCTCACTATTTTGCTAAACACAAATATTACAATTTCAGTTGCAATGAGCAAAACAACAAAGATATAAACAAGGAATATTCAGAGAAACAATGAGCAGCAGCTGGCTTTACTGCGAAAGCCTCTACATAATCTGATTCCCAGGCTCCAAGTGACTCTCTTACTCCTTGCTCTCCCCTGTCAGGGACAGCAGTGATTCTATCACTCCTTCACACAATGTCACCTGTAATAGGATGTCATTTTACAAACCAGCTTTTCTCCAGTAACAAGAAGGTATTTAAAAGCAAAAGGACAAAAGATGGCATGATGGCAAGTACAACTGTGTTCCAGCTGCTCAGCTGGAAGGGCAGAACCCTGGTGAAAAAGGAAGCTTTCCTTCTCAGGATTTGATCACTGACTTCAGACTAGCACGTTATTTTTTTTAAACAGTTCTAAGGAAAATATTTGCAAGTGAACACTCAAAACTTGGACCCAAGCTATTTAAGTTGCCACTGCTTCCAGCACCTGGCAGGTTTTCTGACTTAGTTCTGAACCTTTTGCCTGTGCCCATCTCTATTTTCATGTCTCTGCTTGAAAAATCCCATTTCTTATCCAAAGCACAAAAGTATTGCCTCTTCCAAAAGCCAGGTCTGTTGTTTGTGACTTCTTCTCAGCAAGATGACTGGCTGGAAACTTAGTTGTAACTCAAACTTTTAATTTCACAGCCATTCAGATTCTCATTAATTTGCTTCCATCAGAAGTTTGTCTTGTGAGACCTGTGATAACACGCAGCTTTCTCTTATTAGAATCACGGCATTCTGGGCTCATCCTCACTCCATATGTTGTGTATTTCAGATGTTCCTGCTGGCAAGGAGCTCTTTGGGTATTTTTATTTTTATCACAGGATTGCCAGATGCATGGTATGGTGGCTGCCTTCCTTATCCAGTGCCTGGAAAGGTGCTTTTTGGATTCTACTTTAATAACATCTATGATTAAAGTTGTCAGTTGAAGGCTTTGTAACTACAACAGCTAAAGATGCTTTTCATTTTCAGCATAAATTAAAGAGTTCAGAGCAAAATATTTACACCTCCTCCCCAAATATTAAAATTTGTACTAAGAAATTGTTTTGTTAGGCACAATGACAATATAAAACTAACAGATAAAACACAATATACGTGGTGATCTGAAGTGAAGTACCCTCACTAACAAGTGTTTGTATGTTTTGGAGTTCAGTACACTGAGTTCACTGAATACATTTCATTTCGAAAGATGAGGCCAAACGAGAGCACTGATCTACTGCTCCCACATCTGTCAGAACAGCATTTGTCTAAGCCTATAAAGAAGAACACTTGTGAGAGTCTTATACACTTACTTTGATGTACATGTGTCATTTCAGGCACATAAAATTACACAATTGTGGAAAATATGGCTGAAAAGACCTTCAGTTAGGTTTCTTGTCCATCTCTCTGTCCAAAGCCTACCTCCACATTAATTAGTCTTCACAAATTTTTCTTTAAAACACTTTTAAAGCTTTCCACGAGGTTTCAGAGTCTCCTGATGTGATCTGCTCCCTAACTCTCATACTTGCTGCTAGAAAACGTCTTGAAGTTCCGAACAAGTATCTTGAGCTTACAATCAGTTCCTTTCTTCCCTTTTCAGTATGACTCATGTTCTTTCTTGCTGTCACCTAGTATGTATTTGAATGTTGTTGTCACATATGTCATAAGGGTTTTCAATACCAAACTAAGCTTTTCCTCTTCCTGCAGCTTTCCTCAGACATTGAGTCTCCTAGACCTCCAACCAGTGGGCACTACTTCCAGTCTTCACAGGGAATACCCACGTGCTTAAAGCTACACACGTATTTAAGAACTGTGCTGAGTTGGGGACTTCATTTCTAGTGTTGCCCAAGGCTGTCAAACACATGCTGGTCTGGTTTAATTGCATGACATTTCAGTTAATTACTGTTTCAATGATAAATCTGGCAGTTTTGCAAATGTCTTTAAAATTGTAACTGCAGGTAAAACTACTCTGTTTTGCTAATAAAGGACAACCAGTGCCAAACTGTTGTGAACTTTATCTACCTGATCAGCAGGCAGTGTTCAATTTATAGTTTCATAAGGTACTTCCTTAAGAGTGCAGGCATGAACAGTGTGTATTGGGAAATGGTGCTCTTAATATGCCTGGAAGCAAATCCATTTTCCAGTAAAGAGCCATGCCCAATACCTAATGCACAGTGAGACATTGATACACACATATATCCCCATCCTCATCCATGAAGAGGTTCAATCCCCTCCATCTGAGTACCCAAAATGTAGCAGACAGAACAGCATCTGTAGTAGCTGACACATGCCAAGTGTATGCAATCAAGCAAAACATAAAGAAATCAACAAGCCAATACATGTGCATAAAATATTATAATGAAGACTTAGGCAGTCAGAGACAAGCGGAAATAAGATGGAATGGAAACAGAGACTAAGCAACTGCCAGAGTCAAGAGCAATCAGCTCACAGGTGGGAGGGCAGTGAACCGTGGCTGGGCTGGTGTCAAAGGGGCTGTTAGAATTACATGCTTCTACTTCTGTTCTGTTTACTTTACTGTAGCTATTTGCAGTGTCAGTGGAATCCTTCAGCTTTTCCTAAAACTAACGCATAATGTTTGCACAATGAAACAATAACAAACTAATAAAAAAACCCCAGCATTTAGAAGCAATACAAGTCAAGTGTATAATAAAAAATGAACAGTTCCCAACACATAAACAACTTAGCAATAAACAAGTGCATGATCCAATACATGACAATTGTTTGCTGTGCATTGTGTGAATGTGCAATATTCATAGAATATGTCTGTGTAAGTATTCAATAACTGTCAGGGACAAATGCAAAGAGTATTTTAAAGAATTAGGAAGAATGTACTAAGAGCGTTCCTTCAATGCATTTTTTAATACTTCATGCAGGATCTGCATGAAGTATTTTTTAAAATACTTCACCGCATTTTTTAAATTCAGTGGAAAAACACACTCAACATTCCTTTGTGGAATATATTCTAAAGATTTTCTGAACACACACATCTTTTCATGAAAACCTTCCTGATCTGGCAACCAACCCTTGGGATTCCTCCACTTGAGCTGATGAAGTCACAGTTTAATTATCTACAGCATCAGTCTGAATATGGCTGTGGGACATAAATGTAAAGGGAATCCTGGAGTACAGCTGCATTAATTCTAGTAATGACTTTAACAAACCAAAACACTGAAGAAGGCTGCATCTCCTACATAGCTGCTTCCCATGAAAAAAGCACTTGAGCATTCAATCTTATCTCACTTCACCTTTCTTCTACCCAAATTATGCAGATGAACATAATTCTTACAAATTAATTAAATGAAATTAGTTGTTAATATAAAATCATCAATTCCCATGAAATCAGCTAAGCTAAAAATAAAATTTGTTCATGTGTTTTTGCTGTTTAAAAAATAAATGCAGCAATAATTAACAGCTGCAATAGAGTTTGTCATGGTAACCTCAGAGCGTGAGGTTTGATCCTCTACATTTGGATGGTAAATCATTGCAACTTCTCCATCATATCTGTGGGGATGGTTCTTGCACATAGGCTTACCAAGAAAAGGAAATCCTTCTTTGTAAGGAATATATATGAGCCACATCTTTCCTGTTTTGTTCTTTCTCAGTGGTATTGCTCCCATTCTCCTAACACACCCAAGTCTAAAAACTGCATCACTGAACGACTTCACCTCTCTGGCCTGCTCCTGAGGCTTGGCAATCAATCTTTGGTGGACTAGAATTTATAACAAAAGAAAAACTTATTGATTATTTAGCTTATTGAAATTCTTTCAGCCTCTCAACTGCCTGGTGGACTCCAGAGTGCTGTACCTCAGATTGGTTGTCTGGTGTCAAAATCAGAGTGCAAGTCTGACTGTGAATAATGAGACTGGCAGAGCTGATGGAGATCTGACTGTAGCACTGAGCAGAAATGGTAATTTCTTCATTTGCAGTTTTTCTGGCAGTGCTATGCAGGGGCTCTGCCAGCACAAGCTTGCAGCATCTGTCTCAGTGTTGGCTTTTGAGATATATTTGTACTTCCTACCTGAAAGATGTACCCATGTTTACCTGAGAAGCTGGAGATAGGTAAGGAGAGCAATTTACTCGCACTAAATGGAAGCAGAAACTCCTTGAGAAGGCAAAACATCAAGACCTTTCAGTAAGAGACACTTCAACAAACATTGTCTCTGGAGAAAAGATCCTCCTCTCACTGTCATTTCTCACATCTCCCTATTGCCCTTTGTTTTTCCGGTTGTGCTGTTAAACAGATCTTTTGAAAATCAGCAGTTACAGCTAGGCACATTAACTGGTAAGGCAAAGTAAAAGTAGCTTGGTGGAGGAGGTACAACTGACACCAAAGAAGGCTTCAAGCATTAGCACCTTGTTATCTAAAAGTCCCTCATACCTTTTCTATGTAGCCTCCCATGGGCAGCTCCACACAGCTCTGGCTCTTTCTCTCCTTCTCTCTTCCTTCTACAGTTCTGGCTTGCTCCTTCCTGTCCCTATCACAGCAACCTAACCCCACCTATCCCTCATACAACATCATACTCTTTCTGTCCCTTGCACGACCCCCTGTCCCTTCCTCCTCACAGCACGGCCAGCAGATTCCAACTCACTCTTTACCAGCTCACTCACTCTGTTACCATACCCACAGCTGTGAGGGCAAGGCTGTTCCCTCTCTTTTGTAATTAACACAGCTCCAATATCTCAGGGACAAGACTGCCTTCAGCACTATCTCTGTCTTTCCACAGTAACTCTTGCATTATAGTGGTATTTGTGAGAAAGCTGGTCTCTAGGTTTGAGAGAAAACCTTAGGAATTGTTAAACCAGGGAGAGTTTCTAGGCTTGATTTTAGATAGTTAGAATCCTGCTTTAAGGAAAAAATATGTCTGACCCAGAATTCCTCACTGAGATGGAAAAGAAACATGTCACTGAACAGAGTAAACTGTAGGGAGTAGATGATATCTGTGATTAATCTTTGCACCCATATGTTTAAGTAGTGTACACAACAATATATGTGTACTGTTGATCCTAGAAAAATTAATCCAACATAAGAATTCCTATCCAGACATCATGTGGACAGTTTTAAAACTATCCATGCCCAGTTTCACAGTCTCAAGAACAGGCAGGGTATATACACCACGTAAAATTTAAGAGTGATCTATCTGCTGATCTAAATCCTGAGGAGCCTTTCAAGAGAAAACTTGTCAGTGCATACCCATGTGTTGAGTTACCACCACGCATTTAACAGTGATGAAATAGCTTATTCTGGCATATGTTACCCATTAAATGCTTGATTAACTCAAGGAAAAAATGCACTAAACTTTAAAGCATCAAAACCAGAATAACTCAGCTATGAATGAGCTGCAAGATTTCTCTTTTCAGGAGTGTCACGTAATATGGTATAGCTGTCATCAAAGAGGTTGATGGCAAAGAGAGCTTGTTCAGTGTCTGTTCATGTGTGTGGTGGAGGTCACTGCAGCCAGGACACACACTTGAGGTTACCTGGGTTACTGAAGGGAAAACCCATCAGTTAAAGCAGATGGCATTCACTAGCTTGGTTCACTTAGCATCAGTTCAGTGTTCCCTGCACTCCACTTAAGACGATGTTCTTCACCCAAAATGCAGTTGCCTTAATGTGTTAAGAGGGAGACTGGTGGCTTTCCCACACAGTGAAAAACACTTACACTAATGCAGGCAGCTGCAATCCCTGTATCCTCAGCACAACTGACTCCATATGCCACACTTCAAGTAAAGTTCCATAAGGACAGCAGAGTTCTGTTTCCCTTCAGTTCAGCAGGAACTTTCTCAATGACTTCAAATGTCACAAGGGCTAAGCTGCCCTTCTGCAGGAAGACAACATAACAATAGCAAAAATAATATAACAGTAATTACTTGAACCCACAGAGGTTGTAAGAAAATATTACGCACTCATCAGTAAAGCTTTCTGTTATGTCTGTGTAGAGAAAGGAATATGAGTAGCAAATTTGCACAGAAATTGCTTTGGAAATAATTGGAACAAAAGCAATACAGGTCATAAACACTGAAAAAAAATTTAATGAGTCATAACTAGAATAAACAGTATATTTCCCTCAAGAAAAAAGAAGTCAAAGAAGTTTCACCGCCCATTTTGCTTGCTAAAGGAAATGGCACTGAAGACAATTATGTCTTCCCTTTAGCTGAGTATTGTGGGAGGAGGGGTGATATAAGAGTATTTATTGAGTTCCCATTGTTTTTGAATATCTTAATTCTTTCGAATTTTAAGAAGTTGCCTCAACCTTTACATTAACAAGTGACAGTTTCATATCTGTTGACAAATTTTGGTGAATTGCCAGCCTCACAATTCTGAGACGTGTGATTTGGTTTGCACAAATATTCCACAGACATATCCCCCATCTCACTACAACCACGCACACTTGAAACGTCACATCGGTTATTAACTGTATGGAAACCAGGAGAGAGCTTTAAGCCAGCTCTCACTCACTTGTGAGCCTGATTTGCAACATAAGGTGGTGGTAGTGCCTGACAACAGTGCAACATTGAAATCTCAGCCCTCTAGATATGACTTTATTCTCAGCAGTTTAAGAGATGGAAAACTGCCATGAACACTTTAATGTTTCATCTTTAGGAAAAGACTTCTAAAATTTTACTTTATAAGGCCTTCTCTAGCCTCCGGTAAATGACCTATTTAATTTCCAGGGACGAAGTGTGTTTTTAAACCTTGTCTGTTGATGCTGCAATTTGGTAGGGTGTGTTCAGAAGAATGGTTACTTGTTCTAAAACAAAAAAAAATAACCAGTGGTGCTGCTGAGGTGCTGATGGACACTACTCACTCATGTCTGAACTCAGCATCAGGGAAACCCCAGAAGGCCAGGAAGAAGTCTCCATCTCTGCCTACATGCTTGCTGGATGACCTGTTTGGTACACCAATTTAATCCACTGGGTCCCACCAAGGCCTCCAAACTATAGGTAACTGCTCAAACCAGCTTGTCTGCACTTGCAAATAAACCATGTTCACTTTGCCAGCTTCACCAACTCCAGCAGTACAGATGAATGTGAGCAATACAAGAGTTATGTGCACACAGCACAGAACGAACTCCTATATCAAGTATGTGAGAAAATGAAATGACTCTTCAAGCTCTGCTACTTTTAACACAAAAATATGCTCAGACCATCAGAGATGGCAAAAGCTGTACCAGGGACTAGTTTGGGCAAGGGCTTAGATTTAAAAGCCTTGAATTTTCTTAAAATAATGATCAATCAGTTCTCCAGCAGAAACAAAGACACCGAAGGTCTGCTACAGTCTCATAAGCCTTCATACTGTAATCTTTGACTCTTTATGTCAGGGAAAATCCCAGAGACACAGAAATAAGAGACAATCATATGCCGACCCCTTTTATTAGCACTGTGCCTCACCCACTGCGTTATTCACACACGCAGCAGTGAGAACAACGCCGCCCTTCTTGCCTGGCTCTTACATTATCTTTTCTACTGGCACACTGCAGTGCTCCTCAGCTACTATAAATCCAGGCAGTTTTTCTTTTCAAGACAGGTACCTCGAAAACTGCAAACCATGGATGTAAAGCAGACAAGGCAAAAAAAAAATTACTTTTGGTTTAGCTTAGGCTGATGTCATTCTGGAGACTTCACTTTTAGTTACTGGGCATTTGCACCATTATGAGAGCAGAATCCATCTCCCAAGGACAAGTTTTCATGTAGTAAACTGATTTTATTCCAGGAATCTGGTCTATAAAGTCTTTCCCTTGGTATATTTACATGGCTATAAGCAAGTCAGAACATCTTTCAGAGAAGTGAATTCCAGCCAGCAAAAACACAGCCCCAGGCTGATGCAGAAGTGGGTAGGATTTTAAAACTTTTTGCAGCAGTTAGTGGTTAGGCACATGAAAGCACCCCACCCTCCTGCCCCAGGCAAGAGAGAATACGCAGACAGTGCAGAGTGTACCTCATGCATCAGGATACATCACTTGGCTTTAAACAAGATCAACAGATTTCAGAAAAACGAGAGAAGGAGGTAATACATATGTGCCTTAAGACATAGTATGTTGACTAACATCCCAGATACTCAGTGGCAATGTTTAGGGGGAAAAGGCCTGGTTGTTGTGCCCAGCAAACTGTTAAATGGAAGTTTCGTGATGCTCCTGACACTCTGGAAGAGAAGAACCCATAAAGCTTAAACTGGAGTTTCTAAACTTGTAGCCACTGTCTTTTACTATCACTTTCCATTTTGGCTTTGCTAATACAGATGATGCCCATAGGGTAATTAAAACATGTCCTTGTCCTGAAAACGCTGATGTGTCAGCCCCAGCGCTCTTCTGGTACCACAAGATTATTGAGAAGATACATGGATAACAGCTTTCAACTGTGCAGGCAAACTGGTATGCACTTGGAAGAAAAAATAATCCAATCACTAAAATATCAACACAGAAATACCAAAGAAAATAAAACCAAGGAGCACATTTTCCTTTTGGTTCCTTGGGGAAACAAATTTCTCTGAAGGGAAGTGGTATGTTCAGCAAAGAGATCAATAATTTTATTATCCTGTGCACAATTTCCTACACTTTTTTTCCATTTATTTTGCTTACCCCAAACTATTCTGATCACAAGAGGAATCAAAGAAATCAAACAATAGCATTAGAGTGCTTAATAAACACTGCATTGCAATGAATGTGCTACTGTGTGCACATATTGGTGAGCTTAACTGAACAGCATGAGAAACACTCTGCAGGGTGCCATAAACATGCCAGTATCAGTGACATATGGATAATCTGTTTTCCTCAAGGGAAACAGATGTGTAGTTTTTGAGAGGAAGGTTTCAGTCTGACTCTGGTTTGCCATCATTAAATTGAAGATAGCATAATATCCATCACTATTGTGTTTCTGCAATAAAAATACTGGATAGTCACTGGATAGTGCCTGATGACACTCCAGTTCCCAGCTCTGTCAGAAGCTTCCAGCCAAGTGCTGGGCGAGTCACATTTTTGCAGTACTGTGTAAACACCAGGTAAATTCATAGCTAAATGGAGTAAACACAGCTAAATGCTTAACATCAACCTGAACAGGATCTTTTCCTGGTCATTACCCATCAGTGAATACTGATGACAATATTTCCTTTCTTGTGCTCTAGATGTAGCACACTAAACTCATGCACCCAACATGTGGCACCATCATTCTATATTCCCAGTCCAAACAATCTGTAATCTCACTTGGGGTGGGGCATATGGGCGTTGCTCTAATTAAGTGCAATGATAATGCACAGGATGACTTTTTCATGTGTTATGTTCCTGTAAAATCTTACTGGAATCTCACCTGGCAAATGATCTAAAATTTCAAACTTTCTGTTGTTCTTGTGCAACTCATTTGTTAACATGTCTGTACAACAGAGCATGAGTAATTTAAAGTAGGGATCATCCTTGAGATTGAAGGAAATATCCTGTGAACTTGGAGACATGCCAGCACAAAGCTCCAGAGTATCTGAGCTCCAACCTTCTTGACAAATTTGCAGCAGAAGTTCTGTTAGCACTTTTGCTGTTAAAAAAAATTAAAATATATGTGACATTAAATTAGCTGAAGGTTTAAAAAAACAAACTTGAAACGCAAGAAAGAGGCAGATTTAAAAATGCATTCAAACTGCCCCAACACTTGGGGTATCGTCCAATGGGGGTTTATTCATAGATGGTTACAAAAGATAATACAACACTACATAATGTACATTTCCACACTTTCTACTGAAAATATTATTTCTAAATAATTTTCATCCACAGATAAAATATTATACAAGGTGTAGCCTAAAGGCCTCAAGTTGTCTGACTTCCCAACATAACTTGTTGTAGATGGGCTTTGAATGCTTTGATACCCTTTACTGCAGGAGAGTAAAAGGTTGCTATCATCCCTGTCAAATCCTCTCTGAAGTGTGTGAATCTAAGAAAACTCATGGTCAAAACCACAGCAACTGCTAACATGTTATCACACCTATAACACTCAGTGCTTACTCACCTCTCAGCTCAAGACTGTCTCTGGTCCCAATAGAGATGGGAGTTATACAAGGTGAAGAGAAAACAAAGCATCCTCATGTGTAGCTGTGAGGAACCAGGCAGGAAATTCATGCAGTTCTGACACACAAGCTAAGGGCACAATCCAGGGAGAGCATGTGGGTGCCTGTACCCCACATGCAGCTCTCAGCACAGCTGCGTGAGGCATTGATGCACAGCTCAGGGCCATTCAACTGTGGGCAGTGCTGGAGGAAACACTGGGACACAATCCCTAAGGGCTGAGAGCTGTCATTGTTACAGCTTCCACAGCTCATTTTGTCGGTCCTAACAGTTATAGTCGAAAAACATTTTGTACAAACCAGTTCAGAGAAAAGTAAATGCACATGAGGAAGCCAGGTGTGCAGGTGATAGAGACAGACAGATCAACTCTTCCTTCAGCAGCACCTTTGAGTGTCAGGGAAATTTCTAATCCTTAACTGCACAGTGCAGCCACAGCTGGGACTGCTCCTTGTCACAGTCACAATCTCCATTTCTCCAGTCAGATTTCTTCTTTTTCTCTTCTTTCCCACAACCACGACAGTGCTGCCTGCTCAGGTCACACATCTACTAGTGCACCCCTCAGTTACATTTTTCCTCCTTGCGTGAGGAGACAGTTCCTGGGATAAAGGCTTTTGTAGCTTGAGGTGGAGAGTTACGGCTGTGACAAAAGGGCCCACTGTGCTATCCATGGTGGGGAGCACTCCCCGCTGAGGCAGAACCCCCCACCCTGGCACAAAGACACCTGCAGGGACATGTCTTATTATCTTCAGAGAGGCCAGGGAAGGTTTAGGTTTGTCACTAGGAAAAAATTCTTCATAGAAATGGTGATTGTAATTGGAACAGACTGCCCAGGGAGGTCCTGAGGTCACCACCTCTGGAAGTGTTTAAGACTGAATGCCACACTTGGTGCCACGGTCTAGTTGACACGTTGGTGTTGGGCTATTGGTTGAATTCGATGATCTTAAAGGTGGGATTTATCCACAGAATCCAGCCTATCTGTGATTCTGTGAGGTGGCACCTGGCACTGGCCTAAGGGACACAGCACCGCCTGGCATGCCCAGATGCAACAGGAAAGTCTACGAACTCCCTGAGAATGCCCCGCGTCTCCCGCTCGCCTGACCGGGATCGGGATCGGGATCGGGATCGGGACCGGGACCGGGACCGGGACCGGGACCGGGACCGGGACCGGGACCGGGACCGGGATCGGGATCGGGATCGGGATCGGGATCGGGACGACCCCTTGCCTCCATGCCCGCCCCTCAGCCCCACTGCGCCTCCCGCTGCGCCTCCCGCTGCGCGCAGGCGCCGACAGCTCGCACCGCCCGGGCACGCGCTGTGCGCAGGCGCGGGGCCACCCCTGCCCCGGCAGCGGGAGCTTGAAGCGTCTGAGGGGAGCCGGGGACGGAAGGGTTATTCCTCTGGGTTCTTTCATCCTTCTCCCGGTCCCAGGGGGTTTGGGCTCCCAGAGGGACTTCCCTTCGCTCCTCAGCCCTGCGGGTCGGTGCTGTGGCTGCGTTTTTGGGGTGCAGCACCTCAGAACGAGCTCCACGGGTCTGTGGCCCTGCTTATGGCCCGCCCGGCCTTCATTCTGCTTCTCTGTGGGTGGAAAACTAGCAAGGCAAATGCTGTACTGAGTGTTAATAGAGCCTTGTGTTGCTGAGACAGTAAAAGGAGTGAGTGTCGTTCTATAACGTAGCTATAAGCAGGAAAACTGAGGACGTAATTACAGGCGTACCCAAAGTGCAAAAGTTAAGTAAGTACTGAAAAGCAAAATTGTCTTTTCCCTTTCTATCTAAAATTTTCTTTAGTTGCTAGACAGAATTTTTTGTGTGGTAAACAGCATTTCTGCTTTGAAAATGTCAAGGATTCTTAGCCTAAGATACAGGAAAAGGATTTTAAGCGTGCAGGAGATCTGTGTGAATGTGCTGCCAAGTAACAGCATTAGCAAACCAGTGGAAAATGTATTTGTTATGGTCATTTGAAAATAAATTTGCATTAGAAAATAAAGGCAGAGAATCGTAAGATTATTTGGGTATTTTAAAGCTATCTCTTAGGCTTGAAATGATTTTGCTCCTTGGAAAGATTTCTTACAAATTTGTGATATACAGTATACATAAGAATGATGTAGCTTTTTCTTGGCTCTTGCTTACGAGAAGAAATAATAGTATTAAACTTCCATTATATTTAATGGATGTTGTAGGCCTCCTGTTTAACTGATAGACTGCTAAAATACCCAATTAACTAGACTCTTTACTAAGATCTGGGGTTTTTTAATGGAGTACCGTATGTTCAGTTTTGAACAGCTGGGGGGAATGTTGACATCTAAGATAAATGAGGACCTCCATCCTTTGGTATCAAGCCAGGAAGACCAGGGTTGCTGGGCTATTAAGGCTTTGGCATGCTGAAGCTTTGGGAGTTTTCATCTGTGAAGAGGAAGCCCCTTGTGCCAGCTCTGTGTTGCCTAGTTTTGGTTTGCAGGATTTTATTCTTGAGAGGCTTCTGTTTCAAAACTCCTAATTGCAATTTGCAGGTGAGTGGAGGTACAGCTGTCGATTTTCCAGCTGCATTCTGGTCATTAGTAGGTGGCTCACATGTGCTAAACGAAGTTAAACATTGCCAAATCGATTTGAAGTTGGTTCGTGCTGGGAGGTGTGACTTAACCATTTTAATTAAGGTGCCTTTCTGAGTGTGCTTGGGATGCTTCCTGTTAATCAAAACTTCCACCTGTGTGAGTAATTACTTTTTTAAGCAGCATCCCCAGAAGGATCAAATGTGACTGGATTATTTTCAGAGACCTGGATACCCAATTATATTGTTCTATAGAAAAGATTGTTTATACTTGTGGACAACAAAAGATCTTCCTGGCTCCACAGAGCTTTGGGTGCGAGGGGAAAAATAATATATAAAATGGATAATAAAAGACTTTATGGCAGTTAGTAGTGTCATGCAGCCTCTTAAGGAAAAGTTGTTTACAAAGCAAGATGCTACTTAGCACATGAAACTGTTGTGTAACTTAAGCAGGTGTCTTTTTTGAACATCCCAATTAGAAAATAAGCCTTAGAATTTAATATTAGAGCTTTTTACTCATTTCTGCAGCCACATGGCTCTTTATAATCAGGTGACAATGACACTATAATTCATTCTGCCATTTAACAGAGACTGCTATTCATCTTGAGATGGAAGAGTCAGTGCTGGATAAATTGCCATCTTTGTGCAATACTCCAAAGGAATCTGGGGCAGCACCTGCACAGGGGACTAGTTCAGGGAAACAGGTATGAAAACTTACTACTTTTCCAATAATGTGATTCTTCATAGTAACAAAAACGCTTGTGAAATCAAGGAGTCAGAAGTCACAGATGCTGCTTGCTGGAAGGATAGAGGCAGGCACCTTATACCTCTAGCCATGAGGCTGTGCAGCTAAGGAATGTGTCTGGTATACTTTGCCCTGAAAAGGCAGATCTTTGCTGTGAATACAGAATGATGGAGCAACATAACCCAAATGCCATACTAATAAATTTAAATACTATATAGGGTGTGTGATGGATTTTTTGCTTGTTTGTTTTAACCTGTCATCTTCAGTTTTCTCAAATCCTAGTTTTCTGGGTTGCTGTGCACGCAGGATGACTGTCTGTGACTTCTTTGTTTCAGTTTGTGTATTCTCCATAGTGCTGAGCTCTGCTTTGGTCTTATCTCAGCATGTGAAATGGTGATAACTGTCACACTCAGCATCCAGATCTATGCAGGACAGGCCTGAACTGAAAGTATTCCATAACTAATCCCTCACTCCCGTATTTTAGTGCATTTCTATAAATAAAAATGTTAGACACAGATTATAAAAAGTAGTTATTTTGAAGAAAAAATCTTTTTAGATGCTTGTGAAGTATCTTGAAGCATGAACAGATCAAAATTTTATAGGTGTTTCTAATAAGCTCTAGAATACAGATGTTTAGTTCTAATACAGATGTATAGGATGGAACAGCAGGAAAAAACCCCTTACCTCCATTAAACTAGAGGGGAAATTGATAGAATAAAATTAGCCAAGTGTAAATATGCTGTATTTCTTTGACACAAAGACTAGATGAGTAAGTTTGCCTCAATAGAATACAGGATTTTGTCCAATGAAATATGGAGCTACATCTTTCCATATCTTGCAGCTGTGTGTGCAAATACATGTGAAAGAAAGAAGTTAACTTTGTTCAAGTTTTTGAAGGCTATACAGAGAATTAGGAAGACTGGCTTTACAATGATAGTTAAATATATTACATATTCTGTATAAACAATAATGATGGCTAAACAGTTTGAGATTTGATAAAAATTTAAGATTATCCTGACCAGCTGGGTTTTTTGTATTTACTTAATTTACTTTTTAGCAAATGAGTGCAGCTCTGAGGGAACGATTAAGGAAAACAAGACGCTCATTTAATGCCAATTTTACAGTGGCAAAGCGGCTCAAAATAGACACTGATGAAAAAGACTCTGCTGGTGCTGACACAGGGGACCTGCCAGAGACAAGTACAGACTGTTCTAGATTACAAGATGGTTCTGGAAACCTGGAAGGAAATGGCCCTGGACACACATATTTCAAAAGTCCCTCAAAGGACAGTGGTCCCTGTGGATCAGCAGAGAATTCAGATGTGCTACAGGTTGATCTTGGTCAGCAACAGTCCCTGGAAGAGAAAGTAAAGCTGGTGAAACAAGTGCAAGAGAAGGAAGAGCTACTTCGTAGGCTCAAACTGGTGAAGATGTATCGATCCAAGGTGAGGCTGTACTTACCCACTGGTGTTTGAGTGTGGTGTTTGTGTATTGTCTCAGGCATTTTATAAGAATATCTGCAGGGTATGAAAACCCCCTTATGTCAGCAGATGATGACTCTTTGTTCATTTGTCCCAATTTCAGAACAACCTCTCTGAGCTGCAGGCTTTGATCGTGAAGTGGAGGAGTAGCACCCAGCTGATGCTGTACGAGCTGCAGTCGGCCTTTTCTGCAGATGGCAAGAGAGTGACTCTCACTCAGCTCATCGATACCTTTGGCTTAGAGGACCAATTACTGCACTACAGCAGAACAGAAGAAGATTTTGTAGATGCATAATCTACAGCTGCAGAGCTTTCTTTGCACAGACACAAAAGCAGAAAAGACTGAATAAATTCTGATTGTGTCAGAAGGGTTGGTCAAACAATGGACTTTATGCTTTGGGGTGAGGAGGTTTTCTCAAGAGATACTTGTAATCTGTGTCCATACATACAGTAGGCACTGTAAAACGCATTACTTAATGGAAAAAATCAAACTGGTAATGTTTTGGAGAATCTGGCTTAAGGACTTGGTCAGTGAATTTTTATTTAGTAAAAATAAAATTAAGTCACAGTTTAACAAGTAGAAAGCAGTCCATTTTTTGATTAGTCTCTGCATTGTTATTTGTACTGAAATAACTCAAATTGTCAGTTCTGTTCATGTCCAGATGGGGAACAGTTCAGTTTGTTTGTAGATAACACTCATTTTACAAATGTCTTCCTGGTGCAAGTCAGCCAATGAAGCCTAATTGACAGCATTTTGTGAGTTAAGAGAAGATAACTAATTTTGATGATGTTAGTATTCCAGAGCTAAGATGTTCTCACTAGCTTTAACTCCTATCGAGGGAAATGTGGTGTGCTGCAGTTGCTTTCAGGGCTGCTGTCTCATAAGCATTCTGCCTGAGGTAATAGAAGGGAAGGCAAGAAAATTGAAATCAACTTTCTACTCTCCTACTACATCTGAGAACAAAGGTGTTTTCTCTTTTCAAATAAATAAGAAAAACAAGACCTTGTTTAATGGGATTGCTTCAAACACAGCATCATAAAGCTGAATAAATCTTTACCATTTCATTTATTCTCTAATAAATGCCTTTTTAAAAAAGTTTTATTTAACTTAAAATTGCTTATTTTCTCATCATAGTGACTTATGTTTTTTATTTCCTTAAAATCACTGCTTCTCAAGTGTAACTACATAAATCTTAACTACTTTACAACTCTCCCTGCTAGGAATCTTGTTTTCTCATTGGTTATATGCCTACCTCTTTTGTTTACAGGTGCTATATCTTTACAACTCCATGTTAGAGATGGTAAAGAAAAAGAGATGTACAGGATCACAACTGAAATAGTTTTTTCTTACAAATGTGTAAATTTAAGGTAAGGTATCAAAGCTGCTGTTGCTCTCACAATGAAATGGGTTTAGATGTCATGTGCGTTTATGAAAGGAGAATTGACACACACCATGGAGCAGGGAAATAAACAGCAGGGAGCATGCCTGAGTAGGTAGATTGGGCTCTAGCAGCAGTTAACTTTATTGCAGGTTCTTTATTTTCCTGAGCTGTCATGGAAGGAGCTGGCAGGAGGATACATCTCAATGTAAAGGGGTGAGAGATGCCAGAAACTCTTTGAGGAGGCCAGATGCTTCCAAACCAGGTTTTCCTGTGCTTCTGCCCTTGGCAGCAGCCACAGCTCCTGCTGGCTGTGGGTGATTATACCACGATAAGAGACAGCTGCCTTTGGCACACATGGGCAGGACGAAGCATCCCTACATCTGCTCAGAAACCTACACCTGTGCCATCACAAGGGTGAATTATTATGTCAAACCCACAGACATGAATTGTACCAGATGCCAATTCATAGATTTCTTTACCTTTAAAAGTTTCTACAATTGCATATTGCAAACAATGGACATACAAATATACATTTCTTCTATCAGTCTACACTTTCTTGTATCCTTTGTTTACTGTAATGAGTTGTATGGTTTATATAAGAAAACTCATAGAAGTAAATCTCATCAACTGAAATATAATGGGGTTACAACCAGGTGTAAAAAATACAAATCAGACAATCATACATCTGTCAAATTCCTTTATTTTGAAAGAAAACAGAAGAAACAATTTGTGGAAAGAAAAGTTCAGGGAGAAGAATCAGCTGTCAAAACTCTTTTCCTTAGGTAAGACCATGGTATTATCCATCTACCCAGACTCTGATTTTTAAATAATATGGACTGTCCTTGGTTTCCAGCTTTCAGCTTCTGCCTGAAGAATTGCAAGCTGTTTTTCCTGTTCTCTTATGAGGATCCGTAGATATTTCTGCTTCACAATCTCTTGGTAGCGCTGCCTTGTGATCTTTTCAGAAATATCCCGTGTGTCTGCAGAAAACAAAGTATTACTGTTAGCCTGTGCTTATAGCAGATGTGTAGTTTATATTTATATGGGACCTGTCCTGGGGTTATTCCAAGTTCTGTATAAAATAGGCAAACATTTTAAGAAAGGCTCACAGTTGGGCTTTATAGTACTAAGGGCCTTTATAGTACTGAGTAAAGCAAAATATTTCAAAAAGGCACTGGGCATGCTTTCTCTAACTTCTAGCAAGTACCCACTGTTTTGAAAATCTACAACATTTTTCCACTAGTGGAAAGATCTCTAAGTTTTTCTGATACTGAATACTATTCTTAGCTCCACATTCCTTCCTCTGTTCTCTTGGAAGGGTGAAAAGAAGTCCATTGAACAGCTTTCAGAAAAATTGAAAGCATGTTGCCTAATGACTGTAATATTTGGACTTGAACAGTTTCAGGAATGCAGTTAGCTTTGGTTACAAGAGCCACAGGAGTCTCCAGGTAACTCTTCAGTAACCCCGTTAGGTTTTGGCAGGAAGGACTCTGCTCATTGTGCACAAACAATGACAGGCATTCCTTGCCCCTCAGCTGATGGTGGAGAACAGCACTGTCCAGCCTTGGAGTTATTTTCTGAATGTTCTTTTCTGGTACCTTCAAGTGCATCACTGGACTCACCAGCTGCCTTGAAAATGTGCATCCTTTCTGACACAGAGACCAGCATTTCCTTCAGCTGCAGGCTGAGCTCATAGTTCGCTTGCTCTTTTAGATCGATGCACTTCTTCAGCTCTCTGACTTTTTTCTGATGGTTTTTCACATTCTTCTTGTGCAACTGTCCATTTTGAGATGAATAAAGCAAATATATGAGGTCATACAAAAACTGTTCAGACAAACATGATGAAAAGCTGTAATTTTAAGCACTGTGTTGTAGCTTGATAAATTTTCATGTATGTTGATTTGACTAGTAGCACATGGTAAGCTTTACTTTATAAAGTACCTTTCACACACTGTGTCTCAGTTTATGAAGCTCTAACTTAAGGAGCAGCCAAGGAATAAAGAGGTATAGGTCAGGAAGGGAGATATATTAAAGATAAACTTGAAAGGCAAAGGGAGAAAAGGAAGTCAATGGAATCCATGAGTTAAGGACATGCTCTTGGCTGCTGGGAGCTGCTGGATGGGCTGTAAAGGGACAAAACAAATACTAAATCTTGAAGAAGAAGCTGATGCCAACTAGCACAACTTGGAGAAAATCCAGTGAAATCACTTGAAAACAAGGACAGTCATAATTCGAAGGATGAAATACATGAGGTAACCAGCAAATCAGATGGCTGTGTCTCTTATTTTGAATACAGAGGGGAGGGATACTTTGAACAGGCTGGTGCTCCTGGAGAGAAACATTAAACAGTGAAGATGTTTAAGAATGTTTCATTAGAAATGGAAGAGTGACTTTTATAGGCAGTGCTGTGCAAGAAATGATTAGCAGATCTGGATTCAGCTGTTCAGGATAGGAAAGTATTTAATTCCAGTAACAGAGCAAGTGGATAGGCTTCATCTCTGCAGCAGTATGATGACTGCTTCTAAACACTAGAGAACTGCTGCTGTAGACAGCACAGCTCAAGCTGAGGAAACTATTGAAGACCAGATGGACAAATACATGATATATCTATACCTATCTATATCTATACCTATCTATATCTATACCTATATCTATCTGTGTGTGCTATTATGGGTGCACCCCAACAGTTCTTGGGTTAGAATGCTATATCAATTACACTTCTTCTTTCAAACACCTCTTGCTAATGAAGGCAAGGAGCTGCATTTAAACTAAGGCTGTGTCTCAGGTGTGGTGGTTCCCTTGGATTTACCTCATCCATGACGCCAAGGCTCTGCTCCATCCCTGCTAAGTGCTGAGCGATGTGGGTCTCATAGTTGTGCACAGTTAGGAACTGAAGAAATAAAATCAGAAAGAAATTATCTTATGCCTGTTCATTTGAAACAATTCCACCCTTCTATAAAGAAAGTCATACTATGTGAAACTCAAAAAACTAGAATTCTGCAGTGGTACAGCTTACTAGTGATCATAAATGGACCTTGTAAAGATATGCTTGGATGCTATGTGAGTGCTAGACTGTGCAGCTCTAAAAAGGATGTTATTTATTATATGTTTATAATGGAAACAAGGGCAAACAAGTATGCTGAGATTGTCAAAAACCCCAAGCTATGCTTTTGCTTATAATGTAATCTAAGCTAACATCTGGAGACATAAGACAGTCAGTCTTTAGGCTAGAGAATTACTATTTTCTGTCTAATGGCTTCCCAATCATTCTTACTTCTTTCATTGTTCTATCTGCATAATAATTGACAGATCAGAGAATTTATTGATTTTTCCTTGAGCACACTACTACTAAAATATCTCTTTATCAAATAACTAATGGTAAACCCCATAATGTTTTATGGATCTATAACAGGCAGTGGACAGGTTTCTGTAGATGTAGATTCATCCAACACTTTCCTTTTTTACTGTGCTTTATAGCTGTCCCCACTGCTGTATCTCCAGCCTACCCATCCTTCAACATCCCTTACTCCAAACCTTTATGCCACCCACCTCATCACCATAAGACCATAAGATTTCCCTACAGTCTTCTACATCCCATGCTGCAATACCCTCAGGCTTTCCCTACAACCTTTCTTCTTCCTCCTTTCTTCTCCCGGTGGTATCCTTGGCTGTGTCCCACAAGCTTTACCTCTTTTTCCTGGCCTGCCAGCTTGTTCAAAGCTATGTAGGTGCTGCCATGCTGGCTGGCTGCCCCTCCTGCCTGCCGGGCATGGCAAACAATTCCCAGTTCTGCTGTGGGGCCAGCAAAGGGCAGTGAGGGGGTGGAACGGGGTGAGGGCGCCGTAGGAACGCTCAGTGTACAACAAAGTTATGGGATTTCTCTGCAATGCCAGATGGGGGCACCTCAGGCCTTCCACTTCCATAAATCTGCTCGATTTATGAGATCTGTTCCTTGTGGCTGCAAAATCCTGATTTCTTATTCAATGCCAATTTTGAAACACTGAGAGTTAGGGCTAATTTTGCCTTAATTTACACTGTAACATCCCACAGAATTTCATCATTGCTCAATCTCATGAATAAGACTTCCCTTTGAAAGATGAATTGTTGACTTATTAGGAATCCCGTTTCTCTAGTAAGAGGAGATTTATGAGGTATAAATATAAACAATCTATCTTACAGGTATAGGCAACATAATCTTCTGCAGTTAAAATATAAATCAGAAAAAGCAACTCACTAGCTGGCAATCTTTTGAAATAGGTAGTATTACAATATCCCGAGCCTTCTCTTTCAGATCTTCTATCTGCATTTTCATTTTCTTGTGTTCCCATTCCAGCTGTATTATTCCTTTAGAGAAGTCTTTAAATTCTACCATGGCAGTAATTTTTTTTTCTCCTTGAGCCTAAAAAAATAGATCAATCTTAATTAACACACTTTACAGATTATGGAATGATTGCTTGCAACAAGATGGGCAAGTTTCCAAAGTCATAATTTTAGTCAATTAAACATGCTATACTGCAGCCTCTTTCCAGACTTTGCTCCAGATGGTTATCTTTTAAGGAAGCTCATTCTCTTTTATGCTCTGTGTCACAGCCTTAGATCATAGAAATAGATGAAGAAAATGACAACTAACCTGTCCCTCCTCTCCCTCCACCTATCTAGCTTTTATAAGAATTGAAAGGCATTTTAGTTCTACAAAATACAAGCTTCTCTGTTTAAGGTATTTTCTAGATGTTACTGAAGGCTTTGTGCAGTAGCAGTAAATGACAATTTTTGTATAGCTAGAATGACTAAAAAAAGAATATTTCATGAGGGTATGAAAAACTGTTTTAAGTATCATCACCAATTTCACCTTACATAAAAAACCTCATTAATTTTTACATTTAATGTGAGCCACTACTCAAATGCTTCTTAACATGACTGGAAGTTTGCCTGAAGGGAATTTTTGGACTGGTGCCCATGATATTAGCATTTTCTAGTTACAGTGTGTGTGTAAGTGATGGTGTGTCTGAAGACTGTCGCCATTTCATTGATCTGAATTGTATTGATCAAACATCAAGAAAGCAGTCTGCACTGCAATCTTTACATCATGAGAAGAGACATCAGAGGATTCTTAATAGCTTCTAGATTACAACTGAGCCTGCTGGTGTGTTGTAATGAATTGAAACTAGATGTCAAACTGGAGAAAAAGCTGAGCCCCTGAAGGACAACACATTTGTTTAGAGAGCTTAAATTTCCTCCAGACAATGTAAATTACCGCAAGAGCGCAGTTCAGTTCTTCAACAACACTCCTATCAATGAGAACAGCATCACTGTAGTCTGGGATCTGAGTACTTTCCAATTCCACCTGCCCTTGTTTTAGCAAAAACTGGACAGTCACGTTCTGCTGAAGCTTCATCTTCTCCTCCTTCAGCCTAAGATGGCAGAAAATAAAAACAGCATTTAGTGATTTCAACAGGATTATATAAATCCTCCCATGATTCTCAATGTTTATATTTATTACTGATAGGTGATACGTTCATGTAGGGCTTACACTTTGACAGACTGTGTCTTCTGTTTGCTGCTAAAGGGACTACAAACTCTGAAACTTATGGTATATGTATACATAAAGTTTTTAAGCACTAGATTCAGTTTAACATACTCTAGCAGATGTTCTGAGGGAAAATGTTATTAATGAAAAGAAATCTTAATATCAATTGAAAAGAAAACAGAAAACTGTGTATTTTACTTTGGAATTTATTCTTGAATGATAATGAATATGAAAATTATTTTATGTAGATGAAAAAAATGAAATATTGCAAGGCCAAGTAGCAATGAAACCTAGATTAAAGAGTACTGGAGAACAGAGGTGAATAATTTTGTTTGTAACTATTGGTTCTGTGTTAGTGGAGTATTAAAGGACAGCTGAACATAGGAAAAGACAAAATTACCAAGTGAGTTCTTGGAAAGTGTTCTCTAATTGTGACTTCATCTTCTCATTTTCATCCACTCTTCTCCGGAGACAGGCCTGCATGTCTCCCAGTGCTAGGGCCTTCCACTTCACCTAGGCAAGCAACATTGGGACATTCCCAACTTTTTCAACTTTGTATGTCAGGCCAAACCTCTTTGAGGACAGACAAGTTCTTAAGAAGATGTCTGTATATATAAATATGCAGCCCAGTGTTTTGAGAATCTCTGTACAGCATTTGAGACATAAAGGTTACAGTACTTATACTCTGCTCAGGAAATTATTTGTTCATATATGCATAGTTTATTTATACAAAGGGAAATCATATTTGCTTCTCTTTTGGTCAAATTTCATGTATATCTGTCTCTGGATAATTCAGATTTATTCATTCATGCTTTTATAATGAACAAATACATTTCCAGAAACACCTTTTGTTAAGAATTGCTCTTTATATTTTAGAAAAAATGCACTGGTGCAAGTGTAGAATGCTTATATGAGAGGATAACTTCAACAGATAATGTGAATCAAATAACTTATAGTTTTTTTGGTATGGATAGAGAAAAGGAAAATTATATTTTTTATTTTTAATGAAACCATATCAAGCTCACAATCATTCTGATCAAATCCATCCATATTAATATGCTATTTTTTCCTCTGAAGAACTACAGCTAGAACTAGAGAATGGGTTTCCCTGTTATTCTGAATTGAATGTGGCCAGAACAAACTTTCAAAGGCCAATGGAGTATATATAACCTGCATTGTTATTTCACACTAGCTTGACCCTACGTGAGAACT
Source organism: Brachypodius melanocephalos (assembly GCA_013398615.1). Classification (NCBI taxonomy): domain Eukaryota; kingdom Metazoa; phylum Chordata; class Aves; order Passeriformes; family Pycnonotidae; genus Brachypodius; species Brachypodius melanocephalos. Next base: position 2,699,136 of record VZSR01000514.1, read on the forward strand.
CCACTAAAGTTTAAGACTCAGAAATATCACTAAGTGTAAGGGCAAAATATAGAATTTTACGTACCAGCTCCTCACTCTCCACTTTATTTCGTCTAGCTAGACAAAATTGTTCCCACATAGACTGGTCTAAACCACTGGGCCTGTGCTCAGGATTATCCAGTTCATCCATGGCTTTCATTAAAAGGGAAAGTGCATCTTGGTAATCCTCAGCTGTTCCCTTCACATAGGGGTTAGCTGTGTCAAGGAGGGTTTCTGTCCTTGGGGTCCTAGTGCACACACACAGCACAGACAGGGTGTACTTTGCATTTTCTCTAGCATAGAAGGAGGTCACAAAAAACTCAGGATATTTCATACTCTCAATGTCTTGCAAAAAGCAAAGAGATAAGACTGTACAAAATAAGAATATTGTCTTGGAACTTGATAATTGTTTAGATTGCATTTAAAATAGATTTTGTGGAGTGAATAAGGAAATGTATATTCAAAACAACAATTGTTAGTGTGATAGGAAAGTAGCTATTAATTATCCAACAAAAAGCAAGCAATGTAATTTAGACTATTAGAATAAATAGTGTTCTCATTCTTGACTCAGGAGAAATATTAGTATTTGAACAATGGAATCAAAGGGGATCTTACTCTGGTCGATCTCTGTAAAGATGTAAAAGTTCCTCAAAGAGATCATGAGGTAGATCAATAAACTGCTTTATAAAACCATGTTCCAGGCTCTGGGGGTGAGGAAGAAAGCTTTCTTGTTACCACAATATTATTTTTTTTAAAAAATCAACCTGCCCATATCTTAGAAATACAGGATTACAGTGCTTTTCCAAGTGCTCCCAAACATCATAGGAATCTGCACTATTTCATAAATTCTTCTATGCACACACTGCCCTTTACTGCCTAATTTCATTGATCAGTGAGCTGGCCAGAACTCTTGCTTACAGAGAAGTATATTTTTCTCATTATGAAGATACAACATTAACTTTTAGCTTCTGAAACTCCATGTGTTTCCAAGAGTCTCACCTTCTCTTCATGTAATGCGTCTCTATAGGGGCCTGTGTAAGCCTCAACACCGTATTTTGCAGTCAGGATTTTTCTTGCACCCTTGACCTACAGGAAAACCAAAAGATTTCAGGAATGAAACAGCCAGCAGAAGCAGTGAATAGCTATTCACATACAGTGGTGAAGTTGACACCTTCCTATTTCTAGAGATAACCTTGTGAGCTATTTTAAGTAACCATATAGTGCCTTCTTCAGGGGTCACTTGTAGATACTGCTAGAAGATGAAGAGCTGTGAAATTAAAGTAACCTGCTGCTTAAGAATGTTACAAATTTGTGTTAAGAAATGCTTACAAGCCTTCTGAAACATTGAACTTGATATCTTTTTTCCTATAGAGATTTCTTTTTACTGTCATGTCATGTCAGGTAAGATCAGTCAAAAAATCTCAAATGTTGTTCAGTGGAGAGTTCTTAGCTTTAGAATGAGATTTCCCCATTGTCATGGCAGAGTTCTGCTATGTGTCAGGATACTAAAGTCATGTTTTATAGAGGCTGTTAAATGCTAATACTCTGCTGGGGAGACAATTTTGTTGTATTTGACAGTTTCCAGGGACCAAAAGTTGTACCAATGGGACCATTTAGAAAATGAAGAAAAAAAAAAATTGAAAACTGTAAGCTGGTATACACTTGGCCTCAGATGGCTTTAAAACTAGCCCAGCCAATTCAGTGGTGGGGGCTAGATGCCTGTTTGGAATCCCCCCCTGCAGCTCACAATGGGCTGCTGGCAGCTCCAAACACACAGTGCTCTGCACAGGCTGAGCAGGAGATCTGACATGTGGAGGCAGCAGTTTATTATCCGTGGACTCATGAACAGCTCCATGAAGACAAAGTGGGCAAATGGGATAATATTGTCCCCAAAACCAGAACCAACCTGCAGACTACCACAGTAAGAGACTTGCACTGAAATCCAGACCTACTACTGTACTTTCAGCTTGATACCAGGTACTAAAGAATATTATATATAGCAAACAAATAGCTGCATGCCCTTCTGAATGTTCTTTTGCCAAAGAGCTCCAGAGGAACCAAGCTGAGTACCTATTAGGAAAACCAGACATACTTATAATGTATGTCACCTGTACAAATTGAAAAAAACCAACAATGACCCTGTAAATTGTTGGAGAGATCTTTATGGCAAGATTTTGGTTTGGAAAGAGCAGACTCCACATGAAACTGTACTGTAAACATTACATTATTCCTAACAACAGCATTCCAAATTATAACTTACTTTTTCTTTCTTCTTTTTCACGAGGAATTTATGAAGTCCAGCTTCTCTGGTGTCCAACTCTTCATCCAACAGTAAAGCATAAATGAGATTGACTATTTTAAGTTCTTCCTGTGAAATTATTGTAAATTAGAAGAGTTAATATTTCTACTGCACAGAGACAAAGATGAAAAATTAATGCTTTTTGCAGTACCTGGTAGATGGCCATCTCTGATTTCAGTTTCTTCTCAGAGAGTTTGCGGACAATCTCATCAAAATTTTGTGTTGTTTCCTTGATGGAAGCTTCAAGTTTGTTCCATTCATTTCTCAGAAACTGGGGAAGGACAAGATGAGCAATATTACATCTGGAAGAACAAATGATTTCTGATGTCTCGAGATATATATATTTTTATATATATATATATATATATATTTATATATAAGAGATGATGGAGATTGCACAATATGGATCTGTATAATTCAGCCAAAAAGCCACAGAAATTACTTGTTTGGAAAGAGTTCTGCCAGGCTACAAAGTTAAGTTGTTCCAAGACCAATTTGAAGAATAAATATAATTGTATTATTTGTGTATGGCATCAGCAACTCTGGGAATGAACCTGAAAAACACATTTTAGAAATACTGGTACATTTGTGAAGGAAAGTTACCTTCTTAGGATATTACAACTTTTACAAGTTTGTGCCCATAGTAATTGTTCTAAGTGGAGACTCCTAATTCTATCCAAGGTAGGATTTATTTAATATGCCCCATGATCTTTGATCTTAGTTTATCCTATTTATTAGTACTCATTTTTAGAAGTTGCTTCTGAGAAAGATTGGAAGTTTTGGTCATGAGCATTTTGAACTAACCTATCTTTTCCTCATTTTAATTTACCTCTCTATAATCTTCTTTTTCTTCATTTAGCTCCTTGACTTTTTTCTCATATTCTTCAAATATTTTCTTTTCTTCTTCAGTCCAAAGATCCTCAGATCTAGATATAAAAGAAGGTGGAGGAATATCCTGGAAGTATTGAAGAAAAAAATGTTTAAAAAGCAATATTCAGTCTACATCAGCACACTAACTACAGCATGCACTAAATTTAACAAAAGGTATTTCTTAGTAAGGTACAAGCCAAAGTAACATATATATTCTGTTGCTCTGGTCTGTTACTGGCACCAGTAATTTTAGTGTATATATATCATGGTAGACTTACTTGCAAAATACAAGAATTTGGTACTCAAATACTACTGTCAGTACAAGATACACCACATTTTCTGTTTCAGAACCCCAAACCTAACTCCATGCTAATGTAAACTTCTCTGTGGAGTCCTAATTTTCGACAACAGATTGATTTCAGAGGAGTGCTTGGATCTGCTCTACCCGTTTCCTGTGGCGCTCCTTCACATCCTTTCCTTCCTCTACTGCTGTACTATCTATATTTGGTGAGTTAAATGAAACACAGTGTTTTTCTGTAAGATCACAGCCATAGATGATTGACCCTTCCCCCAGCGATATAGCTGTTATAATGGTGATGTATTAGACAGATGTACATTAAATACATGATGTTCCTACAGTATTCCACTGTGATAGGAACAGGTGTTGATAGGTAATTCTACACAGGCAGTAGAATTTTGTGGTCTTTTTTTGTGTTTGCTCTCTTATGGACTCTATCTGGTCATAATGCAATTCTACAGTTCTCCAGCTTTTTTCTGTCACTGAGGTTGGAGATATTTGCTGGTTGAATTTCACACTGCCAGAGGAGTCCACAGCTTTCCTAAAGGACATGGCAGAAACACATCTCACCATTTTCAAAATGTCTTCCCTCCTGATTTCCAGCACTCCACCCATCATGTCATCAAGAGCCCGCGATCTTTCATCGTCCTGGCAAGAACCACAAAAAATACTTGAAGGTACAAAAGGAAGTGTAGCAATTGCAAGTTTTGGGGGTGGTAACAGTGTTCACCTCTAGATTATTCAGCATGTCACTACCAGATTGATGCTTTTGGGGGATGTGTGTGAAACATGCCAAAAGTTTCAGCTTTTTCTGGTAAACAGATACTCATATACCAAATAACTTACTAAAAATGCCATTTGGCAGTTTTGGAAAGAACGCAGGCATAGGTTACTTCTGGCCAACTCACGAGCTATGATGAATAAAGTTGTAATTGTGCATCTGTTTTGGGGCCAAAACCATCTTAGTTTTTTTACAGATGCATTTTAAACCCAGAGGAAAGCACTACAATTTTCTAGTCTGAACCATGGACAGTAGAGGCTGCTGAATCAACAAACACATATCAAGCACAAAGCTCTTGACTGAGGAACAGCATGAATTTGGACATGTATCTAGTTCCCACCCACCTGATATGGTATTTTAAATTTCCCCTAAGCACATGTTTACAAAACCGACTCTAACACTCTACCTTTTCTCCCCTAGCTGACCTATGTAGTTCTGATTGTAAACAACACTAAGAATGAAAAGGCACATATCATCATTTCCTACCAGTTTAAATTTATACTCCCATACTACATTACTGGAATGGTTCAGTGCTGCATTAATTAAATAAGACTGAACAGAGACAATGGCCTGCAAAAGGGATTCTTCTTTAATTACCGTGGCAGCAAGGCGCCTTTCCATTTCAAGCCTAGCCAGCATTTCTGCTTGCTCTATCTCCTCTTGAGTCATGTATTTCTCAACTTTAATCTGAAGGCAGAAAATGAAGTTCATATCAGGGTTCCTTTCTCCAACCATAATCACAGGGACTAAGAACCTTTGGAAAAATAGTGGTCCTGGTTTTGACTGGGATGGAGTTAATTTTCTTCCAAGTAGCAGGTGTACAATGTATTCCACAGCCTGGGGATTGGTGTGTTGGTGCTGAGCAATTGTTTTTCATTTGCATCAGTTGTTTTTCTTGGGTTTTATTGCTTTCTCTTTTTATTATTTTCCTCTTAATTACATTTATGATTAGGTTTTAATTGCATTAATTACATTATAATTATCATTGTTGTCATTATTATTATTTTTTTTTTAGTTATGAAACTGTTCTAATCTCAACCCACAAGTTTTCTCACTTTTACCCTTCCAGTTGTTTCCCTCACCCTGGTGAGATGGGGCAGTGAGTGAGCAGCTGTGTGGTACATAGTTGAGGTTAAACTATTACAATGGTGTAATACAAATTCTCCAGCTTGTTGCTGTGCTCTGTGCTCAATGCTCTGCTCTATGACAATATTCCTCAAGATGAAAACTCTCCTTTTGAACAGCTACAGAAACTACATTTAAATATCCTAAAATATAAGCCACCATCACTTTTGTTGATATTAGTTGTGTTTTGTGTATGCCTTTTCTTACAGTGGGATAATATGGACTGGCAAGAGAGCAAAGAAAAATGGGAAAAGATTGGCCACATGAGCAAATAAGATCAGTGGAATATATTGCATAAGAAATATGGTATTTCTTTGTAAATAATTAATTGAATTTATAAGTGCATTACTAAGTATGCTCTCAGATTTTTAGTTTAAAACTACTTTGTTTCAAAATGGCACTCAGAGAGAACAAATTGCTGTGGAAGCAGTTCCTGAAAGCCTGGCTTGAATGTCAAGAACAAAGAATTTGTATCTAATTAATGGGCATTTTGAAAACGTTTACAGCAATAAATTAAGTCTGTATACATTTTTTCATTTCAGATTGACTTATTAAGGCTTTTTTCCCTGAAAGGGAAAGGGAAGAAAATGAGCCAAAAAGATGATTTTAAGTATACAGACACATCTGCTGGAGTTTTTCAGTACTGACACAATGTCTGGAAATGAGAAGAATTAGAGAGCTGGGTTTGAATGGGTGAAATACAAAGATGTGTTTTTCAGACACCTCTGAATCCTGAACGGTGAGTGCTCGCTCTGGCACCTCATCATCTGTAAGGACTGGCTCCCACACTTCTACTTGAAGTTCAAGCTGTTCCAAGATTTCTTGGATCTTCAAGTTTCTTTCTTTCACTCGTGTGATCTCCTGCTCCTTTTTTTGTACAACTATGTCAAATTCCTCATTAAAAGCAGTTTTGACTTTGTAAATGATGTCCTGGAATACCAAAAAAGGAAACAGCAGTATTGTTCAGGTCACATCCATCCATGTTTATATACTACTCCTCAAGCCATCAGAATCATGTGTGTATTTGTATGTGTGACAAGGAGATAAACTGGTAAACCCTTTTTTTATGAAAATCCTAAGTGTAGAGTTCAAGCTTTGTTAAATGGACTTAGGCAGGTGATCTCTTTTTTTCTTCTTTTGTTTTCCATTAGAAATTTTCGTTCATTTTCTTCTACACATTTGGCATTTAAGAAAGAGTCTGAAAGAAATATGCTGCTGCCAAAGCTAGATAAAAAATTAGGCTGCCCTCTATTTGCTTGTTTTTGGCCCTCTTCAGCTGAAAAAAGGAGGAGCTTCAAAGAAAAAAAAACATGTGACCTGTAAATGTAGAGACTGTAAATCACAGGTGCAGGGAGGCAGAGCAAAGGATATACTTTCCTGATGCAACCTGCAGCTTCAATATGCTTCCATGTGATTCTCTGTCATATATAAGTAAAATGTGCCCATTAAACAAACTAACATTGGAAACTGACTTTTTAAGAACAGTTCAGACCTTATAATCATCTAAAAAAGCATGTATTCTTAGTGGATAAATTCTTATTTTAGCATAAAGAATTGTCTCAATGAAGAAAAGTCAAACTTTAAAGAGGGTAAACCACATGTCTCTCTTACTGTGAGTTTTTTTTTTACTAAAATGCACCATGAAAAGGATACAGATACCCTGAACTTGGATAACCAATTTCATGAAGTCTTGTTCTTCCAACCCAAGCTGGCAAATCCCCAACACTATGTGTATTTATCAGCTCTTGTCTCAGTTACTCAGAGACTGGTGTGACTCTCCATTGTTTAGTGTCAGTGTCCAAAATCTAACAGTGGCTGTGAATGCTTTAAAAACCAACAATTACAAGAGTTTCACTGCAGTAAGACAGATTTCAGAAGATATCACCTTCAATAATATTATCTGATTGAGTTTCTGGTCCTTGGTGTGCAAGTCACATGGGTGGTATAGGATAGAAGTGTCCCCACCATACTGAGAGCTCAGGCTTCCCTTTAGGCAGTGAGATGCACCACCATCAGCCACTTCTGCTGCCTTCTCTCCTTCTTCCTCAGATAAAGCTGTCTCAGAATCATCCTCAAGATTTTGCTTCTGAGCCTGCTCAGAAACATGGCAACTGTGTTAAGTTTGCACGCGATCCAGTGGCACATGATGAAAAAAAATCTAGAGGTTATATTCTTCAGTTAAGCTCAGTGATCAAAATAATACAAATTGAAATGATCATATCTGGAATACTGGATCCATTTGTAGGTTCCCCAGTACAACACTGGGAATACTGAAGCAAGTCCTGTGATTGGCCACTAGTACCAGTAAAGATTTAAAACATTTTATATGTGAGGACAGACAGAAAGAACTGGAATTGTTTACCCTCAGGAAGGAGAAGGTTGGGAGGTTCTTTTTCCTGTGAGGGTTGTCAAACATGAGAAAAGGTAGCCCAGAGAGCTTATGGATTCTTTCACCAAGGAGAGATTCCAAGCCTCACTGGACAGCCCTCAATAAATGCTCTGGGAATGCTGGACTAGATAACTTCCAAAGGGCTCCTCTAACCTCAGCTATTCTGAGGTTATATTTATTTAAGATTAATACTTTTTTTTTTTTTAAACAACATTTCACCTTTATTTATGTTTTTAAATTTTTTTGGCCAACTTCTATAGCAAGAAAATGGGCCTTAGGAATGTAACTAGATAAAGGAGTGATAAGATGCCAGCTCAGAAGATCAGGATCTGTACCTTAAGATCAGCTGTCTCAGTCTTCTTTAACTGGAGAACTTTCTTCAAAGTTTCCAGCTCTTCTTTACTACGTTCCTTCAGTGGATAATTACTCACTTGACAATCTTTATGGAAGCACTGCTCAAATTTAAAATAAAAAAACCCAAAGTAAGAAGTTCTTCAGAATGCTTCTATCAGTTAATTTATACAATACCTGAATGCTAAACAGTTACAAATTGCTTAAAATCAGGAGTAAAATTGAGGATCAATTAGTACAATGCATTAAATAGAGCTTTTAAAAATAATCTATGGGTGTGGTCTCTTTATCCATCTTTATCCACAGAATTAAACCAGAACTAGTTTGTTTGGGTTTTTTTTTATAAAATGACTTAGTCTTTCACTACCCTTAGGATAATCCATTATCATCAGTTTGACTCATCTCCCTCTGTTTAAGAGAGGCAAAATCAAGGTTAAATTTTGCCTTTATGATCTCTGTAGCAGAATTCATATGGACTGACAAAGAAAAATAGTATTTACTTCTCTTTTTAGCAATCCTAAAAATTGTATGTGTAAATATATTGTCTGAGATCAAGGAATAAAGAGTTTTCTATTTGCTTATCAGCACTGTTTTCCACCTTTGAAGGTAAAATCCACCAGGCTCAGACAAAATTAACAGAATAAAAGATTTCTCTGAGCCTTGGGAAGAAGTAAAGTTTTTCCCACACCATAAGACAATCATAAATGTGTTATTTTGTCTCTGTACCTTAAGGAATAAATAAACTACTGCAGAAAATATCTTAGAAAGCAGAGGTTACCTTAACTGCACGTTCTTTTACACACATGACATCCCAGCAATCATATTTGATTAAATCTTGCAAATAGCAGTAGGATAAAGTCTGCATCTCAATCTCCTTCCTCACCTTTCAAGACACAGAAGAGAACAGGATGTGGCACAAAGTAACAAGATATGGACAATTTGCATTGAGTTACTGAGACTAACAAATGAATTATCAGTATTTCATCATCTTAGACTCTCACTGCTATCTTCTCCAAAAACTATCTGCATAGTAGTGAAGGCATAATTTTCTATGTGAAGAAAAGCATTCTAGAACTTAAGCAACATGCCCAAGGCCACAGTATGAGATTTACAGTTTCTGGGATAAATCATAATCCAAATTGCCTTGTCTGCATCAGCAGTTTCACTTGCTTCAAAAAGTGACTTTAAATACTTTTCTGTTTTTCTGCTTCTCAGCAGTGAACAGCAACTTTGAGATAATCCTCTGTTATTTACTCATTTTTCTCCATTCCACTGATAGTTTTGAAGTGTTCCCCCATTCTGCCATACCCTGGCCACATCTTCTTCAACCTCCTCTTGCACTTGTTTCAGTTCTTCTAAGTCCAGGCTGAACTCCCAGTGCTCGAGTTTCTCAATGTTTGGCACATGCTCATTCTCATGCATCATTTTCTGAATCTATTAAAAAACAAAACAAAACAAAACAAAACAAAAAAGCCCACCAAAAAGTAATTTGTGAATAGAGGAAATGCTGGTTTTAACACTATAGAACTTGCTATCAGAGAAAATTATTTTAATTACTTGCACTTTTAACTGCCTTAGGGGAAGAAGCAGAAGAAAAAGGAGAGGACAGTCTTTTCTGTAATGGAAGGTTGCTGGACAGGCAGAAATTAGCCTGCTGAGGGGACAGATAGCTCAGGGTATGAGGGTGGTACAAAATACTCATTTGGAGCCAAGGAAACAGAAGCAGACAGTAGCTCCTGGCAATTTCAGCATTGGTCCCTGAAGAAACACATCTCTTTAATACCTGTCTGCTCAGAGCTTATGAAAAAAAATGTAACTGAGCACTAGAGCTTGCAGCCATAAAGGAAGTGTTCTTGTAAACAAAACTGGGAAGCTGAACTATTACCCTTAGAAGAAACTCACAGTTTCCTGCAGCTTTTTAATTCCCATTTGCACCTCTTCCTTCTGGTTAGCAAACCTCGTGGTCTCTTCTCTCATAACCTGACATACAACAAATGAAAGGCAAAAAAAAGGCAAGAGAAAAAAAATAGTGAAGTAATCTAAAGGAACATTATCTGTACAGAAAATAAAATGCCAGTGGGGTTAATAACAGAAACAGACACAACCCTAGTTCAACAGGATGATCCTTAGAACTGCACAAGAGAAAACAAATTTTACAGTCAGGTCACATTGTAAACTGGTTGTATGGCAATAGTGCTTGAAAAAAAGAAAATACCAAAGAAGGATGTAATTACAAGTGCAATGCTTACAGACACATTGAACTGCATAAAGCCTACTGCCAGAATTTTCTAATCTTTAGATTTTCATTGTTGAAAATTTTCATTGTTTTCATTTTTCACTGAGTAACCTGCTTGGTTTCTGATAATAATCTTCTTGACAACTTTTTGGAATTTAGTATAAAAAGTCTTTTAAGTTTCTAAAAGAAGTGAATTTTTCAGGCTTTTT
>VZSR01000514.1:2709897-2785868 GCA_013398615.1 Brachypodius melanocephalos
ATGGTTAAAGAAAGAGCCAAATGTGAGAAAAGCTTTTGAAACTAGATCTGTTTACAGCAAATAACTAATGACCCTTGAAAATTCTAGCTTTGATTAATACTTGTTCTGTGAAAGTACCTTCTGTGTTTTCTGGCCTATCCATGTCATGTCATCGGTATTTGTGACGTTTCCATCTTCTTCTGTCACCTGTACATTAAAAGATTTCAGTGCTGCCTCCTGATTATATTAAGGGTATAAACATCTAGCTCAGGTACTCAGAGAGCGAGTGAAAGAATGAAAATGAAAGTGGACTCCCATTACAAACACCACCACCACCACCAAATCAGAGGGTGTTACATTTTTGTTGCCTAACCAGTCCCCAGATCTGATCCTGCAAGGCCTTGGTATTAATGCAAAGCCTTTTGACTCAAATGATTGACGGGACTAATCTCTGTAATCACTGTTTTGATTGATTTCAATGGAAAAACATACAGTTAGTAACACACAATGTATAGCAGTAACATCACACTGGGAAGGACACATAACGAGGAGAAATTGACTTTCACAGAGTTTTCTATGGCTGAGGAAGCCAAGTGAAACTGAAGATGTGAATGTCACCTTCCCATAAATACTACATTTCTTTGATAGTACTCTAACTATTTAAGCATATTCAGCCTGTCCTCAGGGGTATTCTTCCACTTTAACACAAGGATGAATATATTAAGGACAATTTTAATCATGTACAATTTTAGAATAATGATCAATCTCTTTTTTTCCCCCTAAAAATAAAGAAAGCACTGTAAATTTCTTTACTGGAAGTGATTTTGATGTGGATTCTGTGTCAAACTTCCATTCTGCCATAGATTTTAAAACAGAATTTTCATCTGAAGTAGACTTGAGTATTTCAAGCAGAGATTTCCAGTAAAGAGCAGCTTCCTCAACTTCAGTTTCCTTTATCTCCCTGGTAAACAGAAAGGGAACTGATGTATTTTTTGTATATTATGGAAAAGGACAAAGTAATAAATATTCTTTATAACACAATTATTAAATTAAGAACGCCTATTCAATATTTTTCTATTGTTTGAGTTCTAGAATTGCATAATTAAGTGAACTCTCCAAAGAAGTCAAAATTCTGAAAGATGGATTACCCATATTAGAAATGTTGCTCTGAGAGAGTCATCTTTAATCTATGCATCTACTTGAACATCTGTTTTCCCACAGAAAAGCTGTACTTTCAAGCGTCTCTTACTCTTAATGTCTGCTAAGAGCTCTCTATAGCCACGGTAGAATTCCCATTAATACTGGGATGTCTCCTTTTCACCGATAGTTAAAATAGTATTGCAGGAGATTACATCCCTTACATTCCCAGAGAGCCCTTTCCAGAGCTGATTTGAGAATAAGAAGTATCAGGTAATACTCCTCAGAAGATATTCCTATGTGTTGTGCTGCAATCAGACCCAAAGTACAAGACTTTTCCTGAGCTAGGGAGGCCAGGCTCTAAAGATGAGACAAATGATTTTATTTCTATCCAATTCTTCTCCTTACTTTGAGACTAAGACAAAGGAAGTCTAGAATCATAAGTAGATGCAAAAATTAATCTACCAGGATACAAGAAATGACACAATCAATATTAGTCTGCCCCTTTGTACCTACTTCCACTTCAGACACACCAGGGCACAATCATTTTCACCGTTAACTAGGATGAAATTGCCATCCAGGGAGAATACCATGGATCTGATTCCCCCTCCTTGATATGACTGACAATGTTTTTGAGCAAGTAGATCCTAGAGGAGTCACAGAAGCAGTATCAGCAAATACGTTTTATAATGCAATATGTCTTTAAATTATTTTTATTATTTAAATTTTAAAAACATTTTAATGGTTTTTCATTTTTAGATAAAAGTCAATTCAAAAAGGCAATACAAAGTACATAAAATACTGGGGGGTTTAAGTTTAAAAGGTTTGACTACACATGGGCCAAGTTTGAAGTATATTGATTTTGCAGGAGGTAAGAACAGTAGCAAAATTATCTATGCTAAGATTTAATGAAGAAGGAAGTAAGTGGTTTGTATGATTGTATACACATTCATTATAAAAACAATTGTCTTGTGTAATGCCAGTTCATTTTCACCATAGTTTTTTTTTCAAATACCTTCTATTCAATGAGGGAAAGTTTACAGTTAAAGAAAGTAATTTTCACACTTCTGTGTCATGTAAATCAAACAAAGCCTATGCTCAGATGCCCACCTACCAGAGTAGAAGTATTGTAGATAAACAAAACACCATCCTTGGCTGCTGCTGCCAGCCACTTGCTGTTGGGTGATAAACAGAGCAAACCTGATCCAAACTGTTTGCTAGGAATCTTCTCTTCTGATGAAAACATTGATGGATACTGCAACTTATTCTGCCAAACAAGCAAAAGGTTAGCAGCATTTCAGATTATATCTATGCCATTTGGAGAAAATTAATGAGAGGTTTGTGGGTTACCACATGCATTGCATTGTTGTTGGATTACTGAGCTGAGGAAGTAGTGCCATTGTTGTGCTGCTGATTTGCTTCTCATCTCTGCAAAAGGCTCTGGATTCAGTATGTTCCAGCCTGAATTTCCTGGCTCAGAAAGGATGGGACACGTCAAGGAGGAATGCTGACCTTTAGAATTCACCTTTTTACCTGCCTTGCCTCTTAAAGTTTGGGACACCTATGAACTGCAGAGAGCTGCAGTTCCTCAGCAGGCAATGACAGTGGCTTCCTGAAGCCCTCACTGCTTCATTGTGAGGCTGGGCTGGGTTTGCATCTGACAGTCCTGGGCTCACGTTGGATCAGTCCCTTCAGGAGCTGCATGTCCAGGTTACTCAGCAGACTGCACAAATCCACAACTCCAGCACAGAATCCACTTGTCAAGTGCCTGCAAGCTGTGTGGATTTTAAGAACCAATATAACAGAACAAGGACATTATTTTTGCCAGGTTTCTGAGCAAATGGTAGGATACTGACAGTTATGTGTATGTGAATAGGTTTTTTGAGTGGAGAGAGGATTTCTTTAAATAATATCCTGCTATATTAATTCCATCTGCAGTCTTTTTTGCTGGTGTTTAACCACCACCTAAAATAATGCAACTTCAGAGAATTACCTTTTCAGAGAGGTGATATTTACAGATGAAAGGTGCACAAGTGCAGTAGCCATACACAGTGTTATCCTTCAGTCTGACTGCTGAGCTCAAAGGAAAGTCCAGATCATATCGCTCCTTTTTCAGGTCACTAGCATTAAATATTCCTCGTTCATTCACATACTTATCATTATCTAAAAGATTGACAAAAGAAAGAGGGAGGAAGAGGCATGACTACCATTAATACAGGTACTTTGTCTATCATGTAATTATGAAAATGATCCTCAGCAAGGAGTGAGCATGATGTGAGTTTTCAGGGCAGAGACTAAGATACTCAGAGTTAACACCAACTCGGTGAGTTGTGCTGATGCAGCACACTGCAGTGAAGCACAGCAAGAGCTCTACTGGCTCTATAGAAGCACTAGAAACAGTTTAACCACAGTGATGTGACTATTTACATACACTGATTTACTCTGCTTCTTGAGTATCATAATTAGTTATATGCTAATTAGTTTGCATGCAGGTTCATGTCACCATTGCCTTCATCTAGAACTTGTTTTAGGAATCTTTGCCATGAGGAACACACAGCCTAGGTGGTATTGGTTAAAACACTGCAGTTTACATCTTCAAAAGGGCATTTTATTCTTATTAGTTCCTTAATTTGAGCTTTAAAGGGACACCTGAAATTAAGACTGACAAGGCACCTTATATAAACTTGAAATGAAGACAGTAACTGTAGATCCCCAGCAGCTTTGAAAATAAAGCCCCATTTTATATACCTAAAAATAGGCACAAAGTAAGTCCAACATTAGTGAATATTTAAAGAAAATACTAACTTTGTTGAAAACTACAAAAGTACTTTTTGAAAAGTTTGTAAAATGTAAGGCCTTTTAAAAATTAAATGTAAATAACTTGAAAATCTGACACTAGGCTTATTGCCCTAGAAAATGTTAGTATATATTTCAATTTTTACCTCTTATGATTGCTGAAGACAGATGAAAAATTTCCAGTCTTGCCTGTTGGACCTCTGCTACATTAAGAAGTACCATCACTTCAACTAAGTCATTCTTTAAGTCAGAAAGTACAGAAAGATGGAGCACTTCATCTGCCAGTACTGAAGCAGATAAGGAACATCAATGGAAACTGTTACTGCAGCATGGTAACATTTTTTTTTTAAATTAAAACATCCAGTGACACAAAACCAGATCCCTGTTGGGAACACAGCTCAGGAGTGCTGCATGCACTCAACTCCCCTTGAGGCACTGGGTGCTGGGAATCCCTAAGCACTACCACATTATTATTACATTAAATAGTCAAATCTGAATTTACTGCCAGCTTGAATTGTAACAATTTTGAGGCTGTGTGCTGATAAATGCCAGATAAACCACAGAAAAGCCCTCCTCTAACAAACCCTCCACACAATGAAAATATGATCAGGCAAATTATGGAAGTTATTTAAAGAGTTATAATTCTGTTTGTTAAACCAATTAAAATGCTAAAATAATGTCCTTTATACTTAAAATTACAGTGAGGATCTATACACACAGATATGATCTTTAAGAACAATGTTTTTGGAAAAATAAATTCACACATCTCCATTTGTGACTTAAAATTCATCATATTTTATTCCTCATTATCAACCAGCAATGCTGACAATTTCAGCAGTTCCCATGCTAAAGATGTTTGTGATAGAAATCTGAAACAGGAGATTACACACAAATATTATAACCTACAGTTTTTCAGTCCAAATTCTCTCAAAGTCCTTTAGTTTTTTGCCACCACTATTACTTTAGTGCTGGAGCTGTGATCAGTTTGTCATCTAAGCAGTTCTTTTCCCTGTGACTTTTATACATATTTTATACATATTCTGAAAGAAAGGTAATATTGGTACATTTGCTAACTAAAATTACAAAGGAAAAAAAAAAAACCAACCCAACAAAAAACTAAAAAACCAAAACCAACCAAAACAAAAAGACCCTCCAAAACAAAAACACCAAAAGGAACTCTGGGCCTTACAAAATAGCTGGGAAGAATATGTTTAGTCCTCCAAGAAAATAAGTGGAATGAAGTTGAATGGCTTAGCCTGACTGACAAATATAGTTAAAATGCAAAAAAAAACAGAGAAAAGAAAATGTAATTAATGTTACATGTTGTTACCTATATATCCCAGAACCTGGAATAATTTTGATGGATGAGCATCTAGAATAAAGATGTGTCCTTCTGTAGCTCTTGCAATGAGGAACTGGCCACTCTGATCATAACTAGGTGAAATGCAAATCCAAGTAGAAATCAATTCAATACAGTCAATACAAAGAGTCAAATAATTTCACTCTCATAACTTGCTGACTTCACTGAGTGCATATACATAAATTTCAGCTTCTGGGGTTTGAAGGTTTAGGGCCAGATATAAAGCCCAGTGCCATGAGTGCAGCTTCTAACTGAGTGGGTGGTCAATCTAAAGCTGATCATACCCCACAGCAGTCTGCATTAACATCTTTGTGAAGTCAGAATTTCTTTTACATTCTCTATTTTGGAAATAAAGCTCTTACACAGATCTTGACATTATTTTGAAAAAAACACATCTTTGCATTGATTTAATTTTTAACAAGTTGCTCTCTGTATCTATTTTTAAAGTTCTGTCTTAGGTAGCTGTGAAAAGGGATACATTTGAGTCTCAACAGGCAGATTTATTCAAAATCCATTCTATCTTTTGCAAAGTAGAGTAAAATACTCTCAGATTTTTCAATAATTGGAGGGGGTGGGGGGGAAGGGGAACAAAAAGCCCCAACCAAACAAAAAAAGCCTTTTAGATCACTAGAGTTCATTACAAGAGGACTGATAATCTCCAGAACTTTAAGTAAATGAATAATTAGCAATGGTAATAAAATTCCACCATATAGAGAGAGAGATGACCAAAAAGGCTTAAACTTCACAAAACCTCAAATTATTACTCAGTGAGAAAAAACCTTCTAAAGTCAGATACATGGAATAGTGCATAATTACTGCATTTGGTGATTTTCCAGAAAGGATCTTATACATTAGTATCTTTTGTGTTCAGTTAAACCTTCTTAAAATACAGATTTGTTACATTTTTCTCATATAAATCCTGCTACTATCTCCTCCAAACAATTCAGAATATGTTGAAAAAATGTAGCAGATGTTAAAATATTTTAATTTTTTATCTGTAGATTAAAAAATATCAATTTTTTTTTGTTCAACTAATATCATTACTCAAGCAATAAATTGACAATATGTCTACCCTACTACATACTTACTGCAAAGATAGCACTGGAAGTTTGCAAAGAAAAGTTCTGTGAACAACCCGTGGAGCTTCAGCTTTGGTAACATCAAGGAAACAGATTTGACCTATTTGGGTCCCTACAGCAACACTGTTGGAGGAGGGACAGCAAGCCATAGAAGTTGCCTGGTTGAGAAGTAGAAGATACTTAACAGTTCAACATATTTTTATATATTATGCTGTAAGGATGCAATTTCCTTTGCTATCTAAAAGTCCCTAAAATTTGAAGAAGAAACCCCAAGTGGTTTATATAAAAAACATGATTTTAACAAAGAAAGTTTTTAGAGATGCATCTATGCTTGGTAGCTACACATCAAAAATTAATTCTGTTCTTTCCAGAGAAAAACTAAGCATTATATCCACTCTCCAGATTTTAAGTGAAAGAAGTTTCATCTAAAAAAACAGTGAGTGCACTGTTTTGTGTACATCTGTTATAGAAACGGATTTTTTTCTTTACCACGTCAGATTTCAGGGTTTGAATGCATCTTAAATCAGGGCAAAGCATTAACAGTTTGAAACACTTTTATCAACCCAATTCTTAAAACCTGTGTTTCATTATCAGTCAAGGTATTTAGCTTTTATACTTTTGAAACTTTTCTGTTACTCATTAAAAAGAAAAAAAAAAGGAATGCCATAAAAATTTAGATATTTTTTACAAAGACGTGTTTAAAGATGCATCACGAGGACATCTGGCTGAAATGTTTCCTCTGCTTTGTAGTTAAGATAAACACATGACAGGATTAGCTTGGGGGAACATTCTGAAACATAATCTTTAAATCTCATCCATGGGTTGCTCAAAGACAATACTGAGCTTTCCTCAGCACTGATTGATCCAGATTTGTGGAATATTATGCTGTCAATTGAAAAATATAGAAAATTTTAAGTATCAGTCATGATATAAGCTCCTGGTTACATATACCTCAATACCAAGGTTTAGCTTGCTGAGGAAAGTTCCATCTTCCAAGGACCAAACTTGTACTTCACCTGAAATTGTTACAGACTGTTGAAGAGAAAAAAACAGAGACAGAAGAGGATGAAATAACCAAATAGTCTGCAAGTGATTAGTGATCTCCTATAGAACATAGATTCAACTAATCGCTGAGCAAAGCAGATTAAAGGTTACTAGTTTCACTTGGGATTATTTAGCTTTTCGTTAAATCCAGGTGCTGCAAGGTACACCTGCTTAAGGACTACTTTCAATAATTTTTGTGCATTCCTGCAGCTTGAAGCAGAATGAGACGATTTAGGGAAATTTTTGTTAGCTTGATCAATATTAGCAGTCCTGCCATTCTGCCAGCAATAGAACAACAACCTGCTTATAATTTTATTTGCACAGGAAAGGCCATGAGGAGAGGTCTTGTTTTCTCACATGAAAAATGATGGAGATCAAGACAATACTTGAGTTCTTCCTATATCCAGGTAATTTTGTAATTCCACAATTACAAGTTAGTAAGGCTTACAAGAAGTTAGGCTAGAGATCACTCAGCCATCACACTGCTCATACAGAACCAGGTAAAATTTAGCATTCCTGTGCTAATGGTGAACAAAGAGATTCAGCCAACTTAATAGACTATCACCCCAGGTTTACTAGGCTGGCTACCTGGAGAATTCATGGCCTGTAAATGACTTTAGCCAAAATATGTCTTGCAGGAGTAAAAGAAAATGAAAAGCAAGGAATTCCTAAGAATGGACATGTGCATGAGTAAGATCTTCTTTGTCCCTGGACCCAGCACAGAGTTATCTCTCAGGATGTTCCAATCTGTGCAGAGGGCTGAAAAGACAATTTAGTAGCAATTGCCGGACAACATCAGTTCTCTGAACTGAATCCATCTTTTTTTCAGCTATCTTCCTGAACAATCTAAGTCACACAAATCAGCAGCAGAACCAATACAACCTGCATTCCAAGGGAAGTTCTGGCCCTTTTATAGACTATTGCTGAATGAATGCCATTTAGTTCCTTAATGAGAAGTTACATAACTGTAACAAATATCAGAACAATCCTGATTTCTGCAGGGCTTTTCATTTTATGCCTTAGCAACATATTGGTTACCTGAAAAGAGCCACTATTCTATATGAGAAATAATACAATTTCTTACCACACAGTAGTTGTTCCCTGGAGTAAGAAAATCAGCTGCCAGAAAACAACTGCTGGATGTGTCCAAGAGTTTGACAACTTCTCCACTCCGGGCAGGTCTGTAACTATAGACTGTCCCCTGACAAATAAAGAGAAACAATCCATCACTGGACTATGAAACTT
The DNA here is from genome assembly GCA_013398615.1 of Brachypodius melanocephalos. Classification (NCBI taxonomy): domain Eukaryota; kingdom Metazoa; phylum Chordata; class Aves; order Passeriformes; family Pycnonotidae; genus Brachypodius; species Brachypodius melanocephalos. Next base: position 2,718,538 of record VZSR01000514.1, read on the forward strand.
TTCATTAGAAGCTTTCAAAGACCTCAAACCTTCCCCCTCTGCCATCTTTCTGAGCTTCACTCTTTGAACTTTTATACTTGACTCTAACCTGAGGCAAAAAGTGCCCAGTCAGATTCATCTGAGTTTAGTGGACTATATTAATTTACACTGGCTGAAGATGATGTTAGTTCCTTTCACAGTGCTCCAGCTAGCCATATTTTCAAGAAGTTTTGTTTCTCAAACTTGCTTAAATAAAATAATTTAAACACACCCAATTTCATGTTACTTCAGAAATGAATAAATATTCTACACCAACACAAAACTTCATGTCTGTATAGAGAACAACTCTACTGTAGAGTCACAGTAGGTCTGATATACCCAAGCGACACTTTTCTCCATGTGCAGCCACACATCACGCCTGGAATTCATCTGCAGGAGATCCATGACTTGGACACATCAGAGACCCTGAACATGTCCTCAACCGTACACAGAAAAGGATTTCTGTTGGGAAATCTCAGCATTAGGTACTTTATATTCCCCCATCTGTAGGAGACAATTGTTCTGTGCTACATTAAAAGTCATTCCAATTTTCATTAAAAACACAGAATGGACTATGTTCACCTCTGATATGATTTGTTGACGTGTGTAATTACATTAAACATTTTGTACTAATACTATCAGCATATTCATACAGAATCCCAGGAATATACCATTATGTCGTGCTGTTATCTCAAATGTTGTACCTGGTCAGTGACAAGCAGCAGACTGGTGTAATCAGGAGAAAATATGAGGCTGGATATGGGTTGTGAGATATCAGCACAGATTTTTATCTCATATTGCAGATCTTTGATGTGATAAAAGATTAAAATGCCCTCCTGTGCAGAAGAGTAGAAATACACATGAGGTCTATGTCACTTGTACTACCTGGCAAACTGAACAGCAAGATCTGAAAATCACTAGAGCAGCAGCGTTTAACTACATCCCATCCCCAATGGTTCATTTATCTTTAGTATGTTTAAATCAAAAGGACTCTAAATTGAGATAATAAATGTGTTGAACATGAAGGTGTTCTTTAATACAATTCTTAGTGACAGTCCATGTTTGATAACAACAGACTCTCTCATTAGACAATGCTTTAGATTTCATATTGCTGTTTTTGAGACAGTGTAAGAATTTGTTCCCCACTTAAGCAGGAATGTACAACGACATTTTAAGATTGGGTTAGATATTGAGTTAGATTTTGCACAAAATAATTTGGCAATTCTATTGGCCATTTTCTCTCCTTTCCTATTTTTTGTTCATACTTCTTTTCTGTTCCTTTACAATATTCTTAAATAAAACCAGAATTGTCCTCTTTTATTGCTTCTTTGAGTACAGAAATTGAATCTTTTCAAACTCTGCTCTCCTGTGTCAAGCCTTCACAAAGTAATATAGTCAATACCACAGAGGAACTTGATAGTCCTGCAGCCCCTCACTTTTTCCTAACTCCTGTCTTTGCAGTGAATTCTGCAAATATACTCCATTTGAATGTAGATTTTCAAACACTCAGAGTAAATTAAAAGCATAAAGGATGCCTTACATGTCCAGCTGCATACAGGCCCTCATTACAAAATGCCATGGCAAGTAAAACTGTTTTTTGCAGATTGCTTGGTTTGCCACCTGAAAGCACAAAACCAACATAAAATATCAAATTTAGTTTACTTCAACAGTGTGTTGCAACTCCAAATCTGGGATAATTTACTATTTATTTGTGAGTAAAAGGATCATAGAGTCATTTAGATTGGAAGGGATCCTACAAGTCCTCTAATCTAACCTCATGCTCAGCACAGAGCAAACTTCAAACTCAGAACCAACTTCAAAGTTGGATTATGTTGTCCAGAGTCATATCAGCCAAGGTTTGAATATACCCTAAAAATGATAATTCCGTATCTTCTCTGGGCAACTTTTCCTAATGTCTGACTACCTTCACAGTGCAAGTATTTATTTCCTAATATATGCCCAGAATTCCTGTTGATGCAAACTGTGTTGTTTGGTTGTATCTTCTCTGTAATCTTTCATTGGATAGCTAAAGCAATGGTAAAATCCCTCATTTGCTTTTCTCCAGGCTGAACAAACACAGTTTTCTCATACCAGATTTGTGTGTCAGACTGTAACAACCTTTGTGGAAATGGGCTGAATTTCATCCATTCTATCTTTTTTGTACTGTGGTGCCCAAAACAAAGTGTTTGAAACAAACCCCTAAATCCTAACTCAGATAAACAATGAGTGATTGCAATTCTAAAGAAATACTAAAACTAAGCAGTAGGGAACCTCTTCTAGCACCACTTATTCCAATTTAAATTAGAACAAATGAACAGAATTTTTTCCACTGCCACTGTTTCTCCTGAGGCTTTTAATTTGGCTGTCTCTTAGCATAAAAGCTATTAATCTTTTGTCATGTAAACACACATAAGATTGCCAACAATGTGTCTTACAGAGGCCAGTGTGAGTTTTTCTAACCAATGCCAGCTGTACTCACATATTACTCCCAGACATCAGCACTGCTGCCTAAAAATCTATTAGCTTCATTTGAACATGGAAATACCTTTCTTTTTCTGCACTTCTCTACGAACATAGGACACCACATCTGTTACTTTCTGCATGAACTCTGCACAAAAGAAAACAATTTATAATGTCAATCTTGTTTGTAGGTCAATACTGCAATACAAGTCAGTTGTATTCCAATCTACTGAACATAAGGCCAGGTTCAGTATGCTAAGTAGAAAAATGTGCATTCTTCCTCAATATCTACCATTTCTGCCATCCATGGCACTGAGCAGGCACAGTTCTGTTATTCAGTTTACAGCTGTAAAAAGGAGATAACATGGGCTTGGCGTGGAGAGTGGTTCAGATGCAGATTTATCTTCCTTCTAGTACCAAGTTATGGTATTCTTATTTCTAACAATGATTTTTTTTTTTAAGATGCACTTACAAGGAAAATTCAGCCACTCTGAAAGCAATGCCTAAGTGAAATGTTGTGGCTGCTTATCATTTTGTTTGCAACACCATATCAGGAATTCAGCATGTGCTTAAAGCTGGCCATGCACTTGAGCATTCTGCTAAATAGATAGAGATTCCAGTCCATTTAAAATTAAGCATAAGCTTCAGTATAATAAAAATACAAAGCATTTTGTTATACAGTTTTAGGACAGGACCCAAAGACAAACACACAGGCCAAGAAAAAGGCCAAATTACCAATATTCTTGTTGCCTTTTACTCAACTGACAAAAACAGTTCTAGTCACACCTCAGGTTTTTATTCCTTGATGATTTTGCAACCCTTGGTTTGCTAAATTTAACAGCCTGATAGTTTCAAAAAGAGAAATAATGTTGGTTTGTTAGGTTGTTTTAAAAGCAGCCTTCCATTTTGGTGTTAAATATCAAAAATAAAGTCAGGGTTCTTGCTGCAGCTTAAAAAATCATGTGCTATATGTAACCATAAGAAAATAAGCTTACCAGGAGATTATCTATTACCACTAATTCAGTGTTTATTAGGCAAACATTTCTATGCTGGGGAGAAATATATTCAGAATTCAATACACAGATTGCCTAAGCAACAATTTCTGCTGGCTGTGTCTCAGCATCCTCCATTTAGAAGCCCTCTGAATGGGCACATAAGGGTAGTGGCATTTAGCAGAGGAGACACCTCAGGATTCCCAGAAAAAGAAGGTCTGAAATGGACTGCCCTTGACATGAAACTTTAGTCAATCATAGCCTGCTAAAGGTCCCCATGAAAAAAGACAGGTGGAAATACATATAGGGCACACAAACCATGTGGGTGAGCTGCAATCAATCAGAGGTCCTCCCATTCCTGAATAAATTAAAACCAGATTTCTTTGTTTGAAGCCAAAGATATCTTCTGTTCACTCTTCTGTTCACTCTCTCATACGTTCTGCAGTAAAGCCTGGCAGTGTTTGCAGCCTTGTTTTAATTATAAAATAGTCCATGTAAGAGCTAGCACTAAGGAATGCTAATAAGCCACATTGCTTCAGGTTTGTTGTTTTTTTTTTTTTTTGAAGACTCAAGAGCCCTCAAAGATCACTTCTAACTTTATCTAACATGGCAAATGAAGACTGTCCAACATTTCATGCAAAATAAAATAAATTGCTGGTACTTAACTAATAGCACTCCTGGAATTATTAACTGGACTCCTGAAATTATAGCTAATTTAATCAATTTTGATGTATTTACAGTTTGGTTTGTTTGTTTTTATCTGGTTTTTTTTTTCCTCAAAGGAAAATGAAAGTCAGTTATTGGGTGTTAAAAACACCCTCACAGAATCTCAAAAGACATTCTCATATATTTACTGTACTAATAAAAAAATTAGGGTTCTACAAGACAGCCTTGTAATTTCTGTAAGGTACCCAATAGAGGAAGAGAAGAAAGCACAAAAAGCTTTCACCAATCTACTTTCTTCCCTGCTCGAATGACACACACTCAGCTATTTCTTACCAGGCGGAGCTTTTTCTTGAAGAACAGAAACACTGTATTGCTCAGCATCAATTGCCAAAACATATCCTTCTTTACAGCCCATGAGTATTTCTGAGGTTGCAGTCCAGCAGTGGGCAGTGGGATGCACTGAAGTCTTAACACAATTTCTAGGCTTCAGCATGGAAATAAACAAGTTCAATCAACAATTGAGAAATATCTGTACCAGCTGTAACATACATTTTGAGATAAGAAAAATCATTACTTCATAGAGTCTGACATCATATTTAACATCAGCATTATTTTATTCAGTCATCTCTTCACCGAAGCCAGTAATTTGACAAAGAACATTCTCCAAAAAAGCATATGTCTGGAGATAGTGGTGGCAAAATCACTCTCCCTCTAGAAGCTTGTTTAAATTATGAAATATATTTTTAATTTAAAACCATATATTTTAAAATTTGCATTTATCTGGATTTATTCTCCAGCACTTGCATCTGTTACAATTTTATCTCTAACTTGGAAATCCCTCCAGTATCTTCCCTATTCTCACAAAGATATTGACCCACCATAACAAGGGCATTTCCCAAACTTTTAATGATAGAATTATGATAAAATTCAACACACTGAGCCCCTAGAGAGTTCTTTAAATGTCAGAAGGGCACTGGAAGCCCCAATTTAAATGGTTACTTATTATGACCTCACCACAACAAATGCCTTTCAGGCTGCTTTTTAAAATATTCTTCCACTTTATAGCCAAAATGTGAACATGTGGTTCTTGCATACCTGGCAGTACTAAAACACATTCTGTTTGAATATCTTATCTTATTGTATAATCCAAATTGTTCTGTAAAACAGCTCTGTCAATCTTTGTGTCATCTGCAAATAAGTGCTAGAAATATCCCTGACCTGGACTTCCCATGTGCCTTGAATTTCATTTCACTAAAATAACTCTCATAAATCTGTCCTCCATAAAACACAAAGAACAGAACTTCTCCAGCAAATATTATTAAAGACAGAGAGTGGCCTGTTCAGACACAACAGTAACAGGGGTCATAAAAACACCATGACAGAAAGAACCAGATTAAAGAGAATTCAGAGAGGGGAAGAGGGGGACAAAACACAAGAAAACCTTGGGAGAACATTTAAAAGAGAGGATTCAAAGCACCATGCACATGTGCAGAAGTGGTGAGGATCACTAGACAATATGATGGATGAAAAAAAAGAAGGCTCTGTAATTCTGTAAAACACCTGCTGTCTCACTAAAGGTTCTATAAAAAGAGGAAATATGGATGGACTTGTGATGAAAACATAGGACAGAGATTCATAAGTACTTAGATTTCATTAGCAAAATATACCAAGCCCTTGTTGTATGGTTCTGAATAAGTAACTTACATTCTATTTATGCTTGCAAAGCATTTTTAGTTTCTCAGGGGGAAAATGTTACAGAAGAAAGTATATTAATATTTACTTTATAAATCAAATATGGCTGACAGTAACAAATTTATAGTAAATAGGGCTTTACATCACCCAGAGAATCATCTAATATAGGCATTTTCACTGATTTTATAAGGCTTGAGCATCACAAATCTTTGGGAAGGTTGTATCTGAACTTCTGCAAAACAGAAGCTTTCTGGGTAAACACAATTTCTGCAATATTCCTTTGCACCTGCTGCCATGACTGTCTTTACACGTAAAAATATGCTAATCCTAAAATTAGATTATGTAAATCCCAAATTGCTTCTTGGACTGTGCATTGGTATGGTGGCACATCATAATAACAACAACAACAACAATAATAATAATAATAATAATAACAACAACAACAATAATGCTGTCTTTTTTGAACTTCTCTCCCTTTTGAGTAGCACCTCATCAGGGAAAAAAAAAATCCATGATGGATCCTTGCCACAAAAAGCTTTACAAAAAGACAATGGAATAAAATTGGTACTAGAGACAAAATCGATTCAAGTGGGCTTGATTGTCCCACTCTGCTCTGCATGGGTGCTGCCTCACCTTGAATATTGCAAGCAGTTTTGGTCACTGCAATATAAGAAAGATAATAAACTCTTAGAGAGTATCCAAAGGAGGGCTGGGAATAGAGTTAAGGGTCTAGAGGGGGAGCTGTATAACGAGCAGCTGAAGTCACTTGGTCTATTCAGCCTGGAGAAGACGAGATTGAGGGGAGACCTCACTGCAGTTACACCTTCCTCGTGAGGGGAAGGGCAGACACTGATCTCCTGTCTGTGGTGACAGTGACAGGACCCATGGGAATGGCTTGTATCAGGGGAGGTTTACGTTCGACATTAGGAAAAGATTCTTCACCAGAGGCTGGCTGGGCATTGGATGAGGCTCCCCAGGGCAGTGGTCACAGCACCAGCCTGAAAGAGTTCAAGAAGTGTTTGGACAGTGCTCTCAGGCCCATGGTGTGACTCTTAGGAGAGTCCTGTGCAGGACCAGGAGCTGGACTCGATGATCCTTGTGGGGCCCTTTCAACCCAGCATGTTTTGTGATTCTGTGGAAAAGCACATTTAGAAAACTCCGATCTAGAAAAATCTCACGCAAGAAAGAAAAGGATGGAAAGCTGTAGGATATTTCAATTCCTTTCCCTCTGCTGCCCCGCTGTGGTTACATTGGGCACACAGCCAGCCTCCGTCCGTGGATCTGGAGGATGGAACACCGACACTCCTCTCGGGTACACAGCCAGCCTTCCGTCCTGGATCTGGAGGATGGAACACCGACACTCCTCTGGGGTACACAGCCAGCCTCCGTATGCGGATCTGGAGGATGGAACACCGACACTCCTCCAAGAAGCAAACAAGCAGATCGGCAATGGGCTCGCTTTTCAGTGCTGGGGTGTTGGAAAGAGCTGCTTAACTTGACAGGACATAAGCATGTGATTTCCCTCCAGTGCAGGGCTTAGAAGATCTAAGAGTGCTCAGTTTTTCTGCTCGGTTAGAGATAGAGTTTATATGCACAGTCATGCATGGAGGAGAGAATTAGTGCTGTAAGGCACAAGAAATTCAAGTCCTAAAAAAAAAAAAAATTACTCAGCTACCACATCCTGGAGCAAGGTGAAAACATGCCAGAAACAGATTCATTGGCTCCCAGTGTTAAACTGTGAGTGTAGAATTTCACAGTTTAGTACACAGGAAACAACATACCACCACCACCACCACAACAGAAGAAACAAGAGCCTGTATTTCTGAAAAAACCCATTTCATTTCTAAATAACTTGTTGTTCATTACCTACCAATATTGACAACCAAAATACAGCCATCTAAGAAAACTGGACAGTAAATAACTATCAAAACATTTACCATATAATTTGAAAGAAAAGGACATCTTCAATGAAGACTATTAGAACAGGTTACTCTTACTCCAGAAATATTTCTATGGATAAGGAGAACATAATCACATTGAAGGTGCTAAAAAGAAATCTAGGTTTTTCTGAAGGCAATGCAGCTGGGAGTGCAAAGAGCCTATAGAGATCTCTAGTACATATATCTAGTATGGCTGAAAGCACGAACTTTTCCATGTGGAAAAGTTCACAACATGGTTCTGCAAGTTCAAACATAAGAACCTACTACTGCTCAACAGAATGGCATCCATTCAAGGACAAATTCTATTATGCCTCACAGACCTAATACAGGAACTGCTTTTTCTCCAATACTTCTTGTAATTCACTTTACAGAATAAAGAACAAGGTGGGTTTTGCAGAGTTCATTATCTGCACATAACCTAAAAGGCAGTAAGGCAGAAGAAAATGGCAAGGCCCCAGATGAGCCTATATTATCAATTTCAAACAAAATGAGAACACTTTTGAAGCCTCTAAAAAGAGGCATCTCAAGGGAGGATAAAAAGTAAATAATCAAATACAAGTGAGACAAATGGCAAGGTCCAACCCTTTCAGTGGTATGGGAATGTATTTCAGAAGCAGGGGTTGCTGTCTGGAAAAAAGCCTTCAATGTTTCCATAGTTTGTGACATTTTCAACATCCAAAAGAAAGCAATCCCAAAGGGAAGTAAGGATACGTGAGGGTTACTCCCAGTTTAGTGTGGGAATAAGTTTTCAAGTTTTCAGCAGGTCATTTTAGCTTGGGCACAGTTAAATGCTGACACACTTCATGCTGATTGTGGGATACAGATCCAAACCTGCATCTGAACAGATATATGACTGCTAGGGCATGTGTCAGACATCTCAACTCTATACTGCACTATCAGTCTCCTGGCAAAATGGAATTTAGAAAATACTGTAGGGGAAACAGACCCACTTACTGTGTTGTACCTATTTAATAAGCATTAGAATGATGAATTTATTAACATATATTTGTATAGAAAGTATAAAGATTTAGAATAGTAAAAAGGAAAAAAATTCAGTAGCTACCACAAATGTTTCTGCTTCCTCTCCTTTCAGTCCAGCAATGGCTGAAACAGGTAAATCAGGGCCATAGTATGGATCATCATTACGAGAAGGTGGGAAAAACAAATCCTCATGAGGATTCACAGCTCCACAATCATCAGGGAGTTCCACAGGGCTGTGAAAAGGCAAAAGATACACTCTGAGGAGAAGAAATATGAACAGTAAAAGCTGATACAAAACAGAGAAGCTGTTTTCAAAATGGGATTTATTTCTGCCAAAATAATGGAGGAAAAGTGAGTATGCCCCTGTATTTAAATACACATTCTGTAATGCCAAAACCCTTCGATACTTCTTTCAGATCACAAATTAAGGTCTTGTTTATACTTTCATTAGTGTAACTGTGTAAGTGGCAATATGCTGATGACATTAATAGTTAATGAGATCAAACAGTTGGGAATGGTAGAGGAGCTGCTACCTCGAAGCATATACAAAGTCGTTTTATATGTCAACAACTCCAACTTGAGTGATGCATGCTACTTTTATACCAACCTAAAAAACCATTTTGGCATAAATAAATTCTAGTTTTGCTGTGCTCAGTGAATTGCATTGACAGAACCATCCTGTCTGGACCTGTAAATTAGCCACAGAAGTTGGAAATCACATTGAAAACTGATACTGCTTTTGGTACAATTTGTAATTACAACAAGATGTTGTTTAACTGTGCTTACTAGGAACAAATTGATCCAAATTTGATGGTTTCATAGCTAAAAAAGCAATGCTCAATGCAGCCATTTACAGAAAAGCAGTCCAGGCACTACCTTTATTCAGTCACATAGCTTTTGATCAAGGCTGCCAAAGCAGCTGATTAGTATTAACTTCACGGTGTGCATCATCTGGTCATGTGAGCACTAAGAAACGAAATCATAAATTTAATTCACTTGATTGACTAGACAGATTTATAGTGGTTGTGATTTAGCAATTACTGACTGCAATTGCTAGGTGAACCAAGTGGGACTAAATCCTTTGCAAATAGATGTGTGCTGCTAGTCTTTGTTATTAAAATATACTTGTAGATGTTGCTCTTAGCCTGGGGGATGTTCCACTCACTGTCGTGTAAGGTGATGCTTGTCCTTGCTCCTTTCAATGCGCCAGATGCTAACAGAGCTCTCAGCAACAAAACACAGCTGCTGCCAATTCATGGGGTTAAAACTCAGAGACGTTCCTGCTAGCCCTGGCTGAGACTCACTGCACAGGAGGATATTTTCTTGCCAGTTCCTTCATTAAGGAGAATAAAAGAAAATCAAATCCATTAAACAGGTAAAAAACATTGAAGCCAAAGGTCCGAGTGTGATTAGGACTGATGGTCGAGATCCAGTTTGGAAAACAAATACTTTGTCACCGACAAAAAATTTCAGCTGCCAAACAAGGTCCTCTTGAGAATGAAAAGGATGTGGTTAATTAGCCACACATAAAATTATTACTGCTAGAAAATGATTGAATAAGTGACATTTTAGAAAGATTATCAGGCACTCCCTTTTGTGAAAAGACCAATGGTAACAAGAAATGGATTTTTTTTTTTATTATTATTAGCTCCATCAGTGACTATTAAAATGGGCCCAAGCAATTAACTCTTCAGCACCCCAGCCTCGCTTTTCCAATCTGGAACATAATGACTGTAATGCTTGCAGCTGGAAGCTGTGATAATGAGGAAACAAACCACATTCAGCCTATGATTATCTATGGATTAATTACCTAGGTAATACAGTAATTGTCTTGTGAGTGCAGACATACCAGCTATGGCTGCATTAACTAACTTGGGCACAAACCAGGGCAAAGTTTGGGTGGGGCTGTTATGTGTAGCTAACAGAAGCCTGGGAATCTGCTTTCTGCTGACTTTTCTTTTGTCCAGTATAACCTATTTTCTGTTCTCCTCAACTGATTTGCATATTTTTCAATATTCATATTAATATTTGATGGTATTTGCATTTTTAGATGCTATTCAAGAACTGATTAACATAATTTGAGAAAATGGTTAAAACCATTTCTTAATTTATTGGACAATCTATCTGACTGTTAATCTAAATACCCTTTAAAGCTTTAGTATTTGTCATTATTGCTGAGAGGAAAAATCTAAAATGCATACACTGCTGTAAATGGATTCAGTATAATCCCTTAGTCTGGCTGTAATAAATTCACTCACAGAAACGATCATGAAGCAAACAATGGTTACCATTTATAGCATATGCAAAAAATGGGAATTATTCACACACAAGCAGTAGCCCTCATTAAAATTACAGGAAGCTATAAAGTACAATTCTGACTTTTAATGATATCAGTGTATCTTGCTTTCTAAAGATCTGTCAGCATGTTCTTGTCTCATACGTACCAGATAATGCCAACATGGTTTTACAGTAGATAATTTACTAAGATCTGAAACTGTGGTGCAACATATATCTGAAAAGGAATCTGACATTAAATTTCTTCTTTGAACAGAAAATAATTAATATTAGGGATATAATATCTCAGATGAAAGGCAGCTTTTAGTTATCCACAGGCTCTTTATATTTTGAGACTGACATCTTTCAAGACATCTCTTATACCTCTGATTCCAAACTAGCTGCTTAAAGTACTGGGGCTCTACAATTGTCACATAGTCATGACATCTAATGCTTAACACTGTGATTTCTGACATCTATACACACACATATCTTCAATAAATGCACAATATAATCCAATCACAAAAATGAAAGTCCTGATTTCACAGTAAACTCACACACCTCTGTTCAAATTATTACACATTCTAAGCTTTATATTCTAATGTAAATGTATTTTTTTACTAAATCCCTTGTGACTTAGGATGGTTTTTATGACAGTTACCTGCTGATAGTGGTAACATGCTGATTCAAACTGGTTAAAATTGTTTGGCCTTGGAAATCACTACTACTTTAAAGCTTTTAAACATTGCTAGGTATTTCTGGTTTTAAGAATAATCTAGAAAAGTCTTTCAGGATGGTGCATTTTTGTTTCAGAGCACACAATGAAAACACTAGATCACGTGTGCTGCTTCTGCTGTAGGTGACAAGTGTGTCAGCTGTCAAGCCAGTGAGCCTTTGTTGGTTTCCAGTGTGATATACACAGGAATCCTTCTGGAACTACTGTGTATGATCAGAGTTCACAGCAAATATTATGCTTCTCCAGAAGGGTAAAGACAAGACATCCATAACAGTATCTACTCTCATTACTGAAATTCCAGGAGTTTTTGCATCTTCACTTATAATTGTACAAGAAAAGACCATCAGTAAACTGAGACTATAACAACTATTCCTTACATGTTGTTGCTTGCCTTTCTTCTACTTCACCCTCTCCATTTATTTTGAAGTGCTCAGACTCCACAGTAAATGGGAGCTTGCTGGCAATTGAGGCAAGAGCAGGATTGTATTTTACAGTACAATTAAAATATCAAATATTCTACCTTTCTGTATCTGCACTGCATTATATAATATTTTGCATCAGTGAGCAGAAAATTATGATCTAACCCAGTGATCCAAGTTAGCTTAATCACTGAGCAAAATTATAAGCCAGAACTAAGATCAAGCAGAAGTAATTAAGAGGACCACTGAACAGTCCAGGGGGACAAACCAGCACAAATCGGCTTTAGAACCCTGTTCCTCTTTTCAGCAGGCAACTTTCTTCCACAAACAGCATGGTGCTCAACTTCCAACAGTGAACAGATAATTAACTGATGCTGGAGGCTCTGGAAGCACTCCAAAAAACAAAATTTGGAAGAAGGTAAAAGGTAACTTTGCCACAGCTAACAGCCATTTTGACTAGTGCCTACTAACAATAGAAAATAAACAGCAATTTTGGCACAGAAAGTCTGCAGACATTGATCAGTCAGGAGGAAAAAAAAAAAAGAGAGATGAAGAAAACCAGTATGTGTTCCACATTTGTTAGCTTACTCTATGCTAAAACAGTAGTCATACAAAACCAGGAATTAAATACAAATGGTATAAGAGATTTTTTTTTATTCTTACCATACTGAAAGAACAAACTCTGGGATTGAAGAGTAACTGGCGAGATATGGGCCTCTAAAACTAAATGCAAGTAAGGTATAGTCCAGCTGAGCATCACCTGAAATGTAAAAATAAAGAACAGTCTTTGATTGTCCCAGATTTTATTTTATAGTAACACAGATACTCTTCTCACTTCCTTTATATCCATTTTAACTCTTTAAATATTCTTCAGGCCGTTGATTTCTTTGCTTCATTGCATATTATTCTTTTGATTTGATCATAAAAATGTTCCCTATGTATCACAGCTTGGAAATTTTTCAATTTCCTTTCCAATAATACCTTGAAAATGTAAAGTATTTCTCCCCAAGTCCCATGAAATCCTTTGCGGTCATAATTTTATTCATATATATGAAAAAAGCAAGTATCATGATCCTATTTAAATGGCAAGGGAACTCAAACATGAATAAGTAAGCAACTAGACCAAGGAGAGAAATTACATGAAGCAGGCAAAAACATACATTAGATCCTGACCCCGAAGTTTAACTGCAAGAACCCTCATCCCCCGTAACTTGAACCTCTCATCTGGCTTTCAGCAGTCTGCTTGGGGAGTCTAGTGCAGTATGATTTTATTGCTTATTCTGGCTACATTTTCCTAAAACTTATTCCATTTAACTCCTTTTCTTTTCCTTTTAAATTAGCTTCATTATGGATGGTTATATTCCTCCCCAGCTTAAACCTAAATCAATTCCTTCCACTGCTTTCCATGAATCTCTTCATGAGACAGTTCCCTGTCATGTGTCATGTGACAGGGACAAACAGTCCCTGTTTTTCAAGGCTTATTAAAAAAAATCCCCACAACTTCAGAAACTGATGATGAAAGTATTGTTTTAATGAAATGATGATGATGAGGGCTACCACATCAGTACCTTTTAATTCTGTCAGTTTACTCAGTCCTGGAAAGGTGTAGATGTGTATGAGGGGATTCAGCTTCCTGTCAGAAAAGGCCACCACTTGACTGTTGGAATTTGCTGCAAAGGCTCCCACCTGGCCAGCCTGACACTGCACTGCTCTTGTCTTCTTTGTTTTGATGTCCAGGAAGAGGATGTAATTACCACAAGGGTAGCAGACAGTCTGATTGTTGACAAAGGCCAAGTTCTTGTTTGAGAATCCCTGAACCCAACTGAAAATCAAACAACTGAATAATGTTAAAACATTAATCAAACACACATTTATCAAAATACTGTGCAAAAGGGAATGTTGTAGCCTAAGTTGAACTGATGATTAGGATTTGTTAGACTCATACTAGTGTTGCAAAACCACAAAAAGTAAGATCTGGTATTATGAGTCACTAGATCAGCATTTCCAAAAACATAAGGTCAATCTTACCCTGATGGAGCACAAAGGACTTGCATAAGAACATGGAGAGATGCTTTTATTTCTTTCAGTTTTCATTAAAAATAAAGTCAGCCAAGTTCACAGGCTCTGGTTTCGTACTCACAAACCCCAGCAAAGGGTATAACTTTATTTGAAAGAATTGCACGGGTATGTTCTATATTTGGGACCCAATTGTGTTTGCTTAACCTTTTTGCATGTTCATAGCTCATCTCATACACATTAAAAAATAAAATATAAGGTACAGCTTCTGTTTATATGAAACAAACTAGCAGGACTGTTCTGCTTTAAAGACTCCAGTACTTTAACCTAGCAAAACTCTGGAATGTAAACAGGATGTGTTACACAAGGACTGAAATAAATTACTGAAGAGGACTGTGTTTATGAACTTAAAAAATGTCAACAAATTTGTAACTGCTTGCAGATGTTTTTACTTTTCAAAAAGTGTGTGGAAAAACATCAGGGTCGTCTTACGAAAGGGATTTGCATTTACCACCAAGTGAGGATGTCAGTAAGGCTAAAAGCCTGCTGGTAGCATAGCAGGAAAGTTCCAGCAGTGTAAGAGATACCCTCTGTGTACAAAACTGCTGTTAGCATCCTCTCTTTGAATTATCATTCAGAAACATCCCATCTCTGCTCTCTTTCCAAATCTGACTGGGAGAGACCTTTGTTCTCTGCAACGACCAGAAGCATTTTTACACTCCTTCCACAAACATAAGTCAGTCATAAAACCAGCTCAGTTGCTGATCCTTTGTACTCTTCAGAGAAGATGGTACTAAAGCCTCAGGACTCTCATACTTAGGGACGTTTTAAAATTACTGGTCTTGAGACAAATTTATGTCCAGCAATAACTTCCCGTTATCTTTTGTGATGAGTTTCTGCTCTTGGCTTCTTTTTCTACGTAGGAGTCAAGTGGAGCAAGAGAGGAGTGGGAGCACTGGCAAGGTGCTTGTGGAGATGAACTGAAAGCCATGGCAACAGAGCAGACATTTCAGCTGATTATGTTTGTCTGGGCCTATCCTTCAACAAGAACAGGTTGTATGGGGTGGCATGGCACATGAGACCTCTCTGAACATTCTTACAGAACTACTCTGTGCTTTTCTGCAACATTAGGTCTGAATCAGTGGAAATTAAGCACTTCTAACTTCTGTTTGTGGAGGTAAAACGGAATCTAGAAAACTTGTATGCAGGGATAAATTAATAGGGGTGACACTGCAATTTATCATTCTTATACATGCAGTAAAGGCCTAAGGGGACAAAGGTTCAGGCTCTTCTATATAAAAGAGATAGATAGATAGATAGATAGATAGATAGATAGATAGATAGACAGACAGAACAGATAGACAGGTAGATAGGTATATAACTTCTTTACTGTGCGAGAGACCACACACTGGAACAGTTTTTTTCAGACAGGCTGTGAAGCTCTTCCAGAACCATTTGGATGTAACCCCACGCACCATGCTCTGGGATGACCCTGCCTGAGCAGGGAGGTTGGACCAGATGACCCACTGTGGTCCCTTGAACCCGCCCTATTCCACGATCCCATCATCTGTGCCCATGTTTCTTTCCCTCTCCCCCCGCGCTGCCCTGACAGCCCCTGACAGCGCAGCCTCCCTTCCTCTCCCTATCTGACCGCCCTATTCACGGAGCCGCCGCGGGGTGAGAGCAGCGCAGGACACCGCGCACCCCACCCGGGCTCAGGAGCGTGAGGGGGCTGTGCCGGCCGCCCCCACCTCACTTCCAGCGCGGTCTCCGCGGAGCGGGCGGGCCCCTCCAAGCCGGAGCCCTCCGCGCCCGGCCCCGCCGCCATGGCCGCCATCGCGGGACCCCCGCGCCCTGGCAACAGCAACGGCGCCCGCCATTGGCCGGGCCCGGAGCACGGAGCTGATTGGCCCGCGCCCCTGTGCTAGCCAATCAATGAGCATGGGCGGGTATTTAAGAGTCCAGTAGGCGCAGCGGGAAGCGTGAGGCGTCTGTAGGGGTTCTTGTGGATGTTGAGATGGGATAGTTCTGCTCCGAGTCAGTGATATCTGTGGCTTTTTAATATCTGTGGCTTTTTAACCTGGGCAGTCGTTGCTGAATCAAGTGTAGGAGTGCATCAGCCTTGGGGGAGAGACTGTGGGTTCCGTCTCTTGGTTGCCCTGCGTGTCTGCTGCACCTGGTCCAGTGCCATCTGCCCATCTCTTTGCAGGATAGCTGTACCTATTTTCCCATTGCCTCTTGTGTCTTTCTGGAGTCACCATACCTAAAGGTGCTCAGGAGGGATCTGGATCTGGTGCTGGCTGATGTGGTTTAGGTGTGACCCTTGGACTTGATGATCTTGAAAATGTCTCCTCCAACCTTGATGATTCTGTAATTTTATAAGGTACAAAAGTTCTTTTTGAATTGTGTATGATAAAGCTCCTGAAGCTTCAGAGTGAGCTGAGGAGAAGTTTTCCCCAGGAAACAAGAGAAAGCACAGCTGCAGCCTTTCCCTCTGTTCTTGAGGCTTTTAACCTGGTAACACCATAAGAACCTCCAAGTATTTAAAAAATAGATTTCCTTTCCTAAGGGAGGGTTGTTATTTATAGTGCATTGCTTGCTGTTACTTCCCTGTACAGCGGCAGTGTGCAGTTGTGCGATTCTGGTATGCATTCATAGTTCTAGAGAGCAGTGAAAGGAGAGTGCCATTTCTGTCCAGAGGCAGCGGGACAAGCCCATTCCTTCCTTTTTGTCTCCACAGGCATTCTGCATGCCAGGCAGCACCAGAAGAGAATGAGGAAGTGGGTTTATTTTCTTTGGTACTTCTGAGGGCCTATTGTAGCATGTGGGTCTTGTGATGCTGCTTTGAGTTCCTACATGCCTGTCTCCAGGCTGTGAGTTAGCAGACTGCCTGTGTGTTTCATAACTATGAGAAGTTTTGAAATTATTTTCTCTAATTTCATCACCCAAAATTTTGCTGAATCTTTATTAAGAATGAGGACCTCTAACACAGTTGGGGTTTTTTTATGGTGGGGTAATTATTTTTTTGGCAAAGTACATCTTATCTAGAGGTTCTGTTTGCCTAGGGCATGGCAGACTTGTGCAACAAATCAGCACTCCCTTTCTATGCTGAGCTGCTTTATATATACATAATCAAGCAGCAGTGACTCGACAAAAATCATGTTCCTCCATTCCAATGGATAATGGTGTCAAGATCATGGTTATGTTACTAGTGACTCTCTTGGTGGTTATCTGCAGGTGGGACCACCACAGAAAATATTGGGGTTTTTGTCCGAGGCCCAACTCCAGTGACAAAAGCTAACCAAAACGGGTAGGACCTGCCCCTTGTGCAAGAATGGATCCACTGACAAGACTGGAGAATGCTCTGTTAGCCTTGGGGGTTTGACAGAGGAGTGTGCATTGCCAGGAGGGCCAGGATTTTCCCTCCCTTTAGCAAGAGCTGTACCAGCCCATTGGTCCCTATAAATGTGCTGTTTCCTATTAATCTACAGCATCAACCTGAAGATTGGTGTGTGGAGCCACAGGAAGGGAATCACTTTACCTCTGTGGTCAGAGGTACACTGTGAGTGTGCAAAAATCATTAAGAGGAAAACACCTCCATTTCCATTATTCTACTCCAAGGCAGGCCCTGGTGCCCTAATCTGAAATGAAGAGGGAGCAGAGGGACAGAGACTTCAATCTGTGCTTTGGTTCTTTCTTTTGCTCTATACATGGTGCTCCCACAATGATCCTGTTTGTAGAAGCACGCATGAATCCCTCTATAACTGCACTGTAGTAATAAAGTTAGATTTAACTTTTGCTGCGCCCTCTTGTCTGTTGGGTTATTGTCTCTTCTTGGGGTTTTTATCATGAAGCAGATCAGCTGCAGGAGAGATAAACTCTTCTTGTTACCCTCAAGGTGGGGTTGGATCAGGTTTTGGAGGGTGGTGGGTGATGCAGGAGGAGGCACTGAGGGGAACCTGGTACCTCAGCAGCTGCTGGAGGCACTGCTTATAAATACACCTGGCCCGTGAGGTGGAGTTCGGCCGCGGGTGTCCTGTTTCCACAGGAATGCCGGAGGTGATTGTGCAGTTACTTGTAAACGGAGAGAGGGAGAGCATTGAGAGCACCCCAACTCCCCTGTCCCAGCTGGGTGGGCAGAGCAGCCAGCTCAGGGAAACACTAACGGGAAACCCCTGAGCGGCAGCAGCGCTGCCCCGCGCCGAGAGGGAGGGGAGGGAAGCCGGGAGAGAGGCGGAGCCGGACACCCGTCCCCCAGCGGGCGGTGCCGGCCGCTCTGGGATAAGTGGCAGAGCAGTGGAGGGGCACTGGCAGAGTGCAGGAGGAGTCGCAGAGTTGTGGCGTAGTCGCAGCGCGGAGCTCATCGTGTCGAAATGTCGGGCGATCACTCCCGTAGCCTGGGCAAGGGTAAGCAGCGCGGGACAGGCACAGCTCACCGGCTGGGGGAGTGCGGCGGTGACAGCCCCTCTCCTCTGCTCTCTTCTCCCCTCAGGTAGCACGGCGCCGGGCCCGGTGCCCGCGGGGCTGATCCGGCTCTACAGCATGCGCTTCTGCCCCTTCGTGCAGCGGACGCGCCTGGTCCTCCGCGCCAAGGGTATCAAGTGAGTTCCTCCCAAACCCCAGGGCCCTCACGGAGCCAGCGGCGGGCCTAGCTCCCTTTCTTTCCTAAATTAAACATCCCTGAACTGATTGAGAAGAGGCTTTCTGTGAGTGACTTTGCTCTAAAGCTTCAATAAGTGGAATGAAATCGGCTGCATAAAGCTGATTTTCTTTTATGATTCTTGCCTGTGATAGCTTGCCCTGAGTAAATGTGAGTAGAGACGTAACATGCACTGTTTGTTTTGGGTGTCAGTGGGCGTGGAAATTCTGGAAGGTACGGATATTCAGTTCTTCTGTTGTGTCACTGTCCAGCAAAATACAGTAGTGAGTGAATGACCTCTTTAAAAGAGGAAATCTACCGTGTTCCTATAACATTGTTTTGTTCTGTTGCTGAAGTTAGTTAGTGAAATTCAGTGCTTGTGTTCATTTCTTTCCAAGATAGCCATGTAATTTCAGCATTCTTGAATGGGGTTTAATGTCTCCCTCAGGTACAAATCAAAATTAACCAGTTTGCCTATCTTTTTCTGGTACTACCAAGTCCAAGACCTGCCAGTGGTCTGTTAACCAACACAGGGCTGGGAGTTGCTGTTGGAATAGGGAGTGCTAACAGGTCTCTTGATAGTAAGATGAGAGTTGAGTTAGTTTTGTTTTTCATGTGGTTCTTTTGGGTTTTGTTTTGGAAGAGTGGATGCAATAAAACTTCTGTCAGTTTAATGATGTTTTTATTTAGTGTCTTTGGACTGATTTTAGAGTTGTTGTAGCATAGTGATTTTGGAGGGGTTTTATAGCTACCTAGATGTGATAGTTGCCTTCTGGTAACTTCTTAGTTGTTTAGAAGGTTCAGCTGTGTTTAGCAGACCTTTGGGCTTACTAGGAATTTTCTGAGGTCACACATATAACTCACCATATAACTTCTGGATTTTTAATACAGACATAATTCCCATGTATTCTTTTAAATCAACACCTGTTTGCCTTTACCCTAAGCACTTGTTCTGTATGAGGCCATATGTTGGGAAGATAAGTAGAAATGATGCTCTCCTGATTTACTTTTTGGTGCAAGGTCAGGTTAAGGTTCAAGTGTATTTCTTAATTGGGGTGTAGCTCATTTACAATCAATTGCTTCTTTCTTAGCCTGCCCCTGAACTCAAATGTGATAAGCGTGCTGAGTTCTAATCTTTGTATAATCTTTATAGCCTGGTAGCTGGTTGCTTATTAAACTAATAAAAGATATGCATACAGTCTATAAACAATTCATTGCAAGTCAGTACATACTTTCTCCTGCAAAGGTGGTAGTATTTCTGTGTCAAAGGATTAGTTCTGCAAACAGCTTCAGAGAAAATAGGGGAGTACAGGGGCTTGAGGGTTAAGCCTCTCAAGTACTGAACTGTTGAGGTGACTGCATTTCACCATGGTATGAGGTGGACTGGAGCAGAACTGAGCTTGTCTGTGTCTTGTTTCTTTTGCTCTTTTAGCCATGAGGTAATCAACATCAATCTGAAGAGCAAACCTGACTGGTACTTTGAGAAGAGCCCCTCTGGGCTAGTTCCTGTTCTGGAGACCAGTAAGGGCCAGTTGATCTGGGAGTCTCCAATCACCTGTGAGTACTTGGATGAAGCATTTCCAGGGAAGAAGCTGATGCCTTCAGACCCATATGAGCGAGCCTGTTACAGGATGCTCATGGAAGACTTCTCAAAGGTACTGTGTGATCAGAGTGGGACTGTGTTTCTGACTTCACCAAAGCACCAAAAACTGCAGCTCTGTTGCTGATGTTGCTTTCATCCTTTAAGGCAGGTTTTGTGTCTGGGATGAGCATTTAAATAAGCAGAGGGGATATTTGGGGTCTTTTGCTGTGAGCACATATAATCCACTGTGTCTCTGAATTGCTCCCAGAATTATGTGCAAGGATGGATGCAGGAAGGCATCCAAGCAAGTGCAAGTTTGTATGACTGAGGTAGGGGTTTGAGCATCCTACACTAGAGCAAAGCTTAGCAGACCAAACCAGCTGAATATGTGAGACCTGGGAAGTGACAATTGCTGTATTTTATTCTGATTGTTTCTGTAGGAAGTACTGTGTGAATGCAGGATGTGGGAAGTGCCTGCCTGAGAGAGCCTAAAACCATGGACAAGAGATGGCACGTGGCTGTAAACATGGGACTTGTATAGGGAGAATGGTTTTGGCTCTCATTTGGGGTTGGAGCTGATTGACTGGAATTAACCTCTCTAGTGTGTTATTTGAGGAGTCTAGGAAGTGAAAGAAGTCACTTGGATATGAGACAGGAGAGAAAAAAACAGAATAGCAAAGAAAAGAAAGAAAGAAAAAAAAGCAGAGGAATATGGATAAAGAAGGGGAATAAAAGGGAGACTATATTTGCAACAGGCCTTTGTAAATAGACCGAATGGAAAGAGGGAAGTGTGTTGCAAGAAAAAAAATGTGCAGATGGGAAACACTCTTTTCACTATTCTCTTATTACAGGACTAAAATTCATTACTGTTTATATTCATTCTTCCTCTAGGCTTTTGCTTGCCTTTTCTGAAGTATAAAAGATTTTTATCAAGGGACTTTATGTAACTCTTTAATGTCAAATCTCTTAAGATTTAACTTGCATTTAATATCTTAAAATGTTAACTTAGAAGTTTTGAGTTGACTAATTTTTATTCTTGTAATAGGTGCATTAAAAACTTTATACTTTCCTTTGTACAGATAACATCCTTGGTTTTCAAGTACGTTATGTCACTAGATAAACAGGACAATACTGCACTGAAAGCAGAGATTGTTGAAAAGTTTGGCAAACTTGAAGAGGTGAGAGTATTTCATAATAATGAACAGATTGCCAGCCTTTATATGTTCCCTTTTTTCCTTTCATGCTGCGGCCTTTGGAGATAGATCTCTCATTTAGTTAGTGGTTACAACCGGAAACAATCAATTTATTACCCTCAGCCCAGGATGCACAAGGGCACCATTAGAATAAATTTCAAGTAGTGCAACTGCACTTTATCTAGTTAAACTAAACTTTATCTAATGATAAAAACTGTGTAGACTTGTAGAGATTTTTGAATTCTAGCAGACTGCTGATGTCTTGGCTATTTTTGTTCTGCTTTAAGTGAAGGAGACCTTGCGGCATGTACTAAGAGCAAGGGCTGAAGACTGAGCTGCTGAAGAGCATCTGTGCTGAAAGCAGTGCAGATACCTTGGTGATGACATAAAATCTTTTTCATTCTGGAGCTTATCTTTGGGGATGCAGAATGTAATGTATGCCTTGTAGAAATCCAAGCCTGGACCGTGGTCTGCTACTGGTGGTGTCATGCAGCTTCAGTGGAGCTCCAGGAAGTGTCAGGTGGCTTTGATGCTGTATCAGCCACTTGACAGTCCATGTCAGGAATGGTTCTTGGCTGGTTTGAGCAGCTGTTGGACTTGTCTTTGTCATGAACCCATTCCTTCTGTCTTTAGCAGCCACAGCCAATGCTTGGGTGGATCAATGAAGAAGAGTTCCTCCAGAGTATTTCTGCTCTGGTGCAAAGTTGCCAATAAACTTTTAGTACTTTCCAAGTTCTCCTAACAATCCAGTGCTTTCCCATCACCTTGGGCTGCCAGAATGCAATTGTTTCCAGGGTAGTCTTGTCCATCTGATGAGACTGAGGCTGGCGTAGTGCAGATGATGAGCTCCTGGGGGAAGTTTTGTGCTTCACTTCCCTGAAATATAGATTGATTAAACATGAAGAAAGGATTAACCTACTTCCTGCTTGGTTAATACTGTGAAATAACTTGTTCCTTCAGTGTCTATTTACTCTGAGTGATTTTGCAGCAGCAGCTGATGGTCAGCTGTGAATGGGAGGCCAGAACAGAGCCATGCAAACTTCCCTCAGTGTATTGCAAGAGATATTCCAGAGGGGAAGTACTTTGGAACTCTTCTGTATTTCGATTTCTGCTGCCCAACAGAGGGGGCTGTGTTCCCATCTCTGCCCCTGTGCGGCTGCTGGTTGTGTTCTCCCAGAGACCTGTGAGCTCAAACAGCTCCGTGCTTCCTGAAGGGCTGGTTTAAGATTTCTACTAGATCATGGGGGTTGTGGACAGGGAATAAATGCCATATGAATGTATAGGGTGGTGTGTGTCCAAAAAAAGACCAAGATTTGTAAGGACTTTGGAGTTCCACCTTTAAAACACCAAAGTGCCTGAAAATAGAGCCCCTAATGAATCTAGAGCCACTAATCTAATGAAAGAAGAGAATAAACTCTGGAGGGTCCTTAAAGCATATTAAACTTGGATGACCATGACACTTGACAATGCATCAGAGTCATAAATATAACTTCTTGTATGCTTTGTGGCCCTGCTTTCTGTGCTGAGCTGTGAGGAGGATCTCTTTCTGGTATAAGTTACACTTGCTTCCTGTTGTCTTTGCATCTGGAATCAAATGCAGTTTGAGATGTAATGTTAGAAATGTTTCCCTAATACCACATGGCCTCAGCTGCTATGGGAAAAGAGTCCCTGCTAAAATGGTGCTCTAATTTAGCAGGATGATACATTTAGCTGGATTTGTTGCTCAAGAAATGCATGTGCATTCTGTGTTCAATTAGTCTGTGCCATTCATGGTTTATGACAAGCAAGAAATCACAGACATTCTGAGGTAAACTCCTCTTTGTGTGCATGCTGCAGCTTGCTAGTGATTAATTTTTTGTGACAGTTTTTGAACCTTTGGAGAAGAGCTGGGCTGAGTTTATGAAACAGCAGCTGTAGTACTAAGCTTAACTACACTGACTAGCTCTGACTGTGCTAATACTGTGTGCACAAGAGAAATACACTGTATCTCCTTTGTTTGCTCGCTGGTCCCTGTAGTGTGCCTGCCTTCCATTGTGCAGTGGGATTTTTGTGTAGTGTTGTGCTGCACTTTTCCTTTGGGGGACGACTGACATCTCTCACCCTGCACAGGTTCTGTCCAAACGTAACACGTTGTTCTATGGTGGGGACTCAGTCTCAATGTTTGACTACATGATCTGGCCATGGTTTGAACGTCTGGAACCACTCCAGCTGAAAGAGTGAGTACTTTTCCTGGCTTCTGGTGTGTTCTGAAGTGCCTCAGCATCAATATTCCTGGTGTATACTGCAGCAATGGACCTCTCTTAGGGGCTGCTGAAGAAAGCTGGTACTGTATTGCAATTTGGGGGAAGCATCCTGCTCTAAACTGGATATTGTACTGGGACAGGGAACGTAGTAAAATGGAACTGTTCAAGCTGTTTTGTTTCCTTTATGCCCTCCAAATTTTCCATTTGCGTTATTCAGTCTCTTTCTTTTTCCTGTAGGGCTTTGAATCACAGCCCAAAGCTCCAGCGCTGGATGGAGGCCATGAAGGAGGACCCTGCTGTCAAGGCTACAATAACTGACCCACAGACATTCAAAAACTACCTCCAGCTGTATCTGAAGAACAGCCCTGAAGCTTGTGATTATGGGCTCTGAGGTGCCAGTAGGAACGTGCTGGCTGAAGTGTTAATGCTGTTTTTCAGTGTGGGAAGTCAGTGTAATTTGATGGGGGCTCTTCTGTGATTGCATTTCATAGTGGGGAATAAATCTGTGCTGAAAAGGCTGAGAAACTTTCTGTGAACTTCACTCCTTCCTGTTGGGGGAAGGATGTGCTGGCTTCAAGCAGGAGATGGAAGGCCATTGTTGGCCATGAATATTGCATAAAGGAAAATGTCTCTAATCAAGAGGTGATGATCTGTAACCTTTGGCCTCTTTGTAGGCATT
Organism: Brachypodius melanocephalos; assembly: GCA_013398615.1. NCBI lineage: Eukaryota > Metazoa > Chordata > Aves > Passeriformes > Pycnonotidae > Brachypodius > Brachypodius melanocephalos. Next base: position 2,743,068 of record VZSR01000514.1, read on the forward strand.
GCAGTGGGCAGTCCCTAAATTGATGGGGTTACCTGATTTAAAAATTGTAATACTGGTGTCTTGAAAATTAATAAAAACTAAATAATGTTGTCTTCAAACAAATTTTCCTTCCTCTTTCTGGGCAGCTATTAGTCACTGGTCTGGTTATACAGAGAGAGAGGAGCAGTGTACTGTAAAGGCTAAAACATAGTGTGGCTTGTGAAATTGTGATTCCTAGTGCAGACTTCTTGTCTCTTCAGACAGCTCTACTGCTAAAACACTCACTTTGCAGCCCTGCCCACCTACCTCTGCTGAAGTCATGTTTGCAGGAACTATCTAGTAAGGGCTTCCAGTTTTGGTAAGATATGCTAGGGGAGAGTGTATGGTCATAATCCTTCTCTGCCCTTCTGAAGTACTAGTGTGTTTATTCTAGGTTCTAACATAAAGGCTGGAGTAAGGAGTAAAGCCAACAGAAACAATATCCTGAGCAGAAGGACATTTATTTTCTGTTCTCAGTATTTAAAGCATTGCTCTTCTTCTTAAGATGAAGGTAAAATTAGATAACAGAAGTAAAAAGAGTTTACTCACAACAATATGCTGGTGATGTCTTACTGCTGGTGAATTTGGAAAAGAGTATGTTCTGTTTCATCAGGTAAGTGGCAGGAACAAAGCTTTTCAGCTGAACCTTTTGAAGCTATCCTGTATGTTAATATAGCAGTGTGGGGACAAGATTATTTGAATCACAATCAGTCACAGGAAAAACTTCCTCTCCTGTTTTTTCCTTTTTTGCTGTTCACATCTATGACTCATGGGGATGTTGCTCGGTTCTGTGTGTCTGTCAGACCACTAACAACCCAAACTAGCCATAATTCCAGGGAATAAGCACACACAAAGAAATATGGCAAAGCAGTGTGTCCAGGGGCAGGGCTGTGGTTCCCTTGGGGCTGAGGTGGTTGTCATGAGAGATCCAAGACTATTCCTATCTGTTTCCCATTGCAGTGAGGTGAGGTAGCATAGCAGAACGTGGTGGTTTGTGAGTTTCATGGTAATTGAGACACTGGGAGTCTTGGAACTTTTCTGGAGGAAAAGTAGACTGATCCTTTTCCTGTAACATGTTCTGCTCTGGCAGGGTAACCGAGGTGGTGCATACTTGTGTAACTTCAAGTAGGAAAGAGATTTGATGAGAAAAAAAAGAATGAGTAGAAACTTGGTCTGTCAGCCTGTGGCTGTTGGAGGAACTTGTTTATGCTCTTACTAGCTTTAATTCAAATTATGCAGCTTTTCCCCTCCTGTTATCGTCATGGCTTTTAAACACATCTGGCACTACTTAGAGAAATAATAATTATGCTGCTGTTCCTTCCAGAATATTGTAATTTTTATAAAAGTTTCCAGTTAGGATGTGATGCTACACATGTTTTGTGGATTGTCAGAGGACCCAGAGGAGGCTGAGAGCTGTGAAGTGTTGTCAGGGTGTGGGTCTAGGCCCTTTCATTAGATGAAAGCAGGGTTTGAGCTTTATAAAGCCAATGTCTCTGAAGTAGTGTTGGTGGGATCTCAGTGGCAAACTTCCAGGAACTAACTGCAGAGCATTTTGGTTTTATTAGCAGCTCTGCTTTGTGTAGGACTTGTTAAAAGCTGTTAGTGCGAGAAATATGTTACAGTTTGCTCCAATGTGTTGACTGTAGAGGGAGATATGACATTAGGGAGAGCCAGTAAGAGGTTAAGAGCAGAGATCAGCATCCAAAAACTGAACTGGCTCCAGCCAGACCATGGTAACTCAGAGACTGTATTATAGGAACAGAAAGAAATGCTCTCCCCATCTTTATTTAGTGGCTGTAGTGTACCATTATAGATGTAATCCTTCAGCAAAAAAAAAGGAAAATGAAATATTCTGCCTTATAATTTACTATTAAATATCTGTGTTCTAAACCCCCAAGCAGACAGCTGGGGTCTTGAACTCATTATAGCACAGCAAGAAATGCAGGCCTCAGGCAAAGTGTTTTTAATGTGGTAATGAATGTGCAATGAATGCGGCCCAGTCTTGAAAGGAAAAGACAAGTTATGAGGAATGGACTGGTTCTCTCCTTTCAGGGTGGATGGGTGCAAAGGAGATATATTTATTTTCAGTTTTGGTCAACAGAAGAAAAAGATGGAAGTCAGTAAGGAAAGGATCAAGCAGATGAACAGCTCTCCTCTTTGGTCAGAGTTCTCCTTAAAACCTTCTCTGTATCAGATAGTACAGTAAGTATGGACTTTACTCACCTTCTGCTCCATGTTTTGCCCTTGAAAATTGTTAGTGCTCTTGCTTTTGAAAAAAAGAGGGTGCTTTTTTGTTTGTTTTCTGTTACTGTGTCACCAAATATAACTGCTACTAGCACAGCTTAAAAAAGATAAATTCAGTGTCAGGCAAACAAGGACAGAATCTGCCTTATAAAAATAGTGAGTTTAGTAGCATGATGGAAGATAGATACTTCAGGTTAGTAAGGCACTGGGCCTTATTCTGTCCTGCATTTGTAGGATGTCCCTGTACCTTTACTGACATCCTTGAGATGTGTGGTACCCTCATAGAAAGTGTGGTCCAGTGTTTGTTCATTATAATGTTAGGATCCCTTATATTGAAGCTAAGAGAAAGGTAGAAAGGAGCCAAGACAGGAGGAAGGAATGGGGATCCCCGTTCTCAGATCTGAGAACTTTTGCTGAGTTTTGGGTAAGTTGAGTGGGAACCTGGGTGAATGGGACTGCAGCTATAATATAAGGCCCTTGCTTGGGGACATTGTTGAGAAGTTTCTGTCTAGGGAGATATTAAAAGGACCAGTGGTTTTTGCACTGAAAGTGGTTGTAACTGTGAATACTGGTTTGAAAAGTTTCAAAAATAATGTACTACAGACACCTGGAACTCTTGTGTCAACTCCATACAGATGCCTGTAGATTTGTTGCTTTTCTAATCAATCACAAAGGAAGAGAAAAGGAAGGCTCAACTTTTTGATGTGTTTCACTTAAATCTTAGATCCTTGCCATGCTTCATTTAGCAGCTGTCTGTCCTGGTCACCAGACAGGCCTGGCTGTGAGTGCATGCATTGGACATGTGGTGTTGGCACAGTGTTACATGCAGGGTTTGAGATCTGGCTGTTTCTTATCCTCTCTCCTGTCTTTACTAATAGCCTGATTATTTCACTACCATTCCTCAGACACGGATTTCACTTGGGAATGGCTCATGAAAATGCATTCTCTCTAAATTCATGAGGTCAGGTGCAATTTTACTAAATCACTGCTATTTTCTCTAAGATGGAAACACTCTTTTCTACTGCTGGTCCAAAGCCAACAGTCATTAGTATTTTCCCACTTGTACAACACTTTAATTTACTAAAACAGGAGTTTCAAAACTTGCCAGTGAGATGCAACTGTGCTTGTGACAGCTGTTTAGCAGTCTGCAATAACACTGTATCTGAGTCCAGGAGGGAGTGAGAATGCAGCTGGTCTGAAGGGGCTGATGTATGGAGCCTGTACTGTTCCTCTCACAGCATCTTCTGGTGAGCAGGAAGCAGCTTGTGAGAACTGCAGCATGTGCTGCAGGTTTGTGTCTCAGAACCACCACCCTTGGCAAAGCTGATGGAAAACGCCATCTCTCCAGGGGAAAGGGAGCCAAGAATAGGGGCACCGAACAGCCACAAGCTGTGTAGGGAACAGACAGTGTTTCCTGTAAGCTGCAAACCATTTGCATGAGTCACCTATGTGACTGCACGGCAAAAGCAGAGGAAGGCTGAGAAAAAAGGAAGAAAAAAGCTGTCAGCTTCAGACTGCCTGAAGAATCAATGAGGACCAATGGAGACATTATGAACTAATACTGTCCTTCCTGCAGCTCTCTCCAGCATTCCTGCTACCCCAAAGGATGCTTTTGTGCCTTTCCTTCTGTCACTCAAACCATCCTCAGAAGAGCTCTCTCAATGAGGATGTGCTTTGGGCCAATCCACAGGTTGGAGTGTGGATTTTTTCCCCCCTATACATCCATCACAGAGATCTTTCCTGTGCCTGTTTAGGCTTGGAAGCAGTTTGTCTCCTCTTACGTGCAGTAATTAAGGCATGGTGATTAATCAGCTGTTTGTGGGAAGACAGCTCTGATATAACCAGTGTATTCAAGCCCATGGATTGGGTGCCTCAATTCCTCTCCATATGCTTTATGTGTCTTGACTGTTCTGTGCTGGTCTGTCTCTGCTCTGGATCAAACCTTTCACTTCCAAAGCTTTGCCAGGTGTGGCTCTGGCAGGGCAGTCAGTGTGGGGCTATGGTAGACACTGCATGTGGACAAGCCTTGCTTTTCTCTACTTTTGCATACAGGAGGTTTGTAATACTGACATGATGTGATAGCCCTGAGGGTGAACTGAACTGGCAGGAATATCCTGCTGAGGGTGCAGAACACTTCTGTTCTGTGATGGAGGCCAGGAAGGGCTGCTCTGGATCATCTGTGCTCACAGGCACAGGAACCATCCAGGGCTGTCCTGCCCAGTGTGAGCAGGCAGGGATGAGATCTGGAATATGTTCACAAGCTAAATACCATCTCCCTGAGGATTTGGGAAATCCCTTTGTGCTGTCTGATTCCCGGCAGAGGGCTAGAGAGCAAGACTGAAGGCTGGGAGCCATGGAATGGATTTCTTGATGCACCTGGGGAGGTGAAGTGACAGGCTGTGCACTGGGGTTACCAATCCCAGACCTACCTAGCTCTGCCTCCTGAGCCTGTATTGCAGAGTGTTGGATCCTGAATGTCAGATTGTCTGCAGGAAGGTGCCTATTTGGGCTTCCAATGGCATTATAAGTGTCATGGCTCTTCTGAAAAACAGGACAATATAGACAGAAACTTAATCTTGTCTCCTTACATGATTAAATCTTTGAGACTGTTAATGGCTGTGGGCCCACCAGTGGATTTGAAGAGAGTTTCATATCTAAAACAGACTCATTTTCCTGCTGAGTGCCTAAGACATTTTTAAGAACTTCACTGGTTTTATTTTTATTTTTGAGCACAATTTTTAACATAGTGCCACAGTCAGGTGTTTTACAGGCACTCAAATATCTGAACAGGCTGTATTTAAATGTTTCACCTCAGCACTTTCTGTGCTTCCCCCTCAGAGCAGATCAATAAACCTAATACCTTTTTTTCCTAACATTCTGGGTGAGCTCTGGTTTTAGCTAGACAGATTTATAATTACTTGTAAACTCAGAGCATTTATTTGCAGAGGTGCTGCCTTTGAATAATGACTGAGAAGCTTTGTTCTCTGCCTCTGCAGCCAGAAATTTTACTTCCAGCAGTTGAGGAGTCTCAGATGACACTCTAAAATGTAACATAAATAGAAAATGAAGTTTCTTTTGAAAAACACTGTAACAATAATTGATCCACAGCAGGGGCTTGCTCAGATTTCCTTTTTGAGACCAGATTAGTCCAATAGATATGACAGCAATAACTGTTTGCATCTATCTTCCCTAAGGCTCTGCTGCAAACTTGGGTGGATCATTTTGAGAGTAGCAGAAGCAGTAACACAACTCTGCATTTTCTCACAGCTTATTTCTCCAGGTCAAAGAAGACATGAGTACCTACTACTTTTTACTGCACTGGGAATATTTAAAATACCTCTTATGTGCTTCTGAAACATTATGAGAGCCTCTGTCTCCTATCCATTTGCCTGCTTGCTTAAAGATTAGCAGAGATATTTCTCAGCTCTGTCAAATTGAGTGAAAGTTGTTTGATGGATTCAGAAGCTACTTGGAAGAAGATGAAAGAAAGCAAGGGGCCTCTTTCCACCTGGCCCATACATGTGAACACACCAACTGCATAGGAGACTGGCTAAAAATAGCCTAGTTTATGTTCCCATAAGGAATTCATCATTTCAGAAAAAGATGGGACTGCCTAGAATTTGGAATTTTACTTGGAAGGGATGCAACAGCTCACATGTTTGTTTGGACCCAATGGCTTGAGACATCCTCTTCCTAAACAAATAGAATCCAGTTAAACACAAGTTACAATCTGATCCTGTGCCAGTGGCACTTGGAGAGAGACCTGTGTTAGCTTTTAGTCCTGCAAGCAACAAACCATAACACAGAGTTGAGCAGAGTGGATGGAACATGCTCAATATGTGGGCAAATCCTGAGCAGTTTCCTATTCTGAGACCAGTGTTACCAGTTTGATCCCTACTGGCACCTTACTGAATTAATGTTAGCATGTCTGTGAATCACCATATCTTCTGAGGTTGTTTTTTTTTTAATATGTATTTCTGCCTACTTGAAATAAAGGAGATTGTGTCTTTGCTTGCAGCTCCTCTATGAATGGTAAATGTCATTAGATAAATTTTTAAGCTAAAAACCAGTCTCTAGTGAGTGGCTTTCTCTTTCTGCTCTGCTTACTCTATGACAGATAATACTGCAATAATGGTCATGGCATGGTCCAAAAACCTACCAATTGCCCTTCTGAAAAAGGATTTTTTAGGTATATTACCCTGCTGTTCCACAGCAGTAAATTGAGGCAAAGGAAAAAAGTGTTCTAGAAAATCAAGAGCTCAATGGAGAAAATGTTGCTGAGCTTGTCAGATAGCTTTGAAGCAGGCTGGGTTAATTTTTGTTTGGTTTGGGTTTTTTTGTTATAACAAAGTTTAACCAAACCAGGACTGCTGATGATCCTGGGCTACAGCATTCCCTTCCCAGCAGTGTGTGGTTGACCCTGGGAAATTTTAACTTCTGGCTATGTAGATTTAAGCTGTAGCTCTTAAGCCAGCTGCTTCTCAGACCTGCACAGTGCTGATTCAGCCCTAGTGAGCACTGGAAGACAGAATTATTAAAAGTGTGCAGGGCATTCTGTGGGGCTGGAAGACATTTTGCCAAGGAAACAGTGGTGCTTTTATTATATGAATTAATAACTAGCTCTGGGTGTGCTTCCAGAGCTAGAGCATATTAGAATACTAATAAGGAGCTGCCATTCCCTTAAACCAGGCAAAAGAGTTAAGCAGAGGGCTGAGTGGTGGTGGGTGGTTGCTGAACCTGGCTGTGGATACCCATAAAATAAGCAGGTAAAGAGGATTCCTCTGGGTGAAATGGAAATTCAGGAGATTTCTTGTTCAGCCCATAAGGGCAAAATCTATCAGCATTATTTAGGGCTTGCCACAAAAGAGTGTTTTTGAGCAGACATATTCATATTACTTTGATTTCCTGTGATTCATATTCTCAAGAAGAATGACAACCCTACCATTATTCTGGAACAGCTATCCCATTTTATGTTCATGTTGCTGTTTATTCTGGAACCATTTCTATAGGGATTCAGGAATCCCAGGGGTTCTTGCTGCTGGGCTCACTGTGCTGGGATCACACTGGAAACATCCCCACTCCTTCCTTTTGCTCTCTTAGAAACATTTTGCAGGGAACTAGAAACGAAAGAGACTTCGTGCTCATTTAGATTTTGTACAAGACTTCCTTTATTATAAATAAAGCTGCATGAGAAGATCTATGCAAATTCAACAGTGTCCTGCTATAGAAGCAGCGGTTTAAGTACAGCATTGTCAATCAAGGAAGACCTTAGTCTGGAGAGTTCTGTTGTTATTGCCCATCTTGGCTGCATTGCCAACATTCATCTCTGTACTACAGTTTTGCTTCTGAGCTAACATGTTACACACAGACCTCCCCCAATTTAAAAAAAGACAAGTAATAAATAAAGCTGTTTACCAGGTACGGTCCTGTGAGAGCCAACCCCTCACTGAGCAGCAGCAAAGCTGTTACAGGTGCCTAAAGTCTCACTTCACCACAGAGAAAACACTGCAAAGACTTTGCATTAAAAATGGCTGCTAAACAAACACCACATCCTGCTGCTTGAATACTGGATAAATTTTTGGAACATTTTGCTAAACTACATCTTTGTACCCCTGTATATACCTGTATACAGAGCAACTTGGAGAGAGAGAAACCCTCCTCTGTGGCTGCTTAACAGTGAACACCCAACACCTCCCCTTAAAAGACATTCAGCTCCTGTACAGCAATAATAACCTTAGACCGAGACATTTTCTAAAGGCAAATGGCTCCTGAGGCTATGCTGTAGATCAGTGGTTGCTATCAACCCACCACTAACTCCACTGCTTTGCCAGAGCCTGTAATAAAATATTAAAACCACAAGTTGAGGGCACAGGGAGTGGCTGGAAACCAGTGGAAGGCACTCAAGAGTTCATCTGTTGAATTCAACTGGTTAGCAAATGGCAAGAACAGTATTGAGGGTCCAGGACAGGCTGTTTACCTTTCCTTAGGATGTCTCAGAGAGATACAGGCACTGGCAAAGAGATGTTTATTACTCATATGCAGTTTGGTTTTAAAAGAACGTTTTTCACTTTAAACCACAAAACCTCACTTCTGCTCTCATCCTTTAAAGCTGCTTCCTATGATTACCCACCCAGATTTCAATCAAAGCAGAACTGCCCATGGGCAACACTAAATGTCTTAGGACATTTTTACTGGCTGGCAGCTGATGGAACTGAATTGTCTTGTAAACTTTATTTTGTGAAAGGTGAGCATGGGCTTTTACTAACAGGCTACTATTTGGCAGGCAAAGATTTGATCCAGGAGAGACAAGGAAGTCGAAGGAATGATGTGCTTCACGTCATGGCCTCCTTGTACCAGCAGAGGTGTGGTCCAAAGAAACATTGTGTACCAATCTCTCCTCTGATGGAGCAGGCCTGTACCCTTGGTTTGCAAGGAAGATCTCCACTCTGAGGCTGACTGGAGCACAGCTTATAACCACGGATAACATCACAGGTACCAGTGGGACCCCTCTCAGCCTAAATGCACAGACCAGATCACTTTAAAGGTGCTCAGGGCAAAAAGAGCATACTGCAGGTAGGAAAACTAAGCCAAGCAATTTGCTTTCAGTGGAATCAGATCCATAAATTACTTGATTCAGCTCCAGCTTCTGTTTAACTAAACCCCATGGGAATACTGCAGGGTCAGTTTGGGCGTAAGAGAGAACAGGCATTCAAGTACAAAAAACAAAGAACAAAAGATTCAATCCACTTATCAGTTCAGGTTCCCTTTGAGTCTGAGCAGCGGTGCTTGGGGCTGTGTAAAGACGAGTTTGGGCACGTTTACAAGCCCGTTGCAACTGGTGTTGCAAAGCTTTGTTCTGACATTTTAATAGGGGAGTTACCTGATTCTGTTCAACAGCCTTTTCTTCTCATGCTCCTCCTGCTCAACCTTATACAAAAGTTATTTTTCAACTTTGAATGTCATTTCCTGAGAGACCTGGGTCACAAATTTTTTTTCTGTTCTTTGGACAGTCTAAATTTAGACTCCTGACAGGAAACGGCAGAGAAATTCTAATTTCTCCCTGGCTGGGCTGGGAGCACATTTAGAAGCAACTTCAACCACAACTGCTCCAGCGTGACCTGCCTGCCAGCAGTCCATGTAAAGCTGGATCTGCTACAGGCACTTTGCAGTGAACCTGGGCAGGTAAACTGGCAAATCAGCCGGGTTTGCAAACGACTTACACAGCTTCTGATGTAGCCTCTAGGCTCCAGTATTGACCTACCCTCCCTGCACCTCTGCCTGTCACTACCTGCTTGCCATGGCCCTTGAGATTACTCCTGCTCTCTTTCCTACTGGGGAATCCCTTCTTGGCTGTACTAAGCAAAGCCAGGGATTTACAGCACTCCGTTAGCGTCAGCAATTAGTCCCGCCCTGTTGCTCTCCTGGCAATCTCCCAGGCACTCATCACCAAGGATGCTGAAGCAAGCACTGGTGATCCAAGACATTTTCCTACTGGCATAACCCATCAGCCTCTTCTCTCCCATTCCTACCTACCCCTTACTTTCTGTTCAGAGATCCTACTTAACTACCTGTGGTAATAAAAGCCAAGGGAGGCAGCACTTTGAGCATAGCTCCATCACCTTCTGGGCTTTCTTATAAATCAGGTGTGGAGACAGGAGTTACAGCTTTCTCTGCCTTTGTGTGTGAAGTGTCCCTCACTGGTGGCAGGACAGAGAAGCAGCAGACACCAGTGAGGTGGTGAAACAGCTTTTACCAGGAAAAGGGAAGAGAGGACATGTCTATGGAGAGTTTGCTTATCAAGTGGATAAGGCTGGATAGCCAGCTTCATGTTGTACGCTGTCCCCAGCAGTGATACAGGATTGAATCTTCTCTCTGATGTAATAGAGAGGATTGATAAAAAGGGATCTGTGGAGTGATGGTAAAAGCATCCCTGATGGGTCTTACCCACAGAACAACCACCCTCTTGTAAACAGGATTAAGAGAAGCCCTAGTGTAACACTTTGCAGGAAATCCTAGTGTGAGAAAATTGTAGGAAAGGCCCCTTAGCACTGGAGGCCAGGCTCCTGGGACCAGCATAAAGCAATTATGCACAGGGGCCCGGGCTTGGACCCCACACTCAGGAAGGTGAGGATCTCCTGAGTCCTCTCCTTCAGCAAAGCCACCTTGCTGGGGCTGGGCAGCCCACTGGCACCACACTAACATGCCCCTTGTGGGATTTCATGAATTTCCACTTCTGCAAGGTTTTTTTTTTTTTTTAGCACATGCCTCAAGATTCTCTTCTTGCCTGAAAGCCTGCAGCAGCTCTCCTCATTTGCACTCCCAGCTCAGCAAGTTACAGTCTATTAGTTCAGCTCCTCAGAGCAGCAGTCTTTAAAAGGATTGAGGAGAATGTATAAAGTAGCTTTTGCCTGCATATGTGGAGCAGAAGGGATGCAAAACGGATCATAAGGCAGCTGCAAGCAGCACTGCCCAGGTCTACTACATGTGCATCTTTTTCATTCTTTCTCCTCCCTGCTGGCCTTGGCCTAATTAAAACCATGTGCAGAGAGTCACACTGTCATGTGGAGGCTGATTGTTCACTCCTGCTACCAGGCTTCTGAGATTGGCTTCATTACAGGATAATTTTGGAGAACTGCTCCTTTTATGAAAGTGAAACTTACAGCAGTCATAGAATCAGAATAGTTTGGGCTGGAAGGGACCTCCAAAGGTCATCTAGTTCAAGCCCTGCTTTTCCTTTCTGTCTAGGTTGTTCTCACACCTCAGTGTCCCAAGGTAAGGAAAACAAACAACCCAAAATGTCAGAACTCAATAGTGGTGTTTCTTTTATCGAAGGTAAAAAAGGTTCCTGTTCACTGATCCATCACAAAATGGGCAGGAATATAAACCACTAGCCATGTAACCATGGAAGACTTGAATGAAACGGTCTGAAGACACAGACCCTGCTCTGCTACATCCTCCCATAAGAGAAAAAACGTGCAGGGGTGTTTTTGAAGGACAGGACAAGCCATTTAAGTTACTGCTGCAAGTCCAATCAAGAAGGCTTTTTTTTTTTTTTTTTTTTTAACTACAGTTCCCTTTAGAAGCTGTACTTTATTTAAGGATCTCCATCCAGTCCAGATCCTGTGCATGACCCTCCTCCTCTCCACACCAGCATGTAGACTTATGTTGCACTTCCCATTGGTGACAGAGTTCCTGCTGTCTGCAAGCAGACAGGCTCCTTTGATCCCAAGATCCTGTCTCTGATTCCCCCACCCTGTTCTTATCTCCCCCTTCTGAAGGAAACGAAGTATTTGGCCACCATCACACCTCCACCCCCACTTGCATTGAAGGCATCAAGGAATAAATTACTTATATTTGTTGCTGTAGCATGACTGAGGCACAACAGAAAAAATATATTCTTAGCTGCATAAAACCAAGCACACCAGTGGAACAGAAACCAACTTCAACACCACATCTTCCAGTTTCTCCCTATTCTTCCCCCATAGCCTCTTCCTTTCAGCAGGAACCATGGCCCAGGACTGGTTCAGCTCTAGACAAGAAGCTGTATTGGCAAAGTCAGTTGTCTCCAGGAGGCTTCAGAAAGTTGTGCTTAGAGTTTGGCTTTGGTTAAAGGGGTTCCTTACGGATCCCATTGGTGTGTGCAAGAGGAATGTGCACTGTGTACTCATTTATCAGTGCAGACATGTTCCTGAGCATCTCATGGAACGTGTCCACCATCTTCCTGTAAATGTCCCTGCGTAGCACAAAGGGACGGAAAAGGTTGAGAGGCTCAGCCCTCTGAAATATGATGGGGAAACCCAGCTCTGCTGGTACCTTCCCATTGCCAATAAAGAAGTGATAAAGCTTCTTTTCATGCAAACACTTCTCTAGGAATTTCAGCATGTCCTGTAGGCGGGCCTCCAGCTTTTCTGGGGCCCAGTCCTGACTGGGACGTGCCTGCAGGAGATGCAGCAGCACTGTCTTCAGGTGGTAGTTGGTGAGCCCACTGGGACCTGTGAGGCTGCACTGCTTCCCATGGAGGAAGGAGAGGATCTGAAGGCAGCTGACGTGGCAGGCGTTGGCAGGCAGTGTTTTGGAGACCAGCTGGATGAACCTCCTCTCATACACTGCAAAGGTGAGAAACCAGTGGGTGCTGGAGGGGATGTCTGCTGCCAGGCTGCTCCGAGGGAAGTGGGAGATGAAGTAAACGTCAGAGTTCTCATACTGCACCACAGGGGTGAGGTTGAAGGCAATTGATTTCCCCGATTTAAATTTTATCTTCAGGGCTCCTGGCGAGTCCAGGAGGCTGAAGGAAAGGTCAAATTCGTATTTGTGGGAGATTCTGTTCCAGGCCTTGGTGACGGCAATCTGGAACCATTTCATTACTTGGTCAGCATCCAGATATTGAGTATTTTTGAAGCACAGGAGATCTTCCATCTCACTGCTGGGCCTGGTACTACTGACCTGGCTATGGAGGAGGCACAGCATATCTTCCCCTAGTTTAGTCTTGTCACAGATGCAACCCGTTGCATCCTCATCTGTCCTGCACACCTTGATAGTGCCATAACCTTGTTCATCTGGGGGAAAAGAGTCCCCAGAGCACCAGGTCTGGCAGCAAAAGCAGTAAGGCTCTGGAGGGGCAAAAGGCACTATCAGATCACAGACGAAGGGTTTCCGCACTCTCCAGTTCTCATACATGCTCCCCACACCCATACAATCTTCCACTTCCATGTCAGCATCCCGGTTGCAAACACTCCTCAAGGCCTCCAGCAGGTCATCTGCAAAGCCTTCCACCATCTCCCGCATCCTGGCCATGTCTCCAGTGGTCCCCAGGATACGCTTCTCATAGAAGCTGGCCAGGACAGCCTTGTCGGGGAAGGCCACTCCTTTAAATGCTTTCCCCAGGACTGCCATGTCATCCTCTTCTCCTCCCGTGTCCTGCCAATTCCCTTCCTGGAAATCCTGCCTCCAGAGCTCGATCAGCAGGAAGATGACCATGGAGAGGGCAGTCCACATATCCCACCAGACCTTTTCCTCTTTGCTTTCCTCCACTACCACTGCAGCCTTTTCCAGAGCCTTCTGTGTGGCTTCCTGGTCTGCGATTTCCCGCTCCAAGCGCAGCTGCTCCAACCGCAGGCTCTCCTCCCGCTCCTTCATCTTCTGGATGATTTCTTCTGTGTTCTCAGGGACGGTGCCATTCTCCTTAGGGAAGAAGAGCGGGTGGTTGACAATAGCTGTGATCACCAGTAGGCACACCCGGAAGAGTCCCACGGGCATGGCAGTTTCTTCCCTGGAAAAGAAAGGAAGGTGGAATGACCCATGATTTGGAATATATTCCCTCAAGTGCAAAAATGAAGGAAACTCCCCACTGCAGTAAGAACTTTGGCATCCTTTCCAGCCCTGGAAAAAATGCTTGAATCTAGAAACCTCTAAGAGCACACCCATTTCTGCAAGTTATCAACCAACTTCCTAAAGAGGCTTTATCAGCTGATGGTGAGGATGAAAGTGGCTCTTATCAAATGAACTTCGAAAAACAGAACTCTGAAGGCACTTCCTGCTGTCAACCCACTGTGATGCTGTTGGACAATATGGGAGGGCTTGTGTTTCCTTTGCCTTTCCTTTAAAATTCCAGGGACAGAAAAGGAAAGAAAGAAGCAGGCAGAACCTCCCCAGGTATATAAAACCAGGACTGGAGATGAACACTGCTTTTCTTCAACATAAAGCTAATATTTCAGATGTGGCAGTGGCATAGGCAGGTCTGTCCTGCCTACCTTCCATGTTAAGCATGTCTGGGAACCCACACAGCCTGCCTTTCAGCACAATCAGGATCAGGCTGTGGCAAACCCTCCTGGCCCCCAGGATGCCTCATGATCACAGTTCCCAGAAAAAGGGCAGAGACTCTGCTAAAATAGGAAGGGTTTCCTTTAGCCTAGTGGTTTTAAAAGCATCAGGCTGCTTATTTTTGGTGCTTACTACGCTACTGACCTGTGGAGGACATTAGTAAACACCATGGCTTTGATCTAAGCCATCTCCCCCAAGCAGCCCCTGAACAGCTGTGCTTGCAGCCAGCTCACTCCTCTGCAGTGCCCTCAACAAGGCTGTGAGCCACATCCCAGCCATGTGCCACCAACAGCCCCGTGTGTCACCCCTTGCACAGCCCCTCGGCATGATTGAGACCAGTACAGTGTTTTGGAGTGGCTGTGTGTGGTTACAGGCTCTGCTGCTCCAACCCCACATTTAATAAAGCTTTCTGTGCCATGGGGCTCACAATGAAAGGATTTATTCCCAACTTTCTGGGACATGGTCCCATTGCCAGGTCTCTGCCTGGTGGTGACAAGGCCTCTCAGAGGGCTGGGCCAGATGGTGCTCAGGGTAAAGCCTGGGCTGTTTCCTCCCAGCTGGCATTTCTGTTTCTGGAGGGCTGGCATCACTATCAAGAGCCAAAGTGCCTGCTCAGGGCAGTACAATCTGAAGTTGTCACCCATTGCTGTAACATTGGAAGCTCACCAGTTCCTCTTTCTAGTGAAATCACCTCTCAGTCCTAGCACAGGGAGATCAGAAGGACAGGATGGACAAGCAGGGATATTTCTTCTTCCAGCTGGGAAATTTTAGCAGGGCTACTTTAATACCTCCGAAGTGCCTGAGAGAGAAGGGTTTCTGTTATAGAAATGAAGTCTATCAATAGCATACTTCATCAATCAGACCAGAAATAGCAATCTCATTCCTAAGTAATTCTGCTGGGGGAATGAAGCTGTTTCACAGAGAGTCAAGAGATGGTGAGGCACTCTGTGTGCTCCAGGGGCTCAGGGCTGTAATTCCAATCCCCTGGAATAGCTCCTTCCTGGTTTGAACCCAGCATGTTTTGGTGCCACAGCAATCCCGCTGTTCCAGCATCTGGGCAAGAAGGAAAGTATCTCTGGCAATCTCATTTATGCCTCCACAGGGCACACAATAAAGACAGATCCACCCCAGTGGACCTTGTTATCGTAACTGCACAACAAACTGCTGGTTTTGATTGCAGGAACCTGGATTTCCTCAGTGTGAGCATTTACTGTACATGGGAACTGTATCCTTCAGCACACAATTATCTTTGCTTATGAGAGGGCTGGGACTGGAATAACAAGAGAAGGGAACAGGATTGAGATGCATTGTCCAAGCAGCAAGAAAGTTCACACGGTGCTCAGGATAATGCTCCATGCCCCTCCCTGTGAAACATTTACCAACTACCCTTTTTTTAGATCCCATGCACATGCATAGATGAATGTTCTTATGCAGACATTGCTCTGGAAATAGTTTGTGGCCCTATCTTGTCCTTTTTTACATTTACATTAACTCTTTAATTCATCAGGCAATGAATTAAAGCTGAATTAATGCCCAAACCTGGGTGTTTCAGTTTTTCTGTGAGCTCCACACCCAGGTACATTTTAAAAATAAACCGGGGTCGCCCTGCATTGCAAAGGGCTTTATCAGTTTGCTGAGGCAGGGCAGGAAGTGCTGTCAAGTTCCATTCCTTAGTGCTACGCTCTTGCAGACCACGTGTGCCTTCCAAGCCTAAAAATAATGTGGCCAGGGGCCAGGTGCCTCCTTCTTGCAGTCTTGACCAGGATGTCATCACTGCCCTGCTCTGTCAGACCACTGTCCCTGCAGATGAAATGTTTTACTGTTACCACATTACTTCTAAAGCAAAGCTGAAAGAAATCAGCTTCCTTAGGATGTTTTTTCTCATGCCCAGCTGCCCATGGGCACACTGCTGCCACAGGTTACCTGTCTCAGAGCTCTGCTAGCAGCATGGTTAGGCCAGACATCCCTAAGTCCCTCACTGGCTGGCTCAGCTGAATTCACTCCGAGTCACACTGACATTCTAGGACACCCCAGCTCATTCTGCAGCAACTTCTTCCCTCAGCAAGTGCTACAGGCATCAGCCTCTGGAAGCTGGAAGGGACAAGATCTTCAGATCACACTGATTTGCAAGAGGGATGTCTGTTTTCAGCCCAGAGCAATTTCTGCTGGTCAAAACTGCCCTTTTGCTACTGCAGCTCCTCGCTCCAGAAAACGAAGCCAAACATTATCCTCAGTTTAAGCTTAAGGTTAATGCTGCTCAGTGACCAAAGTCAGTGGAGCCTGCCCTTGGCAGCAGCAAGGGTGGTACAGGCAGAGCATTCCCACATCTCTCAGACACAGCTCTCCTGGCTAATAGGAAAGACTCAATAATACAGGTGAAACCAGTAGCACTGCCTGCTACAAGGCTCCAGCATTCCCCATAACACAGGCTGCTCTTTTCCCTTGCTTTTAACTTCAGCCCAAGCTATTTAAGCCTGATAAAAATATTTATGCCTGCTCAGGCTGAGACAGCTTTTGTGTGGGGAAGAGGGATAGAGTCCAAACCTTTCCAAGCTTGAGACTAAGAAAGAGAAATGGCAATTTTTCAATCTACACATCAAATTTAGCAACATTTCAAATATGGGGGGGTGAAAAAAATAAAAGGTATTCATAAATTTTTAAATAGCAGGTTCTCAAAGCAATCTGCAACCTTTTCTGAATTTCTCACCCTGACAGTTTTTTCTGATTTAAAGTATAAACAACATCTGGACTCAGCAACAGGCTTACATCCTACCTGCCTTCTGGAGAGCCTCTTGTGGCAGTCCTGGGGCTCCAAAGACCCCCCAGAGGGTGCTGTGGTGACAGGTAGGCCACTTCTGCCAGCAGCCAAAGCAGCCCTTGCTCTGCTCCCTGGGCCAGGTGAGAATGCAGAGACCCCTCTTTTCTGCCGTGGGCACAAAGCAGGGAAAGGTGCAGGAAGGCCAAAGAAAGCTGCTTGGGATATGAAGAAGGGCCAGGGTATGTGAAACCTCACTGTCTTGATGTGAAGCTGTCTCTGCTCACTACCAGCATGTGATGCTACTTGTTCAAACCTGCCTCCAGCACTAGAATTAGTTTCCTTCTGTGCTTTTCTGTGGCACTCACTGCTGTAGTGACTAGGGGCTTCACTGAGTTTAAGGTTAATGACCACTCTGTACAACCCTGGGAAGTGAGGGGGCAGACACCATCCTACCCTCCAGCTAGGAGTGAGGGCTCTGGGGAGAGATAAAACCAACTGATCACTCAGTTGCCTGATTACAAACAATCAGCTGCAGCCTACAGCACTTGGTATGTTCAAAGGGTCCACCAGGAGCACCTGCAGCCCTCCACCCTCAGCTCCCAGGCAGGTTAGGCCTCATCCTTTCAAACCTGAAACTGCCTCCCCAGCTGGAGGATCCTGACCAGCTCCAGAGCAGCTCCTGGAGGATGCAGGAAGCCCCAAGAGAGGAAGGGGAAAGATAGTACAGCTGTCATGCAGTTCAGGTTGGTGCCATGAAGCCACAAGCAGAAGGCCAGCTCTCACCCTAGCTGATCTGAAAGCCCTTTGCTGCACAATTGATTAAAGTTGGGCTTTCCTGGAGCACAGTTCCAGGTAGCACAGCATAAAGAAAGGGATGCAGCACAGGAAGAAGCCTTCAGAGCCAGGCAGCAGCAGCAGCTCCACCTTCAGCCTCTTCTCCTCTTCACCTGGGAGCATCACAGAGCTCATACAGCGTTTGTGTGGACCAGCCTGAAGCAGCTCCTGCCCTGTGACAATGTGTGTTCTCCCCTTCCCATGCCACCCTGTCACAGGGGATTTCCCTGAGGGGCAGCAAAGTCCTCCATGGAGATGATGATGCTCAAAGTCATAACAATGTCCTGTCCCTTCCAGCTAAATGTGCTTCATTTCCCTAAGCCTTCCTCACACCTTTTTCCATAGCAGCTTCAGAACCTTTTGCCTCCTGCTTAGCCTGGCAAAGGAAAGAAAGATATGGCACCTTGGAGCTTGCCTCTGCAGGCTGCTCATGTGCTCTGTGCCCAAACAACCCTCCACTTTCTCTGAAGACAAGGGAAAGTATTTCCCTTTCATTAGCAGTGCCTTTCTTTACTCAGGAGCTCCTCATGCAGCTTTATTTGTTCAGCCATTTTATTCCTCTAAATTTTGAATCACGGTAAGCAAAACATGCCCTGGCTGATGTCCAGCAATAAACCAGGCAGGAGTGAGCTGAAGCTTTGATTCTTAAATTGGAAAAACCCAAGTCAAGCCACTGAGTGCAGTTCAGTATCACACTGGAACACGCCAAGACATCACTTCCAACACACTCGATTGCTCCCTGCAATCTGGCTGACACAAAAGGCAATGAATAGGTGGCTGTTACATTGTGTTTTGCTTTGGTAGGCTGCAAGAAAAGAGGCATTTCAATAGATGATAAAAAATATAGCTGGTTGGGAGGTTTTTTCATTGAAAGCTGCCAGATTTTTGAAACCAGAACTTTCACGGGAACAAATACGATTTCTCACTCTCTTATTGAGAAGGTCTTTGAGGTTTGGAAAGGACTCGGCTGCTTATTTTGACTGCAGAGATTAACAGGTCAAACCAGGCACTAACCTGGTTAGCAACTGGGACTTTCTCACTGGGAAGATGTGAACCTCACTCTGAGGGGTTTCAGGCCCAGTCCACCCACATTTCCTCATGGTTGACCTTCTGGGAGCTCTGTGATTCCTTCTCGTGCTGTACAACAGTGAACAAATTACCTTCTGGCCTTTGACTGTTTAGTCTGAAAAAAGCTTCTGCTGCATTTATGCAGATCTAGTAAAGAATAAAAGTTTGCTGAAAGCCCTTGTTAATGTACCATATCCCTCTCCAATTTGCAAGTGTCACTGCCACCTCTGCAGGTATTCACAGATATGATCCAGCTGACACTGAAAGAAATCATGGTTTCTCTGAGTGGGGACTAGAAGCTCTGATTTGTAAGACACTTGCACAATGACAGAGAAATGGGAATTACAGAGATGCATGTCAGTATTATTGTTACTGGCAAAAACCTGGACAGATGCAGTTTCCTAAATAACCCCACGCCGGCCCAGCACAGAGCACCCAGGACAGGCCCTTGCTCTCCCATCTCCTGAGCATACAGTCACCTGCAGCACACACAGCCCAGACAGGAAAATTAAGGGATAAAAATCCAATACAGAGCCCGAGCAGCACTAACTTGTGCTGTTTTTCAGCCCCTATGAATTAAGCTGTGTGCAGGACATCGGTAGGATGAGATGTCTACTGGGACAGAGCAGTGCCAGCCACAGCAGCTCTAACTCATGTTCTGACTTGTTTTTCAGCATTAAATTAGTGTTACAGACAAAGTACGAAATTCCAGCTGCCAGTACAATCACAGCTGGTTCAGCACAGACAGGCAGGACTGGGCTCTGGCTTTGGTTCTGTACCAAAGCCTCAAGTGGGGAATGACCAAATGCACCAACACATGAGGTGCAGGGGTCTGGATGTGGAGACTGGTAACACAACCACGTTTAAAACCAGAACAAGCCAACTGGCCTGCCCAGGGCTACAGCAGCCAGGTATGGCAGAGCAACTGCCTTCCAAACCATGCCTGGAAGCCACACCTCAGATTATCTGCTTGGCCACAGCACAGCGGCTGGACAGGCCACGTGCCTGACAGCTATTGTTGTGCTGTTTGATTGAGAACCTTAGCCTTTCGTAATATCCGTGGACATCCTGTCCTGGGCCTACTGCAATGCCAACAGGGTCAGTGGCGCAGCCCGCGTCGGACATCCTGCCCAACAGCTCTGCTGCGGCTTTTTGGAAACAATATTTTCCTCCTGGGGGTCACCAGATCAGGTATTTCCAAGGAAATGCTGATGCTCATCCTGTGTACAGGACTAGATAGCCCTCCCTTCCCATGGGCTGCTGGATTCGGGGGGGATAAGCACGGGAAGGGCACTGACAGTGCTCTGGAAGCAGATCCTGCTGTGCAGCCCCAGGTCCAAATGAGGGATTTTGTCAGCTTCTCTCCAAGCAGACTGGCCCTTAGAAAGACAGGTAGTCTCTCTCCTGTCTGCCAGTTGAATACTGCCTTTGCCATCAGGAAGCTTTTTCTCAGGCCTTGTTAACTCTCCCTTGCTTCAGTTTGAGCCCCCTAACATTCCAGCGCCCACTGTGGGTGCAAGCAGGACAGGTCTTTTGTTTTCTTCTTGCAGCATTCAGGATGTTCAGAGATACTCCTGTCCTGCCTCAGCTTTCACTGTACACAGATGAATTTACAAGTTACTGCCACAAAATCTCCCAGTCCCCCTTACCCCAAAGCCTAGACAGTACAAAGTATTCTTTCTGGCTCAAAGGGAGCTATCTGCCTTCCAGGGCTCTTTTCCAAAACCCAAAGAGATGTGGCACGCGTTAGATTTTCAGTTTCATCGGCAAGTGGGGATTTATTGGGCCCATTTCTAAGTCATTGTTTCTCAGTGCGTACAGGTACCATGCCACTAATCAAAACACTAATCAAAACATGATCCTCTTCCTGCCCCAGAAGCCAGCAGCCAGAACTAAAGGCAGCTTTAAACAGCTAATGAATAACACAGAGACACATCATGTCCCCAAAGCACTCACTGTTTGCTCTGTGCAAGGCTGGACCCAAGAGAGGGTGCCCATGGAGACCAGGAGACAGCCAACAGCGTGAGGAGTGTGTTACTCAGTGTCCTGCTCATTGCCTGAATGTGTTTTTATTGCTTTTTGACTATGCAAGCCAGCTCAGCTCTTGTCAGCAAGCAGGACACAGGCAGTCTGTAGTGCCTTGGGTTCCCTCTGCTATAGCAAGAAGGGGTTTTACAAATTGGAACACAGAGTTGGCTGCAGGAGAGCAAAGGTAGGAAGTGTGTATGTGACTCCCACCCACGTATTGAGCTGTTGTAGTAGGACCACAGGCAGGGACAGCTTGCCTTTTAAAGCCAAATACATTTTGTTTGGTTTTGTCTGTCAACAGTGAGGAAAATAAATGGAGTAGACCAAACTTTTGTGGTTTTAAATTTTTTTCTTAAGAGGAGAAAAGACATATGCAAAGGAAAAAAACCCTTAGCTTACCACCCTTACCAGCACCCTCCTCCTCCAACCCAACATGATGGGAGCCTGGGGAATAGTTGGTCATTCCCTTTCACAATCTTTCATCAGCACAGATTGACAAACATCCCTGCTGCTCCACCAAAAGGCTGACAGTGTTAACCACAATGGATGGAGCATTGTCATTGCACAGATCCTCTCTGGCCTCCACCTGGTGCTCATGCTGGACCCTGCTCTGGCTGTCACCTCCTCAGCCACACAACAGCTCCTTGCACCTGAGGCATCCATGGCTCATGGATCCGGCTTGGCAGTCACCTCAGGGAGAGGTGGCGAGTACAGAAAGAGAGCAATTGCCACGATGTTTGTTTAAATCTGCCCTCCTTTTCCTCACTTAACTCTCAGCAAGGTGGAAAAACCCCACAGCTCTGTTGTTAAATCAGACAGCGGTTACTCTGGCTCTCCTCCTCCTCCTGTGGTGATGAATGTGCATCCTTGTACATTCAACTTAATTGTACACCTATTGGAACAAATGCTTAGGTATTAAAATAATTGCTGCAAACATTATCAGAAAGTTGACTTCCCAGCAGGGATACAGCACTCCAGCACATCTAAGAAGAGCACATGTAGATACTGGCAGGGTTCAGACATGACTCGCAGAGTGATTACGTTTTACATGTGAAACTATGAAGTCCCATTTCAGTCATGAACTATGAGCACTTACATATTACAGACAGTAGAAAGCACAGCAGTTGCCAGAGAACACTGAGACACTGAACAAAAACACAGCAAAAAGAAATTATCATTGTGGGCTGGGAATTTGGCTGATCTGAGATCTACTCCATCACAGTCTTGACTCAGTGACAAAGCCACACTCATAGGTCAGGAAACCTGCAGGCCCAAGTATCTACTTAAACAGGACCTAAAACCACTGGATAGGATCGAAGGTTTGTGTGATATTGGACCGTTGTTTTGCTAACTAGTCACTGCTGTTTGTGTTCAAACAATAGAGAAAGAACTGTATTTAAAAGCTGGCTACTGTTGCCAAAACATCACCACAAAAATCAAAATCAATGCTTTATTCCATTGCCTGAAATCCCTTTTTTTTTTTTTAAACACAATATAGTTCTTTAAAAAAGTAAAAAACAAAACACAACCCAACCAACTGTGAAATCCCCTGCAGGGATGGGTAGAGGGTGTGGAAGGAAGAGAGAACGAGAGAACTTCTACTGCATTGCCCCATTTCCTTGCCCCTCACCAGGATGACTCTCTGATCTAAGCAAAGACACTGTGCATTGCACACAGCCTCTGAGGAAGAATCAAACCCTCTTACTTCATTACCTAGTGACTCTTGAAAAGATCAGGAGAAACAACACAAATGCTTTGGGAAGCAGAAATCCCAGTCTTGGCTCATTTGCCATAAACTTAACAACTGCCAAGGCAGACACATGCACACAAATATGTTGGCTGCAGAATACTTCTGGCTAATCCTGCTCTTCCAAATGAGTTTGAGTAAATAAAAAGCAGCAGAAGAAAGCCAAGTCATACAAGAAAACAAACTGCCCCACTTCCGTACCATATTTCCATGAAGCTCATCCTTTCAGCACCCATGGTCACCAACCCAGAGCCGTTTTCACTCAAGGGAATGACTCAGAGACAGCCTATTGCCACATGCACCCATATTTAATAATTTTCATGTGCTCTCTGCTCAGTCCTCTCTTCTTACCAAGAAAAGGAAACATCCCTAAGCTCTTTGTTTTGCTGAAGAATTTGTAAACTGAATGCCGGGAAGAAAAACTCTAAAAATACTCAAGGGGAAAGGAGCGACGTAACTTGTACTGCTGCAGCAGAAGCATCAAACACACATGTATTAATGTTGTGACACCACGTGGTTTTCATTTGGATGTATGGGGTGAGCACATACGGTTGCTTTCTTTATACCATAAGCACAACAAAGGCAGGCTTTGTTTGAAAGCCAAGGGACAGCCTCGGCTCACTCAAAGGCTAAGCTACAACGTAATGGGAACTGTGAGTCACAGCTGTGGGGCCCCTGCTCACAGGCACAAAACCCCCTCTGCTGCAGCTGGCAAGGAGCTCAGCAAGGAGCAAAGCCTCCAGCTCCACATGGGAGACCCAAAGCATCCAGGACTAGCAGCAAATGCAAGGCCGAGCTGAGAGCACGTGTTGTGGATGACTTAGCACACAAACACCTCCCTTTCAGTGGACATTTCTTCCTGTTAACTCTGACAGAGTGTGAGATCATAATCCTGCACCCATCCCAAGAGCACAATGCAGCTATGAGTCAACAGGAAGGTGGAATAAACATCATCCAAGCACCTTCAGATCATCTTTTGACTTTGGCTGCAGAAGAGCACGGCCATGATTCTTAGACTGAGCATAGCCAGCTCACTAGGTTGGACCACACTACAGCTGTGTCCTTAAGTCACCTACTGTGCCAGATAATTTGTGTCATTGTGTGTTACAGGAGGGGAGGGTCAACTGGTGGATTCCAGCTACCCAAAATAAAGACATCCCTTCTATTCTTGCTGCTGCAAGACTGGAAGATAAGGGTAATTTTTAATTACTATGAATGAGGTGCAATCTGCAGCGCAGAGGTGTCTGTGCTGCTGAAACTTCAAGTATTTCCCCTCACATTTCCAAGGTATTTGGTTGCTAAATCCCCAGAACCTTTTAGAAATCAAATTCTCCTCTGAAACCAGTGGCAGTGTTCCTCCAGGAACATCTAGGATGAAATAGATTAGGATTGAAGCATTCTGGGTGCAGATACAGAAGACCAAGCGCCTGTGAAAACTATTACAGTGTGAATACCAAGTGTGACATTTTAAGCTTGAGAACATCTCCTTAGCTCCGCCTCTGGTACGTGTTACAAGAGTGTAAAAATTAGGAGGAAAAAGAGGTCTGAAAAAGCAATAGAGTTTCTTCCCTCTGCCTACACGCATGGCTTGCACTGTGCCTGGATGATTTCTGGCAAGTCTATGTTTACTTTGTTCTGAAAAACTTTCAGCTAATCTCTGCCTCCCAAGGCAGTCTAGACTACTGCTTAGCTGCCCCTACCTGCAGGAAAGTCTCCTCCTTATCACTGCATGTGCTTTCTCCAAAACAAGCTGTTGGATCCTTGCTGGGATCCTGGCACAGGCAGGTGGTATCTTGTCTTAGGGAGGTACTTTACCTCTTTGCAGACAGCGTGGGAACCATTTGCTCCCACTCCTCATCAGGTGCTCACCACTCAGCACCAAACCCTCTGCAATTCAGAAGAGCTGACAGCAAGGCACTCTCAAGCCAATTTACATTGTTTTTTCTGGGTTTTACCACAAACTGTACTTTTTCAGCTGAAAGCACCCACCATCCCCAGAGGCAACCCAGGGAAAGATGGGTTGGTTACACAGGTGGCTCAGCTGACACCTTATAACTCATGTCCCTTTTCCTGCTCAGGCACAAGAACCTTCTCTAAGTCCAAGTGAAGGAACAGTAATAGTTTTTCTTTGCCAGGCAACCAGAATAACCCTATGAGTTGGAGACTGTGCCTAGGAGGGCTTAAATTCTGCAACAGCTGGCTGCAATGATCCTTATCCTTGCCAACACCATGCTTGGTTTTTCTGAGCCACGTACATGGCAGTGGGATGTATCAGATGTTTTCCGTATAACTGCTGAAAAAGCATCTCTGCCTTGAGGCAAATATTGCTGATACAAATAATGTGCTAGATCAGCCAGAAAAACCTGCCTCTGGAGGAGGGACAGTAATGAAAGATGGTGAATGGAAAGGAAAAAGAGAAAGAGCTTCATTTACACACAGGAGAATGGCAGTGGGCCAACTCTGACAGCTTTGATCGGGGCTGGCTGGAGGAGCATGCCAGGGAACTCTCTGAGCTGAGCTTTGCTAGAGCAGAGCAGCTGTTTGAACTCTGATGGGAAAAAGAGAATAGACACCACCCAACACAGATCCAGAATAAATAAGGAAAAAAAATCATGTGGACTGCATGAACCAACAGGTACTCAGAGCTGTAGCAGGACATTGTGCCAGCCAGGACTGCTGCTCTGGCAGCTCCCTCTGTCATCAGCTCCAGTTCTTGCCCTCCCACCATTGCTACCCATAGAGTCTCCTGTCACACACTTGCAGAGCAGCACAGCCAGACATCTTGGTTCCACCCAGTTCTCCTTTTGGTGTGTTTTTAGGGGTTTTCATACAAACATGAAAACTCTCCACATCTCTGGCTTGTGAAAGCGCTATTTCCCTTTGTCTGCCTCTGCTGTCATACTTGATCGTCTGAAAGTTGTCCAAGCACTTCTGGGCATCTGCTCTCCCTCTAACACTTAGAAGAGGGGAATTCCAGTACTTTCCCAGTCTGGGTAGTAATCTAGCAAGTTCTCCTCCACAGCAGTAAGTGCATCAGTAGCTGATGCCAGCAAAGCTTTGGACCCTTTGGTTCCCTTCTGCCATCACTCTCTGACTAGATCCCAATTGTACCAAGAGATAAGAACAATTTTATACTGGAAGTCCAAAAAGGAGGCTTCTAACACTGATCTTCCACACTGAAGCCATTTCCAAATTAAACCTTCATAACACTGCTACTTTTGCTTTGCAAGAAGCTGTCTGAACCTCACTGCTGGGAACATTTCTAAAATATGAGCCACACCAATTTCCTTTCAGCATTTCTGCTGCAAGGCTTCAGATCACCTAGTGAGAGCCCATCAAGAAGCTTTTTAAAATCACATCCAATCTGGAAGGAAGAATGACCCCTGGAGCACTTACCTGCTACACAGCTTTGCAGGTGCTTATTAAACTTTGCATTACTACTATCACTGTGATGCAGACAAGACTAAATTCAGTCACCCGCCACTGAAGCACAGCCAGGAAGTCTGAAAAACACAAAGAGAACGAATGAGGAAGTGCAGGCAGAAGATGGGTGCATAATGCAGTTATCTAAATTACGGATTGATTAAAAGAGAGATTAACTCACCCCCTTACCTAATAAAATGATCATAAAAGCTCCAGAGACCAGAAATAATCAGTTTGAAGTGATCAGGGAAAAGTTAAAATGCTGCTTCTCCCGTGGGAAAGTGTGTAAATCACACCGTGGGTCTCTCAGCCTTGCAGACGTGTCGGCAAGCAAGGACCTCCCTCCTCTGACTCCATCCTCACCCACCAGCACTCTCTTTTTAAAATGGATTAGGGTCAAATGAGCAGCTGCATAAGTGCAAGGGCTGGGACAGTTTTGTCTGGGATTGGTTTGTCTAGGAAAGGCATCTAGGTGCTGTAAGAAGCTTGTAAGGTAGAAATACTGGCTGGGGGAGCTGGGTTTACAGAGCTAATGGGAGAAACAGAAAACAGAAGAGGCAGGAAGCAAGTGAAAGAGCACAGGAAGATGTGAAACACAGAACCGCAAAAGATAAACTACAATATTTTAGGATAGAGAAGTGAAGAAATTATATATGCAACAGGAAATAAAGGTCCCCAAGCAGAAGGAGAAGACTCAACAAGTGGGTTGCAGGCAGACAACAGAGACATTCCTCCTCCCCAGCTGCACACAAATGGGCTGGGGAGGAGGAATGCACCACCCTCATTTCCAGCTACCACCACTTCAAACCTTCCCACTGTCTTCATCCAAAGCCTAATGAAATGATCAGTGTGGGCTGAGCTGAGCTTTAAGCCCATTTTAAGGGCTTAGCATTAGGTTGACGCATCCTTGCTCTCTTGAACGCCTTCAATTCACCTCCCTCCTCCCACGTGCCTGCTTTGACCAGACTGTGTGTACAGTTTCACTTCTTTGTTTCCATCTTTCACTGTGAGGCCAAATTGGGCAAACAGGCTCTGCCCAGCCCTCCCATCTTGCAGGGCTGCTGGTACCTCTGCTCAACCAGTGCCACACCACCACCACCACCACCAGCAGCATAGACTGCTGGACACAGGAGAAAGACACCCCAAGCTCCAAAGGTCTGTATCAGCACTCTAATATCCCAGTGGATAGAAGTCCTCAGGGCCCAAGACATTCTCCACAGGGCTGCTCTCAATGAGTTCTCCCAGACTGTCCTCATATCTGGGGTTGCCCCAAACCAGGCGCAGCATCTTGCACTTGGCCTTGTTGAACTTTGTGAGATTCTTGTGGGCCCACCTCTGAAGCTTGTCCAGGCCTCCCTAGATGCCATCCCTTTCCTCTGTTGTGCCAACAGCACCACTCAAGATGTGTGTCATCTGCTGAGGGTGCACTTGATCTCACTATGCCACAGACACTAAAGAGCACCAGTCCCTGAGAGACACCACTGACTCTTACCAGGACAGAGAACCAACTACCATAACTCCGGATGCATCCATCCAGCCAAATCCTTATCCACTGAACAGTCAACCCTTCCCACTCATTTCTCTCCAATCTGCAGATGAGGATATCATATGGAATCAGGTCAAAGGTCTTACAGAAGTCTAGGTAAATAACATCCACTGTCTTCCTTTGCCAAACATTGCAGTCACTCCATCATAGAAAGCCACCAGAACGGTGAGGCACGATATGCCCTCAGTGAAGCCATGCTGGCTATCTCAAATCACCTCTTCGTCTTGCATAAGCCTTCTTAACACTGCTTCCATAAGGAAGACTGAGCAACCCAGCACAAGGTTTGTTTTGAGTCAGCCCCATATGAGAGCCTCCTCTCCTTGACAGAAATGAAAGCTGTCCCTGCTCCAGTGAAGCTCAGCAGCTGATCTGGCCTTCAGTCACAGCAGTAAAACCTGTTTGTTTTGCTGCTGGTCAAGCTTGGCTCAGCCACCTTTGCATGGCCCGTGTGTGTGTCTAAGTATAAACAAGCTAAAAAAAGAGCCCTGTTGCAGCTACACCCCAGGCCAGCTCTCCATCCCTCAAGCTGCTTGAAGGTTGGCCACCTGCCTCTTTGCCTGCTCCAAGGAGTGAGCAGACAGAAGGTTTTGCTTACACAGCTGAGCCCACATCCCTGCAAAACCTGGAATTCATGGTTGGGCACATGACAGTGCTGCCCAGTGCACATCCTGGCCACGCTCTCTCCCTCCAGCCTGGAAACCAGAGTCTCTACCTCTCACCACCCAACAATTACAAGTGCTGATGGAAAATATGCTGCCTGGCAGCAAACCTGCTTTTTCCCCAGTATAAATGGATTGTAATAACACTTGGGAGAGAAAAAGCTGGCCCACCCAACCGTCCATTTTAAAGGGGATCTAAAGGAACAGGCCAGAAGCTTTTTTCAGCTTCCTTTTCCATTGCACCATTGCTATGGATTGCAATTGCAATTCTGCAGAGCAGAGTGATCAGGACAGGACAGCACAGGACAGCAGGGAGACTCATGCAGGCTCTTCATGGAGCTCATATACTGTGTTAATTCATTTGCAGGCAAGCCCAAGATACCGAAACCACAGTCAACAGGTAGACAGTTGCAAAAGCCAGACTAAAATTATTCTTCGGAAAACCATACAGTTTTACTTAAAAAACAAACTCAGAAATTAGTGAGATCATCTTGTGAAACACCAGTGTTAGGTTTCTGTGGATCAGATTCCTTTCCCATGTTAGTCATTGCCATGCAAGAAGAATCACAAGCACTGGCATCCCTCTGAGACATCATGCAGAGACACACAAGAGCCCTTACTGCCATGTGTAGCACCAACAAAAAAAAAACCAAAAGAGGAGCAGGATATGCAGCTTTTTGCTGCCCTAGTCATCAGATGGTCCAAAACAATTACTCAGGAAAACCAAATTCCTTAGTCCCTGACCAGGGCTATTTAGTCTGACTTGAGGAGAGAAAGTAGTGTTAAAAAAAAAAAAAAAAAAAAAAAAAAAAAAAAAAAAAAGTGTGTTCTTAGTATACAGTAATGCTCCAAGTAACAAAAAGAGAAAGACAGTTAGGTGAGGGGCCACCACGTGAGCTCTTGATAAACAAGTTCAGGGCCTTTGGTGTGCACAGGTCACTTCTTCCTTGCAGATTCAACTGGTGTGAACACAGATAGATCACTGAGTCCCGTACACAGAAGTCATGCAAGCAAAAAAATAGTGTCATCTACAGCTGGGAGCCAAGAAACCCTCAGGGTTGGTCCCAGTACTTACACTGGTTTTCTGAATTTGGGAAATCAATTCACCTCTCTCTACATCTGTGGCAATCACACTTAATATGTGCATTTCCCATGTGAGAGCAGCATGAAGCATCTATTGTGCTGAAAACAAAGTTGACAAGAAAGCTTGAAGTTTTTATTCCTAATTTCTATGCTCTACTTTGGTTTGAGGCCTGAGAGAACCCCTTTCACTTATAATAAGGAAAATCTGATTATAAAAGCAGATGCCTATGAAGGTAGCCAGAATCACTTTAGTCAGAGCTGCAGAAGAGCATTACCATCATCACCAAACCAAACTAAAAAACCTCACACAACACAATATGCTGCACTACAGCGGCTCTCCTGCCCAAGCACTGCTCTCACAGCAGCTCAGGTCCTTGCCTGGCAGCTCATGGCAAACACTTGTGCCTGAAGGAGACACAGTGGGTATGGGTGAGGCCTACAGCACTCGTTAAAAACATATTAATAGTAATGTTTGCTTAGAGACACTGCTCATCTTGCCTGACCACGTAAGAGATGCCAACAGCAACACGTCTGACTTTCCTGAAGGATTTTAGCACGCCAGTTCCCAAGAGAACTGCTTCAGTGGGAGACTGCCAAGCTGAAGATGCAAAGGCCACTAAGGCTTGTGCTCAGCACATCAGTTTTACAGCCCACTGACTTCCAGTATCACAGTCCTGGCTCACTCTGGTTTGAGCTACAAATACCTGCTGGCCACCTTCAGAAACAGAGCAGCTGTACTGAAAGTATCACTCCAGCTCCACTGAAAGCTTCACTCAGACGAAATAAGTTTTAAACCCATGCCGCGTTAACACAGCACGCAGCGAGGCTCGATGATGCATTTTGTATGGACTGTACATGTCCGAGGTAAGCGGCTCCAGGACACCACAGGCTGTGTCACCAGCCAAGGGTGATGACCGAGAGGTCTCTGTTCACTCGCCTCGGTCCCGCCGAGTCCCCGAGGGGCTGCGGCCGCTCTCCCGCCGCCCGGCGCCTTCCCGCCTGGGCTGCAGGGCGAGGGATGTGCAAAGCTCTGCAGGAACTTTGGTGGGCTCACTACCCCGTCCTAGGGGCCCGAGCCTGCCTGTGCCCCGGTACCCACGGAGACTGAGAACGCGCTCAACACAAAAGTTACGCCGTAAGGAGAACACGGGGACAGCCACACCAACGGGACCCGCCGCGGGCAGCCCGCCCCGCCGCTCCGTCCCGACCCGCACCCCCCGCACCCCGGGTCCCTCCCGCACACACTCACCGGGCCGGGCCGCGCCGGGCCGGGCCGGGCGGGCTCGGCGGCCCCGCTCCGGGCGCTCCGCGCTCACCGGCGCTGTCGGCGCGGCGGCGGCTCCGCGCGGCCAGGGGCAGGAGCCCGCCCCGCCCGGGCCGCCTCTGCTCTCTGGTTTGTTGTTCCTCTCCTCCTTCAAACCACTCCCGCCAGCCCTAGGAGCCCAGCCGTGCCCCGGCGGGCGGCAGCGAGCTGTCTGATCGCCTCCTCGGCTTTCCCATGAGCTTCCCAGATGGTGTTGGACCGAGGGCACGGCGGACGGAGAGGAAATGCGCTCATCTTGCTTCTCGGATGTGTTCTGACCTCCTGGTGGTCGTGCCTGAAAGTCAGGAAAGCAGCTGGAACACGGAACCTCGTGTACTGTTCTTATCAAAGCAAAGGAGTAGATCTCAGAAGTGCTGACCCATTTTCGTGATCCAACTTGGCATAAGTAAAAAGATGTGGACCTGCTAACATCCTTCCCCAGAAGTGGCCCATAAGTGTGGAACTAGTTTCTTTCGAGTCATCGTGTACCCTGAGCCGGAAGGTCAACAGGGTCAGCTGGCCCTGCACAGGACAACCCCACCATGTGCCTGACAGTTTGTCCAAACGCTTTTTGAATTCTGACAGGGTTGGTCCTAGTAAGGATGAGGGAACTGAGGCACAGCAAGTGTTAGCTAATGACCAAGGCCACAGTAAAGGATTTTTGAAAATGTTTTTGAACACTATCCTCATTCTAGAGTTAAAGGCCATCTTCTTGTATTTCTCACAAAAATAAGTTTTCTCAAAAACTCTCAGTTTCACAGGAAACTTAAGGATATAAGCATAGTAACATCTACGTGATTTAGGGGAACTATATCGTACCCCTTCTCCTTCCACAGCATTGCAACAACTGGTTTGCATCACTACTGCTCTGGCATGTTGCATGTTCTCCACCACCACTGCTTTGAGTTTTTTTAAGCTCAGATGGTGGACATGTGCAGCAGTGGGTGACAGTCTGTGTTTTATGTTGCACTAAGACTCTGTGCTATCACGAAGGCACCAGGCAAATGTGGCAGCACAGATTTATTCTGAAGCTGGCTGGCTCATGAGTGATAACTGGGACTGTTAAGTCATCCTGTTCTTTTTATTTCCTGAAGTGCTTTTCGAATTAAGTAACAGTTTTAGTGTTGTTCCAAGGGTTTGTGTTTGTAATTGTGTATACAGGCATTATTTCCTCAGTGTCCAAATCAAGTTTATTCAGTCTTATTAGCAACCTGGGTATTATGACATTCCTTCCTCATATGCCCTAATCTATGAAAATATCTCTAGCAAGAGCAGTACTGGAATCTCCCTGCTCTGCTGCAGGACCCAGCCTGTGTGGTGCATTGTTTATTTCCCCTGGGAACTTCACAACAGCAGGAGGAGAGAAAGCAGCTGCTTTGCCTGGATCAGAGCTATTTATCACCTAAGCCAAAGGAAAATATCTATTAAATATCACACACATAAAGCCCAATAAGGTAGTAATTACTGATTCTGAATGTGTATCTGTATGGATATACACATTGGACAATACAAATCACTGTAGGTTACAGTGGCTGTAATTTATATGTATCTGCAAAATTTCTCAGGGATACAGGGAAAAGACCTGAACATTTTTCACAGGAAGACTCACATCTCAACAAATTATATTACATATCCACCATCCTAGATCCAGGATCTACTTTCTGTGCCACCTAAGATGGTATAAAATTATTATAATGATACAATACATGTAAATGGAAAACTCAAACCAAGACACATTCATTTGATTTGTGTTAGGGGGCTTTTGATGCAGTTCAGCAGTCTGAAAGAGGGAAAGCTAGAAGCAACTGACAACTCTAGGACATGATTCATTGTTTGAGTATTGCTGCACTGCAGAAGGCTTGAGATCATTATCTTGCTCAAGGTAGTAATTTATTTGATAATGAGCCAAGCTCCGCTAACCTTACTCACACGCTGGGCAGGATCTGAAGCTGCAAGCAGAGTAACAGTACCATGGTTCTTGACACACTGGGACTTAAACTGTGGCTCTGTGACGTGGCTACTACTGCAACAGAAATTAGATATAATAATATTATTTCTAAAATGGACTTTAAGATCCCATCAGCAGATGCAGGATGAGCAGGATTTGGGCTGAGAGTCAAATTTTTGGTACCTTTCTCAGCTGCTTTCAGATATGTTAGATGATTGAGAACTTATTCTTTCCATTAGTATTCCTAAGTCATTATAAAACCATCAATAGTTCTTTAAATGATTAGAAATTGTAAATTGAAAAAAATCAAAGAATACTGGAGACAACTTGTTATACTGGAGACAGCCTGGATTACACAGAGGGATTGCATTAACACTTCCCACAGAGAAAGCAGGACTGATAATCTTGCAATTGTCAGGCCTTGCTGAGGGCCATCCTTGTGTAAGCCTGAAGGAGATTGCAGCAGGACAGTGCTTTAGTAGGCACAGCAGGAGCAAATCAAGGGGAGAAGGGAAGTGAGGGACTCCCACCCATGGACATTTCAAACCTCTTGGATACCATGCAAGGACGTGCAGGGAGATGGGATCACCTCCTCACAGCTCACCATACGATGTACTCTTCTACCCCCTACATGTGACCTTAAAAACATCTTAAACATCTGTGGTTTCTCTACCCTTCTCTGAGTATTAAGATTTTTTCTTAATAGCCTCTTCCTTCCGGAGTGTCAAATAGTGAAAGATGCTTGAGAAATTTTGCATCTAGGGAAAGACTTGGTGGCTGACAATTAAAAGGCTGAAGAATAAAATGTGAGTAGAACAGGAATATGATATTAGGGCCTGGATTCTGCTGCTGGAACCAAAAAGCTGTTGGAAAGCTAAAGAGCACATGATGACTCTATACATATTTGAAACTCATTTTTAAATAGACCCAAATGTTCCTGATTGGGAAGGCAGCCATGGGTCAGAACTGGTAAGCAGGTAATAGAAATCATTGATTGAAGAAACCTAAGAGCTCTGCAGGGCCAAATGTATTTATGTTGCCTTGTAGGCTTTCCTTTATAGCCTCTCCAGTGATTAATGATGCTGGGCAACCAGGATGGGAGGGGTTACTTCTATCAGACCATTCCTTCACATATATAGGAAGTAAAGGGCTCCATCTCACTCTGTAAAGCTGAAGGCCAGACTCGTAGCATAAACCATAATACTGGTGATAGTAAGAGCCCAGAGTGGGCAGTGATGGTGATGGGGATCTGCAGAACATTGCTTTCATCCAGCAGTCTTGGAGAATTCTTGTGTTTAGCTTGGAGGAAGGTAGAAAAGGGAAACTTTCTAACAAGCATGGCATGCCATAGTAATCCCAGTTGCAGAACTGGGAAGAAAAACTGGGATGGAAAACTGTTCTGCAGTTTCAAACCATACTGGGGAATAGCAAGTTCAACTTGGTTTCAGGATTACTGAATTAATTTTAGTTACTTTCCATAACTCTTATCTTTTTTTTTTTTTTTTTTTTTTTTTTTTTTTTTTTTTTTTTTTTTTTTTTTTAATGTGGAGCATGTAATTGTACATTATACAAAGACCACTTGTCAGCTTTAGCTTCTCAGAACTAACCAAGTTCTTTCTTTGGGTGTTTCTATTAATTGAAGCATTGCTATGATTTAACTTCTTATGAAAATGGTAATGTTTCCTCTCTTGAGATCATTAGCTCAACTCTAGTGCCAAACATGATCAAAGGTTAGTGTTATTTGAAATCTGTTGCATCATCTTTATGAACAAAGTAGAAAGCCTCAATCCAATTTAAACTGAACAACCGTTCTTGTTATAAAACTATCATTAAATTTGAAAATAACAGGTGGAGAGGACATTAAAAAAGAATATAGTAAAAATATCAGTTAGATAATTAAGTAATTG
This sequence comes from Brachypodius melanocephalos, assembly GCA_013398615.1. NCBI lineage: Eukaryota > Metazoa > Chordata > Aves > Passeriformes > Pycnonotidae > Brachypodius > Brachypodius melanocephalos. The sequence goes on from VZSR01000514.1 coordinate 2,777,454, forward strand.
AGAACCATATTACCTTGTCACTGGAGAAAAGGGAGCATTTTCAGCTCTTTAAGCATTTAAGCTCTTGTTCCTTTAAATACTGCAAGACTGATGTAACTCTGAGAAGGCAATCTGGTTTGCAATGTATGTCCCAGGATGTCAGCCCACTGACAGTGCCTGCAGCATCTCTGCTCTTTGGGGCCATGAGGCTCTGCTGGATTTCCATACTGCTGGGGAAATTACAGGACTTGCAGTTAGATTAAGTAACGTTTATTACTTTTTATTACACTTGCAATGTACGTCAAACAATACTTTCACATTAGCAAATCGGTAGATGAATTTTAATTTTCCATTGATGCTGCTATCTGAGTAAACGGAGCAGAGCCTTACGCAGGAGCAGGGAAATGTGTTAGCCCCACCATGGCATCCCGGGTGTCAGGGGGTGTCTGTAACCCGTGGGTGCGCGGGGGTGGGAGCGCGGTGCGGGTCAGCTCAGCGGACACGGCCGTGGTGCGGTGCTGCCGCCTCCCGACAGCAGCGGCACCGGGAGGAACCACTGCAACCCCCGCGCTTCCCTTCAGCAGCTCATCCTATCCTCACCGCCCAGCCACCACAAGGGTCCTTTCACACTTTCCACAAGACACGCACTGCCATGGTCCCTGCCTCAAATGGCTTACATACTCCTGGGTCATCTTATGATGAGATTTTACTTTATTATTTATATCTCTGCAGCAGCCCATAAATCGTTACATTCAGGAAGTAATGGCTTATCATTTTCATGCCACTACAGTTTAAAACGTGCCTTAAATCAACTGCACAAAGGGTTGTGACCTCAAATAAATCAGTGAGCAAACATTTCTTCTCTAGTAACCCTTTCTGCCTGCACAACACCACACCTCGCTGATGCAAAACTCTCTTATGCAAGTGGTGAGACAGGTGATTCTGCTTATTTACCATAAAGTGCATGTGTCTCTTGAACAAAGTCATTCAAGGAAATAAATAACACTTTTTTCAATGAACTAAAACTTGCTAGGTCTGGCTTGTCCGTGCCATTAATGGAGGCTTATTTGTTTTTATTTAAGTTTTCTTTTTTTTTTCTTCTGTGGCCATGGGAACTTTTTGCTCTTATTAGCAGAAAGGTTTTTGCAGAGCTGGGGACATATGTTCATCTTAAAAGGGAGAGTTAAAGAGTAATCCCACTCGAAGAGCTCCACCTTGTCCAGAGGTTCTCTCTATGACATGAGTGCATCATTTATAGCCATGACAGTCTCAGCACCATTGCAGGAGGGCAAATGTGGTTATTTACACTTCACTGATGAATCTCAAGCACAGGGAATTTTAAGTGGCTGGTCCTGAGCTAAAGTAAATTCTTGATAAGGTCGGAAACTCAGTTGTCCTCTTGAGTGTCAGTGCAGCTCCTTGTTCGTGAAGCTGTTGAGGCATTTTCTTGTTGTTAATATAATTTGTTGCAGAATTAATTCCGTGTGAATATTTGAGTCTTCACAGTCACACATATTTGTTTCCTGGTCGCACTCATGTGCTATGAGATGTGATCTTTTAAGGCTTAAAGGAAAAAAAAAAAAAAGCTTTTGCATGAGTTACCATGGACAACTAACACTCACTCCATTATGTCTGCACTGCAGTTAGAGATGCAGCTACCACGAGGGTGAACTTGCAGAATTTGGATGAATTTAGCTCAAATGGAAGTTGTCATGAAGACCACTCTATATAGTCACACACAGTCTCAGAGGACACAGATCATGACAGGTTTGAAAAACAGAAGACTAGAATCATAAAATAAGTTGGGTAGGGAGGAGCTTTAAAGGTCTTCTAGTCCAACCCCATGCCATGAACAGGGGCCAGGAAGCTCATGGGAATGTCTTAATAAATGGATGTAATTTTTAGATACATTTATGCTGTTACCTTCAAGCACAAACATGAACCTGAAGCCCAAAGGTGACTATCTCACTTCCACATCTGTTTTGTTTTTAAAGCCATAAGAAACAATATAAAAAATATAAAAGTTATGTATTTGAGATGTCAATTGGAGGGCTTGTTTTCGTTCATCCTATAATATTATTTTTTAAAATTCTGAGCATGTTCCCTTCCTCTGGCAGTAATTTGTTCCCAAAATTAAAATCATACCATTTGATATTTCATTACATGTGCAGTTGTTTTTGTTAAATGTCTAGAAGTTTGGTCCTCTTGAAAACTGAAATCCTAGAATCAAGGAATTTTATCATAATCATCTCCCTCATAATTTTATTATGTAAGAAACATCAGTACAAAAAAAATGGGAAAAAGAGTACAAAACTTAGAAAAGGAACTTTATTGAATTTTTTTTATTAGAAGTATGCATTGAAATGATTGAATGTTTCAGTGTATAGGATATTTTGTAAATTGCCACGCATAAAAAGAATACATTATAAAATATGTAGTATTCTCCAGTTCTGATGGTAAAATCAGACCATTTGAAAGCATCCATTTGAAGCTGCCTATTTTGCCACGTAATCAGTAAAATGAAGTGCTACAATTCAGGCTTCATTAAACCAGCAAGAGAAAAAGTTTTCCATCATCATTATTTGTTTCAAGTGGTACTTTAAGGCCCTAACCAACATCTATGCTGCTAGAGAGTGCATACATGGTACAGTACATTCCCTGCCCTAAAAAGCTATCAGATGGAACAATTTGTGTGCTTGGAGAGATAAACCCCATTTCAGGGGTTAGCTGGGAGTGAACAGCAGTGATTCTTAAGCACAGCTCTGAGGTGGAGCCGATGTCCTGCCCCCACTTTTCCTGCACCATGGATTGTGCCAACCCATCCACATGCACAGACAAGCTGCTGTGAGTAGCTGGGTACGATGATGTGGCACAAGTCAGGCTCCAAATGCCATTTGACATGTAGTGACAGGCAAGGAGAAATGGCCTCAAGCTCAAGGAGGGTAGGTTTGGATCAGTTGTTAGGAAGAAGTTCTTTACTGTGAGGGTGATGAGGCACTGGCATAGGTTGCCCAGAGAAGTTGTGGACGCCCCATCTCTGGAAGTGTTCCAGCCCAGGCTGGATGGAGCTCTGGGCAGCCTGGGATAGTGGAAGGTGTCTCTGCCCATGGCAATGACTTGATCTTTAAGGTCCCTTCCTACTCAATGTATTCTGGGGTTCTACAACTTGTGCCCCCAAACTGCACAAATCCTTGTTTTGTGGCTTCCACAGGCCTTGAGTGGACTCAGTACAAGAAAGACAAGGAGCTACTGGAAAGGTCCAGTGGAGGCCACGAAGATGATGATGGGTCTGGAGCATCGCTTGTATGATGAGCGACTGCAGGAGCTGGGCCTGTTCAGTCTGAGAGAACAGAGAATACTGAGAGGGGATCTCATGAATGCACATAAATGTCTCAAAGGCAGGTGCCAAGCTCTTTTCAGCGGTGCCCAATGACAGGATGAGGAGCAATGACCATAAACTAAACCGCAAGAAGTTCCACCTCAACAGGAGGAAGAAATTCTTTCCAGAGGGTGGCAAAGCACTGGAACGGGCTGACCAGAGTTCTCCCTCTGTGGACACGTTCAAAACACTTGGAGACATTCCCGTGCCACCTGCTCTGGGTGACCCTGCCTTGGCAGGGAGGTTAGACTGGATGATCACCAGAGGTCCGTCCAACCCCAGCAATTCTGTGACTGAGCTGGCCCACCCAGCCGGCCGCGCTGAGCTGCTCTGCTCAGGGAGCCTTTTGGGTCAAAGCGGAAACATTCCTCGGTGTCCTTGGTTAAAATCCCCCACGGCCGAACTTCAGCAGCAGGATGGACACGCAGTTTTTGGAGGACAAGTCACTCTTGGGCAGCGGGGTGATCGGGGCCACCTATGCACAGGCCGCCGCCGGGCCCTGGGCTGACGGCGGGCCCGAGCCCGGCGCGGCCCCGCCCGCAGCCGCCGTTGCTACGATACCACAGCGGCGTTGTCTGCGAGCAGCGGCCTCGGCACCGCCGCGGGCCCGGGCAGCCACCGCCACCGCCCTGGCACCGCCACCGCCTCTGCCCGCGGCACCGCCACCGCCCCTGGCACTGCCACCGCCACCGCCCCTGGCACCGCCACCGCCCCTGCCCGCGGCACCGCCACCGCCCCTGGCACCGCCACCACCTCTGGGACCGCCACCGCCCCCAGCACCGCCACCGCCCCCAGCACCGCCACCGCTCCCGGCCACCGCCACCACCCCTGCCCTCGGCACCGGCACTGCCCCCGGCACCGGCACTGACACCGACCCTCTGCACCGAGCCCGCCACCTCCAGCCGACGGCAGCATGGCTGAGGTAACCTGTGACCTGCCCCTCCCTTGCCTTCCTTGTCCCCTGAACAGGACGAAGGCTGCACCTCAGGATAAGCCCAACAACATCACCTGTGTATCATCTGTAGGCATATACCATGTCTATATGTCACCTGTGTGAGCAGAGCTCAGTTATGTTCTCTGTTGAAAGTAGGAGCAATCAGGCTACTTGTACCCAGGGCAGTAACTCTTAAATTTTAGGATTAGATGCTACCTATAAGATCTTGCGTGTAATTCCCGCCCTGCCTCCCCCCACTCCTTACTGCTTGTCTTTTGACTCTATTTACAATCACAAACACGATCAAAACTCAAGTACCTGAAAGGAGCCTACAGGAGAGCTGGAGAGGGACTTTTCACAAGAGCATGTAGTGGGGGCAGGACAGAGGGGAGCAGATTCAGACTGAGAGTAGGTTTAAATTAGACATTAGGAGAAAATTCTTTGCTGTGAGGGTGGTGAGGAACTGGCACAGCTTGCCCAGAGAAGTTGCAGATTTCCTTTCCCTGGAAGTGTTCAAGGCCAGGTTGGATGGAGCTCTTAGCAACATGGTCTGGTGGAAGGTCCATGGCAGAGAGTTGGAATGAGATGATCTTTAAGGCCCCTTCCAACCCAAAGCATTTTGTGATTCTGTGGTTTGGAGAGAAGGATGAAATGATAAGAAAGCAGTGAGTCTGAGTGAGTCCCAGAGCAGGTTTGAAGGAGGGACACACTAAGATTCATCTCCCAGCTCAGACTGTTCTTTTATGCTGGCCAGAGCATGGACTGCAGTGTTAAAGTTGCCCTTGAGGTTTTCCTGCTGACAGGAGAGCTGCTTCCCTATCCTAGTGAGACCACCTCAGAGATCCAAATTAGTAAGGATTTGACATCAGAACAGAGCTAGATGAAAAATGTCTCCAGTGTAAGATTTAACAGTACCATTTCCCACAGAGGAAGGACTGAATTGTGTTGGCATTACTGGAGCTTTGAGATGTGCTTGTCTGCGAGTGTCTGGCAGTATCTGGATAGAAATCATAAACTAATCAGACTTTAGAGGGTAGAGAACTGAGCAGAATTAGGGCTAAAATACTAGGTTTCCTCAGTAACTGATGTGTTATTCAAACACTATCACAATGATGATATTTTATAGACTTATCTCTAAAGCAATTGTGAGACTCAATTACAAGACCTCTGGCTGGTAAACTACAAGTTATTTCAGTAAAATGCATTTGAAAAATAGCCTAAAACATGCATATTATATGCTACCAAAAGAACTGTTATTACAGAAAATTTTCTCATGATTTCTTAGTTATACACTCAGTATATTTCTTCTTGGTATTCTGGGGTCATAAGTGAGATGTTGAATTCTTCTGTTTGTTGATTTTTTACTCAGGAAAAGTCTGACAAGCCATATCTAGAAGAAAGTGCCTTTGAAGCACTGGAAAAAGACTCCCAAGAATTCATCAATATACTGAGCAGAGATGAAGCTCTGGAAAAATTCCGTGTCGAATATGAGAAGCTCCTTGCTGTTATGAAGAAGTCTCGTGAAAATGAAAAGCATCTCATGCAGAAATGCAGGAAGCTGAGTGCTGAGCTTGTGGAGAAGTCATCTAAAGTAGCTGTGCTCACCAAACTCACTCATGATGATGGGGAGACTATATCATCGTTGAAGGCGGTAAAGTCTTGAATAGAGTGAACTGTGATCTGAAATTGTTAATGAAAATCATGGTAATAAGAAAAGCACTTGCAAAAATGCTTGATTTTATATTGAGAACTAGCTGGGGGACTAAGCATAGAGCTGGCATCTCCAGTTGTTTAACCTCTGCTTTGCTTTGTATATTTATAGATTTCAGTCAAATTCTGTGTTTATTTGCACTAAATCAACCCCATCAAGTTCTCACTAATAGTTCAATTACTCACTAATAGTTTTTGTTTAAGCTTTCGCTTTGTAAAATGACACATTTTCAACTTAATGTACAGTTTTGGACTTGTTAATAGTTCTGAAGGGCTGCTTGGATGTTAACTATTGCCAGAACATTAAAAAAATCTACTTTTTGTTGAAGTACAGATTTTAGGCCAGGGGAGTGACAACTTATATAAATACATGTTTCACAGTGCTTTTGAAAAGGAATCCTATATAGCATTACAGTGTGTTTTCACCAATTTACTCTGATGTGTTGTTCAGTATTGTTGGTTTAAACTGTCAAATCAAAGTGCTTCGCTCACTAAAAGCAGTTGATGATTTTAGGCTTACAGTGAATTTTGACTGTCAGAAACCTAAAGCTGCCAAGTGATCATAAGACTGTATGTGGAACTTCTTCATTCTGATGGTCTAAAAACTTAGCTTTTTGATCCCTAGATAGGCTTTAATTTAGCACTTAGTTGGGAAACCTCCATGCCTTACAGTAAAGTGTTTTGTTCCAGTAAAATAAAGTCTGTGTAGCAGTCCAGAGTGATTTTTGAGCATTACAGAAATAGAAGTTCTTTGAAGTGAAGTTTCTTACCCTTAGAATTATGAAGAAAATGCATTCAGAGTAAATATAAATAGCAGCACTGTCATCCTATGGCTGCAGCTTGCAAACCCATGGTGCTGCCCAAAGCCTCTTCAAGGAGGAGGAAAAGCATGAAAAATCTTGTTGATTTTCACTGCTGCTACTCGAAACTTGGCAGATGAACATCAGGAACCACAATGATCCTTTTAATTTCCTTTTTGCTATTACATGGCAATGCTCTATGTGTGAACAGAGTAGTAGAAGAGGTGATCCTTCAAGATGTTCCCAAACTGAGGAGATGCTGTCTTGGTAACATCATAAAACTAAGGAGTGGGAATGTTGGGAAAATAAGAGCCTTTCCATTTTCAGCAGCTAATTTGAAGCTCAAGCAGGGTATGACTGAAACATACTGCCTACTATTGAACCCATTAAGTGATTTTCTAGTGAAAAAGCTGCTTGACAATATGATCCTGCTAGAAATGATATGCAGTGCACAGCATGGGACATTTCATTTCTAGTGGTGTGCTGTGAGCCAAGTATGCAGCTGATACTTTTTCAGTCTGGTTATGAGAATTAGTCCTTCTCTTAAAGGTTCAAGAATTATTTGGATATTGTTTAAAATGTTCATGTCTCGTTTGAGGTTTTGCTTGGTAAACCCTTTATATTCCATATTATTCTTCTTTCTGAAGGAAAGTTCTATTACAGCTGAATATCTCACTATACTTTTGTTAACATTCGAAAAATGTGTTTCCTGTGTATCTAAGCTAAGTGTTGAAGGAAGTTCAAGTGCTAAAGTAGCCAAGATGAGATTCTTCAGTTTTAAATTAAACAATCTGTCCCACAATTTAATTATTTATAAACCATAAAAGAATCCTAATGGGGCTCTTCTTGTAAAAATGCTATAGTTGCTCCAAATTAAGGCCCTAAATCTTGGTGACTCGATGGGTCATTAGGGTAAGAAATAAAAGCTGCAGAAGAAAAATTTTTGTCCATGTGAAGCCTGTTTGTAATCAGCAGGGCTTGTTTGTGGCAGGGGTTAAGCACGCAGATCAGTGGCTGGTGGGACATGGGTCAGTGAAAATCAATAGCTGTTAACTGTCAGGTGGCAGTAAAGGATCTGTTTTGTAGTTTTAATAAACTGGACATAACAATCTGCTGTTTAGAGTCATATCAAAGGAGCAAAGGGCCAAGCTAATCATGAAGGGAATACAATTCTGTTTTTCATGGCTAGGGACACTGGTCCATGAATCTGCACTGGAAGAATGCTAGAAGAGGAATTTATAGGAGCTTGTACTGCCCTGCTTGAAATTACCAAATTTTCAATTTCCAGGCATATCAATCCAGTATAAGAAAGCATTTCATTAATTCTCAGTTTCTGAGCAATGAAACTGATGTCATCTTTTGAGGTATTTAATGAAAGTAAAGTAAAACAGTCACACTTCATAAGTTCTGCTTCACAAGTTCCAGAGTTCAGTACTCCTCCAAAGATTTTTGAATGATTCTAACAGCAAATATCCAGTGTACTTCCTTTAATTATGCAACAGACTGCATGCTACCTATCTTGTACAGTAATTAGCCCCTGTTGCTGACACACTGCAATCTTTCACACTGAATAACAATGTGAATATTTCTTCTGTGAAGACTTCCATCATCAA
>VZSR01000514.1:2785968-2928474 GCA_013398615.1 Brachypodius melanocephalos
TAATGATTTAATTCACCCATTTTAATCACAGTCTAATCAGCCAGCAGGAAGCTGATTTAAGTAATCAGCTTTAATCTTATTTTCAATTTGCATTTTCTAGAGAAAGGGTGGTTGCCTCTTACTGGTTGACAAATCTGAAACATGTTTACTTACGATTATATTTTACGCTTTTCTGCTGGTCAACATGATACACTGTGTTTTCATGCCATTATTTCAGCCCAACATGCATTTATTTCAAATTTGGAATTGAGCATTTTTGTGTAAGATATTAATGAATAAAACCCTTACAATTTACTAGATAATGCTTAATGCTTTATGTATGATCATTACTGCACTGAATGGAAATAAGAACTCAAAATGTATGACATAAAAGTTGATTTATATATAAAACTGTTTAAAAATGTGTGATACATAAGTGAAAAAGCACATTTTTTAAGCTAAATTTTGAACTAAGTGATTTATTAAGTAATGGAAGTACTGTTTGTAGGTAATGAGTTTAATTGATTGTGATTTTCAGAATTTCTGAGCAAGGAAAGCCCATTGTTTAACTCTTTATTACTATGTGTGGAAAAAAAAGGAAGAGCAAAAATTATTTTTCCAGATGGTTTCTCAAATTTGGATATGCTGAGCTAGCTGAATAAATAAAATGGAAATGTATTCCCTCTGCAGTTTGAAGAGGCTACAGATGTTCTACTTTGTGTTATCTTTCAGCAAAATCTGGTAGCCTGTTACTTCGGCTAGTTCCATAGTTCGAATTTTTAATTTAGGTGGTGAACAGCTAAATATTACAATATTTGATTTTTAAGAGTTCCATAAGTATATTAACAATATACCGTAACATAGGTTTCATAATTTAGAGTTTAATGTTAAATAGGGTAGGTTTTGGTTTTTTTCAGAAACAGAGATGCCATTTACAATAAAGAATTTCTAAACAATTTGATATAAATGAAATTATTTTATTTTCTTCATTGTGAAGATGGTTTCTAAAGTATTTTTTTTCTGCCCCAATTTCATATGATGCAAGGTTGAAAGGGATATTATGGCCTGATATAATCATGTTTCTATTTGGCTTTTCTTGGAGAGACCCTAGAACTAATGTAGAACTGCACAGCCACACTTGGGGTCCAAATCTGTACAAGTCCATGAAGTCCAGAACTCTGCTAGGAGCCAGCTGAAAAAAAGAGCATCATGCTCTTCTTTTTTGATTCATAAGGATCTGATTCATGGGAGAGAGATGCAGAGGAAGTTAAAAAATGAAGTGAATCCTCCTCCCCTATCCCGTTTGTGGGTATCAAACCCTAGGCTTATGAGAGGCACACAAATCTGTAATTTAAATGACTCTGTGCTAAAATTTGGCATAAGAATTGTGGCTTGTCTAAATAAGTAGATAAAATCAAATTACACTAAGTCCCCACAGATGAAAATGAGCAGAGAGGAAGAAAAGTTGAGTAACATGTTTTTCTCATTCAAATCAAATTGGATGCTCATTGTCCTAACAGCTAATAGGAATTTTACAGACATGGGCTGTTTAAGTAGGTGATACCTTTATGGGCACTGAATTGTCAGTAAATTTTTACTGATATTGGTGGTATGCACATGATCAAAGCCTCACAGAGTGAGATTTGCTAATGTTCAGATCTGTGTGTAAAAGAAAATGTATTAGAGCTTTTCTGGTGTAAATTGGCCTAGCCTGAATGGCTCAAAATGTTTGCTATGCTCTCAGCCAAAACAAAAGATACCAACTAAAGGGGACTTTTGTGAACCTAATAATGAAAAGGCACAGAAACCTATTTTCTCAAGTAAGGAAAATGCAGGGCATTTAATTTCTAATTTGTGGTTATTTTAAAACACAATTTAATTTATGTAATTATTTTCCATTTCATTCCTAGGAGCTTGAAAAGGCCTGGAAAATGGTGGATAAAGCCTATGAACGGGAACAGAAAACTAAGGAAACAATTAATTCACTGCAAAAGGAAATTGCACACCTAAATAATTTAATGAAGGAAAGAGCTGGACAGGAGTACAAGTACGTTTTCCTCAGGGAGAGGGAAAGCCTGATCTGATTTTCTATCATTCTATACCTTGTTTAGCCATGTAAACACAGTAGAAAACAGAGATCTTTTCTGCCTTTTACTTTTCTCATGAACACACATTTATTTTTCTCTGTGTTTACGCACTGAGCAAGTACAGAATCAGGCTCTGACTGAGTTCATTCAGTATTGGATTAAGCTGAGAGATCAAATAAAATGAATACTATGCACTTTCTCAGTATGTGTCATATTGTTTTATCTGACAAACTCTTCAGCGTGCTTTGAGAATAGAATCCTGTCAACATTTTTACATTTCACAGCAGCAAGGCCAAGTAGATAAATCAAGAAGGCAGGACACTTGATTTCTCTTCTGTTCCTAGCTTTGTTATAAGGCTTGAACAGTGTCTGTGTTCTTGTTTGTATTTTATATTTATACACTTTCAAGATTATGTTTTGGTTTTTTTAACCAAACACGCATAGAGGGACCTAGTCTGAGATGGAGCCCCTAAGCCACTGCATTGTACACATAATAATCATCCTCTGGAGCTGCTCAGAAGCTCTTCAGAATCTACTATTTGTAGTTTCAGGTCCTCAGAGACTGCTTATGCTGTAACATAAAGTTAAACTCAAAGATAAGTGTATTGACCATATGACCTGTGCACTTTCTGCTGAAATTACTGGTGGTTGCCCTCCTGATTATTGCATGAAATTTTCACACTGCTTAAGGTATTTATTTATAATAGCGTGCAGGAGATGTATGGGACGTGCTCATCTCTTCACTCTCTGTGTATCCAGACTGCAAAAAGAGGAGGTCTTCAGTGTGCTGAGACACTTCCCCATCCAAGGAATATGTCAGCATGTAAACCACCTGAGTTCATGTGAAATCCACTCCTTTGTCCCTGAAATGTTCTGGACCAGTTTAACAGCTTTCTTTTCTAAAAGCTTGGTCATTCAACCTCCCCCTATTATAACTCTCCTTAAAGTCTTCTCTCTCTGGCTGCTTTTTGCATTTTCCTGCAAGAACCAGGAGCTGTTACTTTGCCAACAACCTCACTCCTGTTTCTGGCTCTGCCCAGAGTCTCTGCTGAGACCTGCCAGCTTATAATTTCTTCTCAAAGTTCCCTCTGTATTGCGCTCCATTTCTGTCATTAAATACCCTGTCCAGTGACAAGGCCATGAGACTAAGGAACTCCTTGGCAGATTTCAGCCTTGAAAACCCTATAATCTTTTAGAGCAATTAGACTGCTTTTTAAGACTGAGCTTGAATCCACAGCTTGAACTTCCTTTTATATATATTGTAAATGTGTCAAAACAGAGAGCCAGATTTTATTTTTACATTATGTGACTGTAAGACATAACTTAGTTTGGTGTCCAGTCAGGTAAGGTGCAGAGAGACTGGTTTACTCGATGTAACATTTTTGGTCCCTGACTAATTTTGCAGTGGGTATAGAAGAGGGTATTTTTTTCCCTGTTACCTTTCTGGGAAACTGAAGTTTTACTCAGACCCATGAGGCTGTGATAAAAAAGAAAGAGTTTTGACTTGCTTGATGGTGAACACAGTAGATAAAACATATAATTCAGTTGACCGTCAGTCTTAATACAGAGGAGTTTGAAATGAAAAAGAAAATTAAACTCCTCTTTCTCACAAGTCTTTCTCTGGTGTAGGAGGAAGAACAGAAGTGGCCTGTGACACTGCTTGACTATTATTTCCTTGCTTCCAGTGTTGAGGATTTGCTAAGATTTCAAGATGAATTAACAGAGGAGCGAGACCAGCTGTTGTCAGAAGTTGTGGAGTTACGTCAAAGTCTCACTGAAATCACAGAGCAGCAGCAGGAAACAGAAAAGGCAAAGAATGAGGCAGAGCAAGCCGTTTTGCAGGTCTGTATTGATCACCAGATGGTCATTTTAGACTTTGTCCTGAGCCTTTCCTCACACTTGCAATTGATCTCCAGTGACTAGTACACAACTACCTGTTCTTTTACATCTTAAACATTTTCAGGAGTCCTCTGAATGGACTCTGTTGTGAATGACTCTTATATTTTTCTGTAGTTCTAGGCTATGTACTTTGCAAAGTGTATTGTCATGTACCAGCTGCTGCCAGAGCTTCCCAATACCCCAATGAGGCCAAGGTTGCTTTTTGTGAATTGTAATCATCTTTAATGCTGAGGAAGTGGGATGTTTTCTGTATTGTAAATCCTTATGCCTTGAAAGAGACACTTAGAATGTAGACCTGGAATGGAGATTCTTGATCCTTTGCTGTTGGCAGTGGTTGCCATATTATGAGATACCATCGTTTTAAGAATGTATCAAAATCTGACTTAAAAAATAATGAAGTTACTTTCTCTCCTCTTCTTTATGGGAAGCTTCTCCAGATCCTTACTTTTTTATGGTTAGGGACCTCCTACTTTCTTCTTTGCACTAATTCTGGATTACTGTTTATCAGTTTAATTTTTTCACCACACTATTGTCTGTAGAGAGCAGTCATACTCCATCTCAGCTTTATATTGTTAGGCTTTCAGTTTCTCTGACCATCTGATTAGACAGTTGTTCCTGTGATCAATATGTATGGCTTTCTTGAAATGTATAGAGCAGCTAGAGATAGAGAAATATCAGTGTAATAGCCACTGAATGGAAAGTAGAAAAAGATGGAAGATGGGATACAGAACTCTGATATATCAAATATATAAGCATAATAATGAGAAATGAAAGAATTAAAGCAGAATATAAATAAGGGCTGGAGCAAGATACCAGGAGAAAGGAAGAGTAGAAAATCACACTTAAACAAAGAAGAGAGAAGAAGTAGAAGGGGTATTTTGTTTTCATTTTTTATAAATCACAAATAGGAAAGTAATGATCAGTCTGGGTTTCATGCACAGAAATTGTTTCTATTTCTAAGGCAGATGACTGGGAGTGTACTAGAAGAGAATATAAAATCTTTGTTTTTCTGGCAGCATTGTGGGCATGAGGGAAAAGAGTCAAAACTTGTTGAATTTTGGCAGCCTTAATCTTCTGATACTCACTTCATCAACCCTTAAATTTACAGAATTGTTACAGCATTTGTAATCACCTCCCATTCTCCCAGTATGAAATTATTCTCCACTTCAGACTGCTTAAATGAAAATGTCTCTTTGAAGATCCTGTTGAAGACCCTGTCAGTTCTGGCAACTTTTCATCTGTGGGCTCAGAGGGGTAGGAATCCTTAAGCAAAGAACATCTTTCAGTTGCTGGTCCCTGGCTGAACCGAGTATTTCCATATGGATCAGCCCCCTGTGTCTCCTCTCTGCTGATTCTGCTCCATCAAATTTTTGTGGAGGGAGAGAGCAGGAGTCACAGGGCAGTCTATTAAATAGGAGAAAATTTCCTCTTTCAGAGTTCCCACATAGGAACTTCTAGAGTAGGAAGATTGAGACCAGTTGTGAAAATGAACACTGGTCTGACATCTCTCTCTTTCCTTTAATATCAGTGTAATAAGTGTTTCTGCTAGTCAGAGAGAATAATTAAAAGCAAAATCCTTGCAAGCCAACATCAAGCCCCAATTAATTTTAACGGTGCATTTGGAAAGTATCACTTTGGAAATAACTTACAACAGTAAAAACATTTGTGCCACTGCATCTCCTGAGGAATGCTTTTATGTTTGAACTGTGAATTTGTTTTAATTTTCTCTGGGTGAACTGACTAGTGTTTAACAAATTTTTGTCATCAATAAATAGAGTCCTCATGCAGAATTTTTTATTCAACCATTAGAAAATGTTATTATTTCTAAGAAGATCTGGCATATAGTGGTGATTGCAGTAATATAGAAACTCTTGTTTTTAAAATCAAGCATAGTCAGAGAGGTGAGAGGAGTTGTTGTCCTGAGTAAAAGGCAGCAGAATTTAAAATTGCTTTCTTCTCTATTATTATAGCTTCAGCAGGACATCCAGCTGCGTCAAAATGAGGAATTACGAGAGGCACGGAAGAAGGAAAAAATGGAGACTGAGCTGAAAAATCTTCTAGCTGAAATGGATAACAAACAAGCTGAGGTCCAGAAGTTACAGCAACAAATAGAGAACAACAAAGAGGAACAACTAAATATTGAAAAGAATCTTAGAGAGCAGAAGGTAGCGTACATGGCACACTGTATTCATCAGGTCTAAGATTAGAGTAAAATGTGTAATTAAGAAGAAAATGGATTTTCCTGAAAGGAGAGGGAGGGAGATTATTATAAGTTATTAAATTTTAATAAACATTTACTTTTATATAAATATTAATTTACTAATAAATAAATGTGTAAAGCTTGCTGATAGATTTCAGATAGATTTCTCACAGAAATTGGTAGTGGATTGCAATGATATTATTCATCTTGAAAAGTCACAGCAAATGAGACACAGTCTGTGGAGAGCATGGATGATCTATAGGAGCAGGAGACTGCCAGGTTGGACTTCTGACTATATTGCCAGTTTTGCTATTGATTGTGTCTAGTGGCATTGGTAAAATAATTTTACCTCCATCCCCTTCTTTCTTCTTTTTCACAATGATTTTTATCTGCCTCTCGAGCCTGTGAAAAGGCATGGAACTGTCTTCATAAACCTTTTTGATTGATTTTCCTCATTTTGTTTCTAAAAACTTTATCTGTACATGTCCTAACATAGTGTTCTGCAAGTGTGTGAATTTTCAGGTTTTCAGTCCATTTCCCCTGACTTTGAGAAACTCTCAGAGAAGCAATTTCAGTAAATGGCAGGGGAGATCTCATCATTGTAAACCAGTCCTACCTCAAGGGAAACTTCCTTGTGAGTTGTGTACATCTTGTAAATTTATGACTTTTATGGCTTTTTCTTCCCTTCTGGTCCCTGATTTGAGAAGGTGGAGGTCTGCACCAATTTTTAGTCAACACGAAGTCTTAATAAAATGCTCAACATAAAGAGATAGAGAGAAGACTTGATTATTTCTCTGAATATCGCTGATTTGGTGCAGCTTTTGAGGGCAGCTCCATCATCTGCCATAGCAATCACATTGTATATACATACAGGAATATATAATTCATGATTCTATTCCATTCTTCCTCCTTTTTATAGCCTCTTTCAGCCTTTCAAAGTGTAGGTTTTAGGGACATTCAATTATCCAAACTGTCCTAGAAATGAGAGTTCACATAAAGTACTGTGTGTGGGCCAATTAACTAGACTTCTACACTGTCTTCCTTGCCTAGGCTGGCTTGAAGGTGTCTGTGAAAGCCGAATGATCTTTTGCTAGAAGTCTCTCCAGCTCTGTAAGGGTCAGGGTAGAGATCTTCAGAAGAAGCTATTGCAATTTCATCAGGTTATTGTCTCAATTGAATTGTAGTTTGTGATGCCTGCTATTCTTTTATTCTTATTCTTATTTTATTAGAAATTTCTAATGAAATACCCTTTCTTGCATGATACTGAAACTGGTTTGACACAGCTGCTATAAATTTTATCCCACCCCTGTCCAAGACTCAATAAAGGATTCTTAAACAGTGTTATCCTGACATTTGCAATATGAAAAAGAGTATTCCTTGTTTTTGCACCAGATTTTACTTCTTTTCCTGTGATGTTTTTTAAGGGCGCAATATATATTGACTTCATCAGGAGTGAAAAATATGTTGTTCTTTTCTCATTTATATCTGTGATATCTGCAAGGAAATTTCAATCAAGCAGAAGATAAATCTGGTAGCTCCAGTATTGAAATATATGTTCTGTATAGAAACCACAAAACTGCTGTTCCAGATGTTTAACTGAAGACAAATTAAAGAGCCAAGTGCTTTGTCCTGATCTCAGCAAACCATGTACCCAGAGAAATGTTATCAGCACATTAATGTAGGATGCTGGCTCATAAACCAGAGCACACCTGCCCTCTGCTGATTGAAGTGATTTGAATCTCATACTCATTTTCAGTAATTGTATGCAGCAAGCTGTATTATATGATGGTTGCCAAATGCCTAACAAGAAGTAAAATATCTGTCTACCATCTGTAACAAAGACCTGCAAAGCTTCCAGAAAAAAAATTGACACTGGATGTGTTGTTCATTTAAAATTATGATTTCTCCATGTCATTATGACCATGTATCATGTTTAGTAGTGTTAGTAATTTCATCAACAGTGTAGACTGGCTTTTAAGCAGACAACAATCTGCAGCAGCTTTTATCTCCTGGATAGCAGGAAGGCTCTGTCTTCAGGTGTATGTAGATGTTGTAATGGGATTTAGAAGCATTAAAAGGATTGTTCTTTAACCTAACAGGTCTTGAATGAGAAAGCTGGTAAGGAATTTGACCAATTGAAGACAAAATATCAAAAGCTCACAGAAGAGAGTGAGCAGCAGAGTGCAATGATTGATGATGTGATGAAGGACATTGGTCAGAAGACGGCAAAACTGAAAGTAAGTTCCAGAAGGTGCATCCTACCATCTGTATCATTCCAATGACATCTTACCACTTGGGACAGGGATGACTTCATTTCTTGTCCTGATATTTGAAAAACAAATTCCTGTCTTTTCCAGGTTATCCAGTTTTATCATTACCAATACCATCGTTGTTTAAAACTTTACAAATATGACTTACATCTGAGAATTTAGAGTGTCAGAGGATTTTGATTCTATGATCTTATCCAGATTTCAGGAAAAGTTGATGGAACTTTTAGAGTCATGCACATGGACTTCTGGGAACAGAAAAATAGAAGATACTGCCCAGTTAGTAGTTAAACCAGCTGCTAAAGCTTAAGAGCCCTAATCATGATCTGGGGTGCAGTTTTTGTAAGGATTGTAGCAGCAAGAACATCCTGCAGTGTACTGAGTGCTAGGCAATGTGAATTGTCAGAGTACTCTTAAACCTCTTGAAGGTTATTGTCAGTAAGAGCTGAGGAGATTCCCATTCTCCCAGAGGATGCTTCATAGCAGGATACCCCATCTCACAGTAAGTATCTGAGGCTGTAAGTGGAACACTGTAGTCTGTGATGGCTGTAAAACCTAGCAGTGGCACTGAATTATACAAAGTTACACTTATTTCTTAAAATGAAAAAGACTGTTGTGATTATTGATTATGTTTTCCAGTAACCAGTTATGCAGTATTTGATTGATTATTTTTTCCTCTATTGTATAGCAAATGAGACAGACTCCAGATTTTGCTTTTTCTTTAAAGCCATAGGTTATAAAATAGGTGGGGATAATACATACCTGCTATTTAGGGACGTTCAGTCAGACCACACTACAGATATCTTTCTCATCACAGTCACAGCCTAGTACTTCAAATGAAAATAAAACTGCCTGTTTTTAATCTGCTGGACTAATTGGATGGTGCTGTGTGAGGTTTGCAGCTGGAGGTTCTTTATTGATCATCTTCTGCATTAAAGTGTAAGATTTGATTATCATTTTCCTTTCCCAAGCTGGCTTTGTTTAAATTATTTTAAATATTGTTCTATTAGCTAATTATCTTTCTGCAGCTGACCCACAGCACTTATATGTTTTCTTCCTGAGTTTCATGGAGTAAGTGTACACCAAATTAAAAAAAAATTCATTTTTCTTTCTGTGGATGCTTTCTCTCCCCTTTCCTTGCTGCTGTTCTGTAGGAGCTAGAGGATGAAGCAGCTCAGATGCGTGTTGAAATTTCAAAGCTGAGCAAAGTAAGAGATGTCCTCCAGAATAAGCTGCGTACTGCAGAGGAACAAAAAGTTGATGCAGAACATGAAAAAAGCATGCTAAAAAATCAAATAATCAGACTGGAGAAGGGTAGGTGCCTAAGAGATAGGTGGGTCTGTTTCCTGAGTTCTTCTGAGTTATTCTAGGTACCCAAATAAGCATTAACATCAGCCAATATGCAGGGTTGTAAAACCTGTTCACAGCTAATTGAATTGATCATGTAATCTCAAGGCTTTAAAAAAGTCCACTAAATTGTTTCTGCATTTTTAACAGCTATACAGTTTGAACCCAGAATTCATTTTCTTTCCTCTTTTTCTCTAGAGTTAGAGACAGCCAAAAAACAGGCAGAGACTGACAAGAGAACCATAGATGGGCTTGTGAGGGAAAGGGATATGCTAAACCAGGTGAGTTTGCATTGGCTGTAATGATAAACCTCACAACTTGAGAATGAAATGCTTGTAGCTTAAACATTCACAGCAACACACAAATGTGGCTTTTAACATTAAGTTAAAGCCTTCAGATATTGTTAAGGAGATGTACAAACTACTGCTTTTCTGTGCAGTGGAATATTGTTAGTATCCATAAACACACAGAAGATTTCCAAGTTTTAAACTTTTAAACGTATAAACCGTCAGGGAGTTCAAACTGCAAACCCGTTATTTGCTATCCAAAGAGTTTGTTACATCTGTTCTTTTACACTCTGTATCTTAGGAAGTTTAGTATTAATCTAGGCAAACTAAATGTTTGCTAATAAAAGAACAACCAGAGTGTTGATACACTGTGTTGCAGCTTGGCAGGCTGTTTGAGTAATAATCCTTGCTTTTACATCTATTTCTCATACTGATTGTTTCCCATCAGCCCATGGTTCTTGTGCTGCAGTATAGCATCTCATGTTTATGGGCAGCCCTCAAGTGTTATCTACTAAATTCAATGCTAAGAGATGATTTCTGACATGCTTTATTTGGTGTAGATTCACTGTCCTGTGTCTTGAATCTAGCAGAGGCTCTGATTTGACAGGTAACAAATATTTGTTTTGTATAGGAAAAGAAATATTTAAGTGGGACCAGGAGGCTGATTCTGTAAAGATGTTATGTTGATGTTTTCTGTTTAATCTTTATGCTAAATTTTAAAGTAAGCTTGGTTAATTTCAAGCTTGAACTTTCTATATAATACAGGAGAAAGAAGTGTATTTGGCTTTATTGTTAATGTTGGCTGTTGGCATGCTTTACAATTAAAGTGCCTTTAAGCTAGTAAGGATTTTCCAGTCATTAGTTATATCCACTTGTAAACAATCCTGTCAATTTTATTTTGTAATGCCGACACTTGTGTTTTAACTTCAAATCAGAAAAAGCTCTATTTAGCAGCTGTGCTAGAGATTTTGTTTTTTTGAATCAGATTTGGGGTTCAAGTATTTCAAGTGAACAAATTAGATAAGGAATAATAACACTGAAAAGTCCATAATCCACTTTGACAATGGCATGCTCTTGTCATAGTGGTGGCAGTGTTGCATTTTCAGCTCAAGTCTCATTATTTTTTTGTTCCCTATAGAACTTGATCAAGGCCACAAATGCTACTCAGAAACAGATAGATTTGGTGAAGCTCCATGAACAGTCAAAACAGAACTTGGAATCAGAAATCCAAAATTATAAGATAGAAGCTCAGAAACAAAGGAAAATTATATACCAACTGGAGAAGGAGAGAGAGAGTTTCATCAAGGAAACGAGTGAGCTCAAAGAGAAGGTAAGAACAGCTCTTTGTGCAAGAGGTTCTTTCCTGTCTTACTCTCAGAACTGTGAAGATGATACATTAATTTTCTAACATGCCAGTGGGAGAAAACTTGAATTTGTTGTCTTCATACAGTGTACAAATATTTCTGTTGTCAATTCATATTGCCTGCTACTGCTTCAGCTCTCTCTAGGGAAACCTTAATTCTGTGAGAGACTTGGAGTCCAGCCATATATTGCTCCTATTCAGCAATCATTTGGGAAATGAGCAAGGGCTGGAGTTCAAACCAAGGCCTCTTGACTTCTTATACAAGTCCCACGTTTGAAACTCTCATATGCAGTTGGAAGTTATACTTTGATTGTCCTTTCTTATCTGCAAATGACCTTACCTTGCATATGACCACTGTCCTAAAATTGAGGCCAGTGAGAGCTAACAGTGCTTGACATCTTCGTAAGGTACTTAACATTTTGAAGGCTTACTCCAGTATATGAAAACATCTCAGCATGTTCAAAATAGATTGCAAAACGAATTTTCCAGGAGCAGATGCAGAGAAATACTGCGTAAAATTTGTGTTGTCTGCTGCCCATTATAATGTATAACTTTATTCCTGATGGAGTAAAATCAGGAACATGTTCTTAACATGTTCCATTAATTGCTGAATATCACATTGGAGAGCCCTCTAAGGAGCTCATTGATTTACTGGCATTAGCTTTCAAGTGGTTTCAACTCAGAGGTTATTTGCTATCTTTTCACAGTAAAATTATCCTTCCAACTTCATGTGACATGGGGCTTTTAACTCATTTTGCAATGGTATATGCTCCATTGCTTGGAATACCTCTTTTCATTTACTTGTAAATAATATTCCACAAAAGTGAGATTTGTCTTTGTTGCAAAGTCATATTTTGCTTTTTTCCCTCATAGTGCTTTTCTAACAGTGTAGATATGAGTTAAGAACATTGTAAACTAGGGCCAGAGAGTAATTCATAACACTCAGAACTACAAGGCTCTTTCTTTTAATTCTGTTTGGGGTTGCTCATAATATTTTGAGGGTGAGAATGACAAATGTTTGCCTGCTTACTTTCTCTTTTTTTCCCCTGCCACTTTGGGCATAAATTTTCTATCACTTCTTATAAGGCAGAGGCTCAGTAAATGGCTTATGACACTTGAGCTGTTTGTGTAATCATGCCTGCATTGTGACTGCAAGTTTCCAAAGGACTGGCAGGCTTCCTTGGCTCACCAAAGGGGCAGTTCCTGACTCTGCTTACACGTGAAGAGCAGCAAGAACAGTTTTGAGCACGGGAGTATGGGAGACAGCAGTCTTATCTGTCAAGTCCAAATGCAGGGTTGGAGGACATAGGAGCAGGATTATCACGCAAATAAATAATATTTAGGTTCACTGTTTGCCTTATTTAGGCTTGAGAAGCTGTGTCAAACTACAGGAGTCATTTCACAGCTGGTGGGGAATGAGCTACTATGGCCAGTCAGTGCTCTTCCATCACCTTTTGCCACCAACCTGGTCTTGCAGGAGGTTGCACCCCAGCTTTGGAATTGCATAAGAGCTGGAAAAGAGCCAAACCCATCTAAGCCCAGAGATGTTGCCATACTGGTTCTCAAAGCTCTCTGGCTGTTTGCAGCAGCACATACTCTACAGAGCTGCAGAATTCATCTTTCAAAATCATCATTTACTGTTAACTGATGAACAGAGTCAGCAAAGTTATATACACACAGTAAAATATTTTTGGGGTGAGAATTCATGCCTGACTTCCTCTTCTAACTATTGCCTTGGCTGACTGCTTATTTTCAAGTCAGTGCCACTTGTTGAAATTCTTACTTCTAGATTAGCCAGCACGAGTGAGAAAAAACATCTGTTCTTTGCTCTTTGTTATGTAGCCTGTAATACTGAGTATGACTTTTAGCAGATTTTTTCCTTTTTGAATTGAAATTCTTAAATTGTGAAATGGTGGTTTCTCTGTGTAAGGTTTAGGCTGCTGAAAAGGAGGCAGTGAAGTATACCTTTCAATCCCATCTGAACTGTTCCCTGGCTGTGTTTTCTGAGGGGTCACAAAAGCACTCTTTGATATGTTGGCTTTTTTTCAAATAGAGCCTTTTAAAATGTTAAGTTTACAGTTAACAACCTATCCAGGAAATTGAAAAGGTACACATCCTTTTTAAAATTCACATAATCTTTTGAAAAACCCTATTATCATTAAGGCCATGGCAGCACTTCCCAGAGTGGTTAAAAATGGATAAAGAGAAAAGGACAGCACCATTATTGACATATTGAGTAGGCTCATAGAATTAAAGAGGTAACCAGTAGCAGATGATAGTGAAGTGTACAGATAAAAAAGCTATGAGGATACAGGAAAACTATGAATGCCAAATCCTTTATACTTAACTTTGGACCCTCATTGCCGAATCTGAGGTGTACTGTGCCTACTGACTAAATAGGAATTGAGGATGCTCAGCCTCCCACGGGGCTGTGTTTTGAAACACTGCATGTATCTTTTCTGTATTTATAAGAGAGAATTATTTGGGTTTAATCATTCCTGAAAAAGCAAAGTCAGCATCTAGCCTGTGAGTAAAACTCAGAAAACTTTTGTATCAGAACCGAGTAAAAGACTTACAAATACAGTGACCTACTTTCAAATCTTGCTCCAGCCTATGATCACCATAGTGCAGATAGAAAACATGCCTTATTGATTTCTTCTCTGTGCTATTACTATTGGCAGATGGTTTAAACAGCAAAGGAAAAGGCAGGAGTAGGTTATAAACTGGGACTGTGTGTTTGTATTGCATTGTAAGCAGTTCCTGGGATCACCTGAAGTCAGCTACAATGTGCTGGAATTGTATTCCTACTTCTGTAATAAAATTTTTGATATTTAGCTCTCCCCTACCTTCAAAGTTGGTTGGAGGTACCTGGTAGAATATTTAATTATTTAAGCTCCTGCCCCATAGTTAGGCCTCCCCAAGGCTTTACTGCAGTTTACAATACTGTAAACTGCAAACTTTGCAGTTATTGACTATTTGATGTAAACACTTATTTTCTTCTTCTGCTTTGACATACAAGCATGAATTTTAGCCCAAACCTCTACTTTCAAAAGTGGAGTCAGGAGAAAGGGATATGAACTGCATTTGGACATTGACTTCTCCCCTGGATTTTGTCTGTATGATTCCTCAGCTTTTTTAAAATGCCTAATTTTTTTTTCTTAGCTTTAAGGATGTCATTGTTTTCTCTTCCTGGGTAGTGAACATTGTAAACTGTGTTTTTGATGTGTGTGCTCCTTAGTATTGTTTTTATTTTTAATCTGTTTTGTAATGCTGAATGCTATATGAATGCTGCTTCCTCAGTTTTCAGCACTGTATAGCAGGACAAAGGTTCTTGTGTTTTTTAAAAAATAATTTAGAATCTCATCATAATGATTAGCAACTATTTGTATTTTTGCCCCTCTTACATAGCAATTATTATGTATTATTATGGTAGCAACTACTTAATAAAGGTGTCTATAAAATTTTGCATTTTTGTTTATTGATACTGCATGTGATAATCTTCTTTCTATAGTCTCCAATACTCCATTCTCCTTTGGTAATCTTCACATAATTATTTCTAATCTTTCATAGAAACAACTAATGGTGATTACCTACTTATTTAGACCAAGTGTAAGTTACATTAACTGACTTTCTTATTATAGTAATTATATATGAACAGTTTGTGATCATCAACTGTTTGTGGTCATGTGCTCATTAAAAAAAATTGGATTTTCAGAATGTAAGAGTATGTGCAGGGCTTTATTGGAAAAACATGTGTGTTAATTCATCTTATCATACAGCTGACATCCAAAACATCCAAAACGACATCCAAAATCTAGGTTTGCCTCATAGATAAACTAAGTCTATTCTTGATGGAAACTGTTTATGTTGATTTTATGGCACCCACTCCGTGGCAATATTTTCTTTCAGTACCTGGTTTTTAAATTAAATATGTGCACCTCTATAAGTTTTAGTCTTGAGTAAAACCTAGGTATCAGATTAAAGTACAATTTTGTCCCCCATAAGCGAGTCGGAAAGGGTAAACTTGTATTTGTACTAGAATAATTTTCAGCTGTAGTTAAAACTGCTTATCACAGAGATTTGAATTTAGAAGAAAACAGAATTTTAGAATTTTAGGAGAAAATCACAAACTTTGTCCCATCCTTCTGGTCTTGTGATGATGGTTTAATCATGTTCATTCCTTTCCCTTCCTTTTGCTCCAGACCCTCCAGCACATGAAAGATCTTGAAATACATCAAATACAGATCTGTGACTATGAGAAGGAAGTACAAGTGCAAATGATTAAATTAAAACAGCAACAAAACCTTTGTGAAACTCTGAGAGCGGAGAGGACCCTGTACAGTAAAAATCTGATTGAAGCTAAGGTAAAAGGAAAAACCACATTTTTCCTTGTGTTTCTCTCTCTGCTCTTATTTTTTCCTGATTTAATTTTAATTTGTTAAAGGGAGGCTCAGTGGATCAATGGCAGAAGTGGTTTCTCCATTCCTGTGGGTTTTGGGGAAATGAATGTTTTAGGTCCCTGAAGTTTTATCTACACCATTTATATTTGGACTGGAAATAGGAGTCCACAGTCATCACGTGGAAATATCCCCGCTTCAAACTGTGCGTAAAATCATGGTGCACTGGAGCCACAGAATCATAAAGTCATCCTGCCCCCAGTCTGTTTCATCCCTTTAGGAGTTGTATGCATGTATGTGAAATAGGATATAAGGGGAATAAGATTGCCTCCTTAGCCCTGAATGAGTATATACATTACTGTAAATAATGATTGAGGAAGCAGAGAGAACACTTTCCCAGCTGAAGTGGAATTTTCTGACAAGAACCAAAGGCTTCCACCTTGCTTGTTTCTTTCAGAGAGTGTCCTTTTCCTCAGGAGATGATTCTTTCCATTCATACCTTCTCCTTGGGGATCTCACTAACAAAGACAGACCACTTAAGGATATATTCTGTTATTCTGATGTAAAGATCTAAAATACTATGCAATTCCTGCTGTAATTGGCAGACATTGGGATACTGTCATTTTAAGCCTTGGATTATTTCCAAATAAGTATTTATGACATAAACATATATAGTAAATTACAAATTTATACTTAGGTTTGAATAGGTAGGTGTTTTGTTTGGGAAGCACATGGGAATGAGCTGTCAAAGTTCCTAACCAGCTGTGTGCTGAATATTATGAGGAATTCACCATTTTGCCGTTTATGTGGAAGGCTTTAGCCTCTCATCAGTGGATGCAGTGTTGGGATTCTTGCTTGCTCCCAAACAATCTTGCAGGAGAAATAAGTTTGAAAAATCACAATGATGATTATTTTCCTAGTTATTTTTATTTTAAAACAAAATAAATTTGGTTATTATAAGGAACAGGCATCTATGTGCTGAGTTAGAAAATGGAGAAGCCTTTTGGTCTTTGGGTTTTGAATATTACATGGTGGTAACATTTTGCTGTTCACAGTTCCAGTTGTTAGAGGCCTGTATTTAGACTTTAATAGCTTACTTGTCATACTACTAAACTCTTTCAGCACGTCCTATCTGAGAAAATAGCTGACCGCAAAAGATCTTTTGGCCAAGGCAGTGTTATGTTTAGCAGTGAAAAAAATAGCTATTCAATGTTAAGTAACAGGTCAGCCAGTCATTAAAGGAAAAAAAAAAAATAGAAGAGGGTTGTTTTAAACATTATGGCAAATTTTGTCTCGTTTGGGGAAGTGAAATTTGTACAAGCTTGTTCAGATAAAGCTGGATGCAAGTGTTTTCAGGTTGCTTGATTTGAAATGGTCTCAATGCCCAGCTTGCCAGTGGTCTCCAGAGCACCATAATGTTCAAGTCATTAAAATGGAAAAGGCACCCAGGCAGACTGTTAATATGGTATGAGTACCTGATTCTTTCATCCTGGGGGGGTTCTTTTGGTGTTAGGAGTTCATTTATTTAAGCAAGTTGATTAGGAGACCAGTTTGTAAAATTGTGTGTTCTTACTGCTCTGCATTAAGTAAAGAATTTAGAGTGTGTTTGGGTGTGTCTGGGCTTTATATGGTCAATCTCTCTCATCTTTTACAACTCTAAAGAGGTTTACAGGCTGTGTACCAAAGCCAGCTTATAATCACTTTTGCTTTCACAAAAGTGGCTGAATGTGCACACAGCTGGGCCTAGTGACACATTACTACTAATCAGTACTTTCTCTGTGCTGTTTGGGTAAAGATTGCCATGACTCAAGATCTTGCTTAGCTACATTAAGCACTTTGTGCAAGAAAACATCCCTCATTTGTTGAGTAAATCCACACCTATGGTGCATAGTGCTGAAGGAGCTTTAAGCTACCCTGGTTTGGTACTGGAAGAGGATGCATTTGCATGAGAGATGATGTCTTCTCTGTGAGATGGTAGGTTCTAGCAGTGGAGTAATAGCCTCTAAAGCTGTTTTCATTACATCCAGAAGAACCTGTCTGTCTAAGCATTGACTCTGTTGGCTTCCATTTCATGGCATAACGTGCTGTCACTGTGCTGAGCTGAAATGCTAATTTGGTACAGGCAGGCACCTTTGTGCTGTGAGTAGAAGTATTCCTACAGACCTGATCTCTCTTCAGTGCTACCAACCTTTTTGCTCTGTGTTTGAGATTAAAGTATATGCTAAATATTTTCTCAGAACCTTCTCAAACACTGAGCCCTGTTTTGCACTTTGCACTTCTGTGCAAGCTAGCATATATTGGTATCTTACTGAGGGCTGTGTTTGCTTGCACAAAGCAAGCTTCTCTCCAAAGATTTGTGCCCAACTATGTACAACCTTATTGGAAAAGCATGTTATTAGAGGCATGAAAACAGATGGACATGATCAGAATCTTACTGATTTGGATTGCCTGCTAGTTCTTATAGTGTGTCCAGCACTTTAAATTAAATGTCTTACTAAACTCATGATTAATGGTTATTATTTTTGTCAGTGTGTCTTTTAAAGGTTTGGGTTTTTTATTGCAATGTCATGGTGGCATAAACAAAAAATTGTTGTTTAATGAAACTGTTTTGTTCTGTTGGATTAAAAAGTGATGTCTTATGGTAGGTACAACAGATCTACTTTCATACACTGTGGCTACATTTTCCAATACCTAAATAGCCTGAACTCCACATCACAAACAATCTCTTGCTTTAACCCTCTCTGGGATCACACTTCCTATTCTATTAGGATGAGATAGCAGAAATGAAGATGAAACTGAAAGCTGCCACACGTCAGCTGGATCATCTGAAAGAGGAGCTCAAAGAAAAGGATGTAGCCCTTGAGAAAGCACATGTGGAATTCCAGCAGTCAGAGGCCGAGAAAGAGTCTTTGAAAGTAAGACCCTTGACACAGATACTTTCTTGCAAAGGGTGGATTCCATGAATTCAGACTGCGTTGTGTTCTGACCTGTGGTAGTTGTTTTGCTGTATTTTAATAAACTATTCTGTAAGTGAAGCACAAGGTCTCAGTACCCTTTAGAGATACTAGCTGCAGAAATCTCTGTATCTGACAAATTTAATCTCTGCCTGCAATTATAGTAAAAGAGTCCTGAATTGTCTGTTTAAATCTCTTGATGACTGAATATGTTTTACTAAAAAGTTCTATTTTGCTTGCAGAAATGTTGATTTTGTGGATAAACTGATTCTAGCAAATGTTTTAATGTAGACCCTTATAACTCAACCTTTTTCTTTTTAAGACCATTTTTTCTTCTACTGTTTTTAAGTGCAAACCCCATTGTATTGCACAATGTTGTATTTCTATGTAACTAGCAAACATTAGTCCTTTGGGAGTTAGGCAGTTCCTTTTAGTACGTCCCTCTGCACAGAAAGTTATATTAATATTGTGGTATAAAGCAGCAAGAATCTGTCATAAATCAAAGAAAATCTGAGCTTGAAGCTCGGGTTCTTTTTCTCAGTGCTGGCTGCAGCCTATCCTTAGATAAGCTCTTAGATTTGTGGTGGTATCTCAACCCAATTTCCTGTATTCTGAAAAGATTTATGGAGTTTGTTCACAGGAGTTTATTTTTAATCTTCACTAAGCACTAGGAAAAAAAATACCAGGAAAAAATGCAAACAATACCCCCAAAAAGCAAAAGTTCCCTGTCACTTTTCACAATGTTTTCTTTTGTCAGTTTACTGCTTTGCTGCAATGACTCCTTAAATTTTCAACCTCTCTCAGCACATTACAGTTATGACAAGATGTCAGTAGGGCTTTGTAAAAGGGTGATGAATTTGTATTCTTGTACCTGGTTTGTCTCAGAATTGTTCTATCAGTGATGGAGGAGTCAAACAGCATCTCATTCCCTGTGTGCAGCTTTCTGCCTTAACTAGTCCCCTATTCTGTCTGATCACCTCAGAACTGCCTGCCATTTATTTGACAAACATATGATTGCTGCATGGTTTACCCACTCAATTATTCACCAGCAGGTTTGTCCATACACTGGCATGACATTACTGACTTGCTTCAGGGCATTATGGTCTTCTACCTGAGTGTCACTGCTGAGTACCAGAGCCAGAGAGAATTCAGAGTGAGCTGATTGTCACTAGCACAGAAAAACCCAATTATTTGTGTTGCAAGTCAGCATCAATTTATCCTGTTTGCACTGATGTGAAGGAAGTAAGAAAGCTGGTCCTGGGAAATAAGTTTAAAGAATGTGCTAAATCTTGGAGGACGGATTTGTAGGAATGAGGTTATACAGATATGCTCACCTCAGATGGCATAAAGGCCTTAAAATGTCTAATTATGGTAAATCCAAGCTCTATTAAAGCCAGTACAATGCCATCTTTTGGCTTCAGTTGGCCTTCATGCAGGGCTGCAGGTTAGAGTTGTTTGACAAAAGATCTGAATAGTAAAAGAAACCTATCTGTGGTCCTCGAGGTTGGAGCTGCTGGCAAGTCAAGTGCTTTGTATAATTTTGTAGGTATTTATGCTTTTTTAAAGCATTTTCTGGAAATCTGAATATAAAATCTGACTTGTTATTTCAGCATTCTGTGTTCAGTCCCAGTTATAACCTTAGTAAAACTCATGTTTTCCTCCCACCTCTAGTGTAGTATACCAATAAAAGTATCACTTGCACTAATATTTCAGAATCTAAACAAGAATTTAGTTTGAGTTTGGTTTGAGATATTGGTGTAGGTCCCATATATGTTATTTTTTCTTGCTGACTATTCTTCAGTTCTTACAAATTCTCTGAACCAACTTCAAGTGAGCTGTGCTGATTTACAGCGGTTTCAGACGTGACCATTTTTCTGCTTGCACAGTGACTGTGTTTATTCATTTCCTTTTCTATTACCTGATGTACACAGACCCTCATACTGTGGTTCTGAGCATATTTAATCTAACTGAAAATACTTGTGTGGCTTTAAGTATTTATGTTCCTTACTAAACAAGACAGTTCAGATTTATTTTAACTGAGTGCGTTCCAATGAGTTTTGTTTATATGAGTTGTTTGCTGACTACATCTAATGCCACTTCTTGTTTACAATTCATATTTTTCTGACATAAGGAGACCATAGAATTGTGATCTATTAAAAAAAATATTATCCAGCAATGCTGAACCCATGAGCAGTTTTACAGTTGTGGGCAGCTTTTGTACAGTGGTTATTGCATTTCAGGATGAAGTGAGTTGCATTTTTATTCAGCTGATGAATTCTGATGAATATCTGACACTGAATAAGAGAGCTATGTCTTGCATATATAGGAAAATGAGGATTTTATTAAAGAAAAGAAGAATGGAACAAGTTATTTTATTATGGTGATGGAACTATTTCTGTCTTAAATCAATGTTTTCACAGGTGCAGCCTTCATCACAGCCTCATTCTTTCAGCATTGGATGATGCTTGTTCCCAAAAGGCACCTTGAACATCATTCTTTATAAGGGTCAGAGTTGTGGCAAAGTCTTTGAGTTGAGGCTTGAAAGTTTTCCTATCTATGAAAATGAGCTGTGGTCAGCTAGTTTCACCTTGGCTCTAATAGCCTAGCAGTGATAAAAACTTCTAATTATCCAGGAAGACCCTATTAGTTTTTATCTACATACATGCCTTGAATTATACATTTTGGGGCAGTAGGATAGAATGTCTGGGCACATTCCAGTGTCAGTTTGTGTTGGTGCTGTACAGTTGCTGTAGCAGTGCATTGCTCTTCCATGCTTAGGGACAGCCCCTCTTTTCATACTCTTCCTCATTTACACATTCACTAAACAAAGTTCTGTGGCTCTTAAATCTTGCTGTTCCCTTCCTGGTTGCCACCAATTCTTTTATTCCACTCTGAAGCCTTTCTTGAGTTGATGCTGCTTTGTATTATACAGCAGAGATTGTTGCCCTTTTCAGCAAGGTGAACTGTTCTTTCTCACATCCCAGACTGACTGTGAATAATAACTCCATTGAAAAGCTTTCTAAATATGTGCTGTATAATTAAAAAAAATAAATAAGACATCCCTGAATCACAACTTGAACCATTGTCATAGATAAAAATCCTTTAAAATTTCTATTGTGTTTAAGACGATTACATTAAAATAGTGTTTACAGTATTTCTTTATGGGTCTTCATGCTTGATTATGTTGGTGATTAGTTCTCAAAACTAACAAAATGTGTACCTCTCAGGAAGCTAAAGGAATGTATGAAATATTTTTAATTGTAGGTTTCTGTAAGGGGAAATTATTAATTAATAGCTGTTCACCTATATTCTTTATCTCCATCAGACTGAACTGCTTAAGATGACAAAACAAGCTCAGGAAACCAAAGCCTATATTGCAAATCAGGAGGCAGAAGAGAAAAACCTCCTAAAAATCATTGCTGAAGCTGATGCAGAGAGACTGAGGCAGAAGAAGGAATTTGACAAGGTAGCAATCCCTAATCTGAGTTTTAAAATACACTGAATCCTGTTCCCTAAGTTGTCCAGTGTATTTTTAAGACAAAGATTCTTAGCCACTGTGAATGTGAGAGTGCTAAAGCTTTATAATGCCATTTAAACCAAAATGTTAAGATACTGAAGTGAACGAAATCTGTAGTTTGTCCCATTCAGGTGATCAAACCCTTATAGGAGAAATTATTAGATGCTTGCTGTATTTCTTTAATTAATGATAGTGAAAGCTCTTAATGTACATGATTTTGACTGGTACAAGTGTCGTGGTGATCCTCTGGGATCGTGTGAAGCAAGTGTAACCAAGTTCATGGCTTTGCCCTGTGCCCACAGGTGCTCTCTGAGAGACATGCCCTGGGGACCCAGCTTATCCATCGCAATGATGAGGTGGCCCTGCTCTATGAGAAGATCAAGATCCAGCAGGCCATCTTAAACAGGGGTGAGACCGAGTACCGGCAGAGGGTGGAGGACATGCGGATTCTCAGGCTGGAGATCAAAAAACTTCGCCGTGAGAAGGGAATACTTGGCAAGAGCGTGGCTAATGTGGAGGAGCTCAGGTAGGAAACCCAGTGGAATACATTTCCATAGTGACTGCAGCCATGATTTTGTGTTTGAGACAGAAAATGTGGTTTATACATGATAAAGACTTGTGTCAACAGCGTTATACCTTGGAGAAGGGGTTTGGTTTGACCTCAAACATAGACTGGATTAAATTCATTAAGCAACTTTCTAACAATTAGGAAAACTGAAATATAGTAATGAGGAAAGGTAAGATCTTGGCCAAAGTTGAAATAGTTTCCATATTTCCCCTTGTATGTGAGTTACTGCCTGCCGAATAAACTGGACAGCAGCAGAAAAGGTTTTCATAGTCCAGTGAGCTACTTAGTGGTACAGTGGTACATGGCCTAGATTAGTGGAACTCCTTTTGGTTAAGCAATCCACAGAGTTTGGGAGACACTTGAAATATTTATAACAAAACTGTGTTTTCAGAGCTCTCTTCTTCCAGATTTATATGCAGATCTTATGATATTATGAGAAAGGCTTAGTTAAATTTTCATTCAAGGTTTTGATTCTTTAGAACAGCAATTTAATAGCTCAAATCTGATTTATCTCCTCCCTCTCCAGCTTAATGCTTCCTTTCTTGTTTACCTCTCCTGTATTTGAGGTGTATTCCTTCCTGATGGGAGACTGTGGTCATTTTCTAGGAATCAGTCTTGATTTGTAAAGAGAGACAGTTATGTTTTTAGCAGATAACCACTGTAGCAGTTCGATGTAGCTACCAGAGTTTTGGGTGAGATCTTTAGTTTGTCAGTATAATTCCATGCTTTTCAGCAGCACAAATTAACTTCGCTCCATGGTCAGTCCCATTGACTCCAGTGGAATTATGCCAGTTTGACTTGGTGAAACAGAGAGGAGAACTGGGCACACGACATTAGCAATTGCAGTTTTCATCGACTGACTGCAGATAGGAATGGGATTTGAACTTGCTGCCCAAATGCATTCAGCTGAAAGTCTGTTACTGTATTGAAACTCAGTGATGGTATTGAAGTGCAGTGTGCTGCATGCCACGATGGGTGGATCAATTCTTGCTAACTGCAGCAGCAATCTCATACTTTAATGAAGTCCAAAACCATCATGAAAACTGCCTGTCAAAAAGACTCCATTTATCACTTGTGCTGCTAATTAGCTTTCCTGATTTGCCAATTGAAATTTGAGTTTTTTTGTCCTCTTCCATAACCTTGTCCAACCTCACATTTTAAAAAAGGCCCTTTTCTCTCTAGTGAGCTAAATGCAATTCTGAGCTTAGTAGGAAAAGATTCAGTGGTGGAGAAGGCACATCACAATCTTTCACCCCCTTTTGACCTTGGAGAATTTAGAGGATCTCA
Organism: Brachypodius melanocephalos; assembly: GCA_013398615.1. Lineage (NCBI taxonomy): Eukaryota > Metazoa > Chordata > Aves > Passeriformes > Pycnonotidae > Brachypodius > Brachypodius melanocephalos. The sequence goes on from VZSR01000514.1 coordinate 2,810,121, forward strand.
TCTCACTAAAGTGACAAGGGTCAGATCATTACAAAATGTGCCTTTTTTCCCTGCCCTTCAGCCCCTTATCCCCACCATAAAAGCCTAGTTGTCAAAGAATCTTGGTAGTGCTCAATTCATTTTAAATTCAGCAACAAGTCACCTCTGAAATTCCTTGAGGAGATGAAATAAAAGAAATCAAAGTTCATTTCTCTTAGGAATGGTGTCCATCATACTTAGGTCCTAGAGTGTGCTTTATTTAGTGGATTGTGTGAGCCATGTAGGTTTAAAAACTTTCAAACAGAAGCTGTTAGATTCAACACAGGGGTGACTGGATATGACCCATAACTGATTTGTAGGTTGATGAACTAACTGTCATTTTGGCCTCAATGTACATGGAAAGATGTGAAGAGTGACATCCAGTAGTGTGTGGAGTAGATTTCCTGGGAGCCTCTTTTCTGAGCCATTCTTAATGAAGCAAGTAAAGAGGTCCAAGTGTGTCATTTATGGTTCCACCTGTTTAGTGGTATCAGTGTTGATAGGTTTTGCCACCACAGTATTGCTATAGTGGCAAAGGGACTCTTTGTGCTTTCCGTGTAGTGCTTCCTGTGTACCACAGTGCATGGGAGAATGATCTGTTAATGTCCACATTAGTGCCTTGGTCACATTGAAGTATTTTTGGTGTGCTTTTTCTTTTCTTTTTATTTTATTCTGGTCTTCAGACAGGAGTTTAATCACATGCAGAAGGAACTGTTAAGGGAACAGACTCGGTGCAAAATTTTGGAAGAAGAACTGCAGAAGCCTGTGCAAGTTCACAGATGGAGAAAAATAGAGGTGATGCATGAGGATTTTATGTTTCCAAAGCCCCTATTATCAAATCAGTGGCCCAGCAAAAGCCTATTTCATTTACTATTATGCAAATGGTATGGAGGGACTGGGCAGACTGAAATTTCCATAGCACCAATGGAGTCCTTACCTGCTTTCCTTGCACAATGCAATCAATGTTATTTTTGTGTCACTTTCTCAATGAGATTTGTAAAGAGACAGTGAAGTGCTAAAGGGAATAAGAACGCATTAGGTGAATTTAGAAGGGGGTGATGGTGAGAAATAAGGTGATAGGGGAAAGATACAATCCTACCCTCACCAAACAGGGAGATGTATATGGGAATGTATATAGGAATGTATATGGGAAGAAAGCCAGTAATTGAAAGGCTTATAGAATAGGTAGACTGGAGAATGGACAGATAGGAAGGCAGAAGGTAAATTACATCTGAGAAAAAACAGAAAGAGGCCTCCACATAAACAGTGGTGGATTCCCAAAGATAGTCATTCCAGGTAATGTGAGTTCAACTGTTTTACATAAACAGCAAATCTAAATTTTCACATGATTTGAACCTGCCAAGTGAAGGGGAAAACTAAAAAATCCATCAAGCATAGACCAAATATATGAACATCAGTTGACATCACTGGATATTTTTGATGTAAGTCAGTGCCATCTGAGATTCCTCTGTTGCTTGGATCTCTGATCTGATGCCAGCCTGGGCTGCTTAGATTCTCTAATATTGAGTGATAATGTGCTCTGTCCCTGCAGAAGCAGAGCTGAATATTTTGAATGTGCTTACTAGCATGATAGTGAATTTCTGATTTTTCCATGCTGAGCCTGAAGTTGGATAGTGTGATTAGCTTTTTCTCATGGAAGGGAGATAGAATGCAGGATGCTGAACTGGGTTAAACACATCTAGGTGCAAACTTGTAACAAAGGAAAATCAGGCCAGTCAAAACATCCAGTGATGGGGAAATGACTGCATGAAGAGACTGATAATGGGAAATCATGTCTTTCCATTCTAGGTAACTGGTTCGTATTTGGAACACAGAAAGGCCAGCAGATGGCAAGATCCCTGTGAAATAATCCTGATGGGGTTTTGGTTCAATTCCTAATGAACAAACACTCTCATATCACTACAGTTGTCACAAATTGGCACCATGCTTGGGCAGTGATATAGAAAAATCAAGGACTGAGTGGATCAAGGGGACTGGTCTACTTTTTAGCCTGGTTTCTCAGGAAATGATGGTGTGTTGTGAGCAGTGCATGTGTATCTGTGTTAGTGTCCTAGTTACACTTGAAATGATTAGTCAATTTAGATAAAATCAGGCAAAAGATTAAGAGCAATGAGATACTGAGTTCTTTATAAGCTCAAGCAAATATAAGAGAGCAGAACTTTATTGGAGCCTTTATTGCAGTGTGAGTTTAATCCTTATAAGAAGCCACATGAGAGAGGAAAAACCAGACGGGAAAGAGGTGTTATGAGTCCCTGAGTGAGGAAAAGTTTCAGTCAGAGTTTGCCCTTCGTTGAAAGATCCAATAAGAAGACACAAAGTACTGGGAAAGTAAGCTTTGCTGGCTCCTCCTCACAGAATTATTTCTTTGCTCCTTAGAGCTTTCTCCAGATTCAGTCTGTGCCAAAAGAATGAAAAGGAAGGGATGAAGAGACAGACATCTAGTAGCTCCTGGTCTTATGGGTTATGTAGGTAGAGGGCAACAGTACAGTGCAAACACTCTGTATAATTAAGCATTTAATTCCATTGAAGGATGGGATTTCACATGTGTGGACAGTTTAGAACTCTGTAATAATTCATCAGTGTACCCCCCAAATTTGTTCCTCTAAATTCTCCACCTGCTTCAAGACTAAATTGCAGTTAGTCTTTCTTTTGTTCAATAGAAAAATATTCTCCTTAGAAACTAAGTTGGCACTGTTCGAGGTTCTTGAACAGCAGGAAGTACTAGCACCTCTTTTAATTTGTCATTGGACAGTTCCAATTGCTGCTAAAATTGATATATTAAGTTCCAGGATTGCTTGTATACATGCAATTTTTAAAAAATGGCTGAATGTGTCCTCTCCTAACCCGCCTTTTATACTTGTTACTTTTGAACACTGAGATATTATGGTTTTCATTTGCAAAAAAGAAACAATAACTTGTTATAATGTATAATTTTTGAAACGCCTTTGCTCTTTCCTAGGCCAGCGATCCCACTACCTTCGAGCTGATTCTGAAAGTACAGAGACTACAGAAGCGACTTATCAGCAAGACAGGTGAAGTGATAGAAAAAGAATTCCTCCTTCAGGTATGCAGCATCATTATTTTGTTGCAAATCATTAATATATTTGACTTACTCTGCATTCTCTGTCTATTGACATATGCTTCTGAATGTTATTTAGATGCACGACTTTGAATTTCTTTTGCATGCCCTTTAGATAGCTTTAGATGGCAGCACTGACTCACTGAAAGAGAACAAACTGCATCAGATTAGTTGGTTTTTATATTCTGGTTACTGATACGTGGTCAGCTCTGGAAAATACAGTTAAAGGTTGACTTTAGTTTATTCATGTCATAGATTAGTCTTCAAGTCAGTCTTAGACTTTTTGAAAGGTTTTTCTTTGTCATTTTAAACAAATATGTTATGACCAGAACATGAAGGAAAATTCCTGATTGATTCCATTTGTGCTTGGCTTGGCTTTTGGCAGGAGGAATCCTAAAGAGTTTGTGTGATTTAGATATGCTGCTGTCTGAGGCGTGTTTGATTTCAAGGGTTTTGTGCTGAACTTTGCCAACAAATAATTTTTATGATAGCTTATCTTTTTTAAACTGTATCAGATGTCCCTTAACCCCAGTGATAACAGTGAGATTTATGTTGTAGAGTGAAGGAAAGACTGTATTCCTGTAGTGCAAACATGGCTATCAAATATAACAGAGAAGGACTCCAAAGAGTCCTGGCTTTAACCAGAGGTGTTGATCTGGTCTCTCTGGTGACTGTAGGGATAACTACAGATTACCAGCCCTAGGTGTGATTTTAACATCTTCAATACCCCAATAGTCTTGATGCCTGTGTTGGGTATCACTCACTGGAGAGTAAAACGTGACCTGAATCTCCTTCTGTCTTGAGAAGAAGCTCAGCAGATCTTATCAAAACAGGGTTTGTCTCGATTTATTGTTTCATAGGGAAACACTGATCTGAAATTTCATTTGAATGTAATGTATGGTGTATTATTCCTCTGCTTGGAAAAATGTGATCTTTGTTGCATAGCACTGAAATGCTGTCAGTGAAATAGCTTAAAATGTGGCAAAAATAGCTTCAAATTTACTGTGCTTTACCCGTGCACAAAACAAATTCTGTTAGGTTTTACATAGTTTCTATTGCATATCTGGCCTTATCCTTAGTATGCTCCCATTTTGCTATTATCTTTATTTTCAGCTGAAGACCTGAGATGTAGAGGTATTAAGTTGCCTACCCAAGAAAATCTTTGAAATAGTAGGTTTTTGAGCTTATGTTACTATATTAGCCATTGGTATAATCTTTCTGTCTCTGCAATGGTCCTTCTATGGCAACTCTATGACGTTTTTATTATTTTTGTAGATTTAAGACAGGGTTTGGCTATATAAAATCTAATTATTATAGCTAGAATTGCTAATGAGTTCCTTTGTGTTCTTAATTCAGGCACCAATTTCCTGTGTAACAATGCTGAAATGAAGGTTTCCCTCGGAGAAATAATAGTAAAGGCCAAAAATACTGTGCTCCACATTGTGTTCAGGGATTTAAGATCAATGTTTCTGAGCTCTTTTCTGTTTTTCCACAGTGTTTTGAGTTCTCTACAATGATTGTAATGGGGCTCTTTCATAGCAGGGTGTGTGTATGAGGAGGTAACCAGAGATGGAGAGCAACCCCCAGCTCATTCCCTTGAAGGGCTCTATGTGCTGCTGGATAGCTCACTGGCACAATGAGCACAAATTAAGTGCCCTAGCAGAGCTGCTTCTGCTGAGTGTCTGGATAACCTGGTACAATGCATTTTATTGTTCTTTAGACTGGTTGTCCTTGGTATGATGATAGTATCTCTTTTGTAAAGTCCTACCCTCATACTCACCGGAAGAAAACCCTGGCTAATAACTTGCTAAACTGATGTTACCAAATTCCAAACTGCTGTGGTGAAGGAGTGAGCCTAAGGAACACTTCCAGTAGAAGGAAATAAACAACAGTAACATTGGCTTTCTGGAGCTGAGTTTCACACACCAGGAGAGTGGCTTCACTAGACTACCTTCTGGGCAATTTGAAAGATTTGAAGTGTGTTTGAAGTGAAATATTGAAAGGTAGTGTAGGATTTGATCCTGACTGAACTTTAGAATTATGGGAAATAGCAGTAATTTAGCTCCAATTTCAGGAATTTTTAATTTTGTTCCCTCAATATAATTTGTATGTTGAGAGAGTTCTTCTCTCTTTTTTTTTTTTTTCTTTTTTCTTTTTTTAAATCCTGCTAAACCCTTCATGCTTAAAGACATTGAGCATCTGTTTATTATGGGTCTCTCCTGGAAGTCAGCTCAGTTCAGTCACTGCTCCTTTGCAGGAGTGGGGGAGTTGCTGATGACTGGCCTGTGCCTGCTTGGCAGAACATCCCCCATATTCAGAGCTGGAGCCTGCAGACTGAGCGATACAAACCCATACATAATTTATTTTCATGTGTGTGTTTGGCCATCAGGCTAGCAGATAGGGTATTTGTTTAAGGTGAAGCTTATATCTGTGTCTAATGTGCACATTATGTAGCATAAATTCTCTCACATCAAAGAGTATTAATAAAATAGAGTACAAAAACCTCGTGTGTTGAATACTGAGCATTAAAAACACCTTTGGAGTTTAGAAATAACCCATGCGAGGAAATGGTTGAGCCCAGTGTCATCAACTTGCAGTTTGATTTGTAGGGTATTCACCCTGCTGCATACTTATACAGAGCTGTAATGTTTTTATAAGTGAAAAATAATTCCATTTGTATTGTATGCACTGTGGCTTTGGCTTCTTTATTTACTTTTTGGTAAATGTTCTTTTAAATAAAAGTGCAGGGAACAAGGTTTCAGCTGGATATATAAATGGAAATTTTTGCTAAGGATCACAATATATAGATTCGTGTAGAAAAGCATCTGCTTACTTTACCTGCTCCTGATGTGCATTTGATCATATCCTTTTATTAGCTTTTTCATTGTTTCTAACTTGTCATTTCTTAAAAACTGAGGCAGATGTAGAAGCAAACTACAATCCATGCTATGTGACTAAAAGAATGATTTGCTATATTTCAGTCAGAAAATTTAGATTGCTGATGAAACAGGAAAAACCCAGCTTGACTCTAAAATCTCATGCAAAAATCTCTCTTAACCGGTCATCAGGGCACACTTTTTGGATAAAAATATGCTGAGAGACAGTGAATATGCAGCATGCTGAATGTTGGGTTTTGCTACAACAGCTTTTCAGAGTTGAACATTTTAGTAGAGGTGTAAAAAGATTTCCTATGTTAGAGAAATTACTAAAGTCTTTTCTTGTTTCTGATTTATCTGTTTCCTGTTGCCACAGCATCTTGGGTTACAAGGTATCAGCTCTCATATACCAAATACATGTGGTCATCCTGAGATGCTACTTTGAAGAGTAGCTGCAAAGCAGGTGGTCATACTTTCTCTTTTAATACAGGCATTCTCACAGCTGCAAGCTGCTGTGCTGATGAAAAATGCTGTCTTAAAAATCAGATCCAAACCCAAGGTCTTGAATACTTATGGTCAATAAAAATCCAATGGCATTTTTTCCAAACATAGGAAATGTTACTTCGGGGATAGCCAGTTTTCCTGTCTCAGTCATGACCTTCCTTCTGAATTTATGCAGTCAAAATAGAGCATTTTTTTGGTTCTTTTCTAAACTGTTGAGTAATATTGCAGGGTTTTGTGGAGAAATACATTGTGTGTTATCCAGGAGATCTCACTGATGGGTGAAGGTCTTTGTGAACATGTATGGGGTGAATGACATGTATTGTAAGGCCATAAGGAATAATTATTGATAAACAGGAGTGCTCTGCAAATCCTGACTGCAAAAATACAGTTGCTCACTTTGCATGTGGGGCAGATCCCTCATGTGACTGAAGCTCTGCTCTGCTGTGTACTGAGCAGTGATGTGGTAAACTCGCAGTGGAAACTATTACCTTGTTAGGATTATGATTAGTGTGGTTTTAGGAACTTATCCCATTAAAAGTGAATTATGCACTGCTTTATTTGTTTCAAATTTAGTTCTTTCTCTTCAGAGCGAACTCCTCTAATTTGATTTTATGTCTGACTGAGCAGAATTTTATTCAGCTGCATGTCTTGGAATGGATAACAGCATAAAGATTCACATTATATGTCAGTTATCTCTTTTGTCAGTGATCTCAGAAGATTGTTCATAAATGTAAAAGAAAGTGCAGCCTAGATTATTTATTTAGGGAAGCAAAGGGAAATGTCTTATTTAAGCCTTGCATGTAGTGGTGTAGCATTGTTCTTCTCTGCATACGTATTTTTAATGGCTATTGTTTTAAGTTGTCAGCAATCAAAGGCCAGGATGGGCAGTCAGGATGTGATGCTGTGCTGACTGTGTCTTGAGCTCATAGTTCAGAGAGTGCAAAGGCAAAAGGCATGATTAGCTCATGTATCTGACTCAGAGATTTCAGCCAGATAGCACCCACATGTCCTTGCATTGAGCCAAGTTTTGAGCTAAGTTTCAACCCCTCCAGAGAACTGACTGTCCCAGTGACAGAGAGTAGGAGGAATTGAAGGGATGTTGCTGTCTCCAGCCCAGTTCCATTTCAGGTGTTGTGAGATACAGGGAGGGGAGAACAAGAGACTTTCTCTGTGACCTTGGGCAGACTACTTTGTGCATGCTTCACACCAAGTAAAAAGGGAATAAAATAATTTCCGTTCCTGTACTGGTGTGTGAATGAATATATTAGAGAGATGACTCAATTCAGTAGCGAAACACTCAAAATAGGCAGATGTTTTATTTTATTGGTGCTAACTTGGTAGTAGAGCTGTTCTATCCAGTTTGAGGTGCTCGTTGCTATAGTGTCTGAACATATACATAATCATCTTTATTTCTGAGAGCTGGTACTATAGTTTCATAAAGAAATCTACTTTAGAACAGTATGTTACTGTGTGGGTTTATACAGGTTGGCATCTATTAAAATCAAAGTTTTCTCCCAAGAAATGAAGGATCTTGGGGACTTGCTTTCCTGTATTTATTATGCATTCCCCCCATTTATTATATAAAATACTTTTTTTTTTTTTTTTAAATCTTGTGAGGTTTATTCAGCCCACTTTATGGGAGCCTAGTCCTTCTGAAAATCATTTCTTTCCCTAGCTTGGGAGTTTCATGAGACATGCTAAGTACTTCACTCCTCTCATGATGCTCAAGCAGCTTCCACATAAGAGAAATGTGTGCTCAAATGCTGAGTAAGAGATTTTCTCATCGGGCAACCTGCTAGGAAAAATAAGAGAATACTCTCCTATGCCCTACCTTTATTTTGGTATTCTTAAGGCCCAGATGAGTTTTATCTTAGATGTTGTTTTTACATCTTCAAAATGTCTGAGATTTATTTTACCTTCTCAAATTTGGCTTTTTTTTTTTTTTTTGGTGCCTGGTGTAGATTCTGCTTGGATTTGAGAGTATAACCTACTTGCATGTTACCGGTAGGGTACAGAGTCCAAGCTGGGAATTTTTTTTGGCAGAATTGTCTATTTTCATAAAAAATAACTGCAATTCACTTCAGGACACTAATGACTGTAGAATCCCTAGAAGTCTCTATTGACCTGCCCATTATTGTTCCTCTGTCATCTTGTCTGTAGAGAGATTTCAGCAGAGGCAGCTTGGGAAAGTGCTTTGTATGCACTGAAACTTACAGGTGAGCTGCAAAATCCACTGCCAAAATGCAATCCTTTCTTTACTGCTCCTTTATCATTTATATATGAAGTCAGCCTTTTGAAGGGATTTTCCATCCAAAAATGAAAAGGGAAATTTTCTTTTTAGCTTTTTATAGTGTAGTAGGACTTGGTGCTTTTCTATCTCTGTTTTCTGGGGGATTTGACTGCCTCTGGAAGCACTGGATTAATGCCCTATCTTGCAGCTCAAGCTAGCAGTTCTCTCAGCCCTCCATTAAGGGGGTGAGTATATTGAGCTCTAGGCCTTTTCTATGGTTAAAAACTCCATTTCTACCAGCAAAAAGTCACTTTTCTGATTTAGCTTATACCAGCTCTTGAATGGCAGAAGACTTTCCTGCCAGTAAAATTGCATCTAATTGCGACAGTAGTTGGCATAAACATATCAGCACAAAGGAATTGTACCACTAACTGAACTGAAATTGGCCAGAGTTGTCAAAAACCACAAGGAAGAGCTCTTCAGGTATGGAAACAACAAGCACAAACAGATGGAAAGTATTGGCCCACTGTTAGATAGGAGCAGTGAAATAGCAACAATGCTTTAAAAGAGTGAAGTTCAACAAGGACAAGTGTAAGGTCTTAGAGCTGGGAAATTCAATCCAGGAGTGCAGGACAGGCTGGGATCTACCTGTTTTGGGAGCAGCTCTCTGGAAAGGGACCTGGGCATCCTGGTGGACAAGAAGCTCAATATGAGTGAACATTTTTTCCTAAAGCAAAGAAGAGCAGTATGGTGCTGGGTTGTTTCAACAAGGGCATTAGGTTAATGCTGATGGAATAACAAGGGCAGAGATTATTCCACTGTACTCAGCACTTGTCAGGCCACACATGGAATACTGTGTTCAGTTTTGGTCCTTGCTATATAACAAAGATGGACAAGCTGGAGTGGGTCCAAAGAAGGGCCACAAAGATGATCAAAGGATTGGGAAGCTTGCCGTAGGAGGAAAGTCTTAAAATACTAGATTTCTTTGGCTTTGAGGAAACAAGGCTGAGGGGAGACCTTATAACTTTGTTCCAGTATTTAAAAGGTGGTCAAAAAGAAGATGGAGTTTTTTTTACAAGGAATCACATGGCAAAGTTGGGGGTAATAGGTACAGGTTACTCCTGGGAATTCTGATTTTACACAAGAGGAAAGTTGTTAACAATGAGAACAATTGGAAGGCATGGCAATAATCTCCCCAGGGAAGTGGTGCATTTCCTAACATTGGACACTTCTAAGATCCATCTGGACAGGGTACTGGGCTGTCTTGTCTAGATGATGCTTTTGCTGAGAAAAGCTGGACCAGATGATCCTTGAGGTTCCCTTACAACCTTCTATTCTATGGTTCAGAGATTTAAAACGTGTCAATTTAAGATCTAATCCCAAAGCCCTTGCGTGAGTTGTCCCATTGTTTGCTCTCACAGATGTATATTGGTCACCAATATAAGCAAATGGGAATGAAAGAAAGGTTGGACCATATGAATCTTGAGGTTTGCTTCCAACATAGTATTCTATGATTCTGAGAAAGCTAAGCTGCCAAAACTCCTAGCCATTGATCAGATGGTTCCTAATGTGGGGGAGGGAGGGAAAGGCAGAAAAATGCTCTTCTGGCCTTATAAAAAACTGAAGTGTTGCTACATACCTCAAGGAAACAAGAGAAAGAAAACAGTACCTGGTGGAGTGTGAAGTTTGAGGTTATGACTCCAGTTCCTAGTTGGTGACCAGAATTTCAAGGGATTTGCATTGAAATGTAGAAATGGGAAATACCATAAGGACTCAGGCCTAACATTTACTTTTTGGCTTTCAGCTGGGTATGAATCATAAAGAAAAAGTTTACTTCCCCAGTGTCGTGCAGAATTAGGCTGATGTGTCAAAGGCACACTGTGAGAATAGCCTTGATTTAGACTCCAAAGACAAGCTCTGTTCTTTTTTACAAATGAAAACATAATGTGTGCCATGAACTCTGGCTGCAACCCAGTTCTAACTTGTGATGGATAAAAAATACCTCATTACCAGCTCAACATTATGATGCATAAAAGTCTACTGAATTAGTGCCATCAAAATAATTTCAGTCCAATACCTTGAAACTTATTTGAACTGGAATCTCCAATACTCCAATGCAGCATGAAGTGACATATGGAGGTACCTAATGCATCAAGTCATCCTTTAGGACTACTCTTAGATTCTTTCCTTCTTGTGCCATTTTTTATTTTCCTTTTTTTTTTTTGTGTGTGTGTGTTTGAAAGTTTCATTGCTAAACTAGGACTTTGAATGAGGATTTTAGCTTTGACTCTAAGTGGAGATGTCTTGTATTTAATATTGGTTTTAAATTGAAGGATTGATGTCTTTCAATGATTCTATGCCTGTCATTATGATTTTGCCATGGAATTAGAATATCTATAGTGTCTTTTGTTCTGACACTGATAATTTTTTCCTGACTTACTTAATTATTTAATTTTTAAAAAATTGATTGTGTGTCCAGAAGGGTTCTGTGAGTAGGGCAGAACCACTCACACTAAGCCAATTGTAGGATAATTGTGTTAAGTCTTGATGCAGTTTACCAGGGCTCATATGCAATCCTGTGATGATGTAGTTAGGAATCGTATCTCAAAAACATGAAAGGTATGAGTCACCTGTGTGAAGGTCTCTTGAGGGTCTACATATCTACCTGAAAGTTTTGTGTAAGCTGTAGTAATTCAATAGATATCTGAGGAATGTTCAGTTCTTGCCCTAGCTCTCTTCAGAAAGGAGTTGATTTCTGTTTCTGCATCTTTCCAATACACTTCTTGGTGCATTAGTTTATTTTAGACCTTCTAATCTCAGTCCATCTAGAATTAGAAGATGTTATATGCTATAGAAATTTACAGCATGATAAACTGCTCTTAAAAACACACTGACATTTAGATTTTTCCCTCCTCCCACATATGTTGCAATTCAAGTGGAAGAGAATAAAGTCTTCCCAGAAAAATAGCTTTTTTTTTTTTTTCCTGGTATGTTTGTTTAAACAGGGTTTTGGAAAAATTGGTAGGAAGTATGCTGATCACTTTAATGTCAACAGTTGAAGATAATTGGCTGCTCTTTAGAGTGAGAAAATAATTATACAGTAAAAATAGTGCAAATATTTCTGGAACTGAGAAATGGGAATTAAAGCAGATTACCTAGTGATCAAACAAAATACTTTTGGTTAACAGTTTTCTTAGTGGAAGAGATAATTTTTACTGACTCTTTGTGGAACTACCCTGCCCTCATAAACAAAACAGATTTCCCATGATAAATGGATTTGGACAGAAGCAAGGTGCAAGTATTTCTGAAAAGCAAGGAGCAGGTGAGTTGACACAGCCACCAGCATGGTGGTCCTGGGAGACTGAGAGACTGAGTTTCATTCCTGTGTGTCTTCAAGGAGTTTTAGTGAACTTTGGCAATTCATGTAATCACTCTTTGTGTCCAGAACTCTTGTAGAATGAGAGGAGGACCACTGCCCTGGCTGGAAGCAGTTCTTCAGGATATGTACAATAAAGATTTAACACCCTTCAGATACTGGAACAAGGATGCCATATAAGAACCTAAGGCACAGCGCTGTCATCTCTAATCCGCATCAGCAAAACAGTGATCACCAAAGTGTTTTTTTCAAATTCATTGTGTTTGGTTTGAACCCAGAATCCTGAGCATGGATACCTTGTATCATAAGACTGAAAATATTTTGTAAAATCACCTAATCTTAAAGTTCTTAGTCAGAACTGCCCTTAACTTCAACATTAGTTTGCTAGGATAAAACTTGGATAAAAAAGTTCAGGAATTGTTCCAGTAAATAACAAATAACTGAAAACAGCCTTGTTTACTCCTCATTCCTGTGTTCAGCATGTATCTGAAAAGGAAATAAATCTGCTGTGCACCCCAGGGTAAAGTATATTAATCAACCAGTTATCTTGTTAAGGGAAAATAAATGACTCTCTGTGCTGACTGAATACATTGAAGTGCACAGACTTTGCAGTGCTGCAGTGATCTGATACTGACTGTCAGGCATCCAGAGTCTGCTAGAGAAGCTGAAATACTGCAGGAGTGCAGCAGCAGTGTAGCAATACATTCCCAAACCCGTGTTCTATAGGGTGGCCCAGAGCTAGGAGCACATCTTTAGTATTCACAGTTTGGCAGGTGTTCTTGTGTTAAGATAAGCAGTGTTCTGCTCTTCCCTCAGCAGCAAGATATGGACAATCTACAGCATCCCAGTCAGTGATGGATTATTAACTTGTATGACAGTTGCAACAACAGCAAAACCCCACCAAAAATTCATTCCACAGGGACAGGCTAGATTTGTTCTATTCCAGTTCTCTTGTTTTCACTCTTACAGTGAATGGTGCTGTTGTTGAGGGAACACATGCAGAAAGATGCTGCAGCTAAGGCTGTTTTGCAGCTGTTAGAGGAAGGCAGGCAGAATCATTGTGGCTGGTTGGGTTTTTTAGAAGGCTGGCTTAAAATGTGACATAGGAGGACACAAATGGGTGTAGAAAGAACCCCATTTCTCCACTCTTCTCTTGACACATCCAGAAATGTGCTGCTGAGTGCTCAGGAGCCATGAACCTCGGTAGGGAGGGTCTCTGCCAAGTAGAGTGCATCAGTCAGCCAATTGCTGCACCTCTTGGAGCACCTCTCAGAGCACCTCTCAGAGCTCAAGGCTTCCCATGCCTGTCTAATCTTTAAGCTGTAATCTTAAACAGGGCATGGGACATTTGAACACAGCAATTGTCTTTACATGGACATTAGGATTCACTGTCTTTCCCCTTCCTTTGGTCCTGTTTCTCTTTCTTTGAATTTTAAGAATCAGGCAAGGGGAGCTGAAAGAGAACTCCTTGAAGAATAGCAGAGGCTCAGCTCTAATTACAGTGAATCTGAAGGAAGCCATGCATTAAAACATTTATGATTTCAGAATTGCTGTGTGTGTTTCTTAGATGTACTGTTATTAATAGGTTCCAAAGTGTAACAGGAGACTAGTCTTTCTTCCCTGAGATACTTGAGGTGTGCAGGGGGTCTCTGCTGTCCTGTCAAAAAGATGTATGTGGGCTTTACTGCCTTGTTAAACAGGTATTGTAGATTTAAGTGGTGGCTTGACTTTGAGACAGCTGTTCAGAGGGAGCAATTCCAGAACACCAAAGGACTCGAAGCAAAGTGCTCTCATCTTTCAGGGAAATCTTAAGATCTAAGTCAAGCGGGTGACGAAAGAGACATAGGTGCCTAACTTAAAAATAGATATTTCCCAAAGAGCTCTGCAATCTCTCTGACCCTTCAAGGTCATCTGTCAGAGGAGTCTGAAGTGAACAGAAGCTGGATCTACTGGGAATCCTCATCCCAAGCTATCACCTGCAGGAACAGCTAATCATTATCAACAGAGCTGTGATAATTCTCCTTTGATTCATCTAAAATTTTAAAAATCTAAATGGCTATTGAATAGCTGAAATACATGCTGTTACACTGACGTTAAAATACAGAAGTTTTAAATCAAATAGTCTAGATCTGAAGGAGAGACAATTTTTTTTTCTTAGAACCCTGTATAAAGTAATTATTATACAGTAAAAGGTTCCCCATCATTTGCTCTGTAGACTTATTCACTTAGAGTATTTAGAAACCTTGTTGATAAGATTCGTATCAACCTCTGATCTCAGGGTCACTTTAAGACAAACTGCTACTAGAATGCAAAACAAAGGTTTGTTTAGAGCTCTCTTCAACCCAGCTGTCCAGCCACAGGCACGGTGAAAATAGTTGGAATATTTACATCAATCCATGTCATGTCAGGGGTAATTCTCACCTTCAAGGAACAGCTCACTTTCATATGTGTATGTGTTTCTGCTCACACATATAGAATAGGAGATAATGAATTGATAATCTTCTGCAATGTAAAGTAGAAACACTGTGATTAGATGATTTACTCTGATTAATGATTTTGTAAACTCTTGTGCAATGTCAATAGTAAAAAGGGTACTGCAGCTGTTATTTCAGCAAGACACATCCATTTTCTTTGGATAAATTGTTAAACTTGTTTCTCAGAATTCAGAAGTTGAAAGGAGAGGAGTATATGTAAGTTATTTGTTTGTTCATTGGAAAAAGAAATTGTTTTCTTACACCCTTGTTGGGGAAGATCAGAGAGTAACAGTTCCTAGCAATAGTAATAAAAATAAGTTGCAGTTGCACTCCAGGTGGAAATGCTCATATTTTGTTGTTCCTGGAAGATGGTGATACTGCAGCATTCAGCTCTTGCTCTTGCAAAAAACAGTCAAGGGTGAAGACCTTACAAGGTGCTCCAAGGTGTTTTTCTCCTCTCTCATTAAGCTGTTTTGAAAATGTCAGTCAATTTGGTGCAGTTTGCTCTGTGCCAATAGAAACAAGATTTGCTCTTGAGAAACGTTATTATCAACTGGAGAAATAAGTTACAGGATGAGTTTGAGTGGTGCAGATTTCACCAAAGATAAGATTATCCCAGCCTTTCCTTCAAGCTGGTGGTTTTCACAGGAAAACCCAGAACTTCTAATGCAATGTTAGTGTTGCTGCACTGTGAAGGGACCTTGGTGTCCTCTTTCAAACATAATTAATTTACCTGATAAAAAATCTCACACTGGACAGTTAAAGAAGTGTCTAGGTGATAATGAAAACAGGATCTGTTCTAGGGAACTACATCCTTCGAAGGATGTTTGCTGATGGATGTAGAATAGACAGGAAAGAGCAGGAGCTTTTGGAAAGTGTTTACAGAGAAAGTTTACACTGCTCATTTCTCATAGTGCTGCAGGCAACTTTCTTCTGTTATTATAAAATTTGTGAAGGTCACCATATGCTAATTTTTTTTCTTTACCTCATAAAAATCCTAAAGATAGATGTCCTATGCCAACAGCTACTGCTAGGTATACACAACAACAAATAAAGGTAGGGCTTATACAGCTGAAATGGCTATGACTAGGTATGTATGTCTATGTATATATATAATCCAGATTTCCATGTCCTGTTTAACCCTTATGAAGAGGAATCACCACCCCTAAGGATGCTCTGCTGCTGCATGACATTGTAAACAAAATGCCTCTGGAGTTCAGCACAGCACTGACATTTTGGTTATAGTGCCAATAAACATGAAACCCCCCGTGGCACACTGACTGACTTGTTATCCCCACCAAAGCCATGAGGAGCTGTAGAGTGCTTGCACAGTTCTATATTGCTTTCTGCCCCTTACTAATTAAAGTAAGAATTTTTATTTAGGTTGATTTTTTAAGGACTGCTGCCATACACTACATTGCACACTTTTGCACTACATCTTTATCTTGTTGAGTTTTTTCTTTAGCTCAGTTGCTGGAGACAGGAACTGACATAAATTCAATTTACTCTGATGCAAATTCTTTGGGATTTTTTTTTAAAGTAATTCATGTGATAGAAAGCTTTTGGTGTGTAATAGGATTTTTGTGGGTCTGGAGGGGAAGGCTCTTGGGGTGCTGCTATGCCAGGTAAATATGTTGAATTAATTATTTGTTGAATTATCTATTTGGAAAGAAGCTGATAAAAATGAGGAAGCTGGGACTGTGGGGCCTGTTTCTGCTGTGAATACATCTTCATTAAATGTATGGTCATCCATCATCTCTAGTTCAGAGTAAAACCCTGGGCTAACTAACAAGATGTGCCATTTCGTGGTGTCATAGTGAGGGACAGGATGACATAGAATAGGGTCACATCTTTAGAACTCTGTTCCAGCCTGAGAGTGGTGAATGCTTCCCATTCCCTATCAATGGCTGTGAATGCCTTGCTGTCACTTTGGGAATGTGTCTGATGGTGCTGGTGGTCCCTCTCACATGCAAAAGCAAATGGGGCTGTGCTGGTCAGCAGCAATAACTTCTTTTGAAGTAGGATTTTGCTGGCAAAAGTGATTCTTCTTGCTGAAGATGGAGCCAACTTGTGACCACCCAATCCTGGACAATCAACTGAAATTTGCCAAAAGCTAGCTGGTCTTCTGCAGAAGAAATTTTTTTTTCTCAATTTGCTGTAGAGCAAGCAGGCCAGGAGAACTCCAAAATCTGGCTGAGATAGCACCTAGTTAAATTTAGGGGGAAGCATTGCTTAATTCCCCACCCTCCCTCTCCAAATTAATGAGAGACAGGGATGGAGAAAATTACTGTCATGGCTGGTCTTATAGACAGATCTGTGAGCTCCTCAGAGATCCCCTGGGAAACAAAGCTAAGACAGGAAGGGCTGTTCTAACAATAACGTGCAATTTTATTTGCAGTATTTTTACAGCAGGTATTCACAGAGGTGCTGAAATTCTCTTTGGAATGCCTGAAATTTAACTGTAATCCTCAGCCTGACTGTCCCAGCGTGCCCTTCATACACAAAATGAATTGGCCATCATCTCTCCACCATCATCTTGGCTTAGTTTCTGTAATAAACCAGTGAAACTTCTTGATGTTATGGGCTCGGTCCTACCATCAAACATCTGCTGAATTCCATGGGAATTTCGTGGTGGAAGGATCCTGTAGAAAGATTTGTTACTGACCTAGAGCTGGTCTGAACACAGGTACACTCCTCTTACCAGTGAAGGCTTAACAGCATGGATTTATAGAGATTTGATGGATCTTCCTTCACTTCAGGAAGAAGAGCTGTGCCTCACAGAGTGTTTGTGACTCTCAAAACCTCAGAACTGTGGAAAGAGGTGTGTTGTGATGGCAGCCTGGTGTGAGGATGGAGGGGAATGTGAGGGGAGGCAGTTTGTGATGAGCCAAAGAAATGCAGTCATAATGGATTGATTTAATATATTACTGAAAACAAAGTTCTTCTTTATGAATTCGTGCTGGTATTTTGTTCTTTGTCATTTCTGACTTCTCATGTGTAGAGATGGAAGAACCTGCACATGCACCTTGTGATTCACATAAAGTTACTCTTGTGGTTGCTTTTTTAAAATTAATTGAAATTAACTCATTTCTTTTTAATTTATTTTTTGGATCCTGGGGTAAAAATTCAGAAATTATAGAAATGCCAACCTGTGAATATAAGCTACTGCTGAGGAAGAAAGAAGTATCCAGGGTTTTCTTTTAATGTTTTGCTGACATATGGTTCTTCTAACACAGTGACAAATTAATTGGCTAGATGTAAAAGAGATGGACAGTGCTTAGCAAGCAAGGGCAGGACATGCATTATAAGGCATTATAAGACATCTGGTTCTGCCTCTGTTGGATTAGGGATACGATATACACTGGACACCTAATGAGTCTCTGCTGCATAAAATAGATTCTCCTTACAATAGAATTGTATGCTTTGTCTCTAAATGAGGTTATTATCCACACCATTGCACACTGTTTGAAGAGCTTGGTTAGCCATTGTAGAGGGTAGGGAGAGAAAAAAAAAACTGGAAAACAATTGCACTTAAGACCTTCAATCTATCAGTTGCCGCATATTTATCTAAATTACCATTACACTATTACAAAATACAAATACGTGATACATTCAGGGTTGAAATGTTAGTATGGACTGGCCAAATTTTGACAAGGTGGGTTTTTATTTTGGTGTGGTTTTTACCTTGCAGTAAAATCTTCCTCAGAAAGAAAAGCTGGTAGTGGAAATACCACTATGAAGTGGCATAGTAACTCTCTACTCAGAATAAATTATCAATTTAGTATTTGCTGCTATGCAAACCTCAGTCTGAGTCTCAGGAGGTTTTGATTCTTCCAGAAGATAAACTGTGAACCATTTCATTTATAAGGAACTCTTCCTCAGTAATCTGCAGAGTTTAAGGGCAATGCTTGCAAAAGTAAGGCATGATTTGAAGTGATTCCATTTTGAGGTCCCAACTCGTACCATTGTAGTGCACAGTTTTCAGAAAATGATGAGGTCTAAAAACTCCAGACTCCTTATGCTCTTGAAGACTGGACACCTACAATTTTACATTTTCAAAACAGCAAACTACTGAAAACCCTGGCTCAACCACTGAGAAAGACCAAATGCAGCAATTCTAGATGATGTGATGGCACCATTTACCACATACACAGATGAATTCTGTGGTAAGAGTTGTAGAGGGAGCTTATAAAAAAAACAGCTAAAAGGGACTTTGTCAAATCCAGTGTAAATAATCGTCTATCCCACCTCCTTCTTGGAATTTTTGTCTTGCTCAGTTAAATCTTTTGTCTGATAGTCTCCTTTTTAATTCCAGTGTTCAGTGTACCAGGAAAGGATGTGATCTTGCTAAATAATATTATTTAATGATCTTATTTTTTCAGGGTAGATAGTAAAACTATTGTAATGTGCAAAACTATGAAGGTGGCTTTTTTCAGAGCTTTATTCCTCAGACTAAAAACAAGTACACTCTCAAAACACAGTTGAGAGCAGCATTTCAGCACAGAAAGCTGTAAGTGGGTCCATGGTGCAGTTTCTTTTCAGGCATGGCAGTATCCAACTCCCACAAGTATTACTAAGTAATACAAGTATTACTTAGTTCCAACATAAAGGAAGAGGAGACACATGACAAAGAAAAATTATTTGGTAATTGTGCTAGTCATAATTGTTGCTGTTGACAATTTCTATCCCTTGCCCAGAGCCCCTGCAGTTAAGCTGAAAGGTTATATATATATAAATCTCTGTGTGTGTATACATGTGCTTTGTAGGCTTTTCTTTGGAAGAAGTAACTCTTTTGTACAGTCCTTTGCTGACATTTCTATAGCCAGCTCACATCCTGTTGGGTGAAGCTGTGATCCTTAATGTAAGGCAGTGTGACTCGTAAGAAGAAAGATTGCAATAAGCACAGTTTCTTGTCATTAATTTCCCAGCCCTGGATACTCTTCTAGTAACTGCTGAGGTAGAGAGTGCTTGCTGCTGATGGTGTTTAAGAGCATTTCATTCGTGGTTTGAAGTAGCTGGATGTTTATCTTAATGAGCTCTCCCATTGCTATCACAACACCTTTAAATACCTTATGGCTAGTGACACACAGGCAGATTTGTTTCTCCAAATACCTTCCTGACTGAGTTGCAATTTTCAGTGAGGTTGATTTCCTCTCAGGCTGTGCTGCTGCTGTAGCAGTTTAAGAAGAGCCCTTTCTCTTGTCTCCTGCTTAGGAAAAGGAGAAGCTGTATGTGGAGCTGAGGCATGTGCTGGCCCGGCAGCCGGGGCCCGAAGCCGCGGAACAGCTGCAGCAGTACCGGAACATTCTCCGGGAGAAGACGAAGCAGATCAAGGTGAGAGGTGCCCCCTGTCCCTGGAGAGGGGCTGCCAGCCTGGCAGAGGGGCTGCAGGGAGGTCTGCAATGAACACTCTGCCTGCCCTGGGTTATTGGACCGGGAAAACAAGGTTATCACTGCATCTCCTCAAGGGACAACACAGAGCAGCAAACATTTTTTTTGCCCATTATACTACTTTATTTCATTAAAATAGAGAAAAGGTCTCATTACAATATGAGTTAGCAGCACAATGCTGAAAATATGTTTTTTTGCATGGGCATTCTGGGATACTACCAGCTTTTCATTCAGCTTATCCTCCTTCCCTTTATCTTAAACTGTTAATATCTTTAAGAAGCAAATCAAAGCCATTTCGTTTTCTTTTTAACAAACTAGTGGGAATATGCTGAGAATCCAGTCTTAAGTTACTGTTGTTTCTCTTGTCATATGTACATGTATATTTAGATTTGCAGGTTTTGTGGAGATGACAGGAGGAACCTGGTCTAACCCCTTGTCAGTCAGAGGGAGGAGTTCCTGCTTCCAAAAGAATCTTGTAGAAAATTTTAAAAGCATGATATTAAAAAGCGATTCTTTGATAGAATAGAATTCCATTATATTCTATGAATAAGCTGATCTTCTCTTATTCTTGCCTGCATAAGAGATCAGTCTCCCCAGGAGTTCATCTGCTTCTGCAGCTCCTCTCTCTGTTGAAGTCATCATCTCCTGTTCACTGCATCATAATCACGTCTATACTAACCATGAGGAAAAAAATGCAGGAGCAGATGGGCCCTTAGGAAACAAAGAGGCTGTTATGCAAATCTTAGCTTTCCATGGAGAAGAAAAACAATGTAGAAAATGTAAAATAGAAGCCAAAGTTTAGCTAAACTGAACGTGATTTGAAGTTCTCCATACGGTTCTTATTTGTCCTTAATGCAGTCAATTGCTACTTTGTATTTCAGGCACAGCATGCTGTAGCACCATGGCGTGCATGCCATTTTGGGGTGCCAGGTCAAACTATTACCCTTTTGAAAGAAAGAACGTGCACTATGCATGATCCTGCTTTTTAAAATTTTACTGATTCACATGAAAGTGTCTTTGTATTCATATTTACAGTGCTTGGTACTACTTTGCCTGTGTGGGTTGAATTTCTCCACTTAGCAGTGCATCTCTGTGAATAAACCCCATTATTATCAAATAATTCCCTGCTTTATTAAGACCTTAATTTTATTTTTTTTGCCCAGCTTTATGTCCCAGAAATTAAGAGCTATCTATTAATGCCATTCCCATAAAGCTTGGAGCGTATTTTACATGTTGTATTATGGTTAAATGGCATAACCTTTATTTTGTAAGATGTTTTAGGTGAACAGAGGTGAGATCAAATGAAACATCAAGATGAAAAAAGAGTTGTGGTACAAAAACGATCATGTCTTACATCATCAAATATAAGAGGAGAAAGTGCTTGTAAAAGTACTCACTTATGTGTAAGTGAAGTAACATCTTCTGTTTCTGCTGTTTGTGGTTTTCTTATTAGGCTTTGTCCTCAGAACTGAGTATGTGTGAAACGCAGAGCAAAGAGTACAAACATGAAATTGAAAGACTTAACAATGAGCTTCTGGAAGTGAAAAAGAAATATCTGACTCAGAAACGCAAGGAGCAACAGAAGAAGTATGGGAAAACCGTTTTGTCTACACAACTTTCTGCATAAGCTAGATTTTTGCTTTAGACCCTTTTGATCAGAATGTGGCCAAATTGACTGAGCTGATACAGTTTTGTTGCCTAATTTTCCTGAATGTTATCCTCCATGTTCCTTCAATCTGCTCAGGATTTACCATGATCTATGGCCAGGACAGGAACATCCATCAGAAATGTTGCTGAACGTTCTGCAGTCCAGTTAAATTATTCATACCAATGAGATGGTGCCCAGAGAACACAAATTAGTATCTTGTCTCTGACATCAAAGCATAGAATTATAGAAGAGTTTGGGTTGGAAGGGACATTTAAAGGCCATTTAGTCCAACCCCCCTGCAATGAGCAGGGACGTCTCCAACCAGATGAGGTGCTCAGAGCCCCCACCTGACCTTGAATGTTTCTGGGAGGGGGCATCTGCCGCCTCTCTGGACAACTTGGGCCAGTCTTTCACCACCCTCATAACAGAAAATTTCCTTCTTATATCTAGTCTAAATCTACCCTCCTTTAGTTAAAAACCCTTATCCCTTGTCCTGTTGCAGCAGGATTCCTGTGCTGTGAGTGCACATGGCTGACTCATGTCCAGCCTCTCTCCCACCAGCACCCCCAAGTCCTGGGCAGGGCTGCTCTCCATCTGTTCATCCCCCAGCCTGGATTGATGCCAGGGCTTGTCCTGACTCAGGTGCAGCACCCAGCCCTTGGTCTTGTGGAACCTCAAGAGATTCCCATGGGCCCATTTCTTGAGCTTATCCGGGTCCCTGTGGATGGCATCCCATCCCTAAGGTGAGTCAACTGCCCCATTCGGCTTGTTGTCATCTGAAAACTTGCTGAGGGTGCTGAGGGTGGACTTTACTGTTAATGAGAGACTTCTTAGATCTCTGCAATCAGATGATGTGATCTGTTACCAAATTTTTCTGTATGCACAGAAAGAATTTTTTCTTTTCACTCACTTCCATCCTCAGCCTGTGCCTTCCTCACACACTAAAGCACACAATTCTCTACAGTTGCTGAATATAATTCAAAGTTGCCTTTATCACTTCTTCCTTAATCCTATTTCAGACAGCAAACGATTTGATGACTAAATTAGCAAAATAACCAGTGACAAACAGTGACTTTTGTCCATCTGAAAATTGCATAATATTACCTTAATATTTGGAATTAGCAACAATTGTGCAGTGCTAATGGCCTTTCTGGAGCTTTAGGATCAATATGTTAGGCTACCATAATGCCTGATAATGCATTTGCAGCAGCTAAATGTCTCTTTCACAGTAGGTTTGATGTTTCCATTCTGGCATTGCGTCTCTTTCTGTTCATAAAGTAAGGATAAATTCACTCACATGTTGTTACTGTATCTCACCTAGAATTAATTCCTGTCATTAAAAAAACTCCACTTGTTAAGGACAGAATTGCTTTAAAATAAACCGAAAAATACTGTGTGAGTTGATGGTGGCTGAACTGGGACATGTTATACAGGAAAAGGAATTTCATATTGGAAGTCATTTAGTGCTGGATACACTGTTTAGAGGTTCAGGATAGATACCTGCCACTGGGGCAGCTTGTCATGTTGTTCTTTTGGGCAAGCATGTCTGTAGTCTGATGGGCACTGGTGTCTTTGTGACATTTGTGTTTTGGAAGCACATTTAGGTGCTGTCGGTGGTGCTTCTGCAGGCTGGCATCATCTTGTGGCCCCCACCGCATTCTCAGAAGGCACCAGCACTGTGCTGCCAGCCCTGGCTTGCACCTCTCTTGTCTTGTGGCAGCTGTGGGGTGGTGCTGGGCTCTGCTCTCCTCTGCCCCTCATGGCTTTGTACCCCAGTCAAGCCTGTTGGACTGCATCCTGCTTTGAAGAGCACAGAGGCGCAACTGGGCATACCTGGATAACTGCAATTTCTGCTCTCTCTAGGCTGTGCTTTGTGTTGGCAAGGGAAACAACCTTGTCCAGCCCTCCTTCTGCAACCTGCCAGTTGTGCATGAACATGACTGGCTTTCTGCAATAGAGAGGACCTGTTGTGCAGTCAGGTTTTTCCCAAGGAGCCCTCTTCCCTTCCATGCAGCCATTCCACACACTGCTGCCTGAGGCAGGGCTGGACAGGCAGTGCCTGCTGTGTGGATGCTGGCCAAAGAGCCCGGGCTGTTTGATTCATACAATCTCAGATTTCTCTAAATCCCAGCTGACAGAAAACCACTGACTTGATTCTCTATCTTGCTGGCTAATGTTAACATCATGTCTGAAATAAATGTAGCTGGTTTTGCTAATAAAAAGAGGCTCCTGTAGGACAATAGCATTAACAACAATATTGACTACCCTGGTATGAAAGAGAATTAATACTCTCAGATAACCTTAGACAAAGTTATCATCTAAAGCTTTTATTGATTTGCACAAGATAGCTTTGAGTTGTGATTTAACATCTCGGTACTGAATAAATGCAGCTTTGCATGTGATGCTGAAGGAATATAGTGACAGCGGGAGTTTAGCTTTGTTTTGTGTTAAAAATGAAAATTCAGTGTTTAAGATTTTGGTTGTGAATTTGAAATCCCCTTTTTCAGCACTCTGATTCTGAATGTTGCTTTTCCCAGTTGTCTTAGCCATTCTTTTTCTATTTCTTCCTATTTTTAACTTCAGCTTCTTGAACCCTTTCTGCATCACTATTTTCCTAGTTGCTTCTAGCACCAGGATCCCATTTTGATCTTCAGAAGGATTTGTGAGAAAATATGAAGCTTAAATCCACACCAGGGACCTAATCCAGCAGTCCTGTATATGTAAATAACTGCACTGAGGGATGCCAGTAGTGACTGGGAGCTTTTGCACGTGGCTGGTTGCACATTAATTCTGCATAATATATTATAGTATTCAGTTGCATAGAATTTTCCATACTGATTAACACATCTGTGTTTTGTCTCCATTGGGAGCATGAGGAAAAAATGAGCATGGGTTCTGGATCATTTTCTCTCCCCACACTTGGAAGTTCAATAGTGAGATGAGATAAGCCATCTAAATACAGAATGTTTGTTTTTAGTGCTATCAGCTGGCATATCCTTTAGGGCTATATTGATACAATTAAAAATCAGTTATAAATGATTTTCATTGTTAAGTTCATCTGTGCCATCCTTTGGCTTTTCTCCTACCTCTCTATGGGTCAAATTTGGAAAAAGATCCATAACTAGACATCCGACACGGTTTCTCTGACCTTTTTCCTAAACTGACAGTTATTTAGGGGCAAATAGAAAAGTAATAATTCCAGAAATGTTTTCTTTCCCCTTACTGGGGACTGAGCAAAGATACTCTTGTGACAATGCTAGATTTTGTAGAAGTGTGGTTGCACTCACATTTGTGTCTCAGTCTCAGTGACCGTGAAATAAAACAATGTACTGACCTTCTTTGTAAAGCCTTGAGACTTCTGCTGTTATGATAAACTAGAACTTCATAAAACTCCACTTGGTTAATCATAAGTATTTCAGGACCTCTCTCTGAAGCATCCAGGTATATCACAGTGAGTCTGGAAAATTGCCCTTCATCTTTGTAGTGCTCTACTTACCTCCCCAGCTTTGTAAGAGTGGAAGCAGCTAACCCTCCTTCCCTCCTCTTAAGGCCATCAAATTCAAGACCTCCTGGATTCTCGGGTGGAGCAACTCCCTGGGGCTGTCAGTGCACCTACAGCACACTCCTAGTTTTCTGCAAATGTCACAGACAGGGCAATTATCACTGGAACTTTGTTAAAATGTGAAGACAGATAGCACTATATATTCATTAAAACTCAACAAAGGAAAAAAAAAACAACTTCCCCATTGGGCCTTTGATGAATGTAGCTGTTTGTTTGAAAACAGGCATATTCCAGCTAGAACAGGATGGTGATTAGAAATCTGAAGTCATGAAGCTCATGTACATCCTTGCTCTAATGAGGTGCTCTGACCATTTTGGGAAGTAGCACAAAGAAAGCTCATTTATTTCTAATTTTTAATAATTCCAAGCCTCATCAGTAGTTTTGTAATTAGATCGAAACAGACACCTAGTCTTGGAGGTTTACCCTAACAGGCTTTAATCAACACTTTTTAAATGATCTCTTGATACGTGGTTGCATCAAAGAAACTCTGGAGGACACTGATTTCCTTAGTTTGTAAACATCTCTGGGCTGCAGAATGAAATATGAATTTTCTGTTTCTTTGTTTCTATTTAAAGGGAGAAGGAGCGATCCAGCATTGAAATGGGGACGAAGTTACCACCCCTCAAGACTGCTGTACCTCACTTCAACATGGGGGCCTTTCCTTTAACCAAACCCATGGTTGGTTAAATGCACTCATCTAGTAGCATTCCTGTTCCTAGTTTCTTGTTTGAGAAACTAATTTTAAAAGAGATTCAGAATCTACTGAAATCACTGTATCACCTTCAGGAAAATTTTGTATGTTGTCCATAATAAAGCACATTTCGCTGGAACTACATTTAATATTGCATTTTATATTGCATTTATATTTTGTACATGTTATATTGGAATTAACATAGTTCTTTTTACAAGCTGGGTACCAAATTGGTGTATTTGATGCCAGCAGACACCTGCACGGATGTAAATGGATAGTGGAGATATTTCTTCTTCAATATTGTGTCTCTATTTAGCACTGTAACACCACAAAATGCCTTAATGTGTAGTTATTTCTCTTTTATCTACCTCAGTTGTAAGCACGCAGTCCATTTATCTTCTGAGTCAAAGCACCTAAAAGAAATGAGAATACAGAAAAGAAGAAAAATTAATAGGCTGATGTTTCAAGCCCTGCTGAGCAAATGCAAAATTAACAGGTCTTTACTTAGATGTACATATGTAGCAGTTCTCTGTGTAGGTAGTGCATAATAGGGTTTATGCAGTGTTTGCTACAGTTGTTAGGAAGATCAAGGAAGTTTGTGGCCACAATGTACATTATTAAGAGCAGGATTGTGTTTACTCTGGTAGATACAACGTGACATAATTATGTCTGTTCAATTGGGGGGACTGTGCACACTCAGTGGGACATGCTGTTCTCCCACACAAATCCTTCCAAGCAACTAAAACTTGGACTCAAAACACGGCAAACTTTATGCTTTAATTTCTAGACACATGGGCATTTTTGTAACTTTCAGAAATTGTTTTTGTAATACAGCAGGAGCCCTCCAACCTTTTCAGCCAAAAGAGATTTAATTACCATTCATTAACAAGTGAAATAACAAAGTCACGGCATGAGGTGCTGAAGTATAGAAAACTTTCAAGCTGTAAAATAAAATGTTTTGAAACTGATTTGAACGTGGAAGTTTTTTTCCCCTGCCTGGGGGATAAAAATACTTGTCCAAAGAGATATGCTGATAAATATTTCACATCCAAAAAAAAAAAAAAAGCCCAAAAATCCCTTTGCAAAGATTTTGTTCTTTTCTTTGGTGGAATGCATAATTAAATATTAAAGCTACTGTGGGAAACTTTAATGGAAGTGTTTAATACAAAGGAATCAAGTTAAATACGACAGGGATCTACTTTGCTTTTACATTGGGGACCAGAACACTTTAGTCATCAGATCCATTGCATTTTTCTATTGTCCCCAAAATGGCTATTATTGCTTTTTTCATTGTCAAGTGCATTATGCTAAAGTTATGATTTTAGGGCAGTCATGCTGTCAGAATAGTGTCTTTTATCTTTATCTGACATGTTCTTATAGATAGAATAATTGACATTAACTGACATGGGCACTTGGCTCTGATGGAATCCCAAGTAGGTTTTACTGAAGGTTTTAGGAGTTGGTATTTGCTAAGGTCCTGAGCATCCAGCCTGGAGCTGAGCTCTGCTGTGCTTACACTGGCAAGTAATTTGTATTGAAATAAATCATCAAAGACTCATTTATTAATTCATATGAACTAGAGGCACAGTTAGAGTCCAGGAACATTGTCACTCTGTAGAGAAGCCGCTGATGTATTACGCTCTGAAATGTACAGTGTGCCCGTAACTCATCCAGAGATAATCCGAGTCTGTGTACATCACCCACAGAATCACGGAATTTCAGGTTGGAAAAGACCTCCAAGATCATCCAGTCCCACCTTTGGCTGAACACCAGCATATCCACTAAACCAGGGCACTATATGCAACGTCCAGTGGTTTCTTGGGCAACTCTTGAGCAGGTGGTGGCTCCACCATCTCCCTGGGCAGCCTGTTCCAGTGCTTAACCATCCTTTCAGTGAAGAAATTCTTCCTGGTGTCCAACTTGAGCCTTCCATGGCACAGCTTGAGGCTATGTCCTCTTCTCCTGTCACTTGTTACCCGGGAGGAGAGGCCAAGCCCCAGCAGAATTCTGCCAGGTACAACTCCTTTAAGGTAGTTGTAGAATGATAAATAAGGTCACTCCTGAGATGTTTTTCCTCCAGGCTGAGCCCCTCAGCTCCTTCAGCAACTCACTATAGGACTCTCTAGACCCTTCCCCAGCTCCATTACCCTTCTCTGAACACACTTCAGCCCTTCAATGTTTTTCTTGGGGTGAGGGACCCAGAACTGGACACAGAACTTGAGGTATGGTCTCACCAGTGTGGCCTTACTTTCTCTCTGTTTGTTACCAGGTTCAACAGACAAATTGTCTCAGTGGTCAGAGGAAAGGAGAGGAAGCCAAGCAGTTGGAATTTGTTCCCTACTTTCATATATTTTTATGAGTACAGTAGTAAAACGGATACTTTCCTGTCTTTAGCTGTACTTAATAGTACCTTGTATTGCACAAGTAAGAGGCTTTTCTGTAAATTATTCCTGCCCTAAGTTTTTCCAGTCTTTAAAATGGTTGGGACAGTAAAAGTCTAAAGACTTGCAAAGGTAAATTCACTTACATTGAAAAGGTGGGTAGTCTAGATTTTAAAAAAATGGAGGGGACTGCAAAATAATGTGCTTTTCTCGTACATGTTCTTCCAGCCTAAAGAGCTGGGAATTGAATACAGTAAATTTCACCTACAAAGTAAAGAAGCTTTTACTTGTTCATCCACAATTTCGCGCATCAAGATGTGAATGTGTTGGCTACTATCTTCAGTTTTATTTTACTGTTTACTTACTGTGGAAACTAAATTCACAGCTTAATTCAGAAAAGAAGAAAAAATAAAGACAAGAAAATATAGTCATCAAATTATTGCCAGTAACTTTCAGCATAATCAGGAATAGAATAACTGCAGCCAGCTTAATTTATAGTGCTGGAGAGTGAAAACCATTTCTGAGTTCATATAATAGAACGGATTAAAGCACACCAAATCCCTTCCCCTCTGGTCTATAAAAGTCAGGGAGCTTGAAAAATTGCTCTGGATGTCTGTGAACCCAGCTGATGCTGAGGTGCTTTTAGTGTTCAAGGATTTGGCTTGCGCAGCAGGGAAAGGCAGAGCTCTAATGAGAATATCATTTGTTCAGTGGCTTCTGCATTGTGAGCAGGAGCTCTGGAGTGCTTCTCTCAGTTTTGTTGCAGAAAAATGTTAATTGAATTCCGGTCTGTGCAAGATGCAGCAAGTGTATCTTTAACTTCTTATTCCTGTAAAGATACGTGAAAGATGGAGGTGAAGGGCTATGATCCATGGCATTTAAGTTAGAGGAAATCTTTCTTCACTTTAATTGCTTTGTGTTGGAGTTTGCTCAGTAAATCTATCCTGGAGCCTTTTTTAGTGAGCACAGTATTTAATATTGTTCACTTTCAGAGCTCTTGCAGCACGTAGATAATATTTTAAGAAATTTCACGTCAAACTCAAGCTCTGTCTGATCTCGTTAACAGGTCTGTGTTCTGTGTATTGCATGAGCAGGACACAAAACAGACACTGTACACTGAACTATCATGTTCAAATGTGGGACCATGGCTCTTCTGGGATCACCTGTCAGCTATGAAAGACAGAGCACAAGAATCCAGTCCTTAAGTTACCCTTGCTTTGTGAATCTGGAGCAGCAGGAACACATGCTACAGACCCAGTGACATGTCCTGCTGCTGTAAATCTGGGAACTCTTTGAATCAACAGCAGTGAAAACCAGGACACAGCTCACACCGTGTTGTGCTGAGCTCTACAAACCCCAGGACAGGCTGGGAAGGAAGGAAGGAAGGGCTGAGACCTTGGCAGTGCAGATTTTTATCAGCAGCGCAGAACAGAGACTTTGCTGTGAGGGGAGCAGCAGGTACTGGGGCACTGATGGGTCTCCAGGACCCTGCTCAGCTCCCCTGGGCACATTTAACAAGTTCAGCCCTGCAGCTGGGCTCCTGATGCTTTCCTGTCCTTTAGGGAGCCACAGGCGCCTGCTGTACCCTGACAGAACAGCTTTAGGGCTGTCTCCTGTCTTGTCCAAGACCAAGCTGCCCACAGGATGAAGAGGGATGGATTGCACTGCCAGAAAAGGGATCTGTGGGTGCAGAAAGCTCAGGTGAGCAAGGTGAAACTTGTCCTTCCAACAAGGACCTGCTCCAGAGGTGTCCAGCAGCATGGCCCAGAGCACTGCCTGCGGGTGGGTTGTCAATTATGAATATAGTATTTGAGTCCACAGTGCCATGTCTCAGGCTGCTGTTTTGTATCTTTGGTGTGACACTGTTGTGACCTAAGAAAGTTTCAAGCTAGAGCAAAGGGAATGATCCCCTTGCCTTGTTCCTTGTTGCCCATGTGAGGTTAACAGAGAGTAGAGGTAGCAGGGCAGTCAAAGAGAAGTTGGGCAGCAAAAGCAGTTCCTGCCATCTCTGAAATGTTAATGACTCTTCCTGAGAATTGGCTCATCCCAACTATCTTTACCCAAATTAGAGTCTGTAAATCATGTATATTTGTATTTAGGCACTTTAGCAATTGAGTATTATTTTCCTAGCTGGTGGTTTAGCTGTTGTGCCATCTCCTCTAGCAGAGTGTATTTTTAGTGTGTTTAGTGTGTTTCTAAAAGCAGACTCTTGATTTTGATGCTCTTTCTCTTCCCTACTTGGGTGCTTTGTAAGCAACCCCACACAGATCATTACCTTATGGTATTCAGCATGCAGAGAGATGTCAGGATCTCATCTCCTGGGCTTCTTTGAGAGCCTTGTTTTCCAAAGGGGGGCTGAAACTGTGCCTGTAGCATCTGTGGGTGTGGGGGAGCAGGGCAAGACCTGTAGGACACTCTGCAAAGCAGCTGCCTGCCTCTCTAAGCCTTACCCTTCAGCTTGCTTTCTCCCTGAAGTGGGGCAGCTATGAAGGTTCACTGAAACTTTTAGTCCCTCTGCAGACCTCAGTAGGTTTATAAACCTCATCATAGCTGTACAGAGTCACTTAGATAAGTTGGTATTTTTACTGTTCTTGGTGGTGGTGGTTTTGTGTTGTTTTTGTTGGGTTTTTTTTGTTTGGTTGTTTGGTTTGGGTTTTGTTTTATTTTTGTGGTAAGCTCTTCAGCTTACCCAAGACCCAGAAAGAAAAAAAAAAAGTGCAAAAGTTGTTTTGAAGGATGTTATATTTGCAAGATGAATCTTGACAGGTCTGAGTTTCCTTCCGAGGTGGCCAGGAGCTTCCCTTTCTGGTGGTGGGCACTTTAATATGCCCAGGTGTGAAGTGGATATAAAAACTACGATTTCAGCCAGTCTAAACTGATTTAAACTTCACAGTGCTTCACAGCAAGAGCCATTTCTCAGGGCTCTTTCTTGGCAGAAGACTAAGCAGTAATTTAAAGCCATTTTAATCTGAAATGAGAATCCCTACATGGGGTTTGAATGCACTTCAAGTGAAGTAGGTATTTGCAACTTTTGTTGATCCCTCTTAATTTTCCAAGTGTCCCCGTAGAAACAAAGCGTGGTTGAGTAGTGGCAAAATACAGTGATAGCTCAGACTTATTGAGAGCCATAGGATGATAGAAGAAAAAGTACTAAGGGAGTGGTATATTTGGCATCAGCCCTGGGGTGTAGCTGATTAACCATTCTTTCCTACAAAAAATACAAAGACACTGATCACTGTGACCTCCTGTCTCCCCTCCCCATGAATACCCTGAAATTCTATGCTAAGAACAGAGTGTTTCTGGAGGAAAGATGCATGTTTTGTTGAAAAAATAAATTAAAAAAATTTAGAATGCTGTGCCCATCTTCTGCCAAAAGCACAGTTTTCTAGGATTGCTTTGACATTCATGTGATCATGCCAAAAGCTTTTCTGTGGCAGCTGAGCTGCAGGAACTGACCACAGGTACTCAGCTGTCCCCAGCTGCAGGGTAGAATGTGCTTGCTAAACCATCTTTGTCACTTCAAATGAAAAGGTGCCCAAAGCAGCAGTTTAAGAAAGCTTGTTTTACTTTGCAGTCAGGGCAGGCTATGAGCAAACATGGGAGAGGTGTTACCTGAAGGGTGGTAACTCACAAATTTGGTGAAATCCTTGCAAAGGTTTGGTTTTGCTCTGTGAAGCTGTGCCTCTCTGCAGCTCCCTTTGATGAAGGATGTTCAGAGCCCCGTGATGTGGCTGAATGACAGGGCAAACTCTGGGAGTTGCCTGGGAAATAAATATTCTTTCTTCTGAGCCCCCAGTTGAGCTACCTCCTCTTGTGCAATTTCTGTGCTATTGTTCAGAGCAGTTATTGTTATTCCCTCTTGGCCAGTTAGGAAAACTCATCACTGGAGTTTTATTTTAACTGAGTGTACACAAGTCTTCAGAAATTGCCAAGTCCCTTGCTGATTCAGGTGCTGTAGAGGAAAAAGACAAGCAGACCCAAAATGTCTTGGACCAGAGTTCTTTAACAGCCCTGCATTGATTTATTTGCTCAGTGGTGAGCTATTTGCTAACTCCTGATGCTTGCAGCACTCCTGGATTTGCAGCAGCTTTGCAAGTCAGCTTCTCTCGCCAAAGTTACCTTCAAAATTCCTTGGAGCAACTCTGTTTGTGGCTTGGTTTTAGAGTGGATGCTGTTGTCCTTGTTGCAGAAAAGCTGTTTCAATTGGTATGCAGCACAGAAGAGGAGGAATGTGCATTAACTGGAAGAAGTGAGCAATTAAGTGAACTTTGGTTACAGAACTCAACACATTTCTGCCTGGGAACATGAGTGAGGGTTTAGCCTATTCCATTTGCATCTAAGCAGATGCAAGTTCTACCTTGCTTTTAAAATGGTGTGGGCTTAGTGAATCCAAGTCTCACTTTATTTTGCTTGATTTCTGAATTTCACTATTGGTATTGAATACTGCTGGCATGCAAACCATTCCTAGGCCAGAGAGACTCTGACAAATTAGAGAGATGGGCAATCACCAACTGTATGATTTTTAACAAGGGCAAGTGCCAGATTCTGCACCTGGGATGGGGTTATGTGCACAAACTGGGGAATGAAATTCTGGGGAGCAGCACTGTGGAAAGGGATGTGGGGATCCTGGTCCGTGGCAAGCTGAACATGAGGCAGCAGTGCCCTGGCAGCCAGGAGGGCCAGCCCTGTTCTGGAGGACATCAGGCACAGAATGGCCAACCAGGCTCTGCACTGGGGCAGCCTCACCTTGAGTGCTTGGGGCAGGTTTGGAGGCCACAATACAGAAAAGAGATTAAACTATTAGAGAACATCCAAAGGAGAGCCATGAGGATGGTAAAGGGTCTGGAGAAGAAGCCATGTGAGGAATGGCTGAGGTCACTTGGTCTGTTCAGCCTGGAGCAGACTGAGGGGAGAACTCACAGCACCCCACAGCTTCCTTGAGAGGGGAAGAGCAGGGGCAGACACTCATCTCTTCTTTCTCATGACCAGTGACAGAGCTCAAGGGAATGGCTTGAAGCTGAGCCAGGGAATGCTTAGAAAAATGTTCTTCACCCAAAGGATGGTTGGGCACTGGAACAGACTCACCAGGGCAGTGGTCACAGCACCAAGCCTGGCAGGGTTTGAGACATGTTTGGACAATGCTCTCAAGGCACATGGAGTGACTCTTGAGGTGTCCTGTGCAGGGCCAGGAGCTGGAGCTGATGATCCTGACGGGTCCCTTCCAGCTCAGTGAATTCTCTGATTCTGTGAACAGCCCTCCCACGGTCAGTAACTCAGGATAAGCAGCCTGATAGTCTGGATGGATACACTGAGGGTCATCCTCAGCAGGGAGGTGTTTCTGCCTTACAACACTGTGGGGGCTCTGGTGGTGATGGTGGTGTTTGTGGTGGGTTTTGCTGTTGGTAGACCCCATGGTCGATCCTGCTGTGGGGAGATGTGAAGAGAGAGTCAATGTCCAAAAGACTACTTTGGCACTGGTCTGGTGTTGGAATATACTCTCTCCTCCACTTTGCAGCTCTCACCCAGCTCTCATGGTGTGGATAGGTGTCAGAGGAGTGGGATTCACACCCCTGGGGGATCTTATCCTTTTGGTGGCTAACTTGAAATTTTGCTTAATATGAGGCAAATACCCATCTTCACAAAGCACCAGCAGGCCCCATGTGCCCAGCTCTGGTGGGGCATGCAAGGGCTGGATGGAGCAAGGCATGAGCTCTGTCCTCCTTCCCCAGATGTGCTGCCTTTCCCTGCAGCTGCAGCCAGCAGCAGAGCTGGGTGGGGTTGCTGGTGTCCAGGGCTGTGTGCTCTGCTCCTGCACAGATGCCTGCAGTTTCCAGAGCTGTCAGTCATGCACCCTTCACAAGCACTAAAATTCAAATCAGCTGATATCAAGGGGAATTATATGCCAGCATCTCTTGTCTGATCAAGAGCATCACCTTGGACTCTTGAGGGATGTGTCTTGTAATTTACTTCAGGCTGAGGGATAACTGATTTTTTTTCATTCTTATCTTCTTTAGTGCAAGCTGGCAGCCAACTCCAGAGCCCTCTGCCCCCCACTGCCTCTCCCCTGCCTGTTCCCTTGGCTGACAGTCTGCAGATTTCTGCGGGGCTTTGATCAAATTTTGCAGCTGGGGCCTTTTTTCCTTCACTTTCTTTTATTCCATGTGCTGCCAGTTCTGCTTTCTCCAGCACCATCCTGTATCCCTGGGCTGCTCCTGCTTTGCCCCTGGCTGCCTCTAGTCCCTGAGCTGATGCATCCAAGCAGCCTGGGGTCTGCCTGGGGGAAGAGGGACCGTGTTCACTGCTGTACCCCAGACTGGCCTCTGCATTTAGCCAGGCATCTTCCCTGCCTGGGTTGGAGATTAATTTTAGAGAAGCAAAGCATGATGCTGTGACCATCTTTGGTGCTCTGTGAGCACCATGGGCAAGACAGGTCACTGAGATTTTTCACTTTATTTATTTTTTTTTCTGGAGTTGACGATGGGAACTTGAGACATTTTGTGTCATATATTCAGCTAAAATTCACTTGAGCACAGCACGAAGGAGCACTGGGGTCTGTGATACAATCCTGCCTCCTGATATCAGATAAAACTGTTTTCTCTTGCTCTGGTGACACTGTAACCTGCCCAATTCCCTCCTGTCACCTCTGTCCCCAGCCTGGTGCATGCATGGACAAATCCCCCCAGGTGAACTGGGCAGAGCTGCAGGGTGCACACTTTGCAGGGTGCCCCTCTCCTGCCCTCCTCCCCTGCTCCCCAGACAGGCCAGGTTTGCTGAGAAGCCAGTGGAGTTTACATAAACCTACCATGGAGTGGAGTGTGGGGAAAGTCTTGCCCCAGGGCTGGGATAGTGCAGGGCAGCTTTGGGAATCTCCTTTGGCAGATGCCTGATGGGACAGACAGCAGTCAGCAATCCTAGGGGGGGAAAAATCAATCCTTTGGTGGCTTTTATTTGAGTCTTGGCAGAACAGGAATTGCTGAACAACGCTTCCAGGAGGAAATGCCCACATTCAAAGCACAGTCCATACAGGGATGGGCTGCAGGCAGAATGTTGCACAGGAGACAGGTGAGGGCTGGGAGCAGAGATCCTCAGGGTGGAGGAGAGGCTGAATTGGTGTCTCCAACCTGACTGTGTAGTACCTTCATCTCTCTCCTCTCTGAGCATCTGCAAGGAAGACAAAGGCAGCAAAGATTTCACAGCATGGCTCACATCTTCCTTGGTTTTTGAGTTGGCCTCAAGCTGAGGGAGAAGAGAATTTGGAATAAAGGTGTTGTGTTAATTGCCTGCTGGGAGAAAGGCTCTTGCCTAGGATCAGACATGGTGAGGTCTGTAAGAGGATTTCACCTTTCTCTAGCACATTCCAGATGAAGACCACAAGGAGAGGGGCCAACACCAACCACATCAAAACAGCCCTGCTCAGACACTGCATCACAACTTGGGCAGGCAGCTGGAAGCACCAAGTATTCCTTCCCTATGGCAGAGTCCCTCAGAGAGGTGTTTCAGGTGTGCAGGATCCAATCATCATCCCAATTATCTCCCATCTTCCGGCCCAGCAGTGATGAGGACCAGCCCCCAGCCCTGATGCACAGACAGGGCAGTGGAGTGAAGCTGGGGAGGGCAGCTGGGAGATGCTTTGCAGGCAGAACCTGAGCCAGGTCCCCCATACCAAGCATTGTGGCTCCAGGCATTTTTTCTCTTTGATTTGTCATGAAAAGAGCCCAGTTTCAATGCTGAGCCTTGAGCCATCCCTTGCTAGATTAGAATATTACAAGCATAGCTGCAAACCTACTGAGGAGTTTTTCAAGTCCTTGCTTTCCCTCTGGAATCAGCCCAACAAAAACCACGTCTAGGTGAGATGCTTCATCCCTTTTTAATTTTTTTTTCATCTAATACCCTTGTCAAATACTTGCAGGCAGCTGCAGCTCAAATCATCCTGTGCTTTTCTTGTGATTGCTTTGCCTGATATCATGGTGAGCATTCATACCAAGTGAGTGCATGATAGATGGTTAGATTCATGCTCTATGTTGTGATCTGGGGGTATAAATGTATTTAAGTGACTTATTCAGCCTAAAAATCAGGACTGTTTGCTGCTCTCTCATCAGCATTACAGGCAGAGAGGTAAACTAGCAGTGGTAATTGTGGCAATGGAGTGTCACTGACAAACAATACAAGCACAAACCCCAGTTTTAGAGACAGATGGAGTACAACTCCTCTGTAATTTCTCTAGAATTATTTTTAGAGTGGGACAGACTGAAAGCCCCTTGGGGAGAAGGGCACCATGGAAGGTGAGAGGGGCTGGAGTCATAAGAAAATATCAGGACTTTGATAAGTTTATTACTTTAAAAAAAGAAAAGAAAAAAAAAGGAAAGAGAGAGAGAAGAAACCAAAAAGCAAAAGACCTGGCAATCCTAGAAACGTGAGCCATTTTCCAGGGAAACTGCTCCCAGAGCTGCAGGAGAGTTTAGAGGGTGTGGTGGTGATGAACGGAGCCGTCTGGATCACGGGATTGTAACCCCAGCTCAGGGCAGTGCATCGATCACTGTGGTGCATTTATGGCCCTTCCATGCCATCCCCCTCCTGTAAACCCAATTTAAGGCTGTGCAGATCAGTTGCCAAAGCCCCTTTGGCCCCACCTTCCTGGGCTTTCCTGCTTTGCCTGCAGAGTTTGAGGGTGGCAGGGCTGCCTCTCCTCTGCAAGGGCTGGTTTCCAGGCTGGTGTGTCTGCCAAAGGGTCTGGGCTGGCTCTCTCATGAGTGCTTTCAGCAACTCTGCTGCTCCTTCCTTAGAGCTGCTGCTTCCTCTGGAGCCAGCTGGGGATGCTGGGGAGGGGTGTCCCTTGCTGCAGTGGGTGTGGAGCTGCCCTGATGGGAACATCTCTGGGGTGGGTGGGTGCATGTTGGTCGTGCCTCGCTCCACAGAAGCCCTAAAAACAGAACCCATGGGTTTGTGCAGACCCAGGGCCAAGCCTCTGTGCTGAATTATTTCTCGGTGAGTTTAGGGTGTTGTTCTCCAAGCCATGCCTGTTTCCTTGGATGGTGAGCACCATGTGGGAGAAGTTTCTAGGGTTTGGTGGGGAGTTTTTCTAAAGGGCCAGTGTGTTTCCAGGTGCTGAGAGATGGAGGGAGTGCATGGAGCCAGGCTGTGCAGAACGAACAATTCCCACTCCAAATACTGTTGGTTGGGGAAATTAAAATAAGGAAGGAGAAGGGAAGGTGCAGTGAGTCTTTCTGGTACAGAGACTGAGCATGAGGGAGCAAATATTGTTGCACTGTGATATGTGGTAGCTTTGACAACTGGATGACATTTTGGCTTGCTTGGTGAGCAGGGGATAGAGAGAGACTAATGAGGAACTGGAATAATTTGGGATGCAAAGCTAGGGGCTTCTGAGAGACACAAGAGGAACATATGCATAATCTTAACATCTTTCTTTATCCCAGATCCCAAAGTTTCCTTTCTGGGAACTTCACAAACTCTTCCTCAGAGCGCTGCTGTAACAGCACTCTCCTCTCCCCTCCCCTCTTCATGCTTCTGTGGTGCAGCAGCTTTGGGTTTTTGTCAAGGGCTCTGCTCCTCTGCTTCCTTACTGCCTGTCCATGTCTGCTGGAGAGGAGGCAGGATTGTGCCTGTGACACAGCCCAGTGCCTGTTGTTCATCCATTCGTGTGTGTGTGAGCTGTGTGGAGCCAGGGCCGGGTCTGCCGGGGTCTGCCGGGGTCTGCTGGGGTCTGCTGGGCTCCTCATTAGAGAAAGGACATCAGCGAGTCCTAAACTCTCTCACGTGAGAGCTCTTCCCTAGCTCTGGAGTGCAAATTTCCCTGATTCTTGCCTGGGGATCAGTGATGACAACAGGAGATTTCAAGGCACCCAGGACCACATAACTCTTGGGTGAGAAATGACTGCACCATGTTGCTGCTGACAGCATTTCTCCTCCCTGACTGCTTGGACAGGGCCACAACATGCATTGTCTCTGAATGTCACTTTTCTTAATTTAACCAAAAGTGTGTTGAGAATGCAAGGGAAACAGCACAGCTATGCCAACATGCTGCTGCTCAGCACTGCTGTGTGTTTAGGATGGGAAAGCTCTGATTTACAGAGCTGAAGATATCTTTTTCCATCTTCTTCCTAATTTTTATTTTATTTTGTTGCATTTTTTGCAATTATCCCCTCTGGGGCTATTATTCTTTTTTTAATATCTAAATCATTTTTAAAGGCAAAGTTATCACTGTTTTGGAACTATGAGTAGGTTTCATTTTTATTATTTTTTTTAATACAGCAGTCATAAGCAATTTTAAAGCACTGCTTTACTATATAAAATGATCTTCCCTTATGGTTTGATGTTGATGCTGCAGACTGATTTATTGAGGAGGACTGTAGCAAATGACATAAATACTTACAAGATAATTGTGTTGGTGATGGACCTGTGCACAGCACATATTCAAAAGACAGGATACCTCCCATTGTCTGCTGCCAAGATTCCCTGGAGGATACGGGGGTAACTGCATCAGCCTGTAGGGCTTGTGATCTTCCAGCCTGGATTTGGGGGCTTGACACAAGCTCAGCCTGGCACCAGTTTCAAACCAGATGGCAAAAGTATTTGGATCCTGTCTACTGAGACAGATCCCAGCGTGTGGGTGGCTGTAAGAGTGGTTCAGGCCCAGATGTGGAGGGTTTGGTGAAAGAGAGAGAAAGGGCAGAGCTGTGGGAGCGTGGAGGAGCAGCAATTGAGTGCCAGAGCCTGCAGCAGGAGCCAGGGCTGCAGGACCAGCTCTGCATGTACAGAGGGGCCCTGGGTTTGGTCCTCCACCTCCTCCTCTATTGCCTTCTGCTGCCTCCCATGCAGACACCACCCCAACAAATGAGCTGAGCTGCTGCATGGTCATTGACATCTGATCTGTGGGGGGATAAACGTGGCTGGGAGCAGTTATCATCTGTGCTAAAAGCAAACACGGATTTTTAGCCCATAATGTACTCGCACTTTCATGCAGTGTAAGTTGTGGAAGCCCTGCTGTTGGTGGCTGCATGGACCCCCCTGGTCTCACCAGGATTTTCTTGTGTCAGGTGCCCCTGGCCAGGGGTGGGCTTGGACATCCATCCCTACCAGAGCTGTTCCTTGGGGGATTTCTGGAAGCCTCTCTCAAGCTGGAAGTTATTTTATTACTTTTTTTCTCCTGCTGATGGATGAAATACAGACTGGTGGTGGACGTGATGGTGATGTGTTTGTTTGAAGAGTGCATTAAACCTCTTTGGTCTGGAAATCAAAAGTGCAGGCTCCTCTCTGGCCTGCTCTCCCCTTCCAAGCTCAATAGCTTGGAGTGGGGCAAACTGCACTGAGGTGAATCAGGAGAGTTTGAGTGATTGCACTCAGCCAAGCATCCCCAGTCTCAGAATCCTGCTGCTCCAGCATCCCCAGAGAGCCCCAGTGCAGGGAAGGAGCTGACCTCTTCCAGGATCTGCAATCCCACAGCTTTGCTGGCTCTCCCCTCTCATAACCAAGATGAACATCCAGGCACTGCCCTGACTATCCTTGGAGCTTTATCTGCCTTGGCCCTGTCTCCTTCAGCTTCTCTGGTGTGATGAATTTAGCAGAGTTAACCTCCTCTGCCTCAGCTCTGTGCATCCCTTGAATGGAATATCTGTGCAAGGAACTGGATATGCTGCTGACATAACTCTGGGCAGAAAATGTTTTATAGGTAAAGGTCACATTAAAAAAAAAAATTTATTGAGGACTTCTCCTTTGGAAACAGTGAACTTGCACTGGGCAGTAATGGACACTTTTACTGTCTTTGTAGAGGATTTTTGTTGTAATTTTTCAGACTCCTACACTATGATGAGGGCCAGGTATGTTCTGTGTTGTGATTAAAACAGAAGGATGGATTCTTGGCTGTCTCCCTCTGAGGTACTTCAGGTTCGGTACAAACTGTCTAAGTAATGGCATGCCTCACACAGCTGCTTCATTTTCCTGCCTCCCAATGAGTTGAGACAGCAAATACCTCACCAGCCATGGCAGTCTCAAGCAACATACCTAAGGATGATTAATCCTGAGAAATAGCTTGGCCATTTATCTAGCTCAGGCTCCAGTTGCTGTATTGGGTTGTCTGGGCTGTGCAAAATGTAGAGCAAAGGAACTGCAGGCAGGGCAGGATGCTGGTGCTGGTGTCAGCTTCTCCCTGCAGACTGGCACTGGTGTGAACTCAGGAGCAGAAAGGTGCTGGCCAAAGAGCAGGGAATGAGGCTGTTGTAGTGTAAGGGGTGGATGTCCTGCCCAGTGTCCTGCCTGAGTCAGAAAATGTCCAGGAGCTGGAGCAAATGGTGGGGAGAAGCCTTGTACCACCCATGGGGGAGCTCTTCTCCATCCATCCATCCTCTAACAAACAGTGTCAAGGTGTGTCAGCATATCACTGTTCAGCTCTTCCAAATGTCTGATTCAGCTCAAGGGGATTATTTAGCCTCTATGTGACTGGGGTAGAACCTGTAGTGCTCTGTTCTATTTTCCTGGTTTGGTGCAGCTGGGCTGTCCTTTCTCATGTCCTGCCCTGCACATTCACTTGGAAGCAGGATTTGGATAGAGGTGATGGATGTGCTTTCTAAACAAAGCCCCCTGAGCCCAGGAAGATCATGAGCTTTATGCTGAGGCTGCTGTGCACAGGTTGGGTGAACTGGTCACTGCAGCTGTGGCAGGATCCTTCTTTGCCCCTGGTAAAAAGTTTCCACCCAGGAGATGCTCAGTCCCTGCTGTGGAGATGGACATCCTGGAGAATGGCTCATGGAAGGAGCACCCTGAAACCCAGGGCTGCAGCAGGAGTGAGAGATAGACATAACCTGTGCTGTCCCCAGGTGCTCCAGGCTTCTTTCCCCTCTGGTTACACCGTGCACAAGCAGAGGGCACTGATGCCTTTCTCCAGACTCAGGGCAGGTGCTGATCGCTGTGCTCCAGCAGGGTCAGTGCCTGTGCTGCTTCTTTTGGTGATAAAGATGAGGCAGGGCTCATCATGGGGAGCCTGAGTGCTGCAGGGGAGGAATGGCTGAGGAAGGGCTCCGTGCTGAGAAAGAAAATCTCTTTCTCCTGTGCAGCAGCTGCTGTTCCTTCGGCTGTCTGGGTCAGAGGCTGCTCCCCGCTGCCGTGTGGGGCTGGGGCCGTGCTCAGCTCCCTGTCTGAGCTGCTAAAGCAAATGACTTCTCCAGGACCTTTCCCTTTTCTTTGATTTGCTCCGCTGAAAAGTCTGTCTGGGTAGAGGCTACTCAGGCTCCTGTTTTGATCTATCGTGCCGATCCCTCTGCTGATAATTGCTGTTCCTGTGATACCTGTACACAGAGAAAGCAGAACCACTCCTCTGCTTCCTTCTGCAAGCAGCTGAAAGCAGCAAAATGCCTCCCTCTAATTGCTAGAGATTCGTTTATTCGGGGTACTTGTGGGAGGCTTGTAAGCTTCTGAAAAGCCTCATAAATGTTTGCGTGCTCTTAGAGACCGGGAAAGCTCAAAGGGGAATAAGATCCGGGGAAAACGAGGCATGAAACAGAGCAACTTCAGGGGAGGGAAAATTGTGGAGAGGAGGCTCTGCCACTGGCTGTGTGCTGGAGTATGGAGAAGGACAAAGCTGCTTTCTCCACAGACTGACACTGCTGCTCCATCCCTGCCTTGGCTGGAAGATCCCACAGGAATCATTTGGGTGTTGACGGGAGCTCACGGTGCTCTTTTTCTCACCACTCCACCTAATCCTCTCCATTGATGTCTCTGCAGCCTTCCTCATTCCCTTTTAAAAATAAGGCTGTTGTTTTTCCTGTTGGGGAGCTGCCACTAAAGGAAGCAATGTTGGAGGCATATAAACTTTTCTCAGTCACTTTCTAACTTAAAAATACTGGCAGTCTTTATGAATGAAAAAGAAAATTCAAAGAAACTTTGAATGCTATCACAGCTGGTTGGGAGTTTTCTAACTAAATGCATTTTGGCAGAATGTGTCAGCTTGTTGAAACAGAAACTCCTCAATTGCTTATTTTAACAAAACTTGCAACAGCGTGGTGCTCTCAGCTCCGTGACAAAATTTCTTGCTAGAAGTGGCGGAAAGGAGTAGGAGCAGCTAATGGCTTGGTGCTGGAGTGTTTGCTTCTGATGGGGGACA
The DNA here is from genome assembly GCA_013398615.1 of Brachypodius melanocephalos. Classification (NCBI taxonomy): domain Eukaryota; kingdom Metazoa; phylum Chordata; class Aves; order Passeriformes; family Pycnonotidae; genus Brachypodius; species Brachypodius melanocephalos. The sequence goes on from VZSR01000514.1 coordinate 2,852,485, forward strand.
TCGTGGCCAGACCAAGCTTTGTGACACTGGGTGCCTTGAGGGACTGGCTTTGTGGTGGGAAGGGAATGTCCCCTTCAGCTGCCATTGAGCCTCAGCGCTGTCTCTTCCCTGCAGTGTCTGCAGTGTTGTACTCTGATTGAATGCTGCACTGGGATGCACAAGTTCCTGGAGTCCCCATGGATCTTGTAGGGGCAGCAATCTCTGGGACGTGCGAAGCTGTTTCACAACATGCCAGATCTATGAAAGGAAGATTTATTTCTTTCTATTTTTTTTAATGGCCAAACTACTTTCACTCATGAAAGAGGAATGAAGAGGAGGCAGAGGGCAGCTACAAAGAGAGTGCACCGGAAAGGCAGTTCTTTCATTTGGGGTTAAAAGCAGATTTCTGTGCATTTCAGGCTATAAGCCCTGGTAAGTGCAGCTCTAGGCAGTCTGGAGCTCTGTGACAAGCACTAATTTTGAGAGATTGTTCCTTGCTGATGGACAATTACACACCAATCACAGCAGGAATCTGAGCATGGCTAATGTAAATGGCCTGGAATTTTGCTATTCAGGAAATAATGCTTTTTGATTTGTTAATGTTATATGGCTTTTACCCAGTACAATAAAAGTTCAAATGTCCTCCACAGGTTTCATTATTTCTCAGATTTACTCAGTAAAGGCAGGAATGAAATACATAGGCACTGATGTTGTTTACAGTTACAGAAAATTGCCATTTTGCTGTAGGTAACTGCTCCTGTGCACGTCACCTGTAGTACTTGGAAGAAGGTAGGCTCTTGTCTGGAGCTTGTTCCTGTTCTTGAATTGTTAAATCCTTGTTTTACTGAGTACCACAAACCAACAGGACCTGCTGATGGCTCACAGCCCGAGGGACCTGCATCCTAAACAGGAAGCTCTTTGTGAACATGGTGTCCTTGGGACTGTGAATGTGTCATCATCAGATGGAAGCTGTAGGGTAGGTGGTAGAAAGAGAAAATGATATGTCTGAGACATATTTTTTCCCCTGCTAATGTACTGTAGCAATGAGAGGCTCTGGACAAAGGTTGAACTGAGCTGTTTGGTGTCTGTCTGTCAGAGTTGAGAGCAGTTTTGACATTCAGATGATGCTCTGAGTGTGCAGCAGCACTGCCCAAAGGTCAGTTCCATCTGCCACAAGTGCAAAACCTCATACTGATTATGATGCCATGGTTTTGTGCTGTGAACTCCACTAAAAAGATCTCATTGATATTTGGGAGGTATTCAACATGGAAATCTGCCTAGAAATTAGCCGCTCTTCTCTCCATCTCTCGGGGATTTTGTGTTTGGGTCAAATACCTGAAAGTTTGGTTGGAGTGCTCCAGGGTCTGCTCAAGGAAATGGTGACACTCAGAGCTGTCTCACTGCAGAATTGTGTCTCAGACACCTCTGATGGCAAGTGCAGGAGAAATGTTGAAGGTGCCTGGAGGTGGCTGCTGTTGCACTGTGCAGTATGCTGCCTTGTTCCTGATGATGCTGTGTTCCAGTAATGGATGAACTGGGATCCAGCATCACCACACATGGTTAAGTGGGCTGGTCAGTAAATCCTTGGCTAGTATGAAGCCTCTGACTTCAAGGGAACTTCACTTCCTTGTGCCAAATAATCCACTCATGAGCATCCAAATTCATCTGAGAACAGCCTGTTAGTAGCACCTAGATACTACAGAAATTGGTGAGCTATAAATACCAAAGGCAGACATAATATTAAACAGGCTGTGTCATCAATTAGCTAATGACAGAAGCATAGAAACATTGGATAAAAATAACCTCTAATAGCACAATACTTTCTTCTCACCCCCCTCCTACTCTCCCTCATCCAGAAATGAGCAGCTCTGGGACACCTCATTTTTTACTATTAATAATTTAGGAGCTGTAACATTCTGCAGTGAACAGTGTGATCTGCAAAACATTCACTTTTTCAGATTGCTTTACGCTTCCAATCATTTGCAAGAAGTAAATCTGGTAAAAACAATGGGATTTGATGCATGGGGTTGTTTCAGGTCATGTGATGGAGCCTGTGGCACAGCCTCTGGATGGAATTTGTTTAGTTCAGTGGCATTTTTGTGATGGCAACAGCTGCCCGTTGTTTCTCAGGGTGACACAGTGAAGAGCACACACAGACCCAAGGCATGGAGGGGGACCCCAAGAACTTAACTTCTGGGCTTGGATTTGCAGCTGTCAATCAGTGCCCTCCAGTGCAGATCAATAAAACCTGGACTTGCCCTGATGGAGTCAATGTGGTGTCAGAGTCTGCCTTGTGCTTTCGTTGCAGAGCCCTGATCCTACCTGGTGCCACAAGTGGCAAATGCTGTCATGGATGGGGAATTCTGGAGCACTGGCAGTAGCTCCTGTGCTTCTCCTCGTTCTGCCCTGGGCAGAGGACAAGGCTGTGCTCCCCACATCTTGAGCAGCCTCGTGGCATTTTCTTGGCCCATAGAAATGCAAATGGATTGGGAGGGCTGACCTGCCCATCCCTAAGGAGCAAAGCCCCTTTTCCTCTGGATGTGTCTGTGGTAGATGAGCACAAACTTTGCGAGGCAGGGATGTCTGCAGCCAAAACTGCATGGCTCTGGTAAGGGCAGAGAGCAGATTTCCTTCACCACTATTTTCTAAAGTGCTGAGCTTAAAAGGTTGTGGAGGGGGGTGCAGACAGACTGGCCCACAGTGTGGACATGTAGACCCTGTCTTTGAAGTTTATCAGCCCAAGAGAACCCGTTAGCAATTTTCCAGGAAATAAAACAGAAACACAGAGAGCTCTCCTGAGTCCCTGTCCCAGCTATTAACACCCTTAGCAAGCTTTTTCCTTCTGGCAAGGAGATGTTCTGGATGTGTGAGGCTGTTCTGAGAGCTGGAGTCTGGGAACCTTTTTCTCCCTTCTAAGTTTGTCTCCATGATTTAATAATTGCTCCAGGTTCTTTTTATAAAGCCGCAAGACAAGTGATCCATGACTCTGTGTGGATTTTTAGGTGGGTGCAGGGCTGACTGGAAGGCTGTGGGGTCACTCCCTGCCTCTGGAAGCCTCAGTGCTGCTGCCTGTCTGGGTCATGGCTGAGCTTGTCCTTGAGTTTCAAAGGGAGCCCTGGGCTCAGCCTGGTCCCCAGGCAGGGAACACAGGTGGCTTTGGGGGCCAAATTTTGACGATGTTTTATCTGGGCTGGCGTGTAGCACCAGCAAAACTGGTTCCTGCTCCTCTCTGCTCTGTCCCTGCTATTTTTGTCCTGTTTGCTTGATAGGGCTTGCAGTGACGCTTTAAGGCTTGGGCTGTGTGGATTAAGCCCTGAAGCAGACTTTGTGAGACACTGGGAATGAGGATTCACAGAGGAAAACTCTCCGCTAATCTTTCCAGTTCCTTTTGCAGTCAGAGAGCAGCCATCTCCTCTGCAGGGTGATTCAGAGAGGATAAATTCAGCTCTTGCTGTGAATCAGCCTCTAGGACAGCTCACTGTGCAGTTCCCATCTCCTCACCAGCCCCAAGCACTGCAGCATTCCTGTGTGGAGCAGGGGGCTCCAGCTGCTCCTGCTCCTCTTAGTGCCACATGCTGGGGATTTGGAGAATCTGGGATTCCCCAGAAGTGATTTGGGGACCTCCTGACAATGCTGCTTCATACTGGGGAGCCAAGTCAGGAGAGCCCTGCACATCCAGCTGCTTTGTCTGCACACCCCTGAGCTGGGGGACTCCAGAGCCAAAGATGGCAGGGAGGAGAAATGCTGAACTTGAGCTTGAGCAGAGAAGAGAAACAGCCACCATGCAGCTTTTGTCTCCACTGAAATTCCCTGCTGTTTTTTAACAAAGTCAACCCCTTTTTTTTTTTTTTCTGTCTTAAAAAAAATTGCATTGCAGGTGCTGAAAGTCAAACATTTTGACTTTTACAACTTTTTCAGGTTCATTTCCTGCCTTTTTCATCACCCCATTTCCTCTCTTGCAGGTTGTGGAGATTAGGATAGCGTTTAATGGGGGTATCTTGAAACATCTCAGTGTTTGAGAATGGAAAGAAAATCGGTTTATTTTTCTTGACTTGCTTCTTTGGGAACTTCTGTCAATCTTTAGGGGGGAAACAAAACCCCAAACCAAACAGCCAACTCAAACCAGCTTTCAAATATTACACACTAAATGCTCTGTTTCTTCTTTTCCCCTGGCTAAAGCAGCTACCTGTGTGCAAGAAGCAATGCCCTTGTCTCATTGTGGGCAGCTTGTGTCTCACTTGATGGGCAGGCTGGAAAAGCTGTTAAAGAAAGGCTGGAAAAGCTTTTCCAGAAAGGTTCTGGTTACCTCGTGCTGCTGGAACACCCAGGCTTGCAGCAAATCAAAGCAGAATGGTGGAGAGGTGTGAGAGAAGAGCAGACAGGGAGGATGGAGGGGTGGGAAGGCAGAGAGGGTGCAAGGTCCTGCCAGGACGAGCTCTGAGAGCAGTGGGAGCTGCAGCCTGCTCCCAGGAGAGCTGACTCCTCTCCCTGCTCCTCCTTCCCACTTCTGCCTTTTGTGAAGCTCTAGAAACTGCGAGCGGGGGTGATTTAGCATGTCACTGCTGAACTGAGCACGGGAGGCTTTGTGGTAATTAGCTTACTGCTAATTAGGAATATCTTCGGGTATTTCTTTGCAGGAAAGCACTGATCCATTTATAACAAGTCATCACTTATGAAGCAATTATCTGAAATATGTTTTCCCCTTTCTATATGAAGAATTATCTTCCTTTTTTTTTTTTTCTTTAATTTTTATATCAAAACATGTCGAATATGCCTGTCAAGGATGATAGGTAATGATTTGTAATGTAAATGCTGCGAACATATCTTGTGAAATGTCTCAGTAAGTAATTTTATTAGTTAAAAAAAACAAAAACAAAAAACAAAACAAACAAACAAAAAACCCCCAAAACCATGAAAACTCTTCAAAAAGCAAGCACATCTAACTCCTCAGAGCAGAAAAGGGACATTTCGTTCTTCTAAAACTGTGAGAAACTTTTGAAATTCAAAGACATCTGTGTACACGCATTTCCATGGCAAATGCCACAACGCCTGTGGTGTTTTGCCTCGTGGTTTTTCACTGTGGATTTCCATGGCTGGCTGCACGTACAGGAGATGCAGGTGACACTTGTCTCTTCCTTGCTTGGCTATGAAGGATTGCTCTGGGGTGAAACCTGTGACCTTTAGGTGCCCAGCTTGTTTCACGCTGTGAATGTTGTGCTGTCAAACTGCAGGTGTTTTATGTGTAGCCAAAAGGTAGAAATGGAGCTGGTCTCGAAGATATTTCACATACAGTGAGTAAAAAATTACTTAAGTGAACTCTCACAGTGAACCAAAAAGCAGTGGTTGAACCAGAAGAGATTTTAAGCAACAGGTTCATGGTAGTGGAGAAAACTGATCTGAGATGTGTGAGCAGTGCCTGAGTGTTATTTATTCCCAGATATATTAGTTACAGTACTGCTGTCCTACTTGCAGAGCTCTCTACTCTGAAAGGCAGCGTGGTGTGCAGGCACTTTCCTTGTGTTCTTCTTGTTCTGGCAGGCTCCTCTTTCCCCTTTTTTTTGTGGGCTGCAGAGCACAACTCCCACCCTCTCCAGGCTATGTGAGCAGGAGGGATTGGGGTTTGTTGGGCTGACAGGGATGTCCAGCCCTGGAAGCTGCTCACCATGACTCGAAGGTAGGAAGATTAATGCCATCTTGTTTTCCAAACCTTTATAACAGTGATGATGGCAAGTTTGGCTGAATAAATTAAAAGATGTAAGAGCTTGAAGAGGAGGAAATGTTATTTGTGTTTATTTTGAGAAATACATACCACTTTTTCCAATATTTTCATGTCTCATTAAGTTCTCTTAGATTTCCTTCCTAGAAACTGTATGATGTGCTACTCACCGCTCAAACTCAAAATGGGATTTTTATCACTGGTGCTATCTGTTTAAAACATGTTTGTCAGTAAATTCCTCTTATTTCCCCTTTTCTACCCACCCCTGGGCTTAAACAGCTCATAAACAACAATGAAATCAACAAAAATTGTTTTGTTATTCAAATGAGACTTCTTTTTCCCACTGCAAATTCCTTTCTCCCCACAAACCGTGTTTTTTAACAATAACAGCTGCCTAGAGCTCTCTGATTTTTCTTCATAGGCAATCGTTCTGGTCAAAAACAAACAAAATAGGGAGCCTATTAAGCTCGAGTGTCTTTTGCATACACCTGCAATAATTATTTAGTTATGCACATCCAAATGAATAAGCTGTTGCACAACATAATTGGTTAATTTTGATTATGCAGGGGCTCATCTTGCTGCTTTGATACGGGAAGCTCCTGCTTGTGGGCTGGACAGTCAGTGGTTAGAAACAGCCAGGGTGCTTCACAAATACAGGACAGGTACCTGTGAGGCTGGAGAGGTTTTGCCATCTGTTCACAGATAATTTTTGGTGCTTTCCTACCTGCTAACCACGTGCCTGTTGCCAGAGACCCCAAGATGTACTCAAAGGAGGGCTGGCACTTATAAAGTGCACAATTTGCCTATATGTGTGCATATAACAAATCTCTAGAAATCTTCATGTACATTAAAGTAATTAACTAAGCCTTCCTGTGACTTAGTGAGATATTGTCAGCATCATTTGACAGATCATTGAAGGAAACATGGGGAGTTCGAGTGATCTGACCAACACTGATTTGCTCTTGCACCAGCCTTGGTGCCAGCAGCTGTGAGAGGGGGATCCTTGCAGGCAGAAGGACTGGCTGCTCTGCTTGCCTGGCCTCTGCAATGGTGCTTTGAGGGATGGGATGTAGCACAGAGAGGTGTTCCCAAAGGGAAGATCCTACTGATGCCATGCTCTGTAACCTGCCTGGGCCCATGGTTGTCATCAGAAGCTGGGGTGTGGCACCAGGTGGCATAGGAGGGCTCCCCAGGTAGAGGTGGGGAATGCAGCCTCCATGGGGATGTGGCCATGGGGAGGCTTTGTGCCACAGTCACAGGCAGGGGACAGAAGGGGTTTCACAGCAGTCAGTGGCCCAAGCAGGCCATGAGCCACTATTGTCTAAAAGTTCTGAGAGTTTAAAGTGCCCTCTGGATGAGGAAATGCTTTCTCTTTCCTTTGCTGTGTGGCTGACAGATGCTCCTCACCCCAGTCCCTGCCCTTTGGGGTGATGTTGCTGATGGGAGGACTCCCCTGAGCTCTGTCTGATCTGCCCCATGGAAAGGAAAGCACACCAGTCTGAGCAGATGCAGCCACAGCACAGGCTCACAACTCCTCAGGCTGAATTTCTATGGATTGGACCAAGGAAAACCATAAAGAATCTTCATTTGGGACTATGGCACAGGCAGGAGAGCTGGCAGGCAGAAACACAACCACGGCATGGGAACCTTTTTAATCAGCATGTCTGCCTGCATCTTTCTCCTCTGTATCTCCTGTAACCACTGTAATTGATTTCTTGGCAGTGGAAAACCTTTTGAACTCAAGTTCTTAACAAGCCAAAGGAGAGCAGACTATCAGGTTAGTGCTCTTAATTGACCAAACTCTCGTAGGGGTTGCTCTGTGTTTCAGATCTGACCATAAAAGCAGCACTGTTACCAAGGTGTGGGGTGGGGGGAGCCCAACCCCAAACAGAGCTGAGGCAGCTGATGGAAAGGCAACCAGACTAAAACAGACAGTGAAATTGGTGCCTATAGCTCGCTGTGTTGGACAGGTGAGGAGAGTTTGCCCTCACAGACTTGCTTTCCTGGGACAGAGTTGTGTGCTGCTGTTGGCTGGTCCAAGCACGTTGTGCTGAGGCCAATCTTTGGGCAAGATTTTGGCTGCTGATGGACAGAGGAACAGGTGACTCCTTTGTGCCTGGGTGGGAGGGATGGAGGCTTGGATTGAACGGATGCTCAGCAGGGAGAGATGAGGTAAGTGGTTCACTTTTCTATGCATTTCAATCATTTCCCCTTGTTTTGTTGGGGTTTTTTTTTGCTGCTTTTTTTTGTTTGTTTGCTTCAGGAGAAGAGGGCTCTCCTTTGCTCTGTGGACAAATGACTTCAGCTGCACACAAACCCTGGGGCTTTTAGGTGTCCCTTCCCAAGGCCTTGCAGAACTGTGTGATGTGGGGACAGGCAAACACAGCCCCAACACATGTTATAAACTGGGACACATGGAAATCCTTTCCCTGGACCCAAAGAGCATATTTTAGTCAGAAAGAAAGTGATAGCATTGCTGAAAGGACAGAGAAAGGGAAATCTTCCCCTGACTTGCCATATGTTCTGTCTCAGCTGTGGGAAAGGAGGCAGCTCTTTTAGTTTGGGTTAATCAGTAAGAAGAAAGGCGTGCTCTGGTTGGCAGTGGCATGAAGGAGGGGCCTGGTTAATGAGAGAGGAGGATTTTTGATGACAACTCAGAAGGCAATGGCCAAGTCGAGTCATCTTTTGTGCCCTGGTTATTAAAGCCACAGGCAGCAGTGGAGCAGGCTGGGAGCAGGATGAACAAAGTTTCAGTCAGATGCTGCATCAGCTGCTCTTGAATGTGCACTGCAGAATTTGAGAAACGAGAACTGGGAGAGGGATCTGAAATTCCCAGTGTGCATGCTGACCTCAGAGCAAAAGCCTCTCCACACAGAGCTTTGAGATTTCTCCACTGACGTTTAGCACAGGCCTGGACCTTGTTATCCCTCTCTTTGAGCTATTCTATATAAAGTACCTTGATCTATTTGAGAGATAGGTGTTAGCATGACGTTGGTGGTTTTTCATGTCCTCTAATCTTCTAATTCTGAAGTGTAACGTGAGAAGTGGTGCTGCAGGAATTAGTCTCATCCTGGATGAATTTACAGAAGTAAGGAAATCTGGATAGATGAGCCCTGTGGGTTTCTCCAAGGGGGACTTTTAGGCTCTCTGAGGTTTTCCCACTGCTCCCTTGTTGTAACCCCGTGTTCACCACATGGATTATGCAGTGAAAGTTAACGAAGTGAAACTTTTCTTGTAATTTTGATTGTTGTGTTTACCTGTAAGGTGTGACCTTTTTTTTTTTTTTTTTCTTAGGTGGGGCTGGGTTGGGGTGTTTAAGACTCCAAAAATCTGTTGTAAAGAAGTGTGACAGGATACAGGCTTGTCCTGTAAAAGCAGAGCTGGCTGTGAGGCACGAGGGATCACAATCCAATGATCCTTGGGCTTTGCCCCTGGGAGTTAGATGGGTTTTGCAGTTTTCCATGGAGATATGGTTGCTTTCCCTCTACCTCAGCTGGTCCTACCACTGCTACTGTTCCAAGAGTTGTCTTTATGTTTTCTTGAAGGGGCTGGCTGGTGTCCCTAATTGTCACAGGAGGGAAATGGCACAGCCCATGACTGCTGAAAGAAAAGGTCTCAGCCCGGGCACTGGAGTTGTGTGGCGTGGGAAATGGAACTCTGTCTTTATCCCTGCCAGCTGGCATCTTTTCCACTGCTCCTTTTCTCTTGAGTGCCACAAATCCATAAAGCACACCAGCCTGTCCAGTGCCCCACAGCCTCTAAAGCTTGGCACGAGCCCTCAAGCTGTGACCATGGGCTGGTGTGGCTGTGGAACCACCTGGACACTCAAGGGCTTTGATGGAGCTCTGAATCCCAATGCCAAATTCTTGTCCTCTGCCTGGTGGCCCTCTAGATTGATTGTAGCATTCAGGGACGGGGTGGTGAGAGGACAAACAAGGCCAGTGTTTGTTCCAGAAGTGCACAGAATAGGGCTGGAAGGGACCACGGGGGCCATCTAGCTTTCTTGTGCATTAGATTTGGCCTAAAGTACCAGATATATTTGATCTGAAACCTGGTCATGTTTGCACAGAAAGAAGCTTGATGAGAGCCAGAATTTCACTGTCTGAAAGTAGGCAGAGACCCAGATCTACTTTGCTGAAAAAGACAAACTATTTTAAAAGATGTTTTTGGAAATCTAGGCAATCTTCTCAGTGTTGTCTGATGTCTCAGTGTAAATTCAAAAATCAATTACTTTCTTTTACACTAAACAATGATTAAGCTGTTCAAACCACTTGGCAAACAAACAGCTGCAGCATCCACAGAATGAGAACTTCTGGAAAGGACCATAGTGATTGCTTGGATACTTGCTTTTGATTAAATTAGAATACACATATATTTTCCCCTCCTCCTTCCCTCCAGTGCTGAGATGGGTTGTGCAGGAAGCTCTGAACTTGTATTTTACATTCTTGTGCCTACCTCTGAACCCATCAAATATAAATATTTGAAAGTTTGACTTCAAATGCTCCCAGTAGTTTCTAGATTCCCAGGTGAAATGCTAAACTGTCTAAAAGAGTATAAAGATGAAACAAAGTCATCAGTAGCAAAGCAGACCTGAAGATTACATATTTTGGTAATTGATAAAAGCACCACATTTTCAGACTCTTAGTAAAAGAAAGAATCTGTTTATTAAAGCCCCAGATTATCTGGCCAGACTCTGTAGCCATAGAAATCAAAGGCAAACTGTCAGTTCTCCTTCTGTTTTCCTCTCCTCTCCAAGTGGCAAACTTCTCTTCAATTTTTTTTTTTCCTATGGGAACATAGAAGGAAATCCCGTAAGACGGAGGTTAATATTCTTGATTTGCAATAGAAAAAGCAGGGGCAGAAATCAAGATGTTTAGCCCATGTAAGGCTGAGTAACCTGCAGGCAGCAAGGTGATGGTTTGTCAAGGGAAAGCAGCTCTTAACTCCTCATTGTTTGGCTTGTGTCTCTTTTCCTTGTGCAAGAACCCTGCATCCCTGCATAAATCAACTCCATCCTCTTTGTACTGGATTGTTTTTGTGAGAGCCATGATTATACTAAGTTTTTACATGCACTATGTTCTCACCCACAGGCTGAGTCCTTGCTAAGAGGCAGGGTCTGCTTCAGTCAGGGTATTTTGAAAGCCCTGTTGCTGCACATGAGCTCCCCATAGAAGCGTTTGGGAGTTTTCTGTTGTTTCTGTGTGTTTTGTGTTGTTTGGGAGTTTTCTGTTTCTGTGTGTTTTACGTTGTTTTTGAGTTTTCTGTTGTTTCTGTGTGTTTTGTGTTGTTTGGGAGTTTTCTGTTGTTTCTGTGTGTTTTGTGTTGTTTGGGAGTTTTCTGTTGTTTCTGTGGCCTTGCTGGTGTGTGGCTGCAGGGGATGTCCTGCAGTGGGTCACATCATTCTCTGCATGCCCGAGGGGCTGGCTGCTTGGCACAGCCAGGTGCCCACACTCCACACACAACACGCCTCACTCCCAACTCCCGTTTGGGAGAAATTTCAGGACACCTTTGTGCTTTCTCTGCTCTGGGGCTGGCTAGAGAGCTGCCTGTCCTTCTCTGCAATTCAGACCAACCTTTCTAGCTGAACACACCTGTGGTACAGGACTGAGCCACTGTGGGAGGCACAGACCCTGTGCCACAGCTCAGCACAGCAGTGCCTGATGCCTGCAAAAGGCAAACATTGTCTGCTTGTGTGTCATGCAATGGTGCAGAGCCCCCAAAAGCTCATTTTTTTTCTGTCAGCTCTTTTTTCCCTTCTGGATTTCAACTTTCTGATGCTACTTAGCTTTGTAAAATAATGAATGACAAAAAAATATGTTCTTAGAAATTCATGCCTGAGGCTGGGGCTTTTTCTAAGTAGTTTTGGCTCTTCAGAGAGAAGCTACTACTAAGCAAAAATTACCATAATTAACTAAAGTAAACTGCCTGCCATTTGATGTCTGAGACTTAAAAGCTTCTGTTGGGATCCAGACAGTTTCTAAAAACAAGGCCTCAGTGGCCTAATTAAAAAAGAAAGGGGAGAGAGAGAGAGAGAGAGAGAGAGAGAGAGAGAGAGAGAGAGAGAGGAGTAGGAAAGACTGGTGACAAATCTAAATAAATCACAATGAGCTGACAAGAGGAAAGGTAAGTTCAGCCTGACTTCTTGGTCCAAAGATATAGCCTGGAAAGTCTTGCCCCATCGTGCTTTTCCTCTGAAGGAAATGATCCCCTCTTGCTCTGGATCCAATTCAGTGGAAAGGAATTTTGGATCAGTGTTTCTCAGAGCATTAAAATAGAGACATCCCCTTTAAGACTTCCAGCCTTGGGAAAACACATCAGACTTTGAGTAAGCTCACCCAGAGGCAGCAGCAGCCCTTGTGATGGATGTGGGCAGCACAAATATTTGTATAGCAATTAGCTGCACAGTGCAGTGGTAATGACACAAATATGTTTTTAGTGATAGTGCTCATAGCAGTTTAAATTGGGGCTGTAAATACATTGATTTCCTGGGGAATGGGTATTCACACCAGCAGAAGTCTCTCTATGGGCTTGTGAGTTGTTGTGCTGCTTCTGCCTCAGTGGGGTCAAGCAGGTTTGAAAGAATCACAGAATCTGATGGGAGGTGCAGTGCTGGTCACACAGGGACACCTGCAGAGTTCAGGCATATTGCACCAGGGAAGGCTCTTCCCTTGCTCTTCTGCATGTTCAGACTGCTCCTCTGGCCAATAAAATGGGAGGAGTGAGCCTGATTTTTATCATCTTGTGCTGGAAGAAGCCTGATAAAGGAGATCGTGCGGTCATGTTCATGGGCAGTGACCTCTGGAAGTGACAGTGGTGGGCTCCTGTTGCTTTCTGGGTGCTTTCCAAGGGCTCTGACTGATGCAATCAGTTTGTGTTGTGCTACTGGAGGGTGTTTTCCTGTAAATAGAGAAGCTGATGGGTCATATCCTGACTCACAGCACCACAGGGCAGACACTACCCCCACCCTGGTGCTGTCTGTGCCTGGTGGGGAGCATCCCTTGAGGCCATGGATTCCAATGTCACTACAGCAACATTTTGCACTGTCCCCGAGGCTGTGGCTGTCCAGCTTCCCAGAAGGGTGCCATTGGACAAGCTTTGCTGCTGAGCTCTACCTTGAACCCCTCTCTCAGCCTCCTTCAGTGCTGCTGCAAGCAGAGATTCCAGGAGACATGTGGGGCGTTTAGAACATCACAGCTTCTGGCTGAAACAAAATAAGGAGCAAAGAGAACTGCTTGAAGGAGTTTGCACTTCTGAAAGAATAATTAAACTTTGCCCTTGAGGAGAAAGGGCACTGAGTTGCAGCTATCTACTCACTTGAGTGAAGGTTAGTTATTTCCCTAAGCCTTCTAATGGAAGGGATTGAGCTCACCTTTCTGAAACTCCTGATGCAATGATGCTTTTCCTAGCTGTCCCTTTTGGCATTTTGGGTGGTGGGAAAAGCAATTTATTTTCCTTCTGGTGTTGACTCATCCCCAGTTGTATCCCTCTGATGTACAAGCGAGCTTTTGAGTTTGGCTCCATGAATCCTGCTGTTCTCCCTAAGTCCACAAATAAGGCTGTAACCATGGCAATCCTGTGCTGCTCAGACAAACCATCAATGTGGAAGACTCTTGGATTAACACCCCTAAAGGGAAAAACAAAGCTTTCCTTGCTCTGAGAGCTCAAAGCAGGGAAGAAGGAAGGAGCCAAGAAGGGCTGCTGGCCACTGCTGGGTTGTGTCTGCAGGGTCTAGGCCAGACCTGATGGCAGCCCTGGTGGTCAGAGCAGAGATCTGTGACAACACTGCTGTCACAGCACAGGCACCTGTGCAGGTATAGCATGAGCAAAGAGTGATCTACTCTCTTCCCTGCTGCCCTGTGCTTCTGGTGATCCCAGAGGCTTCCAGAACCAGACATTGTGTCTCCTGCATTTATCTATGTGCTGAAAGTCCTGGGTCATGTTATGCCTTCTTTAAGGCTGCACAAGTGCAGTGTGATCCCACTTACTGAAACAGGATCACCTTGGCAGTCCTTTCCCATGCTGTTCCCATTACAGATGCCATAGCTGCATCCTGCCAATCTTCCTCAAGGCAAACTCCAAGCACAAATGAGAAAAAGCTACTCTTTTGGCCAGTGGAGCCAAGATATCCAGCAACTAGAACAAACTAGACCAGTGAAAATATGATTTCTTATATCCTGTGGACTTTAGGAGAGAAATTACCTCTTTGTCTAATATAAAGAAGTGTAATATGAGATGTGCCATGTTTAATGGAGGGTATAGCTCAGTAGTGCAGCTGAGCTGGTCCAGTGTCTTCCTGATCCTGAATTTTTTCACTTTCCATTTGTGTATCTTTAGTGGTAGAGCTGTTGTCAGCTCTGATTTTGGTTTTGCTAGTCAGCTCCTGCTGAGACGATTTAACTCACTAAGTTGGCACAAAAACAAACTTGGCCAAAAGTTTTCCCCCAGGACAGAATAAAGGGAGCATATTCTGTCAGATTAGTGAGCTGAACTGGCTCTGTGGAGGGTTTGACACAAGGACATGGGAGGACAAGGACATGGGGCCAATAATCAGGTTGGGAAAAGAAAGGAGGAGGGGAAGAAAGACTAGGACTAATTTTTTGGTGTTGAAAAAAACTTTTTAAAGTAGTCTTGTATGCAGCTGAAAGGTGCCATTATCTGGGAGCCCTGTCATTGTGGGAGATTAATCCTGTCCACAGATTTTCAGCCACGGTGCTTGGGTCACACAGACTGTGTTAGATGCAGTGCAAAAGCCCAGCATGAGGACAGTGTGGTTTCTTTCTGGCAAAGGGATGGGCTTGGAGTTAGGAATGGTTTTGTCTTTCTCCCAGAAAGCTTCTACAAGATTGTTTACATGATTCTGCCTTGAACCTAATTATTCAGCAGAAGCCCCACACGGAGCTGCAGTGTATCCTAGCAGAAGCAGAGGCACTGCAGGGTAGACCTATTTTACCTCCCTAAACAGCATTAGACGTGGCAAAGAAAGCAGCTGTCTAAGCTACAGTTGTTACAAGCTGTTTTCCCACCTCCTACCTTCCCTTTGAGATGATAATGTCTGCAAAACGCAGCGGTGTATGTACAGTATTCATGTGCTATAAATTATAGCACTTACTGTGAAGTGCACCGTGGAGATGGAGCTCCCTTTTCTTGTTCTCTGTCGATTTGGGGCATGTACTGCCTTTCTTGGTGGAAAGGCAGGGCAGCAGCTTACACCTGCAGCAGCAATTTCTGCCAGGAAGTCAAACACAGGTCTAGATCCAGTTACAAGTGCCTTGGTAGCTGGAGAAAGTACTCTGGGGTAGTGGTGGCAGCTACTGGAAGTTTGTGATGGTCCTGGACCCTGGAGAAACAGGGAGGTGTAGAGGAAGAAGAGATTCATTGTAGTTGTTGGTAATCCTAGGGTGGTTTGGGTGTTTTCCCCTAATGATCTCGTTGTTGGAGGGAATTGGATATGGGGAAGGCCATGGTTCTTGATTTCTCCTACCACCTCCTGGGGACTGAATACATTTCTGTGGCTTTAAGTCTTGCAACACTCTCAGGCTGCCCAGCATGCAAGGGTCAGTGTCATGAGCCCTGACAGATGTCTGTGTGTGATCTTGCAGGTGAGATCTTCCGTGTGCCTGTCCCTCAGACCCACAGAGTGCGCCCAGAGGTGGAAATGTGGTTACCACAGGCTCCACATACAGGCAATGTTGGAAAAGGGCTGTACCTTAGTGCCTCCAGATTGAGCATCTGGACCTGAATAGCCCTCATGTGGCTGCTCAGCAGAGCGGTGTCAGCAGTCCCTGCACATGCAGTGTTTATCCTGTGCCTTGCCTTGGAAGATCTGCCTTGTGCTTCATGGCAGAAAATGCCCAGTTGCACCACTAACACGACATAAACTGCAGGTTGTTGATGTCAAGTGGCTGAAATTGCACCAAATGTGAAACTTCAGGAGCCAGGTGCTGGGCTGCCTTCTCCCCAACACTCTGCCAAAGCACCTGCTTCTGAGCACCATTCCTTCCCTTCCTGAGCATCTGGTGCCAAAGGCCATGCTGTCTGCAGTTCCTGCAGCAGCTCCCTAAGGCACACACTGTGTGTGGATATGTCCTGACATCTCTTCCTCCTCTTCTAGATTTATGCAAGTCCCTTTTCTCACACTGCTCCTCCTTTCAGCAGCTGAAACAGCAGAGTGAGAGGTTTTTGAACTCTGGCTGAACTGATGGGATCTTTTCATGATTCTCCACATTTCCGCAATTAGTTGCGCGAGTTTTTTTAATCTAATTTTATTTATTTTTAACCGGTGCTGCTCCTAGATTTACTGAGCTGAATGCAATTGCTTACCTTCATTATTCTGTTGCGATAGGTCTGCTGGCAAGTTTATTAAGCAATAAGGGATGAAAGGCAGCAAGTTTCTGGGTGGTTATAATGTGTGTTGTGTAGTGTTGATAAGGCACAAGGTGGAAGGCTCATAACTTTAATCACTAGAGGAAAACACCCTGGAGAGACAGGATCTGATTGGTATAATGACATGGAAGCGAGTCATGAAAAAGGAACTGCTATCAAAACTACCCATTTCTCTGTGCCTGGAGAAGCTGATGCTCGGGAGACATCATTTGTAGAACTGCTCTAATGTCACATCTATGGCCATCTTCCCCTCACGTGTTATTGGCCAGGTGTGAACTTGAAATGGAAATCCCCCAAGCCAGCTCCTTTCTATATTTGCTAGCTGGAGAGAGCTCCAATTTTGTTGATGAAATTCACGGTGAGGGGCTTGCTCTCCCTCCAGAAACCCTGGAGCTTTCTGTGTGTGCAGGGCACTGGTCAGATCTTGTGGGATCTGGCACAGTGCTGGTGGTGGCCCTGCCAGTGTGGCTGTGCTTTCACCCTGTGCTGCTGCTCTTCTCCCCTGCCAAGACCCCACTGGTGTCCTGCATGATTGTAAAGAATCATCACCAACCCTGGGCCTGGCTGTAGCTGCAGCCATGCATTGTGCATGGGGACTCTGCTTTCCCTAAGCAAGCAGGTCATGGAATGCTCTCTCTCATTCTTGCTCAGCCCTATGTGCTGATGAGAAAGCAAAGCTTTCAGATTTTTTGCTCGTGTGTCTGCTTTGTCACTGGTCATTGCTATGATGTTTGGCAAGTCATGTCACTGGCACCAATTTTCCCCTCCTTACACACGCCCTGTATATCTGGGCTAATAGTACATCAAATCATAATCCAGCAATTCCAGGGTGAATTAACAAATTTTTGGAGGATTAGAGACGTATCCTTTAGAAATGCTAAGTGATAATATTGTCTCCCTGTGGAGGCTGCTAGGAATTGTACCATGACATCTGAGGGAAAACTAGCATTATAGCAACACGCAGAAGCCAGATGGGCAAGTGATCCACACAGCTTATGTCAAGAAAACAGGAAGCATCTGTCTCTGTGGGAAATGGAAGAAATAATTAATGGATCCATGCACAGGCTGGGAGATTGATAGCTGTAATTTAGCAGTGGCTGTTCAGCACTTCTATCAGCAATGACAAAGTGGCCTGCAGTGTTACCTGTTTCCTAATCAATCTCTTGATCACAGTATGGAAGGAGGCTGGGGTTACCCTCTGGAGAGAGATCTTATAAAATCAAGCAGCAGTGAAATACAGCCATATGGGATACCATATGGGAGGACAACATCTGCAGAGGGCTTCATCTTTTCTTTCTCATATTTTTCCACTTCTCATCTTGTTGAATTGTAAGGGGTTATTATATTAATATGTAGATCAGCCTTGCAGCCACAGCTGAAAATCCTGCTACTGTGAATCAAACTCCTGTGGCAGGGAAACCTGAGCAGCAGAGTCCCAGGGTGATCTCAGAGAAGCAGAGGATTGATGATTTAATGCTCCAGTGTGCAAAGTCTGGCCCTGTTGCAGAGGATGGAGGCTGGTGAGGAGCTGTGCATTGTGTGGTTCAGTGTTGTGGGGCCACCAAGGTCAGTGTACATTTCTGGCATTACAGGGCACTGTAAAGTCAAAGTGCTCATCCTCAGTTTGCAGTTCTCCATCAGTTGAGTGGAATAGTCTGAGCCTTTTGTAGGTAGAGTGATGTGACAAGGGTTAAAGTGTTCAAAAGCTTGTCTGACTGCTGGTGCTGCCAGGTCTATCCAACACCCTGCAGTGCACCAAGCCACCTGCAGCGTGCTACTTGCTCAGAAAACAGAGCTGTCAGGAGTTATCTCACCTGGGCTGTGGGAGGAAGCAGGGTATGGCAGAGCTGGGCATCAGAAATAAGGAGCTGCAGGTCTGTTCTTGATCCTGGTTCCCTGTGGCAGAGACCTCAGGGAGTTTCCAGTGATTCAGTGAAAAGAGGAAGAGCAGGAGCATGACAAGGGCATCTCCAGGAGGGAAGAACCCAGTGTCAAGTACTGAATGTCATGAACACCAGTCTCTGGTCCTCAGCTGAGGATATTTTATGCACAGATATTCACTGGTATATCTGCAAGGTAGTCCTGAAGGCTGGCTGGTTCAGACACAACTTAAAGACTTTGCTGAGGGGTAGCTGTAGTAGAAGAAAGCAGGGAGCCTCAGCCTCCAAAATCCAACACCTGTGCTGCAATCCTTGGAGCTGGCTTTGCATCTGGAGAAAAATCTTGAAATGATGTTCTCAGGTGACTGAGGGGCAGCTGGGTCTGTCCATCTATGGGCTCTGCTTCCTGATGTGACAAGTGAGTTATGTGTGACAGGTGTCATCAGGTTATATCCCTTTTTGTGTGTGTAAGTCAGCAAATGGAGAGCCTTGCCTTTCACCCGATATGGCCCCAGTTTTGAAATCTAGTGTTGGAGAGAGACTTATTTTAAGGACAGAAAACTGTGGTTTACTGTTTTATAAGTCTGATTCTGTTTATAGCCCTTTTCTTGTTCTGTTCAACTTAGTGAAACAGATTTTCATCCGGAGTAAATAATGTAACTGTTCCCTCCAGTGGAACTGCGATGATTCACACCAGCTTGAGTTTGGTTCCACTAACCTTAACTCCTCAATGCAATCAACTCTAACATGATTGCACTCTCATACTCATGTTTCACATCTTTGAGACTCCTGCAGCAATTTTATATAACCTGGGATAAGTTCAAACCTGATAAAACTTCTTTAAGGTCGCCCAGCTTCTGCTGGGGATGGAGATGATTTGGATTTGATAAATCTTGATTTCCAGGTGGTTCAAACCTTCTCAAAGTGTATGGGTTTTGGTAGCACAGTGGGTACCTGGTGGCTCTTTGCTTCAGGAGCCCTGGTGGCAGTGGTGGTGTGGTGGGGTGCCCAGGTGTTGGCACCCCTAGTGCAGTGAGGAGCCCATCAGGAGGGTTGGGGTGCTGCTCTCTGGCTGAGCTGCACTGGAGACAGCCAAGGGGAAGGCAGTTTGGAAACAGCCCAGCACCTGCATCTTTTCCTTTGGTGCAATGCTTTGGTGCTGTGGTAAAACTGCAAGGATTTCTGGGCAGGGGTTGTGCAGAACCACGGACATCCACCCTGTGCTGAGCAGACAGCTGGAGCTGACGGGGGTAATGGGGAACCACAGCATTTCCTGGGTGTGGGCTGAACTGCACTGATCAGTTCCTTTTCACTGAAAGTCCTGGGTCACTGGACAAGAAGGGGTATGAAAGAAGGAGGGAGTGAATTGACATTATGCCAGTGGATAGTTCCTTGCCTTATCGTCCTTCATGGTGGTTCCTTCACCCACCTCAGGGTTCAGTTCATCACACAACCCTTTAAGTGAATGCTTTCTCCTGCCAGTCGTGCTGGCTTTGTTGTACAGTGAGGATGTATCTTTCCATGGCTGCTGCAGTGACTCTGGCCAAGAGCCCATGCCATGGCCCTCTCACCTCCAGGAAGGATTAGAGTGGGAAAGAAAGGCAATGAGCCAGAGTAAATTGAGACTGTGATGTGCTACAGAGCTCTCTTCTCTGAACATCCTCCCTCCACCGAGGAAGGCAAAGTGGTTTGGTGATGGATTTCATGGAAAGGGACACCTGAGAGCAACAGCTATTTGAGAAGAGAGGTGTGCTTTATGGAGAGATTATGTTTTTGTTTAAGCTTGCTTGGATGTCAAGATGACAGCTGTGTAGAGATTGTGTGGACAAATGAAGTGAGAGCTAGTGCTCAGCAAGAGCAGTGCAAGCTTCCCAGGGGGTATGGGTTTGCAGAACTACATGAAATCAGATTTCAGAGATCAGCCATGCTGAAAAGGAATTGACTGAAGATAAAACACCAGTACTTACCTGCTTGTTTTCTGCAGTGCTTTATTGCTCACTTTTGTTTGGTTTTGCACTAAGTGAAGGGATATTTGTATTCTCTCTCAGTCAGGTCTACCCTTTGCAGGCCTACAGAGGTCATCACTCTTTCCTCATACAGGAAAGGCTGAATTACACAGGAGAAGGCAAGGCTTTATTTTCTGACTGTGCCAACAAACATTTTTCAGGATTTGGCCATATCTGCTGTGGACTGATGTGACTCCTTTCATCCCTCAAAGGATTTTTTTCCACATTTGCTGTTATGGGGTGAGAGAAGAAATGAGGTCAAAGAAATGATGTGCTCAAGCATTGCCTGCTGTACTGTCCCTGGCAGTGTAGGGGAATCATCTGGTTCCTCAACCACATTCCTAACCATGGACAGAGGCTGAAAGGGAGATTTTCCTGTGGGGGGGCAGACTCTTCTGTGCCATGGAGGTTTTGAAGGTTTAAGTTGATTTAAATTAAAATCTAAAGATCAGGAATTTTCCAGAAGACCCCAGGGTGATCTTCTGAGGAACCTTTCCTGTGTCATGAATGACCACAGGCATGTGGAGACTGTGGCTGTTAGCCATGGACCACTGAGCTTGCAGAGGCTTAGGATGTAAGGTCTGCTGGTATCATTCCCATCTGGGAGAAGGGAAGTGGTGGCTTGGAGTGGTACCAGCAAAATTCTGCCATTGGTGGCAAAGCTTGGGGATGGGTCCAGGTCCTTACACCTTCTTCTCTGTGGTACTTGGCTCTCCTTTCCCTGGGACCAAAAAAGTGCTTTTGAGGACTGCACCACAGGGCAGAGTCTTGCTTTGTGTGGGGAGGGAGGGGGGAAGTCTCTATGGCAGCCTGGACCATGAAAATTCTCACATCAGGGTTGCTTCACAGTAAGGGCTACGGGGTGTTATGGATGTCCTGTTAGACTGCTAATCCTTGACATGTTCACCTGGGAAGTGCAAGGCCCAGCCTGTGTTTCTGGATACTCTCTAAATCCCCTCAGAGCTGAGAAGAAAAGGGTCATGACTCCATTTCCCTTGAAGTCAAAGGAAAACTCCTGCTGACCCCAGTAATTACAGACCAGGTATTTCTTTGTTCTGTCCCTGCAATCAGGCCTTCCATCTGTTTTTCCATAAAAAGAATCAACTACCTCAGAAAATCCTATCCCCACTCTTGGCAGCTGGGGTCATGCAGGACTCATTAAAGAAAGTAAATATAGGATGTGGGCATGCCTGGCAGTGACAGCTTTCTTGTGGTGCCAGCAGGCCCTCTGCCAGGTAATGCTGAACTCCCTGAGAGCTTCTCAGAGCACCTTTGGGATGTGTACAGAAGAGCTCCGTGGTGAGATGAAATATTTAAAACCACTTTGGGCTGAAGCGAGGTGGGAGAGCAGCAGCCTCTTTAATCTGTGCACAGCTTTAAGACTGCATGTGAATCATTGATGAGGAGGGAAGAGTGGTTCTAAAGCTCTGGCAGGTCATTAAACCCGGTGATGGACTCATTAAACAGGGAGCTGCATGGACAAAAGTACTGGAGTATTTCACATCTATTGCCCTGTGGAGTGCCAGCACTTCTTACCTGTGACTTTCAGGGCATTGTTGCAGGGTATTTTATTAATAAAGGCAAATGTCTTAGGTCAGTGGATCGTGTTACATAACAGAAAATGTGCAAAAACCTTTTTGATCTGTGAGGCAAAAACATAAGAAGGCACAATAGCTGGAATTTAGGACTCGTGGTGTTTCTAAACATCTGATTGCATTGCATGGGGGATTGGGTAAATCACCACTGCCAGATCTTTTATCTGGGACTTAATTGGGCTGGGGAAGGTGGGGGAGTGTTGCAGTGTTAGTGTTCCCTTGGCTTCAGTGGAATTAGAAAATGACGCTTTGCCAAGGGGTGTCCTCAAATCCATGTGTGTGCACAGTTTCTGCTGGCCTCAGTGCCCACACCACGGTGCTGTTTGACCTCTGCTGTGCCTGCTGCTCTGTGCCTCAGGCTTTCAGTGACCCACCTGCAAAGGCTGCTCGTGCTGTTCGATGGGTTGGGTAATTTTCTGGCCATGGCAACAGCAAATTCAGCGTCACACGATCTCTTCAAATGGTTTGAATTTTGTTCTCTTTGGAGAGAATTTTGCCTTTTAGCAAAACTGTGGTGAAGGGTTGGCCACAGGTCTGAGTAAAGATGGACTTGCTTACAGGTCCTGTACTTAATTTCTGATTGTTGAGTACACAGACCTAGATACTCGAATGCATTGCCCTCTTGGCTTTGGATAGGTTTGTAGGATTTGAACAACATCTCTGATTGCTGTACATTTACATAGCTGTGTTCCAAAGCCCTGTGCAAATGTCACACAGATGAGATGGTGCCTGCCTTCCTCAGGGGGATGGACATTGTCCCTCACCTGGCAAGCAATCAGCAAGTGACCTTTTCTGCAGAAAGCTGCAGCTGTCTGCCCTGGCCTCTGTGGCCCTCAGGAGAGAGGGGGAACAGCTGCAAAGGAAAAGAACCTTCAAATTTGCCATGGGGAGGAGGAGCAAGAGGTTAGCAATGTGGAGGATGCTTCTGGATTGAGAGCTCTGGGCTCCTCTTCCCTCTGTGTCTTGGTTTGGAGGAGAATGAAAGGAGCTGGAGGCAGCTTAGAGGAAGGAGTTGTCCATCGTGGCAGAGGTGTGGGGATTTCTCACTCAGATGAGGCTTCAGGGTAAGTCCATGGGTTGCTCGAAGCCATAGGTGGTGGCAGGGTGGTGAGAGAGCTCCATTCCCCTTGCTGGGTGTGGTAGCTGCATCTTGGTGTTTGTAGCTTCTTCTTAAAGCTATGTTGAGACATCTTACTTCTAAATGCAATTGCTTCTGGCAGTGTGGAGAGCTGATACGACTTAATACTGCTTAGGAATTCAGAAGAGGAAGTGGAAAATAATTAAATATGAAGTTCTGCTGCTGCTGCACATAAAGTTATCAAAGATGCTCTGGTTTTGTCCTCAAGTAAACAGTAATTGAGTTGTTCCTTTTGCTTTTTCTTTTTGTTCATTGCTTGAAACAAATAAGCTCTCCCATAAATGAGCTGTTTCCAGAAATCCTGTAAGCAGTATGCTCATTGGAGGTGGGAAGAGGGGTATGTGTGAAGGTTTGGGAATGCACAATTGGGTATAAGGAGTGCAGTGGGAAAGAACAAATGAATTCTGGCACTGTAAGTGAAGATTAAGCAGTGAAGAGAGTGCAGCTTCAGCTGGCAGTCATTGCATGAACAGCTTGGATATTTCAATAATCAGTTTAAAGTTGAGTTTATCAGGCTCTTCAAGGTGTGTGGTTGTAGCTCAAAGCCATTGAAAGTCAAGAGAGATTATGACAGTGTGGGGTAAAAATGCATTAATGAGATCTCCTCCCCCCGTGTGAGGAGGAGACAGAGCTGGTGTTGTCAGGAGCAGTTTTCTGTTGCTTGTGATCCTTAACTCCTCAGCTAGGAGCAGAGAATGTTGTTTGTTTGTTGAAAGCTCAGACACTACCTGAAGCTGAACCACCTCTGGGCTCTCCAAGTAGTCTGTGGCTCTCCAGTCCCATGAGAGTGTCTGTTTTCTTTCCCCTCCAGTTGAACACAGTGGCCTGCAGTGGAGAGACAGAGCTCATCCTTGCCCAGGTGTGCTCTGGCTGGTGAATGTCACTCCCTCTTAAGCCAGTGGGGCTGCAGGGAATGGCTCATGTGGCTGTGCTGTCCTGACCATCACACAGAAATCTGCACAAGCTTCTTGTTTCAGTGGGGCTGGACTACTGTGGAGTGTGTACTGCAGTGTCTCTACTTGGGCAAGTCCATTGGCAATTCCCTTGAGACAAACGGTCTCCCTTGGGAATCTCTGCCTGGGGATACCCAGAGGCTGTGCTGTCTGTGACACTTCTCTGCCTGTAATTACAGCAGCAACTCTGTTAGATGCTGCGCTAAGAAATTAATCTTTATTTCCTGCCTAATCAAAAACATCTTGTTAGAACGCTTTGTTCCATTTTGGAGCTCTGTGGTGTGTGATCCCTCTCTGATTTCCAGCCCTCAGACTGGAAGGGATTCTGTCCCTTCTGATTTCTCCAGGGTGTAGCCAGTCTTCAGCTGAGATTTTTGGCATCTAGCAAAGGGCAGCCTCGACCTTGACTACAGCCAGCAATTACTGCATCTGCTCTCCATTTCAGCCATGGGGAGGTTGAGACTTGACCTAGAGGGAGGGATGGTGCTTTGGGATCCAAATCCCTGCCATGGCTGGATGTAATGGTGTCAGTAGGGAAGGTGCTTGCCTGGGAGTGTTTTTTGTGTTCATGCTTGCCTTTTTACTCTGTACCAGAGGTTGGCCTGATCCTTCTGCCAGGCTGGTAAAGGTGCATTGAATAACGTTTCATACAGAGAGAGGAGTGAACAGCCAGCCAATCTTCCATCCCATTGTCTCATGAAAGAAGAAAATTGTCTGTGTTATATTTCCCTTCTGGAATGGCTTTGGTGAACTTGATGTTTTTCCATAATCATCTGTGTCTTTTTGTCTTACTACTTTCAGCAGATCAATGTAGCAGGTTTTTTTCAAATCCAGTGGGACAACAGATCATAGAGAAAGGTGGAAGGGAAGTTCAGGGGGGGAAATATCCAAAAGAAACTACCACTTTTTTCTGAATCTAAAGGACTGGAAGAAAATGCATTTGAAAGGGATGAAATTACTCAATATCGTTCACGTGGCTAAAAGGATAAGGAAGGATGCGTGTGTGTGCTGGGGAATGGCCTACAAAAGGTTGCTGAGAGCAGCAACATAAAATTAAGAAAAAGGGAAACTGTGAGCTGGAAAGAATAGAAATTGTTTTGATGAGAGATATTTAACAAGCTGTAGGTGATTTCCTTAAGGGAACGGATAAACTCTCCGTTGCTGGGGCTTTTTAAAAGTAAACTGGATGAAACAGTAAGAAATATTCTCTGGGAACTAATCTTCTGTCAATTTGATGGATTAATGACCTAATTGGTCCTTTGGTTTCCTTCCATCTCTCATGCCCACTGTTCCATGAGCTTCTAGTCATTAGGAAAAAACCTAGGTGAAAGGAATATGTTACTGGGAAAAGTCCTTTACTTTCAATGCTTTGGTCATTTTCCAGGCCTCTTGGTCATGATAAAGCTTTGATGTTGTAGGAGATAGAATGGGTGTGGGGCTCAGAGGCTGCCAAAATAAAACTTGCTTTCTGCTTTCCCTATAAGGTCTTGAGTTGTTTCTTTCTCTTGGATAGGATATTTTTCTGAGACCTGGATATTCTTTCAAAGCTGTGGCAATTCATCCTGTCTTCTACATCTGTAGGCTGGTCTGTGCCACCTTGCCCTCTCTGCAGGCTCCTTGGTGCTTCTCCAGAGCACAAATGGGCAGACAGATGGCTTTTGCACCACTTTTCATGGGTCTGGGCTATCTAGTGAGGCAAACCAGATGGGAAGTCTTTAAAACAGCCTTTCCCCTTCCCCATGTGTTTTCCACCTTCCGAGTTTCCTGTGCTGCCTAACTTCCCAAATGTCCCACACAGAAATCAGATACATGACCAGGGAAAGAGAGAGGGCATGAGGCTGTATTTTGGTATTGTTGGGTCCTGGGAATTGCTTCCTGTGCATTGGAGGAAACTTCAGGATGGTTGAGATACTCAAGAGAGCAGAACCTGCTGGTTCATTGAGAGAACAGCAAGGTGGTTCAGGGTAAGCACGGCAAGACACACACCTGTGACTTCTACCCATCCCATTTCATCCCAGTAACAATTAAATTTTGTTTTTTTCTTCCCATTCTCCTTGACTGTTTACTCTTTCCTTCGTTTTTTTCTGTACCATTTAGGATATGTGAACCATGGCTATATCTACTGTGCTGCTCCACTCAGGATTTCAAGTTCTGAGCAAACTGTCTTGCTTCTAGCTTCCTTGTCATCTCTTTCCCTTTGTACATCTGCTGGTAAAACAACCTGGCAATAGATGAAACTTTAAATACATTAGGCATTCATTTACACTTGAAGAGGGGAATAAAATATGCATGACTCACCATAATTCAGATTCACAGACTGTTTCCAGATTATGTTTCTGCAATCAAAATTTGACTTTTTAAAACAGTTTAATGACTGTAGGTGGTGGTATTTTTTACTTTTTTAAGGTTTAAATGGTGGAGTTCTCAGGGCATTCAACGAACATTTTCTCATTTGATAGAGGTGATCTCTAGATTTCATGATTTCTTTCCAGAGTCTTCAGGTCTGGTAAACTGTGACCATCATCAGTCCTTCTAACCTTGGGTGGACTTGCACATACTGAGCCTTGGTTGTAATTGGTCCCAGTTTTTTTTATGTTCCTGAACTCAGCTCAGTCATAGCCTTTCTCTTGTCTCATTTTCAATGGCTTCTTTTTCTCAAACTGCTTGTAGGTGTCTGTTCCCTTGGAATGCAGAGTGCATTTACTGTTTTTAAATTGGCCAAAGCAACCTTTGGCAAATACCACTCGAAGCTGCAGCTCCTATAACCCCCTCATGTTTTATCTGTCATTATTTTGGTGTTTACATTTTTTGGTGCTGTTCTGTATTACCCAACTGTAAATTACGAGAAAGGAATTGCAGTGGAGTGGAACCACTGATCCTCTGTCTATGGTTCAGACTAATCTTGAAATCATTGCTATGAAGAGCACAAACTTTATGCTGAAAGGATATTTCTGCAGGCTGTGTCCTTACCTTTGTCAGTGCAATGCAGGATTTCTGCGTGTCTGAGAAGGGTTGTGATGGCACATGTGAAGACTAGTGCAGATCTTGGAGTCCTTTAAGAGAAGTGAAGATTTTAGGTAGTGAAGACTTGTGCTGGAGGGAGGTGAAACTGGTGAAGGAGTGATCTGTTAATATCAAATGCCAGAAGATTAGAAAAACGAGTGTCTTCTGAAAACACTTGAAGGGCCACAGCCACTGTGCTGTGCCTTTGGTCACTTGCACTCCATGAATGCCCTTGGAATGGCAGCTCTGCTGCTGAACTGAACTGAGCTGTGCACCATGCTGGTTAGTTTTGTGTGCCCTGTGGACAGAGAATTAAAATGCTAATGCGTGATTTATGTGTCAAGCCAGCCCACAGCTACATTACCTGGCTGAGCTGCTCCTGTGGAACAGAGCCTGCACATCTCCAGGGTAAAATGCTTCTCACCCTGGCCCCTCTGCTTTACTGAGATGGTTCCAGATGCTCGTCCTGGAAGGGGAAGCACCCTGTGTGATGCTTGAGAAGAGGGAGGAAAAAACTCCCTGTGCTCAGCTGCTGACCAACAACCAGGATGCATCATGGCTGTCCCTGAGCTGAATTTTCCTGCTGAACTGGGAATCCAGGGAGGTGACAGAGACAGCCTCTCAAGGCAATTTTATTGCAATCATTTCCTCAATATTTGAATATAGTAGTTTTGGAGTTTATTTTTCTTTTAGAAGCTTATACAATGTTTGTGGGTTTCCCTTCTGGATTCTGCTAAAGCCTGATTGAGCAGGGATGGAGAAGAGGATATGCAAAGAGGCTAAATCAGAAGTGGGAGCCTAAGAGAGGTGGGAAAGTTTGACTTGGAAGTCAGGCCATTTTTCTTTCCCTGGCTTTTGTGTTCTGGTGTTCTCAGCAGCCACCAAAGGCTGATCTTTTATGCTGGAGCTGGGCTCTATTCTGAGCTTGTCTACTGCTTTGGAGTCTGTGTGTGGGTGCTGCCTCTTGGAAATCTCCTG
This sequence comes from Brachypodius melanocephalos, assembly GCA_013398615.1. Classification (NCBI taxonomy): domain Eukaryota; kingdom Metazoa; phylum Chordata; class Aves; order Passeriformes; family Pycnonotidae; genus Brachypodius; species Brachypodius melanocephalos. The sequence goes on from VZSR01000514.1 coordinate 2,880,116, forward strand.
GGACATGGCCAGCTATGGACTGAGTCTTCAATTCTGTAGGTTTGTGGTGCAGGGGCAATAGTTCACAAGATACAAGTAAATGGTGTAAGTACCCTATGGATAATGGCTATTTATTAATATTCCCTATTCTCTGGATGACATTTGGCAAACACAAATGCCCTATAAAGAAATCCAAATGACTTCTTGGAAAGGTGACATTCACTTGTTCTGCGAAGATTTTGTATAAGACACTTGACCTGTGAGGCTATGCTGCTTTCCACAGATCCTGATCTCTTGGAGTTTTATTTCTGTTGTTGATTCATGTGAGGCTTAGCAAAGCCATGTGTGATCCAGCAGGTGGTTGTCAACTTTATCATGCTGTCAAGGTGTGGCAGCAGCGTAAAAGTCAAGAATTATCTCCTCTATTGATTTAATGTAACCTCTATTCAGCAGAGAGCACATTTAAATGCAGATATACAACTCTTCTTGGCTGTGTGGTCCTTCTATCCCCTAACATGGGTGATAGTGAATAGGAATATAAATCCTGACTGCCAGGGTGCGTCCTCTCTTGAACCTGTGCCATTGTGTCATGTTCTTAAAAGTTCTTTTGTATCTCAGTTAGAAATCCCAGCTGTGGGAGTTTAGTTCATCTGTAAATGAAGAGATTGCAGGAGAAGGGAATATCTACAAAATCACCTTTTTTTGTGTGGTGAGATGTTTTCTGCTGTGCTCACTCACCAGCCAGGGTTAAGCAGTAGATTTGCTCCCAGCTGAGCTGAAATGGGATGGTACTGCACAGAGCTTTTCAATCAAGCAGATGATCTTGGTATCAGTGTTGATCTTGGGATGTTATGTTCTGAAGCTCCACAGTTTTATTTCCCAATGCCCTTATGATGTCTGTCCCTGCAAAAGTGCTGTGGTGTATTTGGAAGGGGCATGGTGCTTTTCATAATCTTAAGTGTGCTTATTTAAAAAAAAAAAAAAAAGGCTGTATTGAAAATCCATTTTCTCCTTGCAGGTCTTGAGCAATTTTGTAAGATATAATAAGATGAGCAATCTGGTTCTGGCAGTGAAAAGAACAGATGCCAAGCTATAATTTCCCTTACCAGAAAATGCTATGGAGTCACTTTGTGTTGTCGAGAGAAGAATCTGTGTTATTAATAGAGGACAGTTAAAGCTTGGAGTCCTGAGAGCACACGCTTCATCTGGTCTGTGCCATATGGAGGATGGTAGGCAGGGAGACATCCTGCCCAGCCAGGAAGAGACTACAACATCTTGGAGCAGAAGAGGTTGTCTATACTTTGACTTAGCAGCAGAAACTACTGGGTAGCACATCCAATAACACCAAGGAGTTGTGTTTCTGACTATAGGCACTGTATCTGTAGTTTTTTTGAAGGCAAATCTCCATGGAAAATGGCAGAGCAAAGCTGGAATTACCCAATTGCACTGAACTGGTAACGGGGGGGCCTTTTTCACACTTCTCAGATGAACAGATTCAAGGAATTGGCAAAAAAACAGAAAAAAAAAGCCTTAAGAATGGTGAAATTGCCTTTGTGAATCTGTACTTTTTCTCATCCCCAGAAATATTTTGGGTGCATCATTAACCCCACCTCCTTGCCGAGGTCAGACACCCGCAAGCTTCTGGAGCAGTACATCTGCCCACTTTTTCTGTGGATGCAGATGTGCAGCTCTGGTGGTTGGTGAATTTACCACTGAGTCACAGTGGTAAATTCACACCTGAATTTACTATATTTTAATATCCCTGGGCCAGCAAGCCCTAACTTGTTTAAGCAGTTTGCAACTTGTTCCCTATTCTGTCCACCTCTCTTCTCATTAAGATTGTGTTAAGTGTTGGGTCACAACTAACCTGGTTTTTTTGCAGGCTGTCACAGAGACAGCATTACACTCTCAGCATTGTCAGATTTGTTCATCTCCATTAAGTGATGGGCTTATGCTTTTCTTTCCCCTCTTTCTCTAATGTATTTATAGAGCCTCCTTTGTTGCCTTTACGTCCTTGTTAGTTGTAATTCAACTTGTGCCTTAGCCTTTCTGATTTATCCCTGCATGCTTATGCTAGTCCTTTATAACTTTGAGTTGCTTGTCCTTGTTCCCACTTTCTATAGAGTTGCTTTTTGATTGTTCAGCCTTTAAAGTGCTCCTAATGTAACCATATTGGTTTCAAGCTATGTTCACTAGCTTTACTCTGTACTAGGATAGGCGGCTATTGTGCTTTTTGTACAGTCCCTTTCAGCACTACAAGACCCTCTGCATTCCTCCCTACCTTAGATTATCTTCCCAAGAGACCATCCCTCACAGTTCTGAATGTGTTCGAGTCTGACACTTTTTTTATTTTTTAAAGTCCACTGTCCTCATTCTCCTGGACTCTTTCGTTTCCTTTGCTGTCTTATGATCACTTTCATCTGCACTGCTTTCCACCTTTCAGTCCTTAACAGTTTCTCCTTATTGGAATCAAATCTAAATTCCCACTACTTATGATAGTTTACCTCAGCTTTTTAAAACAAAGATTCATCACTGTCACAAAGAACCTAAACTCTGTTTCATATTGCACTGTTTTCAGCAACCAATATCCTCCAGAGAAGGTGATACTTCTGCTATTTACCCAGAAAATACTCATCCACTTGCTTTTCTCTGGATAATTCTCTTCTTCCCACTTTTTCTTGAGCAAGAGATCTGGAACAGGACCTGACCTTTCTCCTGTTTCTGAGCTTCAGCCAAGCATTGCTGCCACGTAGTGCAGCATCTGTTCCCTTTTTCTATTGTTATTCCCCCAAATATGTGCATTTATAGCTTCCCTTTTTTCTGTGTTCTCATTTCTTATAACGTCATTTGGAGTAGGGAAAAATTCCAATGTTAGACATCAAGTAAGTAAAATCAGAACAGGAACCTTTATAATCTCAACCGGAAATTGATTTTTCCTTCACAGTGGGCTTTGAGCTACTGTGAAACACCCCTGCTCATTATTGGGATTCAATACAAAAGCTGATATACTAAAGCTGGTGTACTATAGCTTTGCTTTAAATGCTGTCTGCCCCCCTCCTTAATAGGCTGTATCAGAGAATGTATTTACTGTGTCATTTGAGTTTTCTCCTCTGATACTTCTTAAAAATAATAGGATGGGAAGTGGCCTTACATTGCATAGGTGAAGTTTAGATTGGATATTAGGAAAAGTTTCTTCACAGAAGGGGTATGGAGCACTGGAAAAGGTTGCTCAAGAAAGTGGTTCACCAGCTTTGAGGTATTTGGAAGACAGGAAGATGTGGTGCTTAGGGATGTGGTGTGGTGGTGATCTTGACAGTGTTAGCTTTACAGCTGGGTTTGATCTTAAAGGTCTTTTCCAGCCTAAATAATTCTATGCTTCTACTTGTTTCTTCAGAGCAGAGTTACCTGGCCAGCTAACTCAGGGAATCAAAAGATGAAATTCCCATTTGTCTATCCCTTACAGGATCTCCAGTCTGGCCTCTCACGCCTTTCTGTTAAAATAGAAGGTGCATTTGCAAGCTTGGCTGGTCTCAGGTGACATGAGTGCCACTGATCTAATAGCAGGAACAGGTAAATGTGCATGTGAAAGGGGACAAGCATTTTCAGTAGAACTGATGCATAGTTAAATGAAGAAACAGTACATGCAGAACAATAGTTTTTATTGGACTTACAACCCTCTGCAGTATTTGATATATCCATAAATGTTATCCACCATTGCTGGACCGTTAGCTTGATCCCATTACTTATGACAGCCACTCTTTTCTTCTTCTTTCTTTTTCTTTCTTTCTGAATTCTTAGGCTGGAAGTATTAACTCATTATATCAGATGCTGCTTCAGTCTTGATGACTGAGGATGATTTCCAAGAAGTTGTTTGCCTAAGGTGAGAAAGAGAAATGATTCTATTATAAGAAGCTTAAGAGATCATTTGCCTTTCATGTGAGTTGATTGATTCAGCTGGTGCAGATCACAGATGGGCAAATGATTTGACTACCAGCTGAGCCTGAGAGAGGATTGCAGGTTCAAGTTTCTACTCTGCTCCAGAGTTAATCCATTGCCAAAATCAGAGATGTTCAGAAGCCTAACTCTGAACAGTGGTTACAGATGCAAGTGTTCGATTCGGATATCACAATCTCTGAAGTCCCCTCTTGTTTGAAGGTATATGTAAATACCTTTCTCTTGTGTCTGGAGCATGGAGATTTTAAAGGTTCCTTAGTAATAGGTGGCTGGGACACAGTTTGTCTAGAGAAGAAAACATGTGGGGCACAGGTTATCAGCTCTTGGAATAAATTAGCCTCCAAACTCATGTGAACACCCTCTTTCAGACATAAAGTGGCCTGATATTAGAGGAATGAGTGACAGGGCTTTAAAACTCCCAGGACAATGATACCCATTTGGGAATGTAAGGAACCCATGCCTCCATGCCACTTGCTGGCTTTTCTGGGCATTCTCATGGTGAAATGACCCACAGTTAAGTCTCCTTGGCAATTACCTGAGCATAACCCTCACAAACACCAGTTTCTTTCACAGACACCAATGGCAACAAATGCAAAACCTGTTCTGCACAACTGTAACTACCGTCAATATTTCCCATGTCTGGCAGCATTCCTGCCTGAAGTCTCATTCCCTCCAGCTGTGCTGTTCAACCATCTGTGCCAAGTTTCAAAGAATTCTTTGCATCCTGCCATATCTGTTTGTCTTTGTAGATGTATTTTGAGGCTCAGGCTCTGTCTCACAGGGACATTCCAGCAGTGTTGCATACCAAGGCAGACTACTGCAGCAGTGGGTTGTGTAGATGTTGAGCTGAAAAGCAAGGCCTGTGTACTGGACTGCTCCCAGGGAAAAATTAGCAGTGAATTGGTCTTGGTGTTGCCTTTTGCACCTTGGTAATTTTTCACCTACGCGTGAACAAACAGATCAACACTGAGCTTTGAAGGAAATAATTTGTTACATTAACAGATAATTATTGGGGAACCCTGTATCATCACATGAAGTACAAGGCTGCTTCTGTGTGCAACAGGATAGCCATCTGTCCTGGGGTCTTTAACCTCTAGACCTAACAGCACAAGGACGAGAACAGAAAAACCTTCATTGGAGCACAGGGATCAGAGGAAGCCTGTGTAATTACTAGCCATTAAATAAAGTATACCCCTTAGTCTTCAAATGCCAGGGCACATGTGTAATTAGCTGATAAATTGCAAATGGATAATTAGCCAGCAGCAAAATCCAGAGGAGCAGAGGGATGCTATTCACCTTCCCTTTCTTCTTGCAGGGAAGAGCACTATTGCTTACTTTAATGAAAAGTTGGTTATTGGGTTCAATGGAACAAGGACTATCAGAATGGAGACACTGCACTTCACAGGATGTCTGGCCCCAGGATTTGCTGTCTTATGAACCACTGGTGATATTTATATAGTTTGGAGATGAATGGTGGTCACACCCTCTGTTATTTCATGTGGGTTGTGTTTGCACAGGCTGAGGGATTTGGAACGGAAGCTGATGCTGAAGTACCTGGCAGTCGTCCCACCCATGGAAATTATCAGCCTTGGGATGTTTGTAGGACTGGATTTTTGGGTGCAGATCTGTGGGATTGAGGCTAGACTTCCTGGTGCTGGTACAATGGTGATGATTCAGATTGCTCCAACATCCTGGCTTACACCCCTTGTGATGATGGCAAGGAACAGATCCTTATTCAGGTCATTGTGCTGAGCTACAGCACATCAGATGAGTTGCAGTGACTGCCCTTGACTGCTGAGTTGAAAAACAAACAAAAGCAATTCATTTTAATCTCCTCTCTTTGCAGTCTAAACTGTGCTAGATAATCTCACCCATTTTGTGATGAGTTTCCATGGACATTTACAGTACTTCAGAAATGTCATCAATCTGATGCCTGTATGAGCTTCTCCTATTTTCATAATTACTAAATCTTTAACCATAGTTTCCCTCTAGACACATCAATACTTCTAGATTTGACAAAAGTTGGAGTGAAACAAATAGAATCAGACTCAAAAGCTGAAATCAGATTTCTTTCAACTAACTCTCCAAATTGGGAATTTTCATATCAAAGGGTGTATTGATTGTTCTGCGTGACCAAAAACCTCACCATGTTCAGTGGTGTAACTCTGGGTCTAACAGTCTGAAGCAGACTCATTGCAGTGTTCAAGAAATGGGCTGTTGGATGAAATTACTTGTTTGCTTGCAGTATATTACTCAGCCTTTAGATGTCTCCTGCTGCTGAAATCAGTTTGAAAAGGGCACTCCGTGGTTATCAAGGAGAAGGGAATGTAAGTTTTGAAGCCTCTTCCTGTTACCTTTAATGGATGACTTTATATGTAACATTCTTTTTGAAGAAAAAATCTAATTCCATACACCATGGCAGATAACAAGGGTGGATAGTGATGCTTCTAGCTCCCAAATCAGTGTATGCATTCCTTCCCAAATCAGCTTTTTGGAACTCTGAAGCTTATGATTATGCTAAATATAACATTTCCAGCAAAGTATATATGTATTTCTAAAGTGCAAACACATAGAAATTAATTTGTGATCATAGAACAGCAAAGATGTTTTTCAACATTAGATTAATATAAGAAGAAATAAAGTTGGCATGCTGGGAGTGACTTTGGAAATACTCTTTTTTAAGTACATACATAAAAATTATTTCATATGCATAAGCTTTTCCTCTCAAATAATCCCGCAGCAATTTGCAGATGGATGTACTAACTATAGCCAGTGAAAAACTGAACATTAAAATGCAACCTGAGAAGTGCTAAGATTCAGAAAAAATTGCAGATTTTGAGAAAACTGAAGGCTTGCTTGCTTGCTCCAGAAATTGTTTTTAAATGCTGAGTTTTGTTTTCCTTTCTATGGTTTGTATATAAACTGTCCCCATCAAAGATGCAAATTTTTTTTACAAAATTTTTTGAGAATCTTTTGTGTTTTGCATGATTTTTCCTTTCTCCTCCCCCAAAATACACTCAGCATGAGCTGATGTAAATCTGATAGTGTCGAATATGACACTGACTCCACCACACAGCTTTGACTTTGGGAGTCAAAGGTATGAAACAGCAAATCAAAATCAGAGGAAGCTTTGGAGATCTGTGGTTCAGAGGGTTAAAACCTATTTGGGAGAAGAAGGCTTATACCCTGCTTCTTTCAATCAGTGCACCACTGTTTTGATTATCAGGATTAATGATCTTGACTTTTGGCTCTCAATCAAAGAACTATGTTTTCAGTGCAATTCATTATTCCTGCTGAATAGCTGGTTTAGATGCCATTAAATAACCTCCAGAATCTCCAGTGCTGCTAGAAGCAACTAGGATTGAAGCTATGGATTGAAGTTTCTGGCTGGATTTGATTAGGTAGTTTCTTCATCCCACTGCACTTCTGGAAAATTCCAAAGCTGTATATGTTGAGAACTTTCTGGATATATTTGTGTTGGAATGACCAGTGGAACCTTGTGGAAGGAGATGTGAAACAGGCAGAAATCATCATTGCAAAATTGTTTTAAGATGCTAGCCTTCACCAAAAGTAGAAAAAGTTGGAAAATCTTACAGGAGGAACAGTTCTTTAAGGGACTCTGACATAACTTTTTGCTGCAAAAGCTTTGGAAGCAGATGTGTTTCTCAACAATTTGAAAGACATGGTTTATATCACCCTTAAGAAAAACTAAGATCTATTGGGATTGGTTTAGATCAAAGTGGTCATTCCTGAGGGTATAGAAATAGATTAAGGAAGGTCGTTCGCTCACTGTATCTTCTGTAATTCTTTGTTTATATCTCATTTCATACTCTATCCTAGAATGTGAAAGCATTGGAATATTTGGAACTTCTCCTCAATGATTTTTGCTCACTTGTGTGATGGGAAGGTTTGTGCCAAGGGGCTGGACCATGTTACCTTGGGGTGTTAATGAGCTGACCTCAACAGAAGACATGATACGTGGTATATTGCCCTGTTGAGCTTATGCCTAATTTTTAATTTGTATGATTTATTAGGGCTTAATTTTAGAGCACTCTAAAGATGCTAAATCTAAATGCTAATTGTTAATTGCAGAGGCAGAGATGAAAATGCTTGCATATTTAGAGAGTAGCTGAGTTAACTCATCATACTTCTCAAGGTAGTTTGATCTTTTCCTGTCAGGTAATATTGTCTTCCTAGTAGCTTTGACTATGCCAGAAAACTATTATTGTTTCATTTCCTGAGAAGAACTTTGCGCAGTATGTGTGGACAGAGGGAAGAATTCATGCTTAATAAACCTTTGTTTGAAAAAGTCGGTTTGATTTACTCGTAAGGATTTCCAGGCCAGCATTCTCAGCCCAAGGCTGCTGTGATCATGGGGTATACGAGATTTTCTGATACTCATAGTCATGAAAATTCAGGGAGTTAAAAGTGAAGTTGGGACTGTCTACTTTCCCTTTCCATCCTAGCTTGAGGATCTCAGAGGTGGCAGTAAAAAAGGTGAGGATTAAAGTCCTTGGAAGACCGAAATCACTTCTTGTCAGTCCACACTAGATTGCCTCTGAGAGTTAGATTTCATGAGGAAAGCTGGCTGAGGCCTCCAAAGTATTAATCTAAGCCAGTGCCATGTGTAGGGGAACATGAATCTCTGCAAATGGTTCTACTGGGGGTGGGAAACCAGATGCAGATCCCCCAGTGATCCCACAGTGCATCGTAGATTCTCTCTGCTGTTTGCCACCACAGCAGTTCACAGGGATAGCCCTTGATGGCCTGACCTCCGGGGAGACACAAACAGGGCAGAAAAGATTTGCACCCAGAGCTGCCAGACAGAGCCCAAAGTTCCAGCAGCCAGAAAGAGGAGGATGCTCATCTTTGCCTTGCAGTGAACCTCTCTGCAGGGATTTGCATTACAAGAAAAGCTCTGGGAAAGGGTAAATCTCAGTGGCTTCAAAAGCCAGGCTTCCATGGAACTCCTTAGAGTGCTTTCAAAGCAAACTGTCTTAGGCTATTTCATGGGTGCTCATCAGCCCAGAGGAAGCTTCTGGAGAAAGATTTCTGCTGAAACTGCTCTTTGTTAGGCTCTTGGCTGTAAAAGTTTTGTAAGAATATCCTTGGAAGGCTTTTCTGGAGACAAAGGATTTAAAATATCCAAGAAAACGTAGATATTTGTAAACGAAAAAATTACCAAAGACTTTGGATAACTCGTGTGATTGGACCCTAAAAATACACTTTATATCAAGCCCCTGTTATGGCAAGAGTCTGTCACACATTTCCCTTCATGGATTTCTGAGGCTCTTCTGGAGCTTGGTTGGGAACCCATCTGGCTTTTGGATCCCTCCTTTGAGACTGCAGTGATTTGTTTTGTGTTCACAGACTTCTGACTGTTGCTAATGGCCAAACAGCAGGGAGCTAAGAGCAGAGTGGTGAGGAGGGTGCAGAGGAAAGGTCTTTCACCCCATGTTCCTGAGGTTGTCTTAATTAAGGCATAAAGGGCAAGCAGGGTTTTTCCCTCTTATGCACGTTGAAAACAACTGCTTGTGTGTGTCAAAAACATTTCATTCCCTTCGTGGCCTTCTCTGTGTATTGATTTACTCAATTAGTAGTGCATGGTATGTTTTTCTTTTCAACCAAACCGTGTGAGATTTTTGACATTCAAAGGATTGGACAAAGCACAGGAAACACACAAGCTGTTGGAAATAATCTTTGGTACAGGGATCCCTGGGTCTCTTTCCCCCCTATACTTACAGCTGCTACCAAGCACAAAGTACTCCACTTTTCCTGTCTTTGCAAAGTATTTATGGCAATAGAGACATACTTTGTTACCTGTAATTGGTGAGACCCTTATAATGCCACTGACTGCAGGAAAAAAAGTGAATTATATAAAGAAAGAAACCAAACTCAAACAACATTAGTTGTTTTGTTTCTGAAGTGCTGACATCAAATGCTAGACATCAAATGGAGTGAAACAAAGTCCCTAATGTCTTGTTTTTTCGAAAGGATTTAATGATCTCTCCCTCTCTGACAGACAGTTTATTTTGGTCACATTCAAAGCTCTATTTCCTTTGCTCCTGGTAATGGGAGGATGTGCCCCTGAAATGTGTCTGTATGGAAAAAGGTTGGAGTTTGAACTGAATGTTTTAAGGAGGATAATCAAACATTTGTGCTGGTGTGTTCTTCCCACTGTGCCAGATGTGAGCCAGAGACACTGCAGGATCAGAGCACAGAGGCTGAGGTCTGGCCTCCTTGCTGACTTACTGATGGCACAGACATGTTGACTCTCCTCTACGATCACTGTGTTCCTCTTTTCATCATGCAGTGTTGGACTGCAATTAGAAACTTCTTCAGCCACATTCCAGAGGAGCTTTCTGGGCTCCTCTGTTTCATTTTTCACTGCTCAGAGCTCGAGGTTTTGTAGAATTAATACGACTTCTAACTGGAATGAGCAAAACATTTAAAGCAGCTATAAAAATATTGGTAACTCATTTTCCCTCTTTACTGTGTCCTCCTGCCTGTATAGGTTGCTCAACTGGGAACTCATGTTAGTGGAGGAAGGGAACCTGGATATTTCTGCTCAGAACTGGAGGGGTCTCTGTCAGACTAAAGCAAACCTGAAAGGAGCCCTTGGCAATGTGTGAGGGTTGGGATATTGCTGGCTGTAGGAAGCTCTGCTGACACTTGTCAGCTTGGTATAACTCAATAAGGCTGGCCCTGTGCAGTTAAAAGTCTGTGTAACCCACTAAGCAAATTTTGCCTCAAGGTTAAAATGCCAAATTCCAGTAGAATTTAAATATGTCTTCATTAGCATCTTAGGAAATCCCATCATCAGTGACCTGCTGGGTAGCTTCCTTTTATTGTACTTTGTTTTACCTGCCCTATCACTTTAATTTTTTGAAATGAACTGGGCTGATGCTCCTCAGGAATTAAATATCTCATTTCTTGGTAGAGACATTGAGATCAGTGATTTAAAAATCTTCTCTGAAAGAGGTAGAGGGCCACTCCATTTTTAAATTTCATGAAACCAAAAATGCATGTGTTATGAGGGTTTAGCTAGGCCAGTTTGGGTCCTGTAAGTCTCATAAGATGCTTACTTATTTCAGGTTGGTCTGTACGTGGATTGCTATTTCCTGATCTTAGGAAACATTGACTGTTTAGCCAGTATCTGAGGCCTTAAGGATTGTTTAGGTTAGATGAAAAAATAGCTGGTGCAACTAAACACTTTCCTGATACAATTGCATTCATCCAGCCAAGGTAAGCCAGCCTTTCCTTCAGTCAGTCTCCCCCAAAAGTCCCTTTCTTTTGAAATACATCCTCACTTGAAGAACCTCCCATGCATGGGTAAACAGTCAGTCTAGTTTGAGAGTCATGATTTCCTTACCTTTCACTGAAAGGGAAGTTTCATTTTTCCCTCTTTCTATTAAAATGTAAGAAGGTTACTAAACCAGTCCCCTGGAAAATGGTGTGAGCACTTACGAATCAGAACAAGATAGCAGTGAGACAGAGGATCTCAAATACAGCCATATTTGGACTTTGGGAAGTAGAAAATGATTTCTAGGGCTTTTTGTTTAGGCAGCATATAACCAATATTTTTTTTTTCTTTTCACACTCAAAATACTCTGTCTCATCCATATTTTCCTGTACCCTTGCTTCTTGTCACAGTGTGCTGAATAGCGTGGTCCCTAGAAAAACATGGGACAGATGTCTATTGTCATATGAGCTGTGAAGGACCCTAGAGATTAAATTATACACTTAGAGCTGCTGCTGACAGCTCATTGATTTCTGATGCTTTGGAGAAAGGAGGGGAATAAATTTGCTCAGGAGAGGAATAAATTTATTAAGAAGTATTAAACTCTTCATCCCTACCTTGGGAAGGTGGTCCTCTTATGGCTGCAGATATTTGCCCCAGCCCCCATCTGACAGCAGCAGGGTTGCCTGGCTGGGTTTCCCTTGTTCTGCTCTTTGGAGTTCCCTTGTGGAATTGAGTGAGAGCAGCCACCAGTTTGAAGAAGGGCTGGAATCCTCTACCTGCTCCTGCTGGGGTGTTCATAGCAGGACCTTGGTCTGTGTGCAGGGTTAAGGTGGCTTTGGGCAGTTTACAAGGGGCAAATCCCAAACAGCTTTAACTTTTTGAGTCTCTGAGGGTCTATCTGATGTGTGACATGAGGATGCAGCCCACTCATCTGAAGGCATTTCTAGCCTGGTGAATATTCCAAACACGGGAATTTCATACAGAAGCCTGTGAACATCTTCACCAGAGCAGGTCCTGCTCTAAAAACAAAACTGTCCCCTCTTTAGCAGGCAGATCTGATAAAACACAATGAGCCTGGTGCTCTTGGGAGGCTTCACTCACTCTCCTGCTAAAGGCGACTATTCATTCACTCTGCAGCATAATTGCCCTATTTCAAGGCTAGAGCCACCTTCCCTTGGGACAGGTTTCACCTCTGCTCAGCTGAGCATGTGTAGGAGTGATCCACAGGAGCACATGGAAAGCAATTTAAAGCAGTAAATTCCCTGCTGCTTTCGGAAGCTGTTAAATCAGGCAGCTCTGGAGTGAGGAGAGGGTACAATGCAAGAAATTCTCTCATTCTGAATAGTTTTTTTTTGTTGTGAGCTGACATGGCTATTTTCTTCCAATGCTAAATTCTTCCAGTATAAATTTTTCAACAAGGATTTTCTTTTTTCTTAACAGCATGTGGAAGAAAAAAAAACCAAGATAAAGGTGGGAATTTTGATGAATATGCTATGTATTTGTAGTCTGGCATTTCCTCTAACTCAATAGATCTATAATAAAAAAAAATGTTTAGATGCAGATGAGTAATATTTTTACCACTTGTTTGGCACTGATTGATGGAAAGACTCTGTCTTGAATGACAGAAATAGGTCATGAGACTGAGTGAATTAATAATGATAAAGTGTACAGGTCCAGATTCTGCCTGTTTCCTACACAGCAAGGGTTTTAATTCAGGCAGTAAATATCTCCTCTGATTTTGCTTTTGCAGTGGGCTGTGCTGATGTGTGATTTACAGAATGAGGCAGCTCATGCTGTAGAAATGAAGGTCTTTGTTCTGGTTTCTCCAGTAATGTCCAGTGGCAGTGGTGCTTAGACACTGCTACGGTGCACCCTTTCCATCACTGAAAAGTTTCTTCATTAGTTGAAGGCTTCAGCATCTGTCAGTTTTGGGTGGTTTGGTTGACATTGTGCTTTGCCCTTAACCCTTCAGGATGTCAAGTTAACCAGATCTGGCTAAAACACCTCCAGTTAAAGCACTTGGCTTCCTCAGCCTTCTTGTGCTACTTTCCACCCATACAGTGAAGCCACAGGACTGATTTTATGCATGGCCTGGTGGGTTTGCTTGGTTTGATTTTCTGGGGACCTTGAAATGTTTGCACCAACATGAGTTAGCTCCTTCTGATACACATAACTGTTCCTATTGTGTTTGGGAGAAATACCCCAAATAGATTGAGAATAGCCATTCATGGAGGACCCGTTTGGACTGGTTTTTATTGCTAATTTGTGATTAATAGACAAAATCTGCAAGTGAGTATACCCTGTGCTGGATTTCTTGTTTGACCTATTTTACGTAAAATTCCTGGGCAGTGTAACAGATATTAAACCAATAAAGGTATGTGCAAATAGAATACCAGAAGTTTCTCCCAACCCTGATGAAAAAGAGAATACTCTTTCAGACTTTTATTTTTATGTTTTGCTAGCTGATAGCACTTATTACAGGGGTCTCTCTGCTCTAAAATTAGATAGAAAGATTTCAATTGAGTCACGGTTCAGGTTCCATTTGTAAACAGCTCATTAACAATTTCTTTCAGCTAAATGGTTATTAAAATATTATCTTCCTCTCCATCAGATCAATAAGACCATCTCCAGAGGTGTGTGTAGCCAGCTGTAACAAACAGTGTCCATATTTATAGTGAGCCTGTGCTGTTCATGGCTCGTCTATGGTTTGCTAGTGCTTAATATCCACAGCAAAGACATCAAAGAAAATGTGACTTCTCTCTTGTGCCTGGCCAACCTGTTGGTGTCCTGTTATGAGGACTCCACTGAACAATCCACTATACCTGAGGGTGGCCTGACTAACTTGATCAGGGGCATGTACCAACAGTGTAAGAAAGTTGAATCCTTTATTGTAATTTAGGAAGAGAGCCCCCCACTGGATATCTCTGCTTTTAGGTGATCATGTCATCTGCTGCTGGCGGCTGCATTTAAACTGAGTTTAAAACACAGCCAAGCTCAAATCACCAATGAAAGTTGCTCAAGGTAGTCATTCAGCATGCACCAAATAAGATTCTTACCCAACAGGAGTCCCTATGGGGGAGAAGAGAGTTTCAGCCCACTGATTGATCCCAGAAATTACAGTAGAGTCTTCCCTGACTTGTCCCCATCCTTAATTCACCATTATACTATTTCTTTCCCTTTAGGTAGAGCCTGAGTGACCCCACTCATACATACCTTTGTTTCTGATTGGTGTAAAAGTCTCTTGCTCTGCTCTGAAAATTACAGTCAGGGAAGTATAGAGCACATGCTGAGTGAGGGGTGGTTCTACCTTGGGGCAGGTAACTCTTGGATGGAGGTGTGGGTGAACCAAGCTCATCTGCAGAGAGATATCTTGCCACAGTTGCTGGCTCAGCACCAAGACATCTCCTATCTCCTTCGGTGGACAGCTGCTGTGTGATTTATCAGCCACATGGTACCATCAACTTCCCATCCCTGCAAGGATTACAGCAGAGCCTGGCTGCCCTGTCCCCCACTGCTCCCACCTTCATTTCATCCCTCTCACTCTGTACACAAGGTACAGGCTGTGTTGTGCAGGGCATCACTGTGGGATACATTTTGTACATGCCAATTGCATTCCATCCTATAATTTCTGTACTAACTTCTGCTGGAATGTGAATAATATAACTTCCCAGTTTTCTCTAATTTTGCCCACAGTCATCATCCCACACAGGGATAATTGTACTAATTGCCCTTTTTAATATAAAGAAAAAATTAATTGAGAACTAAGGATTGTTATAATAAATTTCCTGGAACATTAAGTAATTTGTTTCTCACAGAGTTGTTTCAGTACTCCTGGTTTCAACCACTATGTACTCAAGTCCATCAGCATCTTGCAATATATAGCAGAGGGATTAGCTTGAAAACTCCTGACTACCTGTCAAGGGAAAGACAGGCACAAAATTTAATTTATGCCCTTCAGTAGCTTATCATTCATCATGGTTTTGATTTTAGACGCCACACTACAACTCTAAGATAGTTTTCATTGCTGGAGGGAGTGCTAGGAACCAGACCCATGTGACATGTTTGCAGGAAGCCAATGTTACAGCAAGGAGGAGAAACTTCATCTCTCAAGTCCTTGACTGGGCTAATAACTGGGCCCCTGCCCCCATTTGTGTCAGCAAACAGCTTTGGTTCCTGTTTTCTGTCTTATGGTTGTGAAAGAGAGATTCACTAAGGAGAAGTAAAGCCCCCAAGCTCTTGAGAGATCAGTGGCAGAGCTAGCACCAGCTGTAAGCCACGGAGAGCTTTTGATGCAAGGTGTTGCCTTGCTGTTTCTAAACATGTTCAGTCAAAACTGTCTGAGTTTTGTGCACCTGTATTTTCTTGTCTCAATTATGTGCAGCTTTCCTCTGTCACCTGCCACATGAATTGCCAACCTGGCCTCTCCCAGAAGCTGCTCTCCCTGGAGGATGATGAAGCTTTTAAACAACCCACCATCACCACACCATCTACAGCAAACTCAACGCCCTAAACCCAAAACCAAAACAAGCCAAACCCCCAAACTGTAACTTCATGTCTGCAGTGCCCTTGGAAGCAATACTGCAATGAAAGCTGCCCACTTGCCTTCTGGACTTGAACCAAGTAGGTTTTTTTGAGAAGCCCAAGTGTGTTTTTGTGCGCTTTCATTCCTCTTTGTAACCAAACCTCAGGCTGAAGTTTCACCTTTGACACCACTATCTCAGAAGTCAACTTCCAAGAAGTTGCACCAGGAACATCAAAATATGTGAAGACCCAGCATGGCTGTTCACTCTTTTTGTCTCTTCCATCCATAAGACTGGGGCCAGGGAGAGAAAGGGCTGAATTTTCTGATGTCTGACAGAAAAACATCTCCCAGGAAGAGATGTTAATTTGGGGATATCTTTTCTATCCAAATACTGAAACTCTTTTGAGGAAGTTCATGTCTCTGAAGCCTCCCCTGGTTCATGAAACTGGTTTAAAAATGATCAGTTAATTAAAAAAAAAAAAAAAAGTAGAATGGGTAGAAGGGGCAGGCACTCCTGAAGGGATTTCCAAATTGTAATGAGTATGTCAGAGGGCATACAGATTTGTGAATTAATGCCATTAAACTGTACTACCTGGAGTAATATTTGCTGCAGAGAACACTTTCAGAGACAGGAAATTTTCTTCTCCAGATGTATAGATATTGGGCTGTGTTGAGAGTGGAGATACCAAGGTTTACTGTAGCTACCTTTGCTTGATGTTTGGGTTGCTGCAATACATTTTCTGCAAAGGTGTTAGAATAAATTAAACTGAATCCCTCAGGGGTTGTGCTTGCTGGGATGACATGAAAGTCAACCCTGGCTGTTATCCCAGGGGGTGTATGTGGGAGCAGATTTGTCTGTATGATTTTACTGTTTTACTTTGAATTAAGCACTCAAACTCGGTTCTCTTTGCTAAAAGCAGAATATGTTGCAGCACTGCTATAACTTGAGAGTTAAAAACCAGGTGAGCTCTCAATTCGGATTGATTGAGAGGTTCCTTCTCTCAGAGGGGTTCTAGCTGGAGTATTGGACTGACCTACCCTTGCAGTAATGCACCAGACAGCAAGGAGTTTGCTCTTGAAATCAGTATTGCTTGAAATGGTGGAATGCTAGGAGGTGAAATGTATTCAGTGGAAATGTTACATTACTCACATGATTACTTCCCTTAAAGACAGGGCTTTTTCATGGTCAAAGTAGTTCATTAATTCAACTGAGGCACTGTGTACATGACAAGGCTTTGATGGTATTTATGAACTATTCCCAATGTTTGATGGATGCCATGAAAGTGAGGGCCAGCATCTTCCAAAAAATTGGCCCTGATAGTTTTTTGAGAGGTGCTTGTGCTTCAGCACCTGATGTCATTATAAGAATTTAATGAATCCCTGTATCTTTACAGCTGACAGCCAAAATGGAACAGGCTGTGTTCCATCAACTCATGGGTTTTGAAGAGTTGTTGAAAAAAAGAAAGAAGTCAATGTTTGGTTCTTGAGGTTCTGGTATAGGGGAAGAAAAGGACTTCTCACTTGTCTTATTGTGAGAGCTGTTTCTTCAAATTCTCTGTGATTTTCCATTCCCTGCTCACCCAGTTAGGAAATGAGTAAAGCTTGTGTCAACCAGTCATCATCTTCAAAGTTCTTTTTCTCCTCATCTGTGTTATTTTAATGAGGAGACCTTCAATTGTTTTATCATTGCTTTGTAGTGATACAACTGTTAATCAGGTGTTAACCAGGGGAACTAGCTCATCACTTTCCTCACATATTTCTATCTTGCAGGATAAACAGCCAGATTTTTGTTCTCTGATTGCTCCGAATTTCCTTTTTGAGACTTCTCCCCCAGCCAATCTTTTTCTGGTTTTACCTATGTGACTGCTCTTTTTCTTTATTAAATGCTGTGTTTAATGGGAGTTGTTTTATTAGCAGCACTGAGAATTGGGCAGCTTTACCCTAAGGTTAGTGACAGTTATTAAAAATAATTAAAAAAAAAAAAAAGGAAAAAAAATCATCCAAGCAGAAGAAAAGCAACATGTTCACATTCAGAGAGCAGAGACAGTTGGCTAACTTGGTTTTGCTTGGCACATGGAGTTTCTCTGCCTGCCACCAGTCTGTACTCTGCCTAGAAATAGCATTCTCCCTCATGTTGCACCCTGATTTGGCTCTGTGGCTCTATTTGGTTTAGAAACTGCTGCAATATCTGACACCACTCTTCAGCCTGGGACATAACACTCCGTGTGGATTGGCTCTTATTCCCAACTCTTGCTGGGCCTGGGTTTTGCTGCCAGGCTACATGCTTGTATTGCAACTTGCCACTAATATCTGGTAATAAATACAGAACTTTCCGCTTATTGCCCTTGATATCTAATTATATTCTGAACTGTTTTTCTTCAATGCACCTCATAATGTCACACTATAAAAGATGAGGAAGGCAAGTTTTAACAATTCCCTGCTTAAAAGTAAAAGGTGATACTCACAGTGGTGAACAATCCCGTTATGTTTTTCCTATTACACTTCCTGCTGTGTACCCAATGGAGAATAAGGACCACTGCTTGATGGCCAAAGACGAAATTTTCATGATCATACCCTAGAGATTTGATAGTTTTCAGTTTCCCATAAAGAATGATGTGTTTTTAGTGTGCTAAGCACATGTAGCCTCTGATGTTTCCAGGACAGAGGATTTAATGGGGTGTCCCAGCAGCTGAGTGTGTCCAGCCAGAAGAAGCAGGAGACACTGCAGCAGTGGGTTCTGCTGGAGTTGGGCACAACACAGGGTGGACAGTGGTGCTTCAGATAAAGAATGGAAACTCGGGAGGAAAAAGCTTCCAAGCATCTTGCAGACTTGGCAAGCAGTGAGGTGGGTCTGCACCTGTAACCACTGGAACGTGGATGGATCTGCCAGGGAGGTCAGCTGCAATAATATAACATTAAAGAAATCAATGTGACCTTGACAAGCACATGGCCTGGTCAGACAATATTGATTCACTAATGACACGCTGTTGCATAACCCTCCCCTGTTTGGGTCTGATGGTTTCTAGACATGATTGATTTCAATGTTTGCAAGGAAGCACGTAAGAAACAAAGAACATAAATTATTCTGTGAAAATTGGTTCTTTAAAGTAAAAATGTTTTGGACAGCAGAGGAGAATTCTGTAGCAGTCTGACAGACTTGTCTGTCCTTTTTTTTTTTCATCATATTTTGAATCTTAGTGCTAACTTCTCAGAGAGTCACAGAAATGTTTGAGTTAGAAAGGACCTTAAAGCCTTCTCTTCTGCAGGCTGAACAGTTCCAATTCTGTGCCTTCACAAGGGAGGTGCTCCAGCCCTCTGATTCTTTTTGTGGTCCTTCTCTGGACTAGCTCCAACATGTCTGTGCTGAGTGCTCCAGAGCTGGACGCAGAACCCCAGGAGGGGTCTCAGAGACCAGCAATACAGGGGCAGAAACACCTCCCTCTTGTGCTCCTCAAGAATAATGAAAGATCCACTCTTCCTGCCCACCACACATCCACAGAGTGCAGTTCATTGTCATAGACTTCTGGCATGAAATACCCAAGTTTTTTGTATGGCAAAGTACCAGAGAACACAGAAGACCTCAAGGTCTTTGCTAAAGGTCTTTGCTTTGTTCTGTATCCATGCAAAAACTGAATGTGCTCAAAGAGCTCAGAACGAGGACAACATCTTCTTTAGGGGGGATTCTTTCTGGCAAGGAGCTTAGGCAAGAGTAGAAAATGTAAGAGTTGAAGACTCTAAACCTCAAAGACTTCCTTTTTGTCTACTTCAGCAATCTCTAAAAAGTTTCTACCTGGATTATTTCAAACATTGTGTGGGACTTGACCTGACTTAGCAGTTCTGCTTCTGCTTTATTGCCTTGTATGCTTTGAGGAACTTCAACTTGATCTATTTTCTAGGGTATATTTTTCATTCTATAACTACCTGTCAATTTGTTAGTTTTGGATTGTGATTTCGAGGAAACTCCTAATTCAGACTTGTGCAGCCATTCATCAGGTAAAGGACATGGGTGAAAAATCTATATAGAAAATAGTTTAATGCTTTCTAGCTCTCTCCTTCCTTTCAGGCACTGCATGAAGGCTCCAGTTCTCATTCACATATGGTTTGCACAACTGAATTGCTCAGATTTGTCTGGGAATTTTGGGAATCAGGAAAGCAACTAGTAAGGGAATATAAAATAGAAGTATATTTATAATTTAGTGTCTTGAGTTCAACCAGAAGTTCGAAAGTCATCCCATGCATTCAGTGCAGAATCAGTCTATAAAACTGAGGAGCCATTGGTTTCTCAGTTCAAGTCCCAGCCAAGGCATTCTTTAACTGTATGAAATTCCTCAAATCAAATAGGAATTGAAAAGTTACATCTTGGCTTAAAAAATTAATTCAAAATGGTTTTCTATTTGTAAAATATTTAAACATTTGCCTGCAGTCTCAGGAATACAAGCAAAATTGTACTACTGCATGAAAATCTTATGAACTAGCATAGAAATGGAAGTCTAGATGCAAACTGCAGTTTAGTAGATGACTTGTATACATAACTGTAAATTATTCCACAGAAGAATTACTTTTTGAGAAATGCTTCATTTTATGACAATTGCACAATGGGCACGTAGGAAAGAAACACATATCTCCAAACACTCACATATACAACGTTATCATATGAAATATTCTCCAGAAGATATTTGAACCTGCCAAAAGCAGACCAGGGCTCTGCTTTCACTGAACTTCTGTGCCTTTCCATCCTCCTGAGTGTCTCTTCATCCTTCCTTCTATCCCTGCTCCTTTGACCAGCTCTGTAGTTTGCTGCAGACCATGCTTTTGCAGTGCATAAAACTGAGAGTCTCTGTGCTGTCAGCCAGTGAAGACAGTTTGTGTTCAGGAAATTGTCCTCTCTAAGTACTGCCTGCCTGAGCCCCTTTGCAAAAGTTTGTTTTTCACTTGACTGGGTTTTTCCAGCTTCTTGCTTGTTTGCTACCTAAATGTGAACACAAGGGAGCACCAGAGGGTTTTTTTATGTTTTCTTTTGCCTTTTTTAGTAAAAAGAAATCAGTGAGTGGGTTAGTTCAGGTATGATCTGGATGGGATCTGTGGCTGAAGTGGACAGCTAAAGACTATTCTTCATTTTTCTTCATGGCCAGTCCTCTTCAGAGAACCTGGGCTGTGTTACTTCCCCACCCAATGGCAGCATCACCCCTGAGGGACATCTCCAGCTGTCACCACCTCCCATGCTGGCTCCAGGTGGTTTAGGGGTGGCCCAGGGCACATCAGGGGTGTTGTGAGGCTGTTGTGCTGCTGTGCTGGTGCCTGTGCAGGGGCAGAGTGCACCCTTCCCACTGGAGTGTGTGCTTTGCCTTTGCAGCTGAGAGCAGAGGCTGCTGTGAGCTCTGCAGGGCACAGAGCTGGGTGCATTAACATATTTATGTTGTTCTACAGCCCAAAGAAGCAAAACTATGATGTGTTAGAGCTACTTATCTATTGCTCATGACTACTGCACTACTTCTGTGTAATCAAGCAGAAAACTATCTTAGGAAGCCCTATTTCGCTTCTTTTGATGTCAAGAGAAAAAAAATTCCCATTTACAGCAGTGGTATAGAAACAGGAAGGAGCAGATGCTGGAAAAAAATTCATTTGAAAATTATCTTGAAGAGGGAGAAAATGTGCAGAAGGGACTATAGAATAAATTTACCACATTTGATTAGGTATGTGACACAAAGAGACCAGAAAATGAAGAAGCCTTTTATAAAAGGGGTTGTTATAGGGCTGGAAACATTGAAGACTAATTTCTGAGGGCTGGGGGTGACACTAAGCAGAAATTTGAAGTGTAATGAATCTTTGTCCTCTCTGCAGGGAATCTGGTGACTCTGCAGTAACTCTTGTCCATGTGAAGGTACCACAGGGTTTAATGTTGTCTTCCCCCAACATGTGCAGGATTCCTGTGGGTCGAGTGGCCAGCACACTCCACTAAGCATTATGGCAGGGTTTGAACCTTCATCTGCTGCAGCCTCAGACAGAAGCTTTTGGGAGAGGGGCAGCACAGTGCACAGCTCATGGGGGGTGAGCATATGCAGCTGTTTTCTATTTGTCTCGTAGTAAACTTGAAGGCTTGAGTTGGGTGCTCTGGTTTGGCTGGGATGGTGCAAGGCAGGGAATCCACTGCATCCCTCTCCTGCCATGCAATCTCTCATGCAGCCTGCAGGCTGCCACCCCAGCCAGCTTTCCCATCTTTATTGTTCAGCATGGTGCCATATGACCTGGAACACCCCTTTGTCCTGCTGGGGTCAGCTGTCTTGGTTGTTTTCCCTCCCAGCTTCTTGCTGGCCAGGCAGCAAAGAATCTGAAAAGTCCTTGACATAGCATAAATGGTGCTCAGCAACAGCTAAAACATCAGCATATTACCCACATTATTCTCATCCTAAATCCAAAACACAGCACTGTACCAGCTAATAGGAAGAAAATTAACTCTATCCCAGCTGAAGAAAGGATAAGCAGTGCCAAAGGCTCTGGTAAGTGCAGAATTGACTAGTCTTAGCCAGTTTAGAGCAGCCTGCACAGTGTGCTGGGTTCAGTTACACTCTGGCCTGCTGCAAGCTTGAGAGAGGCATTAACTTTGCAGATCTCTTTTTGCAGGGTGAGTGTTGTGCTCTTTCCTCATCTGCCTGCTCCTGGGAGCAAGGGGCAGCCCAGCTGCACTTCTTTCCCTGTCTATACTGACTTACTGTTAACATTTCTCAAAGCTTTTTAAATACAAGTAAAAACCTTCTGGCCCCTTTGGGAATACATCTGATTTTTCAGGTTTTATCTTTATCATTGATTTCTTTCCAGTTACTTCAGCCAAAGGTGAGGAAGTGGTGTGTGAAAGATGGAGCATCCCTTTTTTGTAACCAGGCTGTATGTAAGGGTCAGCTGTTAAGCTGAGATTCCTAGAGAAGCCCCAGAAATAGGCACTTTCTGCTTTTGTGCAGCCAAGACAATTACACCAGGGAGAACACTCCACAATGCACTGAATTCTCATTTTTGCTCTTACAGTTTTTTCAATTCCCCTCTTGCTCCCCAGAGGGTAAAACTGGACAAAGACTACATTAGGGATGTATCCTGTGAGGTCAAACCCATTGCAGACATTTAGTGTGGCCTCCACAGGAAGAATTGCTCAACTCCAGTTGCAAGAGAGTGTCGATAAATGATTCCTGTACAGAGTTTACTTTTAAAAGCATTTAAAATTGGTTCTGAGCTGACCTGAAGTAGAACATAGAAGAGCAGAATAACTGACCTGTAGTTTCATCTGATAGGGGTCTTCAGGTCATCATGACATAGCAAGTGGGCCTATATTTAAGTGAAGAACACTAAGAGAAGAGAGAAAGCATCTTATCCTTAGTTGTCAGGGATGCTCTAGCATTGCTTGTAGTTACTCTGTTTTTCTATTAGTTGTAAATTGCTCTTACAAAAGGTCCAGTGTTTTGGTCATTGGTGGGAGAAAATGCATCTTTCATGGTGCAGGCCAAAGAGGAAATGAAAGTTTTTCCAGAAGTTTGCAGCAGATATTTCCAGGACGTTGTAATGCCCTCTGGCATAATGCAGTTCCCAATTCAGAGAAAGGAGGCACAAATAAATGTGCGGGAAGGTTACAGTTTGGTGATCAGTTCCAGGTTTGTTTCCTTGGTTCACCAGCTGCCACACTGGACTATGTTTTGCATAAAACCATGATTTCAAACCTAGGGGACACAACTACCAGATTTCTGAGCATTAGAGAGAGAAGAGGGTGTATGCAGCTGATCTGCCATCCTGCTGGGGCCAACCTTCATTAGCAAATTTATTCCTTGGGGTAAGGATGTAAATAACCTGTTTTTCTGGATGTTCAGCACCACGAGTTCAGCTTCTCTCTCATACACAAGAGATGGGAGTTTGGCCTTCAAGGACCCTAGGTAAAATTGTGCACTTGAGATAATGTGATGTCATCAGTTTGGAAGGAGTTTTTCCCCATCTACTCATCAAAGTCCAGCTTAGACTGAGCATTCTGATTTTTCAGTGCTTTTCCATTGCCCTTTAGGCAGCAGTTATTACTGTGGGTGCTGTATGATCATCTGCCTTGTAAGACATTCTCTGACATGGGTATGAGGGCAGAGTCAAACAGAACAAGGTTTGGGAATTTTAGGTGATCTGTGGTGCTGGCCCATTGTCTTGAACATCAAAGCTGGATGAGGGGATTTCTGACCCTTTTTCCCTGACAAAAGGGACATTTAAATTAGAATAATTCACCTTTCCAGGAGAACCCCACAAACAGCCTTACTAGCAGCCCTGAGAAGGTGAACCTCCATGTGAGCTGGAAGAGGCAGAAATGGTGGGAGAAAGGGAGGAACATTTTACACTGGCATCAATGCCAAAGATGTGGTGCTACACCCCAGTATCTCCACGGAGTCTGTGGAGAGACATAGATGCTTCAAGAGATGCTTTAATTCAGAGCCTTCAGTAGATATCAGCAGAATGTCAACCCAAATGAGTGTCTGACTCATTCCTGGTCTTTCAGTCTCTGCCTGCTTCTCTCTGTGCCCTTTAGCTTGACTGTGCTTGAAGATGTAATTTGATTGCCAGGGCCACCTCCAGTCCCTCCTTCCTCCTTTGTGTGTGTGAGGTTCTCCCACCCTGATTTGTTCCTCCCACCCAGCCTTTGTATAGAGCAACCTCCAACACAAAGTGCCCAAAAAAGGATTGTGCAGTTGTGAGGTTCTTGTCACCATCACACCTCGTCACAGCAGGGAGGTGACTCAGCTGCCACCCTACATGGCTGGGATGTGTCACCAAGTGAATGATGACATTTTTAAAGGCAGCAAAGTTTGGAAGAGGAGTAGAAGAGAGAGGAGGAATCAGGCTATGAAAGGACATTGGGGAACATCAATGTTTTCAATAATCTGAAGCTTTTAGTTTAGGAAATACGCAGTTTAGAGAAGTGTGATATTGTCTCCTGAGCATGTTGTGACCTGTTCTATTCTTTTTTTTTTTTTTATGGTAAAGGGAAGACTGGTCTAGTGCTTAGAGATTTTGCATATGAACTGAGTAATTTAAATTCAATGCCCTGTTCTGCGGCAAATTTCTTTGATTTCTTTTACCCCAGCTCTAAAACAAGGTTGGAAATAGCACTCCATTTGTGAGACCATGGGGAGATTTCAGTCACAGTCGATATACATTGTTGTCATGGAGTAGATCTGTTTGATGGACCCCCCCTTGGTGCATCAGTTTGTGCAGCATTGGGAGCTCTTTTGATGGGTAAAACCATGAAAGTGCAAAAGTTTATTTTAGCTGTTCTGGAGGACAAAATGGATTCACTACTTTTGGTGGCAGAGCTTGGACTAAAAACAAATCTACTAAGTGGTATGTAGACAAATGGGTGTCAATGCTGTCATGGAAATGAACATATGGAGGGAGCTTTTCCTGACAGGTCAAGGTACCTGCATCCTTCAGATACTAGAAATGGTGACATAGGAATTGTTGAAACCCAAGAAATTAGTCTGGGGTTTTGGGGAGAGACACTTTATAAGCATGGGAGTTTTTCACTTCCGTAGATAAACCTCGTATTTCTCATATTTACTCTTTGCAGCAATGGACAGCTTCAAGAACTGCTAATGGAGGAACAAGTCAGGTATAAACTGGGGTTCAATCCACCACAGACTGCTTTGGTTACTGTGTAGAAATTAGGTACAGTGAGCCTTGGTTTATTTGTAAATTGGGGAAAATATCCTTATCCTACCTCATAGTGTTTCTTGGTCCTAAAGCTAATTTATCAATCTTTTATAGACCATTTATGTGCCATCCTGACGTCTGAAACTCTAGAGCCTCATTTGGACATAGCCTAAAACAAACTTCCCTGTTGCTTCAGAGATATTGTGGGATCATTTCGAGGTGTTAGCCATAAAGTCCTGGCCGGAGTCTGAGTTTAGACTGAGTCTGAGTTTAGTCCCATCCTGTTTCCCAGAGAATCTCCTCTGTGTGTTCAGCAGGACATGCTCTTGTCTGTTGTATGTGTCTGTTGTGGAATTTTAAAGCAGCTGACGTGTATCACCCCAGAGAGCTTCATGCTATAATTGGCAAATCTCTGTGTACAGTAAACCGGTGCATGGCATTTAAGTGTTTTGAGATTCCTTTGGGGAGAAGAAAACTTAAATAGCTGCATGAAAGAACCTTCTGTTTAGATGGGGAAAGCCTAGATATGTCCTTTCTTTGGTAGAGCTGTGATTCCATATCCAGTGCTTAATGAACAGGTGACAATGATAAATGCTGGAAGAATATTGTTGAACAAATGTTTCAACCCAGCAGATGGAAACATGGACTCATTTAGTCTTTAAGAGTTCAGAAACATGAAAGGAAGTTTGTGGAATGAATCTTCTGTGTCAAGAAGTCCAGGTTTGTGCTGCCAAAGAAGTTAACTGTTTTACTAACTGATTAAACTCACTTTAAAACAAGTTAGGAATCACTGCTACCAACAAGTTGATTGACAGTCCAGCACTTGGGATTGGAAATCATTGTACATTCCCCAGCTAAAATGTCAATGTATGTTAATTCCTTCCTTAGTGATAATTACTGAAGATTTATATGGAGAATGATCACATTTGGTTTTGTTTTTGTTTTTATAATCAAGGTTCCACTTGTGGGATGGTATTTTTTCTCTTCCTGATGATATTGTTAGCCTTATTTCACACCACTTCTGATCTTAGTAGCTCTTTGTGACTGTAGGTGACAGAACTGTCTGCTTTATCCCAGCAGAATTCTTGTAATGGTCTAACAGCTCTCTCTTACTGGAAAGAGGGCACCACATGTATTACAAAGCTGTTTTTCCCCCCATTCCTGCATTTTGTTAATGTCATCTGCTTAAAAACTAAAACAACATGCTCTGTCTTTTTTTTTTTTTTTTTAAATATTAGATCCTGCCTTAAAGCCACAATTCTTATTAGTCTCTAACTGCATGCTTTGACTGTGATCCTTCAGTGCACCCACTATGATTCCTTCATTCTTGCCCTTGGCCAATTTCTGTCACTTTTTGAGTTTAATTTTGTAAGTGGAAAGGCAGAATAAGATGGTGCCTTATGGGAATTCACTAGGAAATTTCCATGGCAATGAAGGTTTTATTTTTCAGTGGGAAAAGCAATCAGTCTCAGTTGTGGGGGGCGGGGAAAAAAGGCAGAAAAAGTTATTCTGGTAATTGTTGAGGAAGATTGACATTGAGGTGCAATAATATGTAGTCCCCACTATGTCTTGTAGAATCAAAACACTTCTTAAGGTGTGCACGTGTTGTGGAATTGTCTCAACACCAAACCTGAGTTTCTAGTTATGTATAACACAGTAATAAAGATGTGTTTGGGGGAGGAACACAGGTGCTTTTGAGTTAATACAGATCCAAATCCACGCAGCATCCTGACTGTCAGACTTCAGTCACTGCTCGTCGAAGTTCTCTGAAGGAAAACTTTTTGCTGAATGGTTATTGACTTCAAATTTTCTTGTGAAAATTTTAGTTGCTTCTAAAAAGCATAAACACACAATGCTGCTTTTCATAAAAGCTTTTTAAGTGAGTCCTCATTATCTTATGAAAAATATGTTCTTTTAAACCCTCTCACAGGGCTGGGAGGAATGAGCAACTTGCATACTTCTTCAAGTCTCTGCATAAATAGGAAAGACAGCAAGAAATGGGGGGAAAATGGAAGTGCTTAGAAAAACTTGTAAAATAAATGCCATTATTAAACATGCATAGTTTAGTTTTGAATCTTCTTTATGGGGAAAACAAACTGCCTG
This sequence comes from Brachypodius melanocephalos, assembly GCA_013398615.1. Taxonomy (NCBI): domain Eukaryota; kingdom Metazoa; phylum Chordata; class Aves; order Passeriformes; family Pycnonotidae; genus Brachypodius; species Brachypodius melanocephalos. The sequence continues at coordinate 2,907,583 of VZSR01000514.1, forward strand.
CTGATTGTTACAAATCTCAAGTGAAAATACGCATTTTATTTAAAATTTTGAAAACGCCTTTCCCCCCAAACTAGCTGTATTTTTAATGAAAATTTCATATGAAGAGGTGAAAATGTGGCAATCTAGCTTCTGCAAGTAACACAGTGTGAGTTAGCAGGAAGCATGAAGTGCAGGGAGCCCTGAGGAGCAGCTACCAGAGTCTGCTTTGGGAGGATGAGAAGCCACGATAGAGCCTGAAATCTGGATAGTATCCCAGATGGGGAAAGAAAAATGGTGCTTGTAGAGCCTCCTGCCTTCTGTTGCTATCCCAGCCCCATCTGGCTGTGGTTTTGTGGCAGCTGTGATGGAGAGAGATGCTTGTAGCATGGGAATCTTTGGAGCTGGAGAAGGTTGGCTGGCACAGAGGGAATTATGTGCATTTACCTTTGACTTGATCCACAACCAGTTTTAGACTGTATGACAAGTAATTGTAAGCAAATCTAATAGAGACCTAAATTAAAATTATTAATAATTACATTAATTATTAATTTTCCTCTTTTGGACTTTTCAGCAGACTATAATGCTGGTCCTTAACTCCAGAAAAGGGAGGGAAACGACAAAAATCTGGTCCTAGTGTCTCTGCTTTCTTTGTAGGTGTACCGTGTCTCCAGCCTTTGGTGATGCCTGACAGCAAGCCACAGAGGTGCATGCTCATAGCAGATGCCTGCTAACTTCTGGCAAGGGAAGGCAGCTGGAGGCTTGGAGTCACCATTTAGTATCAGAGCTATGGACTGAAATTCTCTGCCTTTGAACGTGTGAGTAGGCTTGCTTGGTTCTTGTCATATTCCCTTTCCCTCCTTACTGAGGAGGCTATAACATCCTCCTAAGATGCAATTCCTGAAAATGCTATTACAGAAATAGTTCTTATGGTGGAAGGATGCATCCCCATCCTGCTGCTGCTGGAATCTGCCTTCCCTGCTACCACAAGCACTGGGAGCTGCTGTCTTACACCTGACACGGAGATGCAAAGCTGCTCACATACCCTGCCTTTACAGTGTGTGCTTCTCATTTTGCCTGCTTGCTCTGATTGTGCTCCAAGGATCACTGTCAAAGGGGTCAAACTGAGGAGTGTGATCCTCCCACCACAATCCTGACAGTGTTGAAGTCAGATCAGAAATCAGTCTGTAAGAGATGAGTTTAGTGTTTGGATGGCTGGAATTCATCTCTCTTTCTGGTCTGAGGAAAGAGTTTAACTCTTGTTCTGTCTGGTATCAGACAGATGGGCTAGTGGAAAGGAGTGTTGCTGACCCTGACCTTGGTGTTGGGCAATGTCATGGAGCAGTGACATCACACAGGACATATGGGACAACCAGGGGATCAGCCCCAGCCAGCATGGGGTTGGGAAAGGCAGCTCCTACTTGACCAGCCTGTTCTCCTGCTCCAAGGGTGATCTGCCTAGTGGATGATGGAAAGGCTGCAGATGTGTCTGCCTGCACTCCATCAAGACATTTGACACTGTCACCTACAGCATTCTCCTGGAGAAGCTGTCTGCAGATGGATGGGATGGGAATACACTTCACTGGGTTAAAAACTGGCTGTGTGGCTGGGCCCAGGGGTGGTGTGAATGGTTCTGCACCCAGAGGGCAGGCAGGCATGACTGGTGCTCTCCAGGGCTCAGCACTGGGGCCAGTCCTTTTCACATCCTTTGCAATGACCTGGATGAGGTGATTGAGTGCATTCTTATCAAGCTTACAGACAACACTAAGTGGAGCAGGAGTGTTAATTTGCAGTGGAGTAGGAATGCAGAGGGACCTGGACATGCTGGATTGAAATTCCAGTTGTGTGAGGTTCAGTAAGGTGAACTGTCAGGACTGTGATGTGTAATACTTTTTCTTAACTTGATGTGCTGGTTCATGTGCTGTGCTGATCTGGAGCTCTTTAAGTGTGGATGCATGAGACAGGCTCTCAGACAGTTTGGCCTGTGTCTGATACCTGCTGCTCCTTCTGTGCACAATATAAAATCTGCATTTACTCTCCAGCTCTTCTAAGACAGTGCTGGTTTGATGGCTACAAATTATTCATTTCTCTTCCTACCCTTTGTACAGTCTGCTTAGCATGAAAACAGTTCTTGGCAGTGACAGTCTCTGCATCACATCCAATATCACAGAGTCCCAGGTGTGGTGTGATCTTTAAGTGCATTTTCAGTACCTCTGTAAGGAGTTCTTGCCAGAGTACTGAACCAAATCCTGTTGATGTGGGTGCATTTGTACTACAATGAAGTTCTCCCTCTTCTCTCTCAACTTGGTTTCCTATTTCCCAGACCCAGTGCTGACATCAGGTACGTGTATCTTGTCACATGGACAATGGCTCCTTCTCGAAACTGAACTATTCCTGTCTCAAAAGAATGGAGAATTTTGTGACTTACCCTAGGGCACTGCGGTGTAGCTGGCAGCAATGAAAAAAAAAAGCTACAGCAGGGAATGAAGGAAGTTCTTTTCTAGATGATTTTAAGTTCAGGATGTACTCACAATTGAGCTTTTGTTTGCTGTTGTTCTTTTTAAATAACTAAAAATTCAGGGAGTGTATTGGGGGAAGCCTCTTCGGTATGTTGGGTGCTCATCTGTCCCGGAGGATGTGGTGTGAACAGGGTGGACAGTTTCCTTCTCTGTGCAGAACAGAGCGAGGATTGTCTGAGTATGAGAAAGGCAAAGCAGTGATCCTTCAGACCATGGCCTTGTTACTCTGTGCTTTTATGTTTGAAATCAGGAGATTCTTTAGCTCAGCAATTTGTACTGTGCTGTAAGACAAAATGAATGAAAAGTGCAGTCTAGGGAAAAGACTGAGGCTTTCTTGGGTTTGCGCTAAGCTTGCCCCCTTGGTATCTTTGTTTTTTTGTTTGGCATTTTTTTTTCCCTTGAGATTTGCCATTTCTATCAAAATATGTAGAGAGGTCTGGGATTTTGTTTTCAGAACTTTAGAGAGACTGGGATTTGAAGGAATACATGCCATCACCCTTATTGTATATATGTTACAATATATTGAAGTATTGTATAATACAAAGCTGAATTTTTCACATTTTGGCATTGTGTATGGTTTGATTCTTACCACTGTGACATTATTCTTCCACTTCAGAAAGATGCATGGCTTTAGAGCTTTGGTGGAGGAGGGAATGTTTGCCTGTGATGATGCTGATACCAGCCTTTACTTTGGGGTGAAATCGTGAGTAGGATTCCTGGGTAGCTTGGTCTCATTTGTCAGATTCCAAACTCCAGAGTGATGTCAATGAAAGGAGACGTGGAACTAGATAACACCCCCAAACTTTCTTGTGTACGTGCCTGTATTCATCAGTCCAGTGAGCAATCTCTCTCCCTCACACCTGAGGGTTACACTGCACTGCTGCTGGGCTGAGGTCACACATCTCCACGAGCTGTCCACCTCTGCAGCATCTCTGCTCAGGTTTGTGTTCCTGAGGTGTGCTCCTGGCTGGTAGCTCTGCCTCAAGCCCTTCTTGTATTCAGTTCAAATGAGACAGGAAAGGACAGTGGAATTCCAGCCTCTCCTTGACTCTGTAGAGATTTTTAAAGATGTACTGTTTTACTTCTTTCTTCTAGAAGACTCCATGCATGTCTTTCCTGTTTGCAGGGGTTTGGATTTGCCAAGCCAGTTCCCTTGCTGGTGGGCACACCTTTTCCTGTTATAAAAACAAGCTGCAGGATACATATTCTATTTGTTTCAGCACCTTTGTAAACCTTGTTTCAGAAGATGAGCTGTGGAGCTGGTGCTGGATAAGGAGTAAATGTGATGAATGGCATTTCCTACCCTCATGTTCAGGCAAGCATTCAGGTTTGTTTCATTTGCATGGAAGTAGAAGGGTATGAATAGCGACTTGAGTGCTGCTTTCTCTTCATTATTCACCTAGTTAAGTCCCTGTTTTGCTGTGTTTGCCTTTCCTGTAATCACCTATGTTCTTACCTCCACATGCTTTGGATGTGCCTTGAGAGATTCAGCTCCTGATGTAAATTTTGAGTAACTGCCTTGAGTTTAGGGGACCTGTTATTTAGGTACAGCTCTCTCACAGGTCATGGAATTAGGGCAATATAAGCCAGAAATGAACCAGGAACAGTGTTCTGGTAGCTCTTGACCTCCCCCAGGGACAGATGCTGGTCCCATTGCCTTTCCTGTGATATTAGCTTAGAGTTGCTCTATTCTACCCCCTAAAACAGCTTGACTCTGCTGCCTCTTGCCCAGGGGTGTTCCATGCCACAGGAGGGTAAAAGGAGGAAAGAGAGGCACACCCTGGAAAAACACTGCAACTATCCCCAGCATTAAACTCTGAGTTTTTACCCACCTTTCTTATGTGAGTTTTAAATTGGCCACAGCCAGTTGCATTAAAGGTGAGGCCATGTCCTGCATATTACATACATGAGTTCAGAAGTGACAGATCTTTCTGGGGAGCTCCCAGCAACAGCAAACACAGAGCAACTAGAGGCAAATGAATGAGTGAATGTTTTATTGTTGGACTGTGTAATGCTTTATTGTGCCACGGGACGGGAGTATTTGATGTTGTGCTGGTCACCAGTTCATGTGTGAAGCCTCAAGCATTGATCTGTGGGGGTTAAATGCATGCTGGAGATGTTTTCTGTGCTGTGCCACTTCAAATTCTCTCTCAAGATTCAACACATTCAAAGCAAATAATTTTCTGTTTCTCATTTGCCAGTAAATGCGTGCCATTTAGTTTGTAATTGGAGCACAGTATGCTGCGTGTGTCTCTGCTAAATCATGAAAAGTGGTCCATTTTCTAAATTGCACAAGTATTTGTCACCTTTGTTTTAAAATGAGAGCCATAAATTTTATGGGGCATGTGAATATATGTGTTAGTTTTCCCACCCAGGTGAATAAGTCATACTGTGATCTGACATGGGCTTTATGATCCTGCTCAGGTTATGTTCTGCACTAATTTTTTTTCTGCTGCTTCTATATTTAGAATTGAGCTTTGAATTTTTTTTTAAGGAAACAAAAATACGAGAAAAGAAGGCATGTCAAAAGGGCTGTGCTTCTACATGTTTTTCATGAGCCAGGAGATGCAATGAGCTGTGGCAATTTGGCATGCTGGAGGTGCTTGACAGTCCATTGCGTATTAAATATGGTACATTTAAAAACTTTGATTTTACACAACTGCGGATCCGTTTGATTAATGTGTTTTCTAGGGAGTTTTTAAATACTTGTATTGGCTGAGCAAAGTCCACTAATGCTTAATGGGGCATGACAGTGGCCTCAGCCTAGCTGTGATGTGGAATATCAGCTGACAGGGGAGACAGAAAGGGTTATGTTCCTAATCTTATGGGGGATGAAATGCAAATGAATTAATGGAACAGAATTCCTTCACACTTCTGGAAATGCAATATTTTTTTTCAGGTCAGCAAACATTATGAAAACCTTACCATCTCTGTCTCTGAAGAAACATGTGCCCTTCAAAAAGTGAGAATGAAACTTCTCTAATTTTTTTTCTTTTACTGATACTACCATTTTTCCTTGAACATGTGGGATGTTCTTGGGGTTTTTTTTTTTTTGGTGGAGGGGCTGAGGGAGGGAAATGGGGACAATTTGCAAACAACGTGACTTAACATGATAGGAGTTAATCAGAGTTCCTGTGCCAAGCCAGCACTAGTCAATAAAAGCACTGCTGCTCTTTCTGAGAGAATAAACATCTTTGTGCCCTTCAGCTGTCTCTGTGTTTTGGTGGGGGAGAGAAAAAGGGCTCAAGGACGTGGTGTAGGATTCCTGTCTGTCTATTATTTGCAATATACACGGCATTTGTAGCGCAAGGAAGATGGCAAAGTGCGGTGCAGCAAAAAGTGCCAATACAGAGTTGGAGCGGGGTTTTGTGATATGCCTAAAAGAGCTTTTGGTAATATTTTTTTCACAGTGGCTCAAAGAGATTGAATTTAGGCCACTGCCAAGAACTGTTGAAAACCCCATTTTGGGCTCAGGTCCTTTTTCTGATGTTAACTCAACAGGAGCTTTGTGAATTTGTGATGCAGGATTGAAACCGATGAGGAAACAGAAAATAAGAGGAAATCTGGAAATGCTCAGAGTAGTTACTGGGTGCAGGGTGGTTGGGAGGATGACTGCAGGGGGATGAACCTCTCTTTCCAGTGCATGGGACTGAGGTGTGGGCTGGCTTACAGGAGCTATGTGAATGTTGGCTGGAATAAGTGCAAGGACTACAGACAGATTGACCCTGATCTTACTGAACTTCTGCTCTCAAGGACCGAGCACGTGGATAGTGGGATCTTATCCTCAGCAGGAATTGCTGGTCTATTTAAAACAGGACTCTGTGCTTACCTCTCTGGGTTTCACTGGTCTCACCTCAATATTGGTATTTATCCATAAGAAACCAGCTTGAGCAGAAATATGGATACAAGATGCACTCTAACACTGACCACCTTTAGCTAGGTTTACTTTACACTTCAACAAAATGTTGTCAGCATCTTGTCCTGCCAACATCAGTACATTTTCTGAGATTCAGAGATGATTTCTGTCCTGTTCTAGCTCTTCTCATCATCAATTGCCAGATTTTCACAAGGCAGAGTCACTCAGCAGGTCTTATTTTCACACAGACCAGTTCCCTGTTCATTGCTTAGGGAGTCATAGGGTGATTGTAATTTATGGCCATACTAAGGAGGCTTTACAGGGGATTTAAGCAGATTTAGCATGGACAGGACCAGACAAAACAATGATTTGGCTTCCATTTTTGTAATTACACAATATGAGAAGGATTTTCTGAGCCAGGTACCCAAGGAGTGGTGAGACCTACTGTCCTCTCTTATAAATTGAAGAGTTGCCTCAGAGCACAAAGGTCTCATTAGATCTGGAAATTCAATGCCTTGATCTATCATAGATGTTTTAAGATTAATGTGGAGGAAGCTAGGTTTCTTTTAGTATTTCACAATTTGATTTTAGCCTGGATATTATTTCCCAATGGAGAAGGAGTTGTTTACTTGGGAAATATCACAAGTGGTGGAATATTGAGAACTGAGCAGTCATTTTTGATGCTTACACACAGACATCACCAAGACACAGGGACACTTACAAAATGCAATGTTCAGGTAGATTGACCAAGAGAAGTTTTACTAAACCTCAGTAACTCAAGGAAGGTGAGTGCATACCTAGCAGTTACCATGAGTGCATAATGAAGGAGGCATCCTAACTTTTGTCTTTGAAATGTATTGTATGATTCAGAGACACTACAGTGTATAAATGATACCACCTTCGTTAACTTAAAAACTGTATCTTCCTGATTCAATCCTGTATTTCCAGTGCTAATTAAAAGCACATCCTTTGACTCCTGGAGAGATTCTTTGAAGTGGTGCAGCTTAGAACAGGCTGTGGTTCTGAATTTCTTTCATTCTCATTTGCTTATATTGACAACCAGGATAAATCTGAAGGCAAAAAGTAAATTTGTTCTCCTTTTAATAGGACCACTCATGCAAGGGGTCTGGGATTAGATTTTAAATTGGCACTTTTAAAACCTTTGATACAGTTACAGACTCAGTGAGCCATATTTGCCTTTCCTACAGCTAGACCTAGCTGGAAATTACTTTCCTCCTTTGTCAAAATATTTTCTAATAAACATTTAGCCTTTCTGCTAAAAACAGTTCAAAACACTCAACAACTAATATAGTTTGGCTGAAAATAGACAGCTTTATTTCCTCTTCTAGAGAAACAAAACAGACAAACGAAAAATAGCTAGGAAAAAAGTAGACAACATCTGGGAATGCTGTTTAAAAGAAAATCTTGAGGAAGGAAAAGAGAGAAAAGAAGCCCCAAATGAGCAGTTTCACACTTCTGATCATCAGTGAAGACACACCTCCTCCTTGCACCTCCTTCTTCACCTTCCTCGGGTTCCTTTGCATTATCTCTTCCCTGTAAGAAATAAAACAGTTAAAGTCAGATGGCACACACAGCCCTGCTGCTGTGGCTGTGAGAGAACTGCTCATCCCTTGTGACTCTGGTGGTGACAATCACATAGTGAGGCCAGGGCAGGTGCCCTGAGCATTCTGCAAGGAAACAGAGTGCCTCAGTCTCTGCTGGGGCTGTCAGGGGTTTGCATGTCTGAATGTGCTGTCTCTGGAAGAGATCAGTGAACTCCTCCCTGTGAACAAGGGTGAGCAGGGGCTGGAGCTGGTTTTGTGTGCTCATGAAATGGCTTGATTTTCACACTGTATCCTGGGTGTTCGGGTCTTCAGTGTCTCCAGGTTAGGACTGGAGCTTGTATTTAAAGAGCAGTGCCCAGATATTTTAAAAAGATGTTTCCAGTACGAAACCTTTTTTGTTGTTGAGATTATTGTAACAATCTAGGCTTTAATATTGCTTCTCTTGGGAGACATTGGCGAGGACTTGCTGATTGTACTTTCTCTGAGTACACCTTTATAATCATTGCTATGCAAACCAGCATAAATGCTACTCCTGCAGGCACCTGTGTCCTTCAGTCTCAGCAAGAATAGATCAATGCACCAGGCACGATGAGGAGGGCTGTGGAAAGCCAATATGCAGGTCTGGGACAGAACAAGACTTCTGAGGCAGTAGAATTGGGAAAGGGAGCATACAAATAAGGAGAAACTCCCCTTAGAGGTGTAGTCCCTGTCAAAAATAAGTTTCAGACCTCTGCTCAGAGCAGTGAGTGAAAGGAATTTAAGGTGTAGAAGACCTGACCAGAAGGCAGAACAGCATCAAGATTCCTGGGCTGTTTAGCTAATTTTGCCATTGACACTATCATAGCTACCCAGCTGAGCCTATTCTAACTTCATATCCTTTAAATAATTTGAAAAATCGATGTATAACCTGCATCCCCCTTCAAGATGCAGTTTACAAAGCCCTCTGGGATCTGCTGGAAGAAGGGGACAGGAATGTCACACCCATTCTGCTGCTTCCTCTCGGGGCAGGGTATATTCAGAGCAGATGGGGTTGCCAACTCACTGCATCATTGTGGAGGTATTTGCTCAGTAATGAATGAGGCAGAGGAGCAGGCTGAGAATTCTGCAGTCCAACACCCCACTGAGTCTGCTCAGATGGTAATGTGGAGTGTCTGTCCTCTTCAGGGATGTAAAGCACACCATCTAAATGCAGAATAACAGGGCTTTTAGAAAACTGGGCCTCTAGATACATGGGAAATGGAGAAACGAAAAATTAAATGAAGGCAGGTTTGTTTTTTATTTTTTTCCCCTCAAATGAAGAGTGATCTCTCCTTGCAAATGATGAGAAGCCTGAAAGATAATGCACCAGCTGGGGGCTTCTGTATGGGTTTAACTGGAGAGAGGACAACTAGCAGCAGCCAGTGCATTCCAGCAAAAAGATTGCTGATAATCACATCCCTGCATCAATCATGAGCAGTAGAAATTAGGGAAATAAGGAAGAAGATAAAAATCAGTAATCTTCCTTACATCTGATGAAGCCCTCTTGGACATGTGATTTCTGCTGGGCTCTTCCAAGGCATCCAGGTTCATTCTTGGTGTTACAACTGTTACAGATCACTATTGCTTTGGTGTGCAAAAATAATGCCTAAGTTGGGTTTCACAGCATGAGGACTGTAAAGAAATACAGTAAATAATATCCTCAAAAACCTCCTTTGAAAAAGGGGGAACAAAACTATCTTTCTCTCCAGAATTTACCTGACACTGCTGACATTAGAGAAAGAAGGAGAACCCAGAATAATAGGCCACTGTCAGTGCCTATTCCATTCTTTATAGAAATACGTGCCAAAATAAAATTATTTTTGGCCATAGTCTGGCAAATGAGCAAACACTTAATCTTGGTGTCTGCTCACAGTTGTTTGATTTCAAGATGATCCGATCCAAATCTTCATTTAATTATGTCAGCTGCCTCCAGGGCTCCCTGACCCTGTGTGTGTGATGTGGAAACAGGTGACAAGAGCTGCTGAGGGCTATGGCTGTGGATTCTGTCTTTAGTGAATTATTTTTAGGTGCCAATGTATTTTGGATTCTCATGCACTGCTTTGTTTTTAATGGGGATTGTGAACTTGAGTTAAAGCAGCACTTTCAAATATTTTTATTTTGGTGATGAAAAATGACATAAGATGGTAATGTGTGCTTGCAGCCCAGAAAGCCAACCTGCAAAAAAAGGAACAGGGCTAGAAGGTCGAGATAAGTGTTTCTGCCCATTTATTTCTGCTCTCTGAGACCCCTCCTGGAGTATGGTGCCCACCTCTGGAGCACTCAGCCCAGGAAAGGGATGGACCTGTTGGAGTAATGACCACAAGAGTGATCAGAGGGATGGAGCACCTCTCCTGTGAGGAGAGGCTGAAACAGTCGGGTTTGTTTATCCTGGAGAAGGGAAGGCTCCAGGAAGGCCTTATTGCAGCCTTTCAGTATATAAAGGGGATTTATAGGACAGGAGAGGCTTGTTACCAAAGACCTGTAATGACAGGACAAAGGTCATTGGTTTTAAACTGAAAGAGGAGATGTTACATTGAGCAAAAAGAGTTTGTTTTTTTTTTTTATGATGAAAGTTGTGAGACACTGGCAAGGTTCCCCGGGGAAGCTGTGGATGCCTCATAACTGGAAGTGTTCCAGGTCAGATTGGATGGAACTCTGAGCAACCTGGTCCAATGAAAAGTGTCCCTGCCCATGGGCAGGCAGGTTGGAATCAGATGACCTTCAAAGGTCTCTTCCCATCCAAACCATTCCATGATTCCAGGAAATATTCTTATGAAGGGCAATGAGAAAGGGAGACAAAATAAGGGGATGAAATCTGTTGTAGAAAGGAATATAAAGGGTAAATGAGCATTGCTTTCAAGAGCTTTGCCTTGGTGTCTGGGCAAATTAAAAAATCCTCTGAAGAGAAGGAAATCCTGCTCCCTGTTCCTCAGGTGTCCCTTGCTGCACCCATGGACTTCCAGCTTAGGCAGAATAGGAGGAGGCTAAAGAAGAGAAACTCCTGGGGTTTTCTTTGTGAGGTCTAGCAAGGAGAGAGAAGTGCACAAGCAAGAGCAAACATAAAAGGCAGCTGAGGGTTCAGCCAGGAGTGCCAAGAGCAGTGTTACATTGCAGGTGTGTGTGCAGCTGCCAAATCTGGTGAGCAGAGATTTCGTCCCTCTGGTCTCAGCTCATCCAACACTGCTACAGATTTTTCTTTTTCTGGCATGCAGGGGACGCATATCAGTTGTTTTGCTACCTAAAAAAGGAGCCTCCTATTCTGGCAGGTGTGGAAATCTAAGTGCAAGACCTGAAGGAACCCTGAATTCAGAATTAGAGGTATTAAATCACTTCAGCTGCTGCAGGAAGACGTGTAACCTGCGTGTGAATGGGGTTGCTTGAGCTCCCTCCTGTGTCTATTTGTGTGATAAAGGTGGGCCTCAATGAGAGACCTAAGCAGGAAAAACTCTACTTGTCAGCTTAAAGCACTTCTGAATCTACTGTGCTGGTGATGCAGTGATGAAGAGAATATAGAGGAAAGTCTAGCAGGAAGAATAAGAAATATTCTGTTCAGTCTGGAAAAGTTAATTGCAACATAAAAATGCTATTATGGTAGTAATGAGAAATCCACTTGTGAAAAGCAAAGTGTCAGGCTGAACTTGCTATTTCCAAAATTTACACCATAACTCAGGGTTTCATTGAATAAAAAACCTTGTTTAAAAATTCTTTAAAGAAAAATTTAAACATTTAAAGAGAATATTGTTTCTGTTAAGGTATTTGTGATTTTTTTTTGTCTCTCCTTTCTGTGATTTTCACTGAAACCAGAAATCTCAGTATTTCAGAATTTCAGATCAGAGGTCTTTGAAGATTATATTCCAGCTGATTTCTTTTTCTGCTTCTGTGTTACTTTCATTGTTTCTTTTGCCACATTGTCAAGCTTCCAGGGCTGATAAAATACTGAAGATGTACACTGTGAGGAAAGCGAAAACACACACAAGTCCATAATGGAAAAAGAACAAAGCAACCTAAAACCTTTAGTTTCTCTGAGTAAACTGCAAAATGTAAAAAGGTGGAAAAAGGAGAAGATCCTTTCCTTCCCTCAAAATGAGAAAACTGAACTTGAGATGCTGTGTGGCCAAATGAAGGGCTTGTGTGCCTTTAAGTTTCTCTTTTCCATCGAGGCACCTTGTGAGCCCTACAAGAAGCTGCCATTCCTTTCCAACAAACCTCGTTCTCAAGGATCGACAGCTTGTAACTTTGAAATGATTTTTGAAAAGGGGAGGAAAAAACCCAACCCAAAAAGGCAACCCTGTGAATGGAGAGCATTCACAGAGAGGGATAAATTTGGGTCCAAACGCTCCCAACCTGTTTTTTTTTTTTCTTCCAGATCTGATTTGGTGCTGTCCAGAGGGCAATGGAGTGGGGTCAATAACGAGGTGTGGTCATCAGTCTCTTAACTGGCCTGAGAGAGAAATCCTTTGGGTATCAAACTTATGTTTCTTAATTCCTTAAAAAGGACACAATAGTTTCAGCACAGCCACTGTGATAAAGGAGAGAGGACACTTCCTGTGGAATGTATATCTGTGTGAAAAGGTAGGAGGAGTGGGATGGCCAAAACCCTGTTCAGAACTTTACCTTTGGTATGGTGAGGCAATTTCAGATCTATTTTACAAATGGAAAACTGGGAAAGAGGTTTTAAATTCCAGGGGAAGGGAAATCAGTGCTGGTTTGACCTCTAGAACTATCACCTTTCTCTCTGTTTGGACTACAGTCAACCCTTTCCAGATTAATAATCATAATAGAGCCTTTGAGCTTTTATCAGACCATCTGATCTGATCTAACCCATGGATGTGAAGATGAAAGGTTAATCCCCAGGGCCATCTGCTTTCCTTTACCTTTTCTGTCTGAATTCATTGTTTCTTTGTCTTACCTGTCCACTTTTGGCATGTCTCTTGCTGTCTCATAACACTAATGCTGGTTTACATCTGACTGTGTGGAGGATGCAGCCTCTGATCAGCAGCTGCCTATTCAGAGATGCTTGCAAGTTTCCTTCAGTATTTCCTCTCCTCTCCTGGCAACTCCTCTCGGTATGATTTATGAATTGCAAGCATAGCTGGGGGTGATGTGAAGTATCAACACCTCTGAATTCCAGTGAATAGGAGCTGGGTAATTAATAATAACAAACCAGGAGCCTTTGCTTTGCTTTGCATGGAGATCACGTAGCAGAGAAACGTTTTTCTGTATTCTTTGGGAATGGGGGAAGTGAGTCCTAACCCTTCCCTGTGCTGTTAAATCTGCATGCTATTTTCCTTGGATAATTAAGTAATTCCAGCCTTTCAAGGAGAGAGGCTCCCTCGCTTTCCCCTGTTGGCTTGCAGATGTAGTACACACACCTTGAGGCAAATCAATGCTAACGATATTACCGTGCATTATTGCAGTAATGGGGGAGAGGAAGCCCAAAGAAAAATGTTCAGCCCTTGCCATTGCATTGTGAGCATCAGGATCTTTCCTGATGGAGCAGACTTATTAATTGCATTTTCATTTGTGTCCCTGTATCTTAACCCTTCTCTTCTGAGTGCCTCTAAAATTGCCAAGCGTTGGACAAAAGACAGGAGTGGTCTCTGCAGTACTGCACTGGAACCTGGACATTTGCAACAAAGCCAAGGAGTAGATTCAAACCACCAACAGAAGAAAGAAGCTGTTCAGTCACTTGGTAGAGCACAGAACAAATACACTCTCTGTTGGAGTAACAAATGTTGTGGTCAGGTGATCTTTGAAGGGAAGAGGTTCCCTTGAACCTTCCCAAACCTTTCAGGTTTTTGGCCTCTCCGCCCTTTGCCTGTGACAGGTTTTGCATTGCAAAAAATCCCTGTGCAGGTTTTTCCTCCTCCTTGCCCAGATGAACTCCCTGATTTGCCCCAGCACATTTTTATTTTGTGAAGATCCATCTCCTCAACTCTTCTCATTTTCAATCTGCCTCGAAAGCAGGGAACTTGTGTGTTGTTTTCAAGTCATAACCTAAACTTCAGAGAGGGGATTGTCTCTTTGCTGTGTTTGCAGACCTTTATCTGGAACCTGACAGGAACTCTAGGCATTGCTAAAGTTTAAATTATTATTAATTTAATAATTGCCATTTTTATCATGGAAATCCATACAGCTGTGATGCCTGGCCTTTTCCAGCCTGAATTCATTACACTGTGTGCATTATTCTCTTTATGGGGCTGGTGTTATCTTTCCTAATTTCCTGTGGTGGTGTGAAACTTCAGCTGGTGCCCTGTGAGTTGAAGCTGTTGGCCAAGAACACTCTAGCAAAGGCTGTAAAAGCTGCCACTCAATTCTGTCCTATTTCCTGTCCTAGAGGTGCTGGGACCACACATTTGCCTGAGACTCCCACCTTCAGAATGTTTCATACTCTGTTTACGTAATATTTGATTTAACCTGACTCCTTTTAGGAGATAGTTATTGCTGATTGAGTGCACAGGAGATCTGGGGACTGCCAGGACTGGCTTGGTAAGAAACACCTGCCTACAGCCAGCTGCCTACTGCTGTAGTTTTGTCTTATTTTTCTTTATTTCCTTTTTGATTAGTTTCTTCCGTGCTAAGTATACAACCTTCCCTTCATGTTGACTAGTATAAAGTCTTTCCTCAGTGCTGTAGTTCAATTTCTCTCTTGTCTGGGGTTCTTCTTAAAAGAAGGGAAGGAAATAGCCATAGGTGAGAATCATAAAAGGTGGTGTTTGTTGTGGGAGAGAAAACAGCACCAAGCTGTTGCAGGTTCAACATCCTCCTGTGAAGTCCCACCATCAAAGCTGGGGTTGCTGCCAGACTTGTTTCTCTCTAGCTTGCTAAGAAAAGTCTGCCTTTGTGCACTCACACACAGAGAAATCACTTTGTATTTAGCTTGAATAGAGGAGAAACAATACCAGCTCCTTCCCCTTCTGAGTTTATTTCAAACTTAGGGGAAGGGAAAAGTAGAAGAAGGAAAGATTTGTCTGGAAGAGGATAAAAATTAGAAAAAGGTAACTAGGGAGGGAACGGAGTCTTAGAGAGAGAGAACTCTGGCTGTGTCACTGACCACACCAGCCTGATTCTCCCAGTGTGTGCTCTGTGGGGTGGGAAAAGGCACTTTGTCATTTTTCTGTCTTGTTTCTGCAGGAGTGGAACAAGCATAGGGGAGGCTGCATGTTCACAACATTGTCTTTCACAGCAAGGCAGTATTTACACCCTGCCTTTTGGTGGCTACAAAGCCAATTCTAAACCCTCTTAGGCATGAGGCTTCATCAACAACCAGAAATGAAAATATGATGGTAAGAGCACAAAATTTCTAACGGTAATGAAGATTCCTTTTCTTCGGGGAACCCACAAGACTGAGGCATACCTTGGGACAGGAAGGGAGATGAGGGTCATTTAGTCTTTCTGTGTCAATGATCTAATGAACAGTAGCCACACTTCTGGTTTTGTTCAGCTTTTCTCCAAATGGCATATCTCATAGAGTATTCTTAGGTATTATAACATCTTAAGCCATGTCCTCTCTTCATAACATGTGGCACAGTTGGACCCAGCTTTTAGATGAGCTCATTGAATTCAGAAGACAAAGAGGGGCTGAAGGTTTAAATGTCCCGATCCAGAGCTCTCTATGTAATACTAAGGAGCATATTCTCAAAAACTTGGCAAATGCTTCTGAAAGTCCAGTATGTTACTGTGGTCCTAGAAGATTTGAAATCTGGGAGGTGGGGGATCCTGTATATTTCTGACTGGAATCTACAAGATAAAAATATATAGAGTCTTCAATATACAGCAAATTCAACACCGTGAACTTGTGTGCCGCACAATTTATCTTTGTATATGCTACAAATCTGTGCACTCATTCCATTTTGATAAGCTCTTTGGCATTCCTGATGATGCTGATTATCAGCAGAAGGGGATTTTTCTTATCTTAACTTTAAGATGAACAACAAAACCCAACATTAACCAGAAACATGATTTAAAATCTGATGGATTTCCCCAGAAAATTGAAAACACCCCTGTCTGCTCTGTGTCTCACCAAGTCTCTTACCTGCACTGTGCAGGTTGTGCACCTTTTGGGCAGCCTTATCAGTGGGTGAAGATAGTGCAGCTGTCTGAGCATCCCTGGATGAAAGGAGCTCTTCTGTCTCTCACAGATACTGTGTTCAGATAGACAAAATGAAAAGGAGGGATGCAGTCAGGTTGGTCACCAAACCTGACGTGATGTCTCCTTATGCTGGTGAGCCCGAGGTGAAATCCTCAGAAGTGGTTCTTCACTCTGCTAAGCCCCTGCCTGCTACAGTCCCAGTGTGGCCTGTGGCTCCCTCTCCTGCTCTGGGGCACTGTCAATGGTGTTGATCAAAGAGACAGTGGTGCTGGGCAGTGTGAAAGTGAGGGGATCCACTTTGTGAGGACCCTGTTCCAAGATCAGCTGAGATCAAGTAGTCCCACCACGGTCCCTCGATCCAGACTGTGTAAAACACCTCCCCTGGTGTGCTGCTGTGTGGTACCTGTGTTTCTTGCTGCTGTGCTGGGCTGCTGGACTCCCACTTCATCATTCAGTGCAGAAACCAGGCTTCCTCTTGCAGCATCTGCAGAGTTTTCTGCAGCCCCTGCTCAGGATCTTTGCAGCAAGTCTGTCAGTGCCACGGGCCAGCTGTGCTTCAGTCAGACTGTGTCCTGCACACCCTGGCTGGCTGTGCTCACAGAAAACCTGTCCCATAACGGGGGGAGTGCTACACCAGCAAAAATGGTGGAGGCCCTGCCTGCAGGTGATGTTTTGTCTGAGGGTACAGGGATACTTCAGCTTTTAATGATTTTTGTTTAGGTAGATCCAGACTTTTCCTTGGCAAACAAGACAGCATTATCACAGAGCTGCTTTGTTTTCCAGTGACTGGTCTCACACATAATAAATAGGTTAAAGTTAACTGGAGCAAGCATTGATTTTTCTTTTAGTATGTGTGGGATTTCCTCCCTTGGGAGGGCTTGAGTAGTGCAGGAGACCTTCAGGGGAGGATATGAGTGTGTGAAAAGAGTGCAGGGTAGCTGGGACATTAATTTCTTTCCCCCATCTCTAAATTTTCCTCTTATGATCTCTTACCTAACTCCTTCTCCTTTCTCTCATGTTCCAGCTTCCATTCAGGAATTTCCTGGGGGACAGTGACTGGGAGACACGCTCTGGGCCTCCAGGGAGGTCTGGATGTGTGCAGTCCTGCAGGAGGAGAGGGACAAGGAGGAATTATAGGCAGAGCTGAGCAAAACAGGAGGGCTGGGGTACTGGGGAGCAGGTCTACAACCGTGGAAACAATGATGATGAAGTTACTGATATGTGTAATAGAAGTTAACATTTCATAATTATTTTTTCCCCGTATGAAAGTCACAGAATAGGAAGGGAAAAAAAAAGAAAACTCCAAATAATCAATGCTGCTTTTGAAGGCTTTGGCAATTACCAGGCTCTATTTGTTTCTTTCTTTAGATAGTGTCATTAGTCTTCTTCCATCCAAATTACGCCCTCCAAACAAACATAACTCCCCCAATTGCTTTTCTCTCCTTAACTGAACTCAGCTCCCCCTTGGTTAAAGGCATGTTCTGCTACTTTATATTTGTGCCACAATTTGCCTTCCGGAACATTTACTTACTTGCTCATTTAGAAATCCTCTGCATTGCCTGGTGTTAGGGCATATGGTTTTCTTACATCAATTAAAAATCAACATGGTCCAACAGAATATAACACCAACCCCTGCTTCTTTGAATGGATGTTTGCAGCTGGGTGGGGATTAAAGCAGATCATAATGGATTAGATCAGGGATTAAAACAGCCTGTAATGGATACTGTGTTGAACTATTCCATTTCTATTCTTGGATATAGACTGTGCAAATCTCGGGTTGTCAGATGACATCCTCACTGTCACCCTGTCATGCAAGGGGCCAGGTTTTGAAGCAAATCTGTTATTCCTGCAACGGGGATGATACGAACTGGAAAAGCCCCATTTTCTGTGTGCTGGTGATGGGCACGCAGTTCGCGAATCGTGCAGGAGATGGGGGTGTTG
Source organism: Brachypodius melanocephalos (assembly GCA_013398615.1). Taxonomy (NCBI): domain Eukaryota; kingdom Metazoa; phylum Chordata; class Aves; order Passeriformes; family Pycnonotidae; genus Brachypodius; species Brachypodius melanocephalos. The sequence continues at coordinate 2,925,550 of VZSR01000514.1, forward strand.
CTCACATTACCTTTGTTTTCTAGAGAAGGAAAGAGACTTGAGAGCAGTGCTGCTGCTCTCTGTGGCACGGAGGCCTCTGCTGAGGAGAGGGAGATGCAGAATGGGGAGATCCTAGTAGACATCATCAGTGGGACCCCCCCAGCTGTGCATCCTATTATTTAACAGCAAGAAGCAGGCACTGATGGAGGCATTTTAGAATTTGCTTCAGAAAGACCAGAGCTTCCTTTGGGTGTCTCTGAGGAATTAGGGCTGGGGTAATCTCAGAGACATAGTCGGCACTGAATGTCTGGGTCTATCCCCGAGTGTGGTAGGTGAGGGTGACGTTCACAGAGGTTGGTTGCAAGGAATGGCTCTGCAGTCTGCAGGGTAGAAAACACCTGCTACTGGAGTGGTGACAGTATTGTCCTAAAAAAAGTGTTAGGCTTCATGCCAGTGTTCACCATCACATTCTGTGCCATGTCTAGCACAGCTGGGCTCTTGTGGTGACAAAGAGCGATGTGGTGGACATAAAGAAACGCCTTGTGCTGGCAGGATTTGTGAAATGTGATGTGCCCGCAAGTCCTGTCTTGGTCTGGGTGGGCTTTGACCATGAAGTCAGGGATGCTGCTGCACAAAGGAGTGACTGATCAAGATCTGGACAAGGACTATGTCTTGAGCAGTGTCCAGCAAGGCTGAGAAGATAAATGGAACTGGGTGGATTGCACTGCAGGGGACTGGCTAAGTAGTGGCTCTTGCTAGCACCACAGTAGCTTTTACTATGTGGTGCCTAGGATTCTGGATGTGCAGAGATCTTCAGGAGCATCACTGAGCTGCTGCTGGGTCCAGAGGGACTGCAGAAACTTTGATTATAATTTAAGAACAAGCTCTGCCTGTCACAGCTGCAGCCTTACTGCTAGAAGATGGCATTAGGTGGGCAGTCCCTCCCCTCACAGTGCACAGCAATGCCAAGACACTGGGGTGGCAGGTGTGCTGCTCATGCCACATACCTGGGGACTGTGTTCCTGTAGCAGTCGAATTTGGGGGGCAGTGGGGTTCTTCCTGTTCCCCACACCCTGCTGTTTGCTTACAGGCAGCAGCAGTGTGCAGCCTCGGCACTGGCGTGTCCGTGTGCATGCAGGGTAGCACCTGCCACGGGTGTGTGCAATTTGTAAAATCCCCTTGCCTGAGGTTTTATGAAGCAGCTCTGGCTCAGGCCCACGTCACTGCTCCCACACAAATAAAATGTCATCTAAACATTTTGGCAGCACAGTACAAAAGGGAGCCGATTCCAAGCCAGGAATACCATCCGTTACGTTGGGAGTGGGTGATTCGCTTCCCCTACCCCCACCTCCCACCTTCCCTCTCCGCCTCGGAATTGAGGCTAATGAGGGGCCGCGTTCGTGGGTAGGGCCCCCGCCGCCCTCCCGGGGCTGTCAGCGCTGCTCTGTGAGCACCCCCTGCCACCCCGACACCTCTTCCCACTCCTTCAGGATAGCCCTTGAGCCACCTCTCCCCTCGTTTGCGACAAGCAGCGATGTGTGTAGCCCCCTTTACTCCTCCGCCTCTCTCCCCCTGCGGCAGCCCGGCTGCACGGAGCCCCCATCCCGCGCCGGGCGCTGACCAAGCAGCAGCTGGCCAGAAACCTCCCCGCTCTCCAGCCCCGGTCCTGCCTCTGTGTCCCGCTCCCTGCCGGGCTGGGAGACCGGGATAGGCGGCAGAAACTGTGGAGAAACCGCCCCCGCAGCGGGCCTGGCGATGGGGAGGGGGCAGACCGCGGGGAGAGCCGCGTAGTTGGCGGATCCGTTCTTGGACGGCAAAGAATGGCTGATGCGGGAAGTAGGAGGGTGGGACGATTAAAGAAATCGCTAATTATCGACACTTTTCAAAGGGAGGAGGAGAACGGGAGAAGGTCGACCGTGGGTTTGATCCGAAGAAAAAGTGCCGACGTGTTTCTGCAATGAGTCGGGCTGGAGGGACGTGGCACTGGCACAGATGGCGATGACAGGGGTGACCCACGGGGACGCCCCGCAGCCGCGGGAGGCGGCAGCAGCCTCCCTCTCCCCTTCACAGCCTGCCATTACTCACACCTTGTCCGGGGACTGAAGCTGCAAAGGCTTCTTGAGCTTTGCCAGCAGAAAACAGGTGTCCTGGCCAGTGGGAAAGCATCCGTGCGATAGGAGCGGGAGCGCTGCACTGCCGTGACCTAAAGAGACACATCCCCCTCGCTCCTTCTCCCGACACAGCCCCGAGATGCTGCTGCAGGGAGCTGCCTGCAGACACTGCCCTTTCTTCGGTATTGGCCCCACACAAATCCTGCTAGTCTCCCTTGCTGGACGGTGGCAAGGTTGCTGGGATTCCCACGCACACGCGTGAGTTCCCACGGCCGGGAGGCTGCTCTCGGGACGGGCACATCCACACGCCCGGAGCCGGCTCTGGAGGGATGCTGCTGGATGGCCGGGTCCTTGGGCACGCTGTTACACACGGGAGGCACCCAAGAGCCTCTCATCCCAGCTGCGCACCCTTGTGCCCCCTTACCCGTGGCTGACATCCAGCCTTTGTGCGTACATGTACACGCACACACGCGGGGCGAGAAGCGCCCACACCGCTGTAAATACGAATTCTATGTACACATACATCAGGAGAAACGGGGGATGACGGCTGCTTTATCTCGGCCAGGAGCACACATACCAAATCAGGAGAAAAGGCTGGGTGATGCTCCAGCTGATTCGGTGCAGCGCGGTGTCCCGCTCCCGCCCCCGGCCCCGCTCCCGGCCCCCGGCGGCGCGGCGCGGCGCGGCGGGTGACTCGGCGGTGTATTTCAGCGGCGGCGGCGGCTTGGCAAGGCTCGGGGCTCCTCCCCCCGTGTGGTGGTACCCTCTCACTTGATCAAATCCTTGAACGTGAACAGTTTCACTGAAAAGCACTTTTGAAAAAAAAAAAAAAAAA